>UELW01000111.1:12494471-13154471 GCA_900490495.1 Danionella dracula
AATTTTACATACAGTCTTCCTTAACATCTTATAAGGGAACAGATTATTGCATATGATAATGTAAAATGTAAATAAAATATACAATTATGAAACATTAGCATTTTTTTCCAACACCATATTAGAAATCTACGAGCTTGCGCTTTTTGAAAATCAAGGCATACTATTGTTGCTTTCATGCTTTGGATCGTCCCAAGCATAGCTCTCATCACAAAACTGGTTCTATGATAATACAATGGGGATGGTTGTGTGAGAAAAGTTCACTGTGTCATTAAGTTTTTGTTTCAATCTGGAACAGAAAAATGAAGGTTCTTCCTTTCTTAGTTGTTGTGTTTAGGAGACTCTCATTAACAGTTGTATGTTAGAGGAAAGGTTTGGTCACCATACTGTCTTGGTTCAGCTTTATTGTTTATTTATCTTCTATTTCTTCTTTTCATGGGGCTGCTTTTGGGTTTTATCAAATTACTCAACATTTTCTTCTTGATTTCATCAACATTACTTAGCACAAATCTTGATCAAAATGATGTTTAAATTGGCCACATAGACCTTTCTCTATGGAAAACATATTGAGCTACATTTGAACTGAATTTACAAACACATCTTGTTTACAAACAAACATGTTAATTTTCAAACAAACGCTATCTGCTTTCCAAAAAAACACTTCACTCAAAAACAAATATAAATTAATTTACTAAAATAAGAGTTTCAGTGTTGCTTCTTAAAAAAATATCAACCAGATCATCAGTTCATGAGATGCCAGCCAGAGGTTTAGTGCTCATTTTTATTATGTTTTATGGTACTAGCATGTGCAGAATTCATAGCTAGAGGCGTGAAAGTTAAACATCACATCAATGATCAAAAATGTGGTTGTTTCCATTCATTTTCCGTCAATTTCAATTCTTTTTGGGAAAGTTTTTTTTTTCTTAAAAGCCTGAGTATATAAAGTTATTCATATTGTTTTTCCTATTGTAAATATTTTCAAACCAAGCAACTTCTTTATTAAACATCACGCCACTGCCGTTTTTTTATCACTTGAAATTGTTCTTTATATTGTATATTATATAAGTAATTAGTAATGTCAATATAAGTAACTTGGCAATTAAAAAAAAACTTTCGTTTAGTTTTGGTCTAAATAAAATCCACATTTTTGGACGCTTTTATTAGATGCCCACTCTCTCAAACAACAATTGGAATTCTACATCCGTCTATATATAAATGTTTCTTGTTATATCTGCTTTACAGCCACAAACTGCAAGCCTTTGAATTGCTGTTCCAGTTTATGAATATTGAGCTCACCAGGCAACATAGGAGGCAGAGTGGGAAGGAGGGAGGGGTGAGCACGTGGATTGGAAGAGAGAGGTTGAGAGAGAGAGAGAGAGAGAAAGAGAGGAGGGAGACAGGGAGGAGGAGGAAGCTAAAGCAGCAGCAGCAGCAGAAGAAGAAGGATATTCTCTGTGGCTGCAGCAAACTGAAAATGAAGCTTGCTTTTTCCTCTTGTGACTGCCAGTGTGCTTACCGGCAAGCGGGATGAGCACAGATGGAACCTGTTATTACTGGAGCATGTGGATTTTTTTCTACCCCGGGAGCTTCTTTAATTTTGTTGCATTACATTCAGCAACATGTATACCCTCAGTCCCCAAATTTGCATCACAGAACCCATCTGGTGCACTGATTTAAGTCACACGTTTGTGCAAACGTGGGTCGGATCAATTTTTCTGTTCACTGCTGATGGAGCTACGCTGTTTTCAACACCATAAGAAGAGCTCTGTGATTCCAGGATTGCTGCTTTAGGTTGGGCTGGATTCCTCTGGATGTTCCCTCTTGTCCTCATCCATGGTTCAAGTACCCTGCCCAGCCCTGTCTTAGCGACGTTCTAATTAGATTTCACCGTCAGAGAAACTGGAAGTAGACACACTGTTTCAACTATTGCCCTGTCTGTCCTCTGCAAATCCTCAGTCTTGAGACATCCTAGGGGTTGAACAGGGAAGAGATTATGGCATGAAGGTGTTTCTGTTTGACATACAAGATTGGACTATGTGCTTAGCCAGAGCTTGTGGATTCTCAAAGGGGAAAGGTTTGCAAGAATGGATGCCTCCATCCTCTTCATTCGAGTCGAATCTGCTACCGTCAGTGCATGGGATGCCAGCCAGAGATTTAGTGCTCTGCCCCTCCTCTTTTAGTGTTATGGTGCTAGCATGTGAAGCATTCTTAGTTACAGGTGTGAAAGTTAAAGATCACATGACACTGTAATGCATGAGTGATTTTAGGATTATGTCAGCTCTGTTGAGTTTGAACTATGAACGATAATAACTGCGAGACAGCCCTCTGTGAATATCAGCTGATCTGAGAGCACGTTTACTGTAAACTGTTTTCAAAGCTCTACTAGGATTTCTACCTATTTGAGGAGAACCACATGGGTTAAGAATCATACGAGCTGTGATCAAAAACATGTATGCATGTGGAATTTAGAAAGTTAATTTCCAGTTCGCCTTGCTGATGAAGGGTATCTGTGCAATTTATATTGATATTAAGATATTAAGCATAAATAATCAGGAGTGTAGTTCTATCAGGATTCTAACCATGTGGAAAAGTCACTGTCCTAGAGTATTTCTTTTGGAATGATGATAAATGGCTTGCTGTTTCATACGTAGCCTATAAAAAGAGCTAAAAGGAACCAGCTCTTTTCTTGGTCAGTACTGCATCGTATCTGCATTATGAGAGTGATGAAACACATCAAAAGCCTTGCTGTTGGATCTTAATATTTTATAAAGGACAGTAACCTATATTCAGCATCACATCCTGGAGGCTTGCTAAGATCTGAGATTAACTGCAACGTACTCTGAAATATATCAGCAGCTTAATAAGAAACATCTTAAACATGTCACTCTGTGACTCTTATAATGTTGGTTCTATTTTGTCCTGACTTTCACTCGAGTGCATTTGAATATAATTCGACAGGCTCAATCTGGCTTGTCTCGTATTTTTGCTGCCTCATTTCTGTACGTTTGGGTTTATTTATTCAGCCTCTATGAGAGATGGGGAACTCACTTGGTTGTGTGAAACAACCCAGTGGACCTGGACCAGGTGGTGCTGCAACGAAAAAAAAACATAGGTTTAGACGGAAAAGAAAGGGCAAGCAAAAGCTAAAAGGTTGTGATGTAGAGGTTAAGGACAGTCACAGTTATGAAGAAAAGGAGGGTGAGAACATTGAAATTACAGAGAAAGCTACTGCAAAAACCCCTTATTTAAAAAAATTGGTACCTGGTCAACAAACGTCAGAAACTCCCACTAGCATTGCTCTTGTTCCTGGTATGGCACCAATATTTGGAAGTACAGGGACGTTACGGGGGAGTAAAATGGCCATTCTTTCACCAGATCCGAGTCCAGCATGGCTTGGGGCACTTCGTCAGTTTGAAGTAGAGGCTCTTTGTGAAGAGTCTACTGCTGAATTAGAGGAAGGTAGTAGAACACCTGGAGGAGGAAGAGTCTGCAAGGTTAAAGAACGAGTTCAAGGAATACTTGAAAGACCATGCGTTTTACGTTCTAAACACAGAGATGGGGATTTACAGGGGAATGATTATGGACCTGCTGAACTGAGGTATAATGAGTCTTCACAAATCGATAAAAAGGGAGTTGTACACATTCGTGAATTTGGAGGGCAACTCTGTGTGGTCCGAACTGTTTATCCGAGAGACTATGGGTCGCCGGTCTGGCGTGACAAAGAGCTTGTGCTGCATTCTGAGCCTCCAGCTGAATCTCCTATTACTGATGGCGTTATGAAAGTACAAGTGCCTACATCTCAAGGACGACCACCCGAGAAGAATGACTCAACAGCTGCAACTCGGATGAAAACTAGAAAGCAATTGGATAACTTTGCTCCACCACCTCAAGAGCTCAATTCTTCTGGTTATGCTAGCGATGTGCCTGTTACATCGCCTGAGATGGGAGGGGCTGCCCAAACAGACTGGGGGAGTTCTTCGGATGTACTTGATTCTTTGATACTTGAGAGTCCAATCTCCCCACAGGAGACTGTTCAGCCTTCCACTCAGGTGTGATTCTTTGTTTTTTGTCTGGCTAACAATCTTTCATGTAGCTTTTGTAACATGAAAGTATACAAATGTCAAGACCTTTGTCTTTATTGCCATATGGCATAGACAAGAGTGTTTATAGTCAACTATCAATCTTGTGGCACATTCTTAGCCAAT
Source organism: Danionella dracula (assembly GCA_900490495.1). Lineage (NCBI taxonomy): Eukaryota > Metazoa > Chordata > Actinopteri > Cypriniformes > Danionidae > Danionella > Danionella dracula. The sequence goes on from UELW01000111.1 coordinate 12,498,674, forward strand.
CAGCGAAGGCTAGAACATAGCAGATCCTTCCTGACTGTCTCCCAGGAGCCTAATCAGTAAAACCCAGGCCATCTCTCGCTGTCTCTCTTTTTCATCCGGTCCTTGTGACTTCCAATGCCTCTCACCACCCACTCTTTTTTCCTTCATTCTTGGTGCTCTAGTTTCTGGGGTAGAGTGAAATTGCCTGCCAGCTCCAAAAACCAGATCACAAGTGATGTTTGCAAACATGTCAGCTGTTCAGGATCTTTTTTTTCACCAGAATAGCTGTGTTGCATAGTTTAGTCTCTCTGCTCTAATTCACCAGCTGTAACTTAAAGAGTAATGGCATCAAGAGAGGGGTTTTATGATGTTCCATTAGTGTGCCTGCAGAATTGGGTTCATTAGATGTTTACAAACTCCCAGTTCATGGCCGCTGCATTATGTGGTAAAATTACAGTAATGATAAAATTGTAGAGAAAATTTGCATTAAAACTAAAGCTTCAAAAGATTGTGGATGCTCTTTTGTTGATCTCTGAAAGAACCACAAGCTGCACCTAACATTTCCTTTTTGCTAGCCACCACATCAATGATATTGACTTGTCTGCAAATTTGAGTTTTTTTTTATTTTTTTATTTTAATTAAATGTATTAGTTTCCGATGTTGAGAAACAAAGCTCAATCAGGTCATAGTTCTTGTTCCTTAAGATATGTGACACAGTTAAGAAATTGCAGAACATCACAAAGCCCACAAAATGTCTTATGTTATAAATATTACAATTGCTTTTTGGTACATATAGAAGCATAAATCGTATTTGCGTATTATATTTTTCATACTCTACACTGTCATAGCTAAATAACTCAGAATTTCCTGATATGCCATTTAAAGGTCTACCCCTTTTAGTACCCTAGCATGATAATGTAGTTGTTATTAACAACTGAAATGTAATTAGAGTAAGGTTTTGGAATACAGTCGACAATGCATGACTGTCCTGCCTGCTTTATAAGGTCACCTCCTTAGTCTTTTACACTCTGCTCGAATTACCACCGTGCCACAGTGTGACCTGTCTACTGCATTTGACACCCACTCTCGACGGCAGTAAGCCCACATTTAAAATGTGGCCTGCCTTGCCTTGATCATGAATATTATGTTGATCACTTGATCATTCATGTCATGATGCGTTTCCAAAAATAGAAGCTGTTTGAGTACCTAACAAGTTAGGTGACAGGATAGGCATTAGAAATCTTTCTAATCACCTTTAAGATAAGATCAAGATAAAGTCACCAAATTTGAACCAGCTAATCCTGGATTCACTTTGTCTCCGAATTTGACCAAGGTTATGACTCAGTGAAGATCTGGGACTCTGACTGATTAATGTTTGCACCAGGATTTAAATGGGTGGCTTATAAAGCAAAACTGACAAGGAAGTGAATGGGAGCTCTGTAGACGGATGACAAAAGAGTACAGTTTAGAGTCTGGTACGGAAAGATGCTGCAAAGACTATATCCCATTGTTAAGAGAAAGAGGAAATGAAAAAAGGTGAAACAACCATGATCAGACTGTACTTTATTTGGTATTCCCAAGCACTGAAAAAAAACAATGTTCAACTTTATGAAGTAAAGACCCTTATTTTTCCCCTTGATGTGGAATGGCCTTTATTTCTTTACCAGATCTCTGAAATCTATGTGAGCGGGGAGTCAAGCGACCTCACCGCAAAAGAAAAGCTGCTAATATGGAGTCAACAAGCTACCGAGGGCTACCCCAATCTCCGCTGTACCAATTTCTCCTCCAGCTGGAGTGATGGGCGTCTCTTCAATGCTCTTCTTCACAGATACAGGTTCATAGCATATTCTGAGCTCTCAGCTTAAAATGATTAATGCTCATTATTGCATTAACACTCATGATTGTACTGCTCAATCATTTTAGGCCCGACTTGATAGACATGCACGTTGTTGCGCAACAGAGTAACCGTGATAATCTGGAGCAGGCCTTTGAGATTGCTGAGTCATTAGGGGTAACGAGACTTTTGGATGCTGAAGGTAACTTTTGATGTATTCTCTGTCGTCAATGTGCATGAATAACAATTTACTCACTCATTTTTTACCGTGTCAATCTTCATCAGATGTGGATGTACCTTCGCCAGATGAGAAATCAGTCATTACGTATGTCTCCTCAATCTATGATGCTTTCCCAAAGATCCCAGAAGGGGGAGAAGGCATTGCAGCTCATGTATGTTCACTTGACCAAGCACTTGAAATCTTCTATCAAATTATTATTTTCATGTTTTCTTTTTCATGCTTTCTGTTGATCAGGAGGTTGACCAGCGGTGGACAGAGTACCAGTCTGGCTTCTCCTCTCTGTTACAGTGGACGAGACAACATATAGCTCTCATGGTCAATAGAAGCTTTCCACAAAATCCTGTTGAACTCAAGGTAAAAAACCTTTGGAGACTTGAATTTTACAAAGCAATTACCAAAAAGTTTCTGATAGCGTTTAGGTGTTTTAAGAAACCAGGCCCAGATGGATATAAAAGTTAATAAAAAAATGGAATTGCACATGACACAAGTTGGTGCTAAGAGGGTAAATGTTTCTGAAACACTATTGTACGAACAAAAGAAAACATTTTAAAATGCTGTTGGATTTATTGAGCTTGCAAACAAAATGTGTGTAATGTTGGTTCAAGATTTAATTCCAACCAAGAAGATATATTTATGCTTTGAGGAAAGACAATGGAGCACTGTTTCGGGCCATTGTTTAGTCATTATGTTATGGCTACCCATGTGATAAAATGGCTCAAAACTGTACCCTTCTGGAGTGATTACTTTTAACAAATCCTAATATAGCAAAGTTTTTCTTTACTACACCGTGTGCAGAGTTATTAGGCAAATATGTATTTTGACCACATCATCCTTTAGATGCATGTTGTCCTACTTAAAGCTGTATAGGCTTGAAAGCCTGCTACCAATTAAGTATATCAGCTTATATGCATCTGTGAAATGAGAATTATTCTTACCATTAATAATTATTAGGCAATTTCCTTTCCTTTGGCAAAATGGGTCAGAAATTGAAATTGCCAAGCTTTTGAAGCAGGATCACAGAACAATCAAGTGTTTCATGGCAAATAGCCAACAAGGTCGCAAGAAGCATGTTGGGAAAAAAAGGCACAAAGTAACTTCTCAAGAACTGAGCAAAATCAAGTGTGACGCTGCCAAGATGCCATTTGCCATGAGTTCACCCATATTTCAGAGCTCCAACGTTACTGGAGTGTCAAAAAGCACAAGGTGTGCAATACTCGGGGACATGGCCAAGCTAAGGAAGGCTGAAAAATGACCACCACTGAACAAGAGACACAAGATAAAACATCAAGACTGGGCCAAGAAATATCTCAAGACTGATTTTTCTAAGGTTTTATGGTCTGACGAAATGAGAGTGAGTCTTAATGGGCCAGATGTATGGGCTGTGGCTGGATCACTAAAGGGCAGAAAGCTCCACCCTAGACTCAGGCGCCAACAAGGTGGAGGTGGGGTACTGATATGGGCTGGTATCATCAAAGATGAGCTTGTGGGACCTGTTCGGGTTGAGGAGGGAGTCAAGCTCAACTCCCAGTCCTACTGCCAGTTCCTGGAAGACACCTTCTTCAAGAAGTGGTACAAGATGAAGTCGGCATCTTTCAAGAAAAACATGATTTTCCTGCATGACAATGCTTCATCACATGCCTCCAAATACTCCACAGCGTGGCTGGCCAGTAAAGGTCTAAAAGATAAAAAAAAATAATGACATAGCCCCCTTGTTCACCTGATCTGAACCCCATAGAGAACCTGTGGTCCCTCATGAAATGTGAGATCTACAAGGAGGGGGAACAGTGTCTGGGAGGCTGTGGTTGCTGCTGCACTCGATGTTGATTGTGATCAGATCAAGAAGCTGACAGAATCCATGGATGGAAGGCTTTTGAGTGTCCTTGTAAAGAAAGGTGGCTATATTGGTCACTGATTTGTTTGTTTTGTTTTTGAATATCAGAAATATGTATTTGTAAATGTTGAGATTTTATATTGGTTTGCCTGGCAAAAATAAATAAGTGAGATGGGTATATATTTGTTTTTTATAAATTTTCCTAATAATTCTGCACAGCAATAGTTACCTGCACACACAGATATCCTCCTAAGATAGCCAAAACTAAAAAAAAACCCACTCCAGCTTCCAAAAATATTCAGCTTAGGTATTTGTGTCTTTTGGGTTGATTGAGAATATAGTAGTTTCTCAATGAAAAAATGTATCCTAAAAATATAATTTGCCTAATAACTCTGCACATAACACCAACAATATAACTAGTAACTTTTGGAAATATCAAGCTCCACTTAGGCCATGTCCATGCCTACCTGGGGTTGGTTTTAAAAAGAGTTATTCTTACTCCATATTAAAACAACATCCCATCTCTATGAGTATATATTTGCAAAAAAAAAAAAAACAACAACTCCCATTATAAGGAAAATCTAAAATGCCTCTTAAAACACCTCAACAAGAATCTCAATCTAATATGTGGCAGTCAGGAATTTGAATCCTTAATGTTCAGTTTAGTTTTGTTTTGGATCAAGTACTAATATGCACAAGTTATTAAAGTGGCTTGGGGGCTATAATCAGAAGAATTGGAGTGTTGATCAACTTTCTAAGACAAGATTAGAAATAAGAGGTTCTGATGGCGATGTATTTAGGGAAGAAAAGTACCTGATTGACATTCTTCTAGCAAGTAAGAAAGCAACCACACTAAACTGGTTTAACCAAGAGAGACAAACCCTGAACAATTTGATAGATGTGTCCATAGAAATCTATATAATGGAATGTTTACTTCTGTGGTCAAGTTAAAAAAAGAACATGTTCCTGGGAAAATGTCAGCAATGAGTTGAATAGGTTTCTAACTGAAGACATGACTATGTTGCTGCAAAAAATATAAAAGACACCATTGTTTTTGTTTGCTAAATATGTTTCTAACAGAAGATCTGGCTTTGTTTCTGAAAAAAGGGAATCACGGTTTTTGAATGCTGAAGCTGGTCACCAATTGGAAAATAAATTATGATAGACAATGGATGGGCATTTAAATATACTCTAGACAACTTGTTTATATTCTTTTTTGTTGGTGTTGCATGCTTGCTTGTTTGTATTTACTTCCTTTAAGGAAAAACAATAAACACTAACTGAAAAAAACAAAAAAAACAAAAAAAAAACATGACAAACAAAAATGACCAGAAACCCTCATTTGGAGGAATGGAGTAACTGCAGAAGAAAAAATTAACCAAGCATGTTTGGATGGTGGCTGTATAACTTGGGGTCAAACACTGATTACACTAATTAAGCTTAAATTGGCTTGTTTGAAGATGCTGGTGTGTGTCTAAACAGGGTTGGAAATGGGGCTGTGGCCCTCCAGTAACAACTTTGCCTACCCATATCTTGGTACAAAGCAGCTGCTGTGTGGTCATCGCATGCTAGGACCCACATGCAAGAGCCTTTTGCTTATCACCTGCCCTTGAGCATACTTTTTATCTGAATCATATAATTGCTAGGTTAAAATCATGTGAGGGATCAAAACGAGGCTGTTATTTTTTAACAAATAAAATTTGTAAAATTGTATTCCTCATTAACTTAGACTGCTTCAGATATGTACACAAAACACCCACTCCCATTACTCGACCGGTTTTATTCCTGTTTATTGAACTAGAAATATGAGACAGGCACTCTCATATTATCAACCGTTGTATGTATGTATGTATGTGGTGTCAAAATGTGTGAACAGAAAACTTGTGTGTTTACTTGGCTTTCACCATGTGTTTCATCTTCCTTAGGCACTTTACAATGAATATGTCCACTTCAAAGAAATGGAGATCCCTGCTAAGGAAAGACAGAAGAGCCATATTGAGCACCTTTACAAGCTTTTAGAGGTGAGAGAGGCAGTTGAAGAGTTGCAGAGAAAAGCTTTATGGGAGAGGTGGAAGTCTGAATATAGATGCTCTGAAAACAAGCTTCAAATGGTTGATGTTTTTGATTTGTAGACATGGATAGAGTTTGGGCGCATCAAACTTCCTCAAGGGCTACATCCTAACGATCTGGAGGAGGAATGGGGGAAGTTGATCCTGGAGATGCTGGAGAGAGAAAAAGCTCTGAGGCCTGCTGTAGAGAGGTTAATGGGTTTTTGTGGGAATGTTTTCTACGTTTAGGATGGAGAGTAAATTAATTTTGTTCTTTTCAGGTTGGAGTTACTCTTGCAGGTAGCCAATAAGATCCAGAACAAGGCACTGGACTGTGAGGAGAAGCTAACATTGGCCAAAAACACTCTGCAAGCTGTAAGTGTCACTTACATACTGTCAGTCATGTTTTACACAACAATTATGAGTATAGAGCGATTAATAATGCCTTGAATTATGCAGACATTAAACCATAGGAAGTTGCCTTTGGTTAGAGTGTGAGAATGCTACAAAAAACTATTTAGCTAACTATAACAATGGCTAGAAACAAAGCATCCGGCTGCTTATAACAAAGCATCCCTTTGCCTCTGGTGTTAATTATGTACATATATATTCATAAATACATTGAAGGGCTCATCTGTCCAATGGGTAATGTAGTTTTGGTTCAGATTGGCTTGTGCAGACCAGTGCGAGCAGCCTCCTGGCATGAAAGGATAAAAATAATAATTTTTAGTTGTTCTTCTTTGCTAGGATAGAGGCGTGAAGGATATTATATTGCAATTAAATCATAATTGCTAAACACGTTTTTTTTGTTTTGAGAATTCAGTTAATTGAAATTACATATAAAATGATTTTCTGCTAATCTCTACTGTTCTTCTCTCGTCAGGACATGTCTCAGCTGGAAAACGGACAGCCGGTGCGATGCGAGAATGAATTGGGGCTGTATTTGCAAGATTGTGAGGCTCTGATAAGACAGATTCAACTTGACCTGCAGATCCTTAGAGATGAGAAGTATTATCAGGTGGAGGAACTGGTTTTCAGGTAAGAGAGTTAAGTTCTTATCAGTTTTGATCAGAGTTGTGGTATAAATGTACATTTGAAAATGTGTTTGTTTAATTACTCTTTCTAGGGCATTGTCTTTGCAAGAGGAGCTGGTCTCTTTGCGCCTGCAGTGTGCAAGTGTGTACAGGAAGGGTAATTTCTCTACCGGTGGTCTATTGAGGGAGCAGACAGCCTCTCCGGCAGGTTTGGCTACACTTGGAGCTCAAACTCTTCTGGGGGCAATAGGGGCTGCTGCATCCCTGCTTAGACGGCCCATGTCTCGCGCTGATCTGGTTGCCATGTCCTCCTCTGAGGATGAGGGGAGTCTGCGCTTCATCTATGAACTGCTGGGATGGGTCGAAGAGACACAGGGACTGCTGGAACGAGCTGAGTGGGGTTCTGATCTGCCGTCTGTAGAACAGCACCTACAGGACCATCACATCATTCACAAAGCCGTGGAAGATCTTTTGAGTAGCCTCAAAGAGGCTCGGAATTGTGAGGTGAGTGAGAATCATGAATCAAAGGAGTTTGAAATATCATATACATCATGTTAAAGCATTGTTTGTTCACTCATCATCTGCTAATGAATGTTCCACCCTTTCTGCATCTGAAAACAGTTTGGTTTGCTTCTAATTCATTTTTACACATATTCTGAACGCTTTAGAGTTGTCTCATTAAAATAGTATTATTTGTTGATGACAATCTTGATTTTTTTATAACTAAATTAATCATTTCTGATTTTTTTTTTACAAGTTGCATTTTAAAATGGACGTAAACAACACATTTCTCAAACATGAAGGCTGTTAAATACAATAGCTGTAACAATCCAAATTTTCACCACAAATTATGCAACCACCTAAAATTAAATCTGAGTTGGCTCTAACCCTTAGCGACAAGGCTTTTCACTTTCCTTTAAGAAACAGTGCTAAGGGGAAGGGCTGAAAAAGGTGTGAATTGGGACACCACGGTGAAGCCGTAAAAAAAATCCCTACTTAAAAACATGTCATACATGAGTCTAAGTTAATGCTAATAGTCTAAAAATAACAAATTTTTCATTTAAAATTAGCTATTAATGACATAGTTATTAACTTCGGTATTTTATATATTTCCAATATTAACATATTCTGACCTCTTTAAGCACGTTTAATAAAACAACGATAATGAAACAATAATATTGTGCTTAACAAAATTGTATATCTCATAAGATAATCTATTCTGTAACGTTACTGTTAAATGGCTAACATTGCCACCCTCTATTTGTGAAACTAGCGTGTGTGAAATGTATTACGATTTCTGACCTGTATATATGAAAACTAACATAAAACATTCACTTAAAAAAAATTATAAATGAAAAGAAATTACTTACATTTGTGGCTCTTTTTCCTCGAGTCATCAGCCATCTTGAATAAACAAAGCTGTTCCTGCATCATACGGTGCATGCTGGGAAGCCCTCGTGTGTAAGCGATCGAAGTGGACACTTCAGCTGAAGTGTTTAACATGGTGTCCCCTAAGCACTAAAACTCGTACCTTTAGTTCAAACGAGAATTGGGACACCCCTACCCTCATGTGAATCTGTAAAATGGAGGGTGAAGGGTAATGGTTTTGGCCAAGGGAGAGAAATGGAACTCAGCCATATAATGCTTTCGATGTCTTCACCTAGATTATTTAGTCTTTAAAAATTACTTACAATTTTAAATTAAAGGTAAAAGAGTGTGCACTCATAGTATAAACCTGAATTTATTGCTAGTCTAGCTGGTGCATCCCAAATTACTATTTTATGATTAGTTTTATTATTGGTATAAATTGCATTTTTAGGGGGGTTAGACGTTGTTACCACTCTTTAGGGCTAGGGATTGTTCCCAGATGCCTGAATGTCTCCATTCACTTTGTTTTGAAATGGATTTAAGAAATATTCATAAAACACACTTGGATCACACTTTCTGTATCAGAAAAGTACTACTCTAGTATAATCTGTAAAAAAAACTGTAGTAACACATTTTGTTTTCTCTCCCTCAGTCGAGGATCTCACCTAATTTACGAAGCAGTTACTCCGAAACTCTATCCAAGCTTGAGAACCAGTATTGCAAACTTCTGGTGAGTTTTCCGCTTCTTCATGCTCATAATTAAGCACATTTCAGTGTGTTTGATTTCAACTAATAGTTGTGAATATTATTGTTCCCTCATTATGTTGTGATGGAGCGTGTGTTTAGAAGTGTGTGTAATGCAGGGTGCTTTAGTGTGACTTGCATTAGAGTGGAGAGATCTACTGATATTGAAATGCAGGATATTTATGCTCATCTTTTATAATATTGGCTAAATCAATTCTCCATGAACTTTTGCTATTGTTCAATGGACCCATGTGGCCTGGTCTTCAAGGGTGCCCACCACAGGGAAGGCTTAAGGTTGAGCAGATGCCTATGTCATGTGGCCTGCGTTATGAATGTGTTTTTGTCTGGTGGCAGGAACATTCGTCATGGCGACTTCGTTGCCTGGAGAGCCTTCGCGCCTTTGTGTCCCGCTGCACAGAGGAGCTAATCTGGCTCAATGAGAGGGAGGAGGAGGAGCTAGCCTACGACTGGAGCGACGCCAATACCAACATGTCTGCCAAAAGAGAGCAATATGCGGTAAGACCCAATATATACTAACGTATCATACTCTAAATAAATTCCACTGAAGCTTCACATTCATATACTCCATATTCAAAATCCTTAAACTAGTCCTTAAAACTAATAACACATCTTCCTTTGATTCATCTTCTTTCAGTTCATTAAGAAAGGCTTAAGTAATTGGTTTCATTTCAGCTGCTGGAAACACAGTTGTACAACAATTACTGTTGATTTTATATTTAAATTGTTGCAGTTGATGGGTACATTGCCTTGAGCTTAACTTGTTTTTACTCACTCTCAGGACACAAGATCTGAGCTGGAGGATAAACAGGTTGTGATGCACTCACTCCAGGAGACAGCTGACAACCTGTGTCAAGAGAACCACCCAGCTAAACAAACAGTGGAGGTAAGCTTGAACCATCACTTGGTCCGTTTTATTTGTATTAGTAGTCTGGTGAAAAAAATGTTAATTGCAAAAAGGCTCTGTTTAAGTACATTTTGATTGTTTGGATATTTAATTTAATTTGATTAAGTGAGTTTTTTTTTTCTTGCTGTGTTCTCAAGCAGTTAGTATTTTTTAAAGGAATTGATTCATTGTTAAAACTAAGAGTGTTTAATTTTCTTAGTTTTATGATTTTGGAGTACAACTTTCTATAGTTACATCATTTACTAATACCTACAAACAATGGCTTAATAATCAGGAAACACATCAAGTTCTTATAATAGTTGCATAAATCTCTTTATGATCATGTAACATGCAGAGTTTTAATAGATTTTTGAAAATAGATGTTACATTCAACCTTTTTGTAACCATATATTGCTAGTCTTACCATACAGTTGAAATTAAAACATTACCTATAGTCCAACATCAATCAGTGTTGAATCGGTTTATAGAGCATGCAGGTAAAGTGTATGGCACTCGTCAGTAAATAATATCAAAAACATAGTACTGATGGCGATGTTCATGCGTGAGTCTGTTCATAGTAACAACACACATGTAGAATTTTTAAAGTGTATTATGCTATTCCGCTGTGTGCTTAAAATGAAATAAACTACTAATTTTACTGGGCGTGGTTGAAGTGGTCTAGCCACACCCACGTACACAAACTTTCCAGAAAGAACTGTAAGAAACCGAGAAGATATCCTTACATACAACATTCTACTTTAATAAACATTTGTTTTTACACAAGCACATAAAGCTATGTAGGTAAGAATCTAAACTAAAGGTAAAGGTCCAAGGTCAGAACATCTATAAACCAAACTCTTGATTCCTCATAAAATTCTTTAATAATTTAGTATAGAGATAACTTATGAATCCAAATGTGTTAATCTAATTTAATGCATTTTTAAAAAACATTACTGCTTCTTATTAGACTTTTTGATTGGCAGAAAGAACTAGATTAATTATTAGACAAGTTAAAGAGTTACTATTGGTAATTTTATTTTGAGGGCCAGCTTGGAATTGGAAAATTTAGTTTAAAGACTTAAAAAACAAGGTATTGAAATTATAATTAAATCTCAGGATCAACAAAATTCACAGAACACATTAGATACACAATCATTGACAATCATTGCTCTCTCCACAGGCTTACCGTGCAGCTCTACAGACGCAGTGGCAATGGATCAAGGAGCTCTGCGTTTGTGTGGAGCAGCACCTCAATGAAAACACTGCCTACTTCCAGGTATTTAGTCAAGTATTTTCAGTGGCAAAGTATTTTATAACTAACATTGAGTTTTTGTCAAACTGTGTATTTATGATTTTTCTCATAGTTTTTGAGTGATGCTCGAGACTGTGAAACCTATCTACGTCAGCTGCAAGATGCTATTAAAAGACAGTACAGCTGTGATAAAAACAGCAGGCTTGGGAGACTGGAAGATTTGCTACAGGACTCCATGGTGAGTCTTCTTTGTTCTCGAAGTGTATGCTAAATGAGTACATCCTTTTGTCAGTTGTTTTACAGTGCTTTAGATGGCATTACATTTTGTCTAGAGCTATTAAGTTTTTTGTTTGAGAGAATTTTTTCCTCATATATGTTCATATTTATCTGATTCAACGGTTATTTGAAAGTATTTTTCAATTAAATTGTATTCAGTACTTTAAATTATGTTTATTTATACATAATTACAGTATTGCTCTTCTGGTTACTTGTTTTTTTATTGTAATAATGAATTCTCCCCAATTACATTCAACTCAATTGCAACATAAGTTTAACTCACTTCTTAAAACTCAATTATCTTATATGGTGTTAATTAAAATGGGCTGATATTATTAATTGAATGCTCTTAATGTGGCATTATTTTTTTTTTGTTTCTATGTCCTCAATTTATGTTTTATGTTTTCACTGTATACCAAGAACCCAGATAAGTTGAGCTTATGGAAAAAATGTACCTAATTGGTCAAATTAGATATGTTAGTTATGTTAGATATGTTTTTTAGTTTATTAATTTATTTGTCCTAATTGTAAATACAGACTAGCCCGACTTGTGTATTTTAAAAACAACTAACTTTAATTGTTCAATTTTAAGCAACTTAATTTTTTAAGTCATGCAATTTATAAATTGTTATAGTAGTAATCAAAGTTTCATTCCACCACTCCTTGTGGGGTGTTGTTGAGAAGTTTTATAAAGCTGCATTAACTATACATTGATAATTTATGAAAAACAGCACATAAACAGCTTTTTAACAAGAAATTGCCGCACACACAATGCATTGCAATCGTTTGATTTTTCCAATATTTTATTTTAGCTACATTTAAATGAGCTGTGTTGCATAACTTAAAACAGAAACATTGCTCAGCTCACTTTAAAAATATATTTCACAAACTTTTAAATATCAAATAAGTTCTAACTACTCATCAATGTCAATTACTGTATGGTAATTGTAACATTTTAAGTTAGTATAAATCAAATTGATTAATTTGTTACTCTTTGGTGTGTCAATGTTGATTGGTTGACTGACTGATTGCTTTATTGATTGATTGGTTGATTGACTGATTGATTGATTGCTTTATTGATTGATTGATTTTTCAGGAGGAGAAAGAACAGCTGATTGAATACCGCAGCAAAGTGGCAAGTCTTGTCGGTCGGGCGAAGTCAGTGGTGCAGCTCAGGCCACGAGGTGCTGATAGTAACCTGGCAACAACAACACCCATCCGTGCTATCTGCGACTACCGACAAATAGAGGTAGAAACAATCACACGTCTCACTTGAACAGCCTGCTTGCTGTGCCTTGTCTTACCTTTACTTATTTTCACAAATTATATCCCTGGATTGATTTTAATACTTTGAAGAACTGGGCTAAGATCAAGTGATCCTAATTCAAAGTCTTTCAAAGTTGTTTTTGCTTGCATATATTTGCTGCACCCCTCATGTCATCTGCACATTTAATCACAACTATATATTCACTCACTATATGTGAACACAAATATTAAATATGACATAAATGATTTTGTCATTGCTAATTTGAGACACTTAACACACCTGCAGATCTGAGCTTCTTTGTTATTGGTTCAGCTTGAGCATAGGATGCAGAGGAAGATTCAGTGTCATGGAATGAAATTTGAGCAGATTATTTTGAGAAATAGACAACTAGAATTATAGAGATATCTCTGATTGTTTCTGCTAAGAAGAAAACATTTTGTTCTCAATCTATATTATTCCTCTCTAACTCGAACAGTCCAAATATTTTGCTAAATTTGCTGAATAATTGTTGTTTAAAGTAAGTTTGCCCATTTTTGTGTTGCCTAGGTAAAAGTATCGTGTAGGCAGACTGGTTTGTTTGGCAGCTTTCTTTAGCTGTGACCCACCCAAGATGCTGTTTGACTGTTATGTCAAACAAGCAATCCTATGACATAGTGTCATGTGAAAATGCCACCACAACAAATGAAGAATTTGCAACAAAGTTCCCATTAAAAAAAAAAGATGAGAGATAACACAAAGTTACAAGAATAGAACAACAATCTTCCATAATTGATACGAGGAGGCTCACAGCTAGTAAAATGATCCTTGCACGATCATATGTCTGAACTTAGTAACAAAAACAAATGCGACGCATGCTTCTCCCAGAAATCCAGCTAAATTCAATCAATCAGATTACAACTTTACGATTCTTGAAATATCTGCACTAAAATGCATGAAATTCGTCAGACCTTTGGTCACATTCCTTGAATGTGAAGTCTGAGGCCAGGACTACCTAGGGCAGGGGTCGGCAACCTGTGGCTCTGGAGCCGCATGCGGCTCTTTAGCGCTGCCCTAGTGGCTCCCTGGAGCTTTTTCAAAAATGTTTGAAAATGAAAAAAGATGGGGGAAGTAAATATATTTTTGTTTTAATATGGTTTCTATAGGAGGACAAACACTCTTAACGTTTTCCAATGCTGTAAAAGTGTGTAGAATAAATATTTAATTTCAACATTTCTGTCAATGAAGATTTGCGTCATAGCCCGCGACACACGCTTCTATCAGCAGGGCAGGATGCCAGGTGTGGGCTGTTGAAAACAAACTGGCAGTTGCGTAACGGGCCCTGGATCGCAAAGGGAAAAAGAGAAAAATAACTGAGAACAATGTTTCTTGGACCTAATCATTGTTTTATTGCACTGTTTGTTGTCCAGATAAGGGGCACGTTATGCACGTTTCATTTTAACATTGTTTTTTGGAATCCTCAAAATATAAATGACATCATAAATATTATTTCTTTATTGCATTTCTTTAATTTCCTCAAACCAATGAAACATAATTAATTAATATTGTAATAAAGTTAAACTTGAGGCGGCATCGTACAACAGTGTAGTCATGTGGTGTGTCGTTCTCTACAGAAAAAATAAACATTTAATCATGAAGGCTCATTATGTATTTGTAGCCAACTTAGTCATTTTTATAGTAGGCTAATATAGTATATGTATAGATACATACAGCATGTGTTGCATTCATTGTAAGGCTTATATAAGGCTTTTAATTTTTTTGCGGCTCCAGACATATGTTTTTTTTGGTTCAATATGGCTCTTTCAACATTTTGGGTTTCTGTTTTCACAGTGCTGTCATTTTTCATGTGCCTTTCTAATGTAATTTTATAGTGTTTCTCCAAATGCAACAACAGCCTGTAGTTTATGTTGCATGTCTACTATGCATTTTGAAACTCTTGGTTTTTTTTGTTCATATATCTTAGATTTTATTTTCTTTTAAATGATCCAATTAGATCCCATAAAGACTCATTCATACTTCCAGCTGTGGCCTCGTTTATGTTCCTGTTCGTATTATTTAACCTCAGCCAACATGGCAACGTTTGCAAATTTGTGCGATATGCCCCCAAATAATCTTTTTCTACTTCCCCATTCCCCACCTCCCTTTTCTCTCCCCTCCCCCAAATCTCCCCTTTTTCTTTCTCCCTCTATGTAACCCATTTCTCTCTCTTTCTCTCTGTTCCCCTCCATTCCTCCCTTCCTCTATTTGTGTGTCTGCGGGGCTGGCCAAGGCCAATTCTCAGGTACTTTCCCGAAAATTCTGCTTCTTTGAACTTTGCTCTTTGGCCTGGCCCTGCACACAATGGATTGGACCGGCGCTTTACTTCAGGGGTCCTCAAAACTAGTCATGTGTTAATTAGGATTGCTATTCATATCAAATAACTCATATTTTTGAACATACAGTATATGATGCATTTTGTTTAATCCAGCCGGGTACTATTAGATTCCCACTCTGGATGCATGTTGCATGTCTTGCTTTGTTATTTTTATTTCATGTAATGATGGTAATCCTGTGTGTATGCAAGGGGTGAAGTGATTTTAAAATTTCTTTCAGATTATTATTATTATTATTATTATTATTATTATTATTATTATTAGTTAATTAGCTGATGTCTGAATGCTGTGAAAAGCTAAGATGATTCTTTTCAATTAAACAAAACCCTTCTTTAACTCCCCCCCCCATTGGCCATGGCAGAAAGGCATTTATCCATTAACATGATGTCCTGCAAACAATATTCTTCTCATTCTTGAGCCATTAACATTTTATCCATGACATTTCTATTGGTATCTTTATTTTTTAATCCACATTGACCATCAGTTCTGCTTTTCTGTTCTATTTTGAAAAATCCACCCCTTACCCTTCCATCCCTCTATATGTCTGTATCTCCCTCTCTGTCTTTCTTAGATCACGATCAGTAAAGGTGAAGAATGTGTTCTGGAGGATAACTCTCAGAGGACTAAGTGGAAAGTCATCAGTCCAACAGGAAACGAGGCCATGGTGCCATCTGTTTGTTTCACTGTCCCACCTCCCAATCAGGAAGCCCTGGACATTGCCAGCAGGTACAGTACAATAGCCTGATCATAAAAGTTTGAGTCCCATGTGTATCAGCGCAGAGAGAAAAAAGTATTAAATTGAATAAACAGGCTATGTATTATTGCATAAATTAAACATACAGAGTCAAAAGACTGAAATATTGGGTTGCTGTTTTTATTCCTTTTTTATTGTATATATTTATATATAATTTTTTTTTTCTTCTATGCTCAGAATGGAGCAGATGTACCAGAACGTCATGTCTCTGTGGCACCAGATGCATGTAAACATGAAGAGTGTAGTGGCCTGCCACTATCTGCAGAAAGACATACAAAACATCTCTTCTTGGACTCTGGACACAGTTAGTGCCACTAAATTCATATGAAACCCCCTTTCAAACTTATTCTTATAATCATGTGGCTTTGTTTCAGATGCGTTTACAGTCACCAACAGACCGGCAGCAGACTTTAGACAACCTGGATGCCCACTTGGCTGACTTCCTTTCAGACAGTCGTGAGAGTTCTCTTTTCACCACAACAGAGTGTCGGGAGCTAGAGAGGGAAGCCAAAAACTGCAGAGAACATTGTCAAATACTCCTGGTCTCTTTAGAGACTGGTAAGAATTTTACTGGACCTTTTCATTCCAAACTGTGTTACGTGATGATAACCTTTTTTTCTTTTTCAGTGGAGAAGGATGAGCTGGCCTCTCGTGCTTACCTCTCAGAACTTCAGAGCATCAAGACAAATATGGCAGATGCTGAGAATAAATTGATGCGGGGTATTCAGAATCAGCATCCCAGCACATCATCTGGAGACACCACAAATAGGGCTGTTCACATAGCCGAGCAAGAGGTGAGTTGGGAGCTCCTGATTCTGCATGTCCGTCACTGACCTTTGCTGATATGCAATGATAAAAATCTTCCTTTAGACTCTCTTACATATAGACCTCATTTACATATTCTCATTTAAATATTATTTTTTGTCAGATGTTGTATATTATCTATTTCTGTGAACATTTAGTTTTGCTTTTGCACATGAATGTTCTGAAGTCTAATAGATGTATACCAAGGTCGTATTTATATAATAAAAAATTGCATCTATTACAGAAGCTCCAGCTGGATCTGCAAGCTCTCCAGGCAAACTTAGGTGAAGTGTCTCGTCGCTGTGTGAGCTTTTTTGAGGAGAAACCTACATCCTCCAGTGTTCCTGTCTTGCGGTCTGAGCTCAACATGGCTGTTGAGCACATTGAGAAACTCAACGCACTGTCTTCAGTTTATCTTCAAAAGTGAGTCTGTTTTCAGTTCACAAAGCATACTGCCAGGTCAAGTCTTGCTCATCTTGATTTGAATTTTTCTACCAGATTGAAGACCGTAGACTTGCTGATGAAAAGTCTGCATGCAGCTGAGTGTCACCTTAGAAAGTTTGAGAACAGACTGAGTGAAGAAGACATCGTTCCTGCTGATATTGCAGCAATCCAGGCTTTAGGAGAGCAGTTAAAGGTATTGAACACTTTGTTTATCTTTTTTATACTCTGATTTGTGGGTGTAATCAAATGTTACATCTATTGTTTAAACTAGATCTGAGTAGTGCTTAATTTCTGTAAATATTTTACTACTGTGGACTGAATAATAAATTGTACTTTCACTGTTCACCTTATATTTTTCCATTATTCCAACCTCCAACCAGCAACTTTGCATCTCAATCTCACATCTGACACTTGGGGGCGTAACATTTATTTATTTATTTTTTATTCTTTATTTTTGGGCTTTTTAGAACACAATGATTACTAAACTAGAATCAGACAATGAAAAACTATTCATTTATCATTAGAAAACCTAATCCAGCCTTGGAGGGCTGCAGCCCGGCGCATTTTAGTTGCAACCCTGCTCTAGTATGCATACTACTCTAGCATCAGACAATCATAAAGGTCTTTAATTTTTGGAACAGGTGGAGTTTATGCTGGTTGAACCAAAAATGTGTAGGTCTCCGGTCCTCCAGGAACGGATTTGGAGACCCCTGACATAATAGGAGTAGTGTATTTAGAATTTTGAATAAATCCTTAATCCAGATTATGTTTTACTTCAATCTTTATGAGACATATAGATCCTAATGTAAATATACAAGGAGACATTAAAATGAGTTATATACATAAATTTTTTTTGTCATTGAGTAATGTTATATATTGTGCATGTAAAAGATTGTATATTTACCCAAAATGTAAGAATGTATATAAATTTTGCATATTTCCAAATTACTATTAGTATTTTGACCTGTAGTTGTTTGTAGAATTATATAAAAATACACTTAAATGTATACATTCATAAAAAATACAATTTAACAGTAGAATATGTGCAATGTCAAGCTAATTTAGGATATTGCATTCACACATTCTGTCTTTTAAGAAAATTGGCATGTAACATGTTCACAAAGTCGTGAACTTTCAAACCATTCATATTACATTAATTAAATTAATTGCAAATCATTGTTGTTTTTTTAAAGGCAAACTTATTTCCTAATTTGTAGTCCTTTTGAATTCTTTGAGACTGATTAACCTTACGCTTCTCCAATCTGAAACCCTTCTGCTTGCATCTGTCCTTGCAGTGTTGCAATGTCCCAGCTGAAGACAGTCCATTTGATTTAGGGCTGTAGATATCAAATGTTTTTGTAATCGGCATTCTACTGCAAATTTAATCGATTAACCGAGTAATCGGATAAAACATATGTGACGTCACGTGCCACTTCCGAATTTTGCTGCTCCACTCACCCGTAGACATTAAAAACTATTATTATATCAAAAACACTCACATAATTAAGTTATTATTCATATCTGGACTAAAATAATTAAGTGAAACAAACCTTTTCCAGTGAGTCTACATCTTACTTTCACTACCTCGACAAAACTAGTGCGGAAGTTTATTGTTGTGATGTTTTTGGTGGACGATACCATTATCTTCAGCCAACATTAACATATTAAAGATGTTATTGATATTTGTGCTGCAGACAGAGCATTTAATGCTACTTCTATCTGGCGTCATCCTTCCCATTGTAGGCTCTTGCTGTATATGAAAGCTAAGTAGAGCAAATTGAGTGATCCGTGAACGGTAAATATTTGTGACTAAAGTCACGCAAGGATACACGTAAGACCACGGGATGCAAGGAATTAATAGAGGCTTGGAGGCAGAGGTTTTTGCCTCGACTATTTTTTTTATTAGCCCACCCTTGACTTCCTGCTATTGTTTCTACCATTAACCACTCCACGTCTTCCTCATTTGGCGTGTGGCAGTAGACAAGGCCACTGTTCCAAAGTCTGTCATAAAATTAAAGCTTATGAAACATTTTTATAAGCTGATTTTGCATTGAGAAGATATGCTTAAAATGAAGTACATGGAATGGATAAAGGGTTAACTCTGCTTACAGATAATGATTTTGCATTGAGAAGATATGCTTAAAAGGAAGTACATGGAATGGATAAAGGGTTAACTCTGCTTACAGATAAATCTAATATATTTTAGTCCACACAATGCAGTGACAGCAAAGATAACTGGAAAGAGATCAGGAGGATGGTTTGACTAAAGCTCAAGGTAGAATTCCAACCCCTGTTGCAGGGTGCATGTCTGCACCATGTGTCTGTATATGCTTTTTGAAATAAAACTGCTGAATTGGAATATACTGTAACATTTGAGCAGTGTAAAATTTGAATAGTTTTTGACGGGAAATAGTAGGTACGGAGTTGAAAGTCAATTGATGTCACACTGTTTGTCCAACAGAATTGGCACTCTGAGCTGGAAGAGCAGGACCCTGCTTTCCAGAGTTTAAAGTTAGAAGTCCAACGGGCTCGGGAGGCTGGAAACCAACTGAGTCAGCTCCACCCAGACCGTAGTCCAGAACTTGAACGATACCAGGAGAAAGCACAGCAGCTCGCAGAGAGGTGGAGTGGGGTGCGGAGACAAACCGAGACACGGTGAGGACTTCGGACATCTCAAACTAGAGATTGCAGTCAATTCTGGAATGTTGCAGATTGTGACTGTTTCAATGCAATACTCTACAGTCAAGCGGATCTGAAGGTGCTGGGATCAGTTTTGCAGCAGTATCGAGATGGACATTCTTCTCTGATCCACTGGATCGAGGACACCACAGAAAAACAGGAGAACACAAAACCTGAACAGACCGACAGCAGAGCCTTATCAGAGCAGCTTGCGCAGCAGACGGTTAGAGAGGATTCATAATTACTTTATTTACTCTAAGGTGCTGTTGAACATTTCAGTGTCTCTCCTCTGCAGGCCTTGGTGGTTGAGATCGAACAGAACCAGGTCAAGCTGGATGAGTGCCAGACTTACTCTAAACAGTACTCCACTGCTGTGAAGGTGAAAAGCTGATATACTGCTGGTTAAAATCCAGTCTATTTCTCTTGTTCAAAGGGAATAGTATTTACATGCCATGTAGTGTAGCATTTCCCTTATGTTATAGATTCATATATTTGTTCATTTATTTATATTGGGATGACACACAATTTAATACACTCTCATGACAAAATTTGATGTCACAAACCTAAGGACCTATCCACAAATTTTTCAAACTTGACTTCTAAAATAGCCCGAACTCTCTTCTTTTCATATCTACAGGTGTTAAGCTATAGTTCCTACAAAAGAGTTGAACAAATCTTTGCTAAGCTTTTTTTTTTTGTACAGTTGATAGATGTGCATTAGATACAAACCAATGTAAATGTTTTTTTTGTCCACCTGTTAAGGATGCTGTGGACAAGTTCTGTAGGTCAGTGAGATTGCATCAGGTGTAGCTCAAGATTCTAATCATTTTAAGGGGCATGTCAAGTCACTTTTACTGGAGCTGTTTTTGACATGAAAAAAAACATTGTTTAATAATGTATTGGAAACTATATTGTGCTGCGTCTTACATTCCTAAACTACCAATATAAATTGTTTGTAAGAAAATAGCAACTGATCTAGGATTGATTTCACTTGCTCACTGATAGTTGTAATGATGTCTTGTTTCTGCATCAGGACTACGAGCTCCAGCTTATGACATTTAGAGCTTTTGTGGAATCGACTCAGAAGTCCCCTGTGAAAAGGAGAAGGATGCATTCTTCTTCAGATGCCATCACACAAGAGGTAATACAAACAAAACTATATTGGTCAACATTCACCTAATGAACATTTAGATTTTGCCAGCTTTCAAATTTTTTCCACTTTGTCTTAGTTCATGGATTTACGCACACGCTACACCGCTCTGGTAACCCTGACAACGCAGCATGTCAAGTATATTAGTGATGCACTACGAAGACTGGAGGAAGAAGAGGTGTGCTTTGTTGTTATTAATCTTTAATATTTGAGTTTCATGAGATGCAATCACAATTTGATATGCCAAGTTGCAGTATAGCTATAAAGGTTTTTCTTATGATTTATTTATTAGATCTTGTAGATTAAAATTGCTTAAAGCTATTAGGATACACATGTACTCAGTTTGAGCGTGTGAGCATAAGCTGACAAGAGTGTTTAATCATTTTGACTACAAGTCCATATTAAAGAATGAGTTCTGCTTGTGTTGTCAGTTCTATTTATTTTGATTTGTGATACAGAAAGAGGTGGAAGAGGAGAGGCAGGCACGAGTGGGCCAGGTCTCAGAGCTGCTTGGCTGGATCAAGGGGCTACAAGAGTCCCCGCCTAGCTCAGCAGAGTCCTCACTCGGTGCACAGCAGGTACAGCATTATTAAAGCTGCCATTAGACTTTTGGGTAAATGAGTGTGTTTGAAGACTGATGTTTTGTCTCTGTTCTAGGCTGTGAGTGAGAAGTTAGCAGCTAAAAGAGAGGACGTGGCTGAAGCGATCAGAAACACTCAAGTTTTCCTAATGTCAAAGCAGGCAAGCAAGTGAGTACTTGGCAGGATTGTCTGTTTTTTGCAATTATGGCTCATGATTTACTTCTTCTGTTAAGCAAAAAATGTAAGCGTCTGTTAGTGTTTCATTAGAAGCTGGTTACCTAAAATTTTGTCTTGTGCCGAGTTCATACTTCATGATTTACCCCCAATTTATACTTGCCAACAAAACATTATATTTTAAGTGTGAAGCGCCAAACCAGAAAATTGTTTTATTGTAAATGAGCTGCAGCAGGAGTTCGCCGTTATTTTTGCCCAATGACCAAATTATCCAAAAAGGACAAGAACACTACATCCATAGCATTATATTTAATTTTCATATGTTACATTTATGTTTCATCAGCTTGATCTATGCTTTGGATCAAAGAGCTTTCTGATAAAAAAAAGTTCAGAAGTGCATGAGTGTTCAGAAGTGAAAATGTGCATGTGGCTGAGAACATACTTTTGTTCACATTCATCAGTCGGAGTAAAAAGTACTTGTAGAGACAATGAGCTTGTCCACATATTGTCATACAGAGTGCACACTAAACTATACATCGCTTTTGTGCGAAGTTTGCCAGATTTTTGCAGAGAATTAAATCAAGACAGCCGTAAAAAATTGACTAGTACATCATTTTACCCCACATTTTACACCGCACGTTATGAACCCTTGGTGAGGCAGAACATTTAGTCATCACTGGGCTACTATATTTATTTGTTGAGACAGTTTTTTTTTATTAATGATGTTACATTCATTAAATTTTTTTTCTTCGGGTTTCATATTAATGCACAATATTTTATACAACCATACAAACAAAAACTTTTGCTGTGTACTTCTTGATAGCCGCTGCAAAAATCTGGAAGAGATAAAGTAGCATGTTTTTAGCACAATTATCACAACAAAACATTAACTTATTGTTACGTTTCTTTTAAGATGGGAAATGACTCTGGCCGTAACATTTATTTTGCAAAGAAAATTAAACAGTTTAACCGAGTGGAGAAACCAAAAGAGACAACAGCACAACATATGACTAAACAGAGTGATTTATTTACAACTATTTACAAACAACATGACTAGTGTACAGACAAACAAGAACAGATAAAACAAAAACCCAACCAACCTGAAGAGAGAGTCCCTCCCCTTGATGGCGCCGGTTCCCTGCAATATCCCCAGGACAATAATATCTCTAAACTAGCTCAAAGTATAAACATAAATATCAGGCAATTACTGTTTAACTTCTAATCTACTCTAATCTTAGTTACAAGTGCGCTCATCACCTATCTAGTGTACTAACAAAAGGTTTACCTATGTGTAATGTCCCAGAATGTATATCACGTGATATCTATCTTTCTTTCCCTTCAGAGGTTTAGAAAAATAGACCAAGCCAATGTTTCTGAAGAACCAGAACAGTCAAAACAACTGGCAGCGTGACAACAATTCAGCGTATTCACAAGTACACAATTCAACAACAAACCAAACCGCACAACAGGCTAGGATCCTGATCAGAGCTGATCAATGGTGGTGTGTCGAGACCTTTATCCAAATTAGGTCGTTTTGGAGCAACCGGATTGGGTGGTGATGTGGTGACGTCATCAATTTAATAGTGATTGACATCCCTCACGACGTATTGCAGAGTGACTGGAGCGGTGGTGAGAGGTAATGGGTGGAACCTGGATTGGGAAACGGATAGGACAAGAACGGGCACAGAACAAACAACTCTAGAAAAACAAGACATTATATGTAACACTTATGCTTTAAATTTTTTTTTATTTTGGACAGACAAGTCAATGCCGTTGTTAAAGGTAGTTTTTGTCATCTAAAACAGCTGGCAAAGGTGAAACCAGGGCAACTTTGAGACAGTAATCCACACTTTTGTTCCCTCATGTTTGAATTTCTTTAACTTGCTTTACATTGGTGAATCTAACTCCGTTTTAGCTCGTCTTCAGCTAGTCCAGAATGCGGCTTCTCATTTTCTCACTGGCAGAAAGAAAAAAAGAGCATATTTCTCTAGTTTTAGCATCACTGCATTGGCTGGCTCTTTATTTTAGAGTTCAGTTAGAAAATATATTTTAAAGTTTTTAAATGTTCTAGCCCCTCGCTAACTTTCATAGCGTCTGGAGGTCCACACTCACCTGCTGATCACCTGCTTCTGAATGTGCCTAAAATTTGAAGTAAACTCAAGGGAGATGGGGCTTTCAGTCGCAGGTGTTACCCTCTGGAATGCTCTATCATTAAATGTCAGACAGTCTAAAGATTTTTCTTTGTTCTGGCATTTCATTGCGTACCATTGTCTCTGATTAATTGTATAGGTTTATACTGAATTTTATTGTTTTTTTTTGTGTTTATTATTTTACTGATCTTATTATTTATGTATTAGACATGTTTTATATGATTACCATGTTTACATTTTTTATTTCAGTGAGAAGCACTTTTGTAAGATCTACTGTGCTATGCAAATAAAGCTGACTTGCCTTGACTTGACTATTTAGTGTAAAGCCAAAGTATGTTGCGCTGTCTTTTTGTAGGCTTTCCCCTGAAGAGCGTGAGCAGGTTGCATCACAGTTAGAAGAACTGACTGCAACCTACACACAACTCTGCGACAACTCTGCAGCACAGCTACAACATCTGGAAGAGCAGCTGGCCAAAGAAGAGAAGCTCAAGGTGGAGTATGATGGGGAGGGGTGGTCACCAATGACAGCTGTATTTGCAAAAGCAAGCTTCAACAGCAATTGAGAAAAATGCTTCTGAATTAAACTGCTTTGTGATAAAGCATTGTTCATGTACGTGAGAAACGCTGCAGCAGTGTGGATGTGAGCGAGAGAATGTCGTTGTGCTATTGTTGGCCGTCACATTTGGTTTAACATTCATCACCATGTTCATTCATCTCACAGAGGTTTTGTTTCACTCAATAATTAATAGCATGGTGTGAATTCTAAATCATCACCATTTTCATCAAACATGTCACAAACACCATCCCTTTTGTTGTTTTTCTAGCACTTCTGCTTATTCACAGCTTATACATCTGCTTTTTAAAGTAGAGTAGCCAATACAGAATCCATTGAACCTATAGATTTATTTATTTGTGTTTATTCCATTCAAAATAGAAGCTAAACATATACTGTATATGTAAAGGTGAAAATGTCATTACATTCATAATATTTTGCAACCATATAGAAACAAACATTACTGTCATGCATTCATCAGTTTTGTGTTATAAATAGCGTGATAGTGTGTTTGAATGGTTAGAAATGTAATGCTCATGAACAAACAAACTTTTATAAGAAGTAATGAATCTGCTGTCTTAGTCCTGAATTGCTGATCAGCCACACAGAAATAAAAATAGCTTCACATTTACGTTAGGTGGTTTTTTACCTAAGATTTACAGGGTTCTGGTGTCCAGTAAATCTGAACTTTTTCATATTTGCTACATCTGTGTTATATGCCGCAGCTTGAAAGATCCACCTATATTCCGATCTAAACATTGTTTTAAAACACCTTTTTTAAAAGTCTTTTTAAGGCTGATAACAAAGCAGATCAAAATGCTTTCTCTGATTCCTATAATACATTTTATACAATACACTGTCACCTCAGCCTTCTGTGGGTGGAGCAATGCATTTCATGACATGCGTAGAAGAGTTTATTTTGAATCAAATATTATAATAATGCAGAATAATTTGAGGATGGGATTGTGTGACAGGAATTTGATGTGAAAAGAGTATTTTAAAGATAAGATAAGAAAAGATAAGATCATTATTAATCCCAAAGGAAATTGTATCTCCAGTGGCTCCACATTCAATAATAGAAGAGGCCAACAATATGTTAAAAAGCTTCTAATTTTATTTATATTAAAAAAAAAATAGTTTACATGAAAAAAGAATCTATTAACCATTTTTACAGTAGTTTGTTTAGCTAGTTAGGTTTCCCCTATCTTAATAGCAAATGAGACATCCGCAGTTCTTGCTTAAGGCTAGCTCCAGAAGTGTGCCGGTTCCCATTGACAGCCATGTCAGCCTGATGTCAAACCAGCACCATGACAGCAAAACTGTCAAAAAACTTTAAAGCTAAAAAAAACATTAATACCCTGGTGCGATCTATTTACAAAATGATGAAGTTTCATTTTCATAATTTGTGATCCACCAATCACATCTTTTTGCTCAGTGTGCACTCAACGGTAATGGCCCTGTGCCAAGAATTAATTAACTGTAATTATCTAAACTGCTTTCGGCTAAAACCATCAAGTGAAGTTACGCTCATGTTTTAAATGATATGTACAGTCAATGCTACACATTTAACAATGGGTTACACGAATTAAAAAGAGGTGTCATTTGTTTGCTAAAAAATTTACTTTCTAGTTCATTGAGTGAGAAAAAAAGTGATCTATAATGCTGCATGATTATTCACTGTTTAGCTTCACTGATAACCAGATTCACAGTAAAATATGTAAAAGTCCAGTTTTATGCAATAAAATTAAGTTTATTTTTATGCTTTATCAAAAGATTTAGATTTTGTATTACAACATAACTTATAAAGTATTGCAAAATCATAAAGTATTGATTTTTGCAAACTAATGTGAATGAAATGCTATTTTTATATCTCAGGTTGGCTTGTTTATGCTTCCGTATTGTAGGAATTGGTATACAGACAAAGAACAAAATGCAAGCTGTACAAACCTCTTCACTGAGCATGATGTGTCCAGATCACAGCTACTGTTTATGTTTGTGTGTTTGTTTGTGCGAGAGATTGTTTGTTTTAAGTGTGTGTCTTTAATTTGATTGTTCTTTGTGAAATTTAATCAGCATTTTGCTTGAAAATCACTAACAGCTGCCGAGAGGAAAATTAGCCATCTTCACTTATAGGCAGAGTTATCTTTTTGACAAACCAAGTGTAAAAGCTAGGAAAAAGTTTTGTTAGCAGAGAAGTACAGGAAGTTTGCATGTTCTCCCCGTGATCGCGTGGGTTTTCTCCGGGTGCTCCGGTTTCCCCACAAGTCCAAAGACATGCGGAATAAGTGAATTGAATAAGAACAATTGCCCATAGTGTTAAAGTGTGAATGTGTGTGTGAATGTTTCCCAGCGATGGGTTGCGGCAGGGAAGGGCATCCGCTGCGTAAAACATATGCCAGTGAGTTGGTGGTTCATTCCACTGTGGCGACCCCGAAAGGGAATAAAGCCGACATGAAGATGGATGGATGGATGGAGAAGTACAGGAGATTTATTGTAGGTTAGTCAGCTCTGGGCAACGCATCAGGCTACTGGAGTGTGGCAGGCAGATCGCTAACATCCAGCTTCTCACACTATCGCCTCAAACCGCCGAAACCTCAACCTATAAGTGTGTGTGTGCATCTAAAGAAAACCCTGTATGGTAAGTGGTGCTTGCTTTTCTTTTCTTACTGCTTCATTCTGACCTACCAATATTTTATATAGTTTCATCTGTTTTGTTCCTATTGTTTGTTTTTGTTATTGATTTTTTTTCAGTTCTTGTTTTGCTAAATGCAATGCTGTTTTTTGTCTTAGATTTTTACAGATAAACTGCATGAGTTTTAGATTAAAGATAAATATTGAGTCATATGTTTACTTAAATTTCTTCTATTGTGATAGAGGGCATTTTTTTCCTTTATATAATATAAAAAAGTGCACTTCAGTCAAATAAGCATTGATCTAAACAAATCATGTTTTCCTCAACAGGAACAAAATGTCATCGCTGGAATAATTGACCTTGGAACCATGGAAACCTTTCCAGTTTTCCAGGCAGCAGAGCATGGCCTTATAGACAAAGACACCTGTCATGTACTCTTAGAGGTACAGGTTATCTTAGGAGGTCTACTTCAGCCTGACTCTCCTTACAAACTCACTTTAAAAATGGCTCTTTCCAATGGTTTGATCGATATACTTAGCTTCCAGTCATTGGAAGAGCTAGAGACTGCAGTTTCTTATATCCAGAGAGAAAAATTTGCAGATAGTCAGCAGTTACCAGTAGGTACTGCTATCAAAGAAGCTCTAATTAATGAGCAGATGGGGCTCCGCATTCTTTTGCTGCAAATACAAACTGGATGCCTAAATGATGGTTCCAGTGGTAATGCTTTTAGCCTGGAGAATGCTAAACAGAAGGGATTGTTGTCTGCAGATATTTGTCAAAAACTGGAATCCTGCCTTCAGCGGCGAGAACTCATTGACCCAAATACAGCAGAAAAAATAAATCTCAGTGACTTCCAAAACCGTTGTGTACTCAATCAAGAGACAGGGTTCCTTTTTTTCCCAGTTCAGCAAAAACCTGGTGGAACTGTCTGCTTATGTTCAGGACGAAAGGTTGGAATTTTCCGGGCTATTCAAGAGGGGCTCATTGATCGAAATGTCTCAGTTCGGCTTCTGGAGGCTCAGTTGTTTGCTGGAGGGATCACTGACCCTCGGTCAGGGCACAAATTGACCGTTAATGAGGCTGTACGACATGGCCTTGTGGATCAGGATTTGGCCTGCTCTCTTATAGCACGACAGCTACAAACAGGAGGTATAATAGATCCAATGAGTGGAGAGCGTCTACAGTTAGATGTGGCCATACAAAGAGGCCTTCTCTCTTCACGGTTAGCCTTGCGTGCATTGGAATCTCTCAAGTCTTTCAAAGCAGTATTGTGGCCACAATCAGGAGAATTGCTTTCTGTGAGTGAGGCTCTTCAGCAGGGTTTTGTTAATAGAGATCTTGCTACTAAAGCTATAAGAAGTCGTCATTCAGTTGGTGAGCTATTTCTGCCAGAAGAAGGAATAGTTGTTCCTTTGAATCAAGCAGAGGAGATTCTTGAGCAACAGGCATTGGATTTCCTAAAGCTGACTGAAATTCCTGATGTACTTCCATGTGAGACTAAACAAGATGGTAAAAACAAATTGAGATCTGTTGATGTTTCTCAACCCAATGTACTTTTCGAGTCTGCCACAAAGGAGGAAGGAATGTTTCAAGAGCAGAGACAAAACCAACTCATTGCTCAAATAATGACATACAGCTACATTAATGCTCACTCAGGTGAACGTCTAGTTTTACTTGAACCAGAATTTCTTGAACTACTTTATGAAAATGTAGAAACTTCAACTCTTGTGGGATCAGCAGTATTTACAAGTTTGGAAACCTCAAGGGTTAATGTGGACACAGCGTTGACCGAGTGCAAGGAAATGGTAGAGGAAAACAAAGAGCGTACATCATCATGTGATATTGGCAACAATAACACCATGCAGGAGGTCAAAAAACTTACCAAGGGAGATTCTGCTGCTTTACTTGTTAGAAAACCAACTTTGTTTGAGCCTTTGCACAAAGAGCTTTTGCAAGAGAATGTTCAGTTGTTTGAAGAATTTGAACAACCTAAAATAAGAGGCAAAATTCCCTGCAAGGTCATCGATGCTGGAGAGAAAATGTATAGAACAGAAGATCTCACACCATCTGTAGGATTAGAAAGAATCCTGCTCGGAACTGCACAAGAAGAAATTTACAAAGAGAAATTGTCAAGAGACAAAATAGGAGCCAAAATTGAAGAGGAACAAAAGATAGATAATACATCAGAGCGACAATTAAACGATTTTGTGCCAATGACAGTGAAAAAGCTTTTAGATGGAAAAGGGGTCCAAGAAAAAGAGAATTCATCAGATCAAATCAAAGATATCAACGTTGCTAAGGATGAAACAGCAACTAAGGGGATTAACATCCAAGAAGTTGTCCCAGCTTTGACTGTATCAAAAGATGATTTTCTAGACACTACAATTGATTCTTTGCAAGAAAAGAGTCCGTCATCCGAGGAGTTTGATGAATTTGGTATTCCAAAAACGGCTATTTCAAGGAACAATACTGGTCTGGGTGAAACAACAGAAACACAAGAAGAAGGTGTCAGATGTTTGACAAAGCCAATAGAAACGTCAGCTTCACCTGACGTGCTGAAAAGAAAAGTTCTTCCAAAAAAGTGTGACAAATCCATTGTCATCAAAGCTGAAACTGTCTGGGTAGAATCTGAGACTGAAAAAAAAGAGGAAGACAGAAAGCTCTTAATGTGCTCAACCAGGGATTTAACTGAGGCTTTATTTCAAGATAAATTGCAGGATATTCTCTCTCCATCTGGAGAATATGAAGAACTTGATGTCAGAGCAGTGACATTTTTTGATCCCACACATAAAGTTGCTGGGCAAGAGAAAGATAGGTTATCTGCACAATGTGAAAATGGACCCATCATAAATATAGCTCCAACTCCCCGGGTAAACCCAAGTACAGATCAGAGAGTTGAAAGAGCAGAGGAAGGTCATGCAGCATTGAATTCAAAACCTACCACAAAGACTATAAATCAAGCAAACTTGAAAGAGATAGTTCTATTGTCAGAACCATCAAAAGATCTCCCAATTGAAAAGAATGAAACTACTGGCAAGAACATCACATCACACAACTTCTGGCAATACAGTCACACCACACCAGTTAACACACCAGAAAAGCAAGTTTCTGCAGCTTTGATGGGTTGTATTGATCCTTCTCAGGTTTCTTTAGATGAGAATGTTCAGTTTTCAGAAGAAAAAAAGAGTGAAAAATTTAAAAAAGAGAAAACTGTTGTGAAGACTGTAGATAAAGCAGTGGACGTTCTTGCACCATTGTTGGATACAGTCAATGTTTTCACAAAGACTTTACATGAGCCAACCATTCAGGAGGAAGCTCTGACTGTAGATTTTGCTAAAGAATTTGTTAGCAAAACCACTAACTTGTGTGAAACAGCAGAAACCCCCAAGGATGTTTTTCCCATTATTACAAGCTTAGAACGAAGCCATATTCATTCTCGAGATGCTGTTGCTTTACATGAGAAGGTTAAATCATCTAAAGAACAGAAGGAACTCATTGTTTTAAAAGGGAAAATTAAGAAACTTGATAAACCGGGAAAACATCTTTTACCATTGAATGACACAGACAACGCTTTTACACAGAGTGTGCATCAACCTTATGTACAAGTGAAAACATTGACTTCTGCACCATGTATAGAACATGAGCTTTTAAAGGTTGATCCTGATAACAAAAAGACTAACATGGAGGAGGCACTAAAAAGCCATGAGGAAGTTCCTCCAACTTTTACAAATCCAGAAAAGTTCTTTGGCATCACAACAAATGCAAAACTGGATGTTAGTGCAGTACAAGAAAATGTTCTGTCATATGAAGAGCCCAGGATAATACAAGAGAAATCTCCAAAGATGAATGGAAATATTTGTCAAAGAATGGAAGGACCAATGAAAGATTTGTCACCTTTTACAGACACTATCAGAGCTTTCACAAATGATTTTTATCATCCAAACACATTGGAGGAAGTTCTTTCATCTGGACCTGAACTCAAATTGTTAAATAGCCATAAGACTAACTTGCATGAGAAATCAGAAAGCCAGGCTGAAGTTACAGTAGCTTTGAAGAGCTTGGACAAGATCTCAACAGACTCCACAAATGAATGTGCTGTACGAGAAAAACCTAATTTGCCTAAGGAATACGAAGAACCTGTGATTACGAGAACTAAAATTTCCCAGAAAAACACAGATGATTTGGGGGCGCTATATCAAGCAGATGATCATCTTTCACCAATGGCAGAGAATTTTGAAGCTTTCAGTAAAACTTTAGGTCAACAAAACTTACTAGAGAAACATCTGTATTTAGGACTATGTACAGAACCTGAAACTGACAGCCACAAGAGAAACATGAGAGAAATGCCAGAAAGACTAAAGTCTTTGACCGTCCCAGAAAGGGTTAACGACCCACCAAATGAATATGCAGAACCCATGATAAATCAAGACAAACCTTCCCAGGTGAGTTCAAGTATTGGTCATACAAAAGAAACAGCAGATCTTGCATCGTTCACAGATATCATTACAGCTTCTGCAGACACTTTGCATCAACCAAAATTTTTAGGGGCATGTAAAGAACTTGAAATGTTAAACTTGTTAAATAATGAAACTGCAAACCAGAGGAATAACATGGATGACGAGATAAAAGGCCGAAATGAATTTGTCATCACTCTGACATACCTTGATGAGGCCTTGACAGAGTCAACAAATGTTAAAGAAGAACCCTCAACTATTAAAGGGACAATTCCATTGGCAAACAGAGATACAGGTGAGACAGTGGATAGAGCAGAGGAACATCTTCCACCATTGGTAGAGACTTTCAAAGCTTTCAGAGAAACTTTGTATCAGCCAAACCTTCAGGAGAATCCCCTGTCCTCAGGACCAAGTAAAGAACTTGAAAATGTAAGGGCTGAAACTGATAATTTGAAGATTAATGTCCGTGATGCAGGTCAGCCTATGGAAAGATCAGATCCTCCACTACTGAAGTCTTTGAATCAACAAAACATACAAGAGAAAGCTTTGTTGCCAGGACCAAATAAATTACATGAAACATTAAGGTATGAACCTGTCAGCAAGAAGATCACTGTTAAGGAGGCAGAGAAACAGAAAGAAGTTCCTTCAACTGTTGAGAATTCAGAAAGGGCTTCAGTAGCCTCTACTAAAGAAGTTGGTTCAAAGGTTCAGCATGAAAAACATGAAAAGCACATTGCCATTAAAGGAAAAAATGACTCGACAGATAAAAATGTTGAAACAGCAGTGAAAGATTTCATAACGTTTACAAATGCATTGCCAAGCACTGAAAAGAAAACTTTATCTTCTGAACCAAACAAAGGGCTTGAAGTATTAAAGGATGAAACTGTAAGCAAAAAGACCAAAATGATCAAGACATCAGAAAGACACAAGGAAGTTCCTGAAGATGTTGGTTCAAAGTTTCAGCAATCTAAGAAACACGAGGAACCCATTGCCATAAAAGGACAAAATGACTGGACAGAAAAATATGTTGATAGAGCAGTGGAAGATTTCACAACTCTTACAAAGACATTACCAAGAACAGAAGAGAGAGTTCTGTCTCCTGAACCAAATAAAAGACTTGAGGTATTAAGGCAGGAAACCGTACACAAGAAGATTAATATAGATGAGACACTGGAAAGAAAAAGTGTAGTTTCTACAGATGTGGCAGTCTCGGAAATTGCCTTCAATGACCCTTCACATGAAGTTACATTGGAGGAAAACAATGTGTTATCAACAGAATTTGAAGGATCTGTTGGTGAACCAATAGAAAGGAAAGTTCATGAGCCCTTGATGTCATTGGAAGAAAATGAGGTTAAAAGGGTCGAAGAAGTGAATGCTCCCTTAACAGGCACCGCAGTAATTTTCCCTGAACTTTTGAATAAAGAAACTTTTCAGGAAAAAGGCCTTTCATTGACAGAGCATATAGCCAGTGATGGTAAGCTTTTCACTAAGGCAAATTACATAGAAGAAAGTAAAAAAAGTGTTGTTAAACCTCTGATTGATTCAAAACCAAGCAAATCTATCCAAGTTATTTGGCAAGGTAGAGACAGG
The DNA here is from genome assembly GCA_900490495.1 of Danionella dracula. Lineage (NCBI taxonomy): Eukaryota > Metazoa > Chordata > Actinopteri > Cypriniformes > Danionidae > Danionella > Danionella dracula. Next base: position 12,531,786 of record UELW01000111.1, read on the forward strand.
TCATCAGGTGAATTTAAAGAACTAATGGTTATTCAACATAAAGATACTTCTGTGAATTCTGATGCTGATGAGATGATGGAAAAAGAAGAGTGTGATCTTGTACCAACAACAAGCAAAGTGAGAGGTTTTACAAAACCTGCAAAGGACAAGAACATTAAAGAGACTCTTCAGACACCAGCAGAATATAAAGAGATCTTGATTAAAAAGAATGAAGCCGTCGTCAAGAAAATTCCTCCAAGTGCTGAGGAAGACATTACCATCGTGACAGATGTAGAACAAAAGAAAGCTCTGTTGCCAAGCAAATTTGATACTAGGAATAAAAAACTTACAACGGATGGAAAAAAGCATGACATAGAGGAGAACATCGAAGAAACAGAAAAGCGTCCCACACTGTCAAGCTCAGAAAACCTATTTACAGATCCTTTCCAAGATGAAGACTGGGAAAAGAATTTTCTGCCTTCAGAACAAGCCAAATCCACTGATCTTGATGCACCTGATTACATAACAAACACTTCACTTCAAGAAACTGTACAATCAAGACCAAAAGAAGAAACAACTTTAAGACCGTCTGAAGAGATTGATGTGGTAATTAGTAGGAGGTGTGATAAATCTAGTCAAAACAATAAACAAAACCAATCAGAAAGTCATACTTCATCTGCAAAACAAGGTAAAAATGATATTGAGAAACCTGGGGATAATGGTTTCAAACTGGACAAAGGACAATTTGTAACTATTGCCCCTCCAAGTGTTCTCTTGGATGAAAATGTGGCACAAAGTTTACTTCCAGTAACAATCCCAGAAGAATCTGATTTCTCTGGTATGGATGTTAATGCTACGGTTCAAATGGATGATGAAGAGAATGAGAGGAAAAGAACCAAACTGTATATGCTTTCAACAGCTGCAATATCCTCGCTCGTTCCAGATCCAAAACCAGATCAGTCTCCAATAAAATTGTTAGATGAGGAAAATCTTCTGACCTTTCAATCACCACCACAGAAAGTAGAGGGTATCCATGATGAATCGTTGGAGGTTCTGACAGAAGTTAGTTTGAAATCTGAAAAAAGAGTAAAGCTGCCATTTAAGGACATAAAAGCAAGTCAGTCCACAGGTGCAAAAGCTGAACCTATTCAAATGGCTAGCAAAACTGAAGAGATTGTTGTGTCAAATGTGGAGGTTAAGAGCACAAGTTCACCTTTTCACACTAAAGACATAACTGCTGTACAGCTCAGCAACAAATCTGTTAACGCCCCTGCCGTTCTCTCAAGAAAAACTATTGACAGTGAGGAAAAAGTAAATACTAACAAGCAAACTGAAAATCAGAGTGTAAAAGAGTGTCAAAATGATAAAGTTACCTTATCAGATGCTGTTGATGCCTTGAAAGCAAAGGAGCAAACAGTAATTGAGAAAACTGGTCGTTACAGATTGAATGTAGAAGAAAATCAGTTGCTTTCTGAAGGAAAGGAAATAACAGAAAACAGTAGCACTGTTTTGGAGAATGTTCCTTCTACACCCACCGCTGTAGTTAAGATAGCAGGAAAGAAAAAGAGAAAAGGGAAAAATACAAGACAAGCTCAAATGGAGGTTATTGCAAAACCAGAAGATTCAGACTTATCAGCATCTCCTAGAAAATTCCTGCCAGGAAAAGCAGAGGTTGATAAACAAATGGGCTTCACTGTGGATCAAGAACCCTTTGAGATGAACTTTGGTGGGTTAGGGCTGTCAGAGATGACCCAGTTAAGTTGTAGTGCTTCATGTGTGCCAGTGATCAATAAGAATGTTCAAGGGAGAGATTTGGATTTGGAAATTGATGGAACTGCTAAGAAAAACGAAAATAATTCTGAAATATATCAAATCCAGGAAGAAAAGATTTTAACCAAGCACAGCACAACAGCAGACAGAGCCAAAACAGATGAGATCCATGGTTCTAAAGGACTATGCGTTGACATACCAGAACAGAAGAAGAAGAAAAAAAGCAAAAGTAAAAGGGCTAAACTAATGGTTGATGATGCAGAAGGAGTAAAGAGAGATGACAAGATTGAGGAAAAGGAAGAGATTATGATTTCTGAGGCCAAACCTCAAAGCAATCAGGCTGATGAGAAAGAAAATGTGACACAGCAGATTGTTGAACCAAAGAGGGCAATTGATGAGAAGGAAATTCTTTTAAAGAAAGCTAAGCAAACCATCCTTAAGAAAGTGTTTGAGCGAGGAGTGAGTGAAAAACAAGCTGCTGAAGAACTAGAGGCATTGCGTCAGTGTACAAGTAGAGGAGAACTCTGTATGACATCCCCAGATAGAACAACTGTAGAAAAACCAAGGCCTCAACAACTTGAAAGTAAGAGGCAGGGAAATGAACTGGATAATTTCGGACAAGAATTTAACAAAGAGAGTAAAGTGCCAGAGACAGAAACAGCAGAGAAAAGTTCCCAAGATCCAGACACTAAAAAATTCACATCAGCTGAAAATCAATTAAGAAAACAGGATGAAGTTCAACACATAATCTTGGGAATAACTGCACATAATGTAAATCCTGAAGAAATTGTTTCTACAAACGTCCATGGACTAATTAAAACTAGTTCAGAATGGGAAGCCATAGAAGGAACATCAGATGAAGATCAAGCTGAGAAAATAGATGGAGCGTTGAGGGATTCTGCAGTTGAAGTGCCTATGCCATCCAGCACTTTAGTAACTGATTTTCACAAAGATGAAATATCAGTCGATGATAAGCATGTCCTTAATGTTTTGGCAATGAAAAATTCTGAGGAACGTCAAATGTGTACTGTTTCACAAGTGCCTGAAATAGAAACTGCTAAAGATGGCCATGATGAACATCAGAAAAGAGACAATGAGTCTCCCTTAACAGAGAAATCTTTACAAGCATGTAACAGCTCTGGGGGACCTCTTATAGAACCTATACTAGAGTCTAAAACTGCACAAGAACTTGAATTGAGATCAGTGGAGAAGAAACCCGAAGTAGTGATTAAGGACACCAACAAAACATGGAAGGTAAAGAAAGTTTCACAATTCATTTATTATTAGTAAAGTTCCCTTTAGTTATTTGTTTCATTCCTTTTAGTCTGCACTTATTCGCCAAGAGTGCTTAGACCATGACCAACAGATTGTGGCTCTTCTCTCCATGGTGAGGCACATTGAATTCAGCCTTAAGCAGCAGCAACAACAGTCCACTGGTCGAAGTCTTTTCACTCTTGATGACATTATCAGGCAGATAAAGGTAGGTGATTTGCATCTCTGAAAACTTTTCACACTTTGTTAATCAGCTTCATAAGTCTGTGTTTCTCTTTTTTCAGGGCCTGGTTTTGGAAATTAAGGACATTGCATCAGAAGTACAAAGTGAGATTGAAGCAGCCACACAACTGCTAGAGTCAGATCCTCAGGATGTTCCACCTCAGCTTCTTTTGGCTCTTGACAAAGATACTCGAAGCTTATCTCGAGCTTACAGTGCTGCCATAGATCTTGCACAAAATACTTTAATAGGGCTTCAAAAACAGCGTGATACTCAAAATGTATGAGACTTTTCTTTTTTTGTTTTTTTTGTTTAGATTACACAATATAAATGACTAGCCTGTTTTGTTTGATTTTAGGAAACGGTTATCCATCAGCTGACATCTTTAGAAGATCATGTTCTCCAAATTATCAACTGGCTTAAGGAGACAGAGGCCAAAGTAAATGAGGAAACAGAAATGGAGAAAGACACAACTCAAAAGCAAAGGTTGTGCAAGGTAAAACTAAATGGCAAATTTCCACTGTTCCTTGTGAACTCACAGAACAGCACACTGCTCCATTTGCTTTCATGTTCAAACTCCTTCGTGCTGATTTACTTGAAGATTTCCCCCATTAAAATAACAGTAGTGTTATAAGGCAAAAGTGAAATGACAACAAAATTGGTGTGATGCCTCTCTGAAAAAGGCGTACCTGTTTTTAATGAGCATCAAGTGTCCGAATTTCCCATTGCGAAGACTCCACACCTGCCCTGTTCCTCATCGAGCATTTATAGTTCTCTATTTCTGCAGTTGAAGTTCTGTCTTTGCACTGATCATTATTGGCCTGATAAGAATGCTTACTACTAGCTAGCCCAACACAACCAAAATGCTAACAAAAGGTTGTATTTGTCATTTCATGTATCATATAATATACATGATACAGTTGCAAGAAAACTCTTTAGGATCACAAGGAATTTTTCATGAATTGGGCAAAAAAATGTTCTCTGATCTTCATCAAACTCTGCTTATTTTAAGTCTGCTTAAAATAATAATAACCAAAAGTTATACATTTTCTTAGTTTTATTGAATTCAGTATTTAACATGGGGCGTCTTAGTGACAAGACCCAAAATGAATTCCAAGTTTATTCATCTTACTTGCACATTTGTGAATAATACATTGATCATACACAATGTTAGTATAGTCACAAGTAGCAGAAACTTTAAACACTCTATTTTACTTGTTATATTAGTGGAAATTATGTGATTGTATCACACTAAATTATTTGCGCACTACACATGCATGCTTAAATTTCCTCCATTTTCTTCCACAGCAGTTACAGGATTCTCTCACTGGTCGAACAAATGAAGTCAGCGATGTGGCATTCAGTATTCAGGTGTTTATCTCTGAGCATGCTCAAGACCTTCAGCCTGAGCAGAGCAGACACCTTCTTGGACAACTTGAGCAGCTTCAGAGGGTCTTTCACCAGGCTGTCGGTCTCAATCATGCCAGAGCCGAGGCTCTGTCAGCTCAACAGGCCAGTGAACGATTCAGGATGGAACAGAAAGAAAAAGATGACAGAATAGAAAAAGAGAGGCAAACTTCGAGGGATAGAGAGGTTTGGATATAGATTAACTATGACTTGTGCTGCTTACAGCATTTTTACTAAGTTTATTCTCAAACACCAACTGTTTATCAGAAATAGAATAAACAACTTGTAAGAATATTACTGGTGCGTGCAAACACTATTTTGAAAACAAAATAATTTCCACAAGCATGCAACAGAAGTATTTTCTAGTGTTCACAAATTTTCCACATTTTACTAACACATTTTAAAGTTGCTTCTGCAGGGCTCAACAATCATTCTTCTTATTAAAACTCAAATGTATCTATGTTTGACCTCAGTCATTAATTTATAGATATATTTGTACTTCATTTGAAATATAGAAAAAATATCACATGTTAAAACCTGTAATAAAAATGATAACTTTTAAAACCTAAAATTATACACACATAACCAATGTTACTGTTTTCTGTTGTATTTTTCAGTTTTCACTTTAACTGTTGAAATATACTCTTCAGATTTAAATGTGATTTGGATGTGAAGCTAATTGTTGAAGTACTAAGACTGATATAACATGAGTAGAAATTATTGCCTTGTGAGTTGTTGAGCTTTGTTTGGCGTGTTGCTTTTCAAGCTTTGTTTCTTTGTGAAATAACATAATGCGTGAATTAACCTATCTGCCTTGCTCTTACAGATTGCCAAAGAAGACATGTTTGGAAAAGACTATTGATTTAAATGTGTCTTCGCGGAACAGTTCGCTTTTTTTTATTTACATTTCAAAGCGAGAAAGTTCTGATCCATGTTTATTAATTCAACCAAGGTTTTCTGTTTCCTGTTTTTCTGCCTTACTGGCATTTTGTGAGATTGTTTTGGAGTGCTTTGTGTGATGCTGGACACATTATGCTTAGCTAGTGTGTGGTTTGAAATGTAACTTTATTACAACTCTAAAAATAGTAATGGCAAAAATAAGTCTTAAATGCTCAGAAAATGTGTCGTTTTAAAACAGTGTTTATAACTTTCTGAATCAAAATAGGTTGCACAGCAGCAGAAGACAGAATGCTCTCAAAAACTGGAGAGTCTCACACTGTGGTTGGCTGGTGCTGCCAGCCTCTTGGCCAGTCAGAAAGTCGGAGCTGAGTCGGAAGATGTAAATGCTTTACAACAGAAACAAAATCAGCTTAAGGTGACATATTTTACGAATATGAATTATTTCTATTAGCACACATTCAAAGAAATGAATTAATTAAACCATATAATAATTACAGGAGGTGGAGAAGGACCTTCAGGCCAGAAGTAAATCGTTGGCTGAGACCATGTGCTCAGTGGAAGAGTTCCTGTCTGAGCAGGGGGGTAGTTTAAAACCTGAAGAGAAGGCGAAGCTACAGGGAGCTCTTTCACAAATGAAGGAACAGCACAGTTTGCTTACAAACTCGGTCCAATCTTCACTCGCTCAAGTTGATACTGCCATCGTCACAACACAACAGAAGAACACACAAAGAGTAAGAATCTTATAGTTTGGCTGGTTTACTTCCTTATTTTCCTTTACATTGTGGTAACTTTATTTTTCTTTGCTCAAGGCACAAGCTGAAGAGCAGATTCAGGAAACACAGGAAAAAATAGATTCACTTTTCAGAGAGCTAACATCAATGGATGAATCAAAGAGGAGGCCACTTGAAGATAATGTCACTGATTCCCCATCTCCTGCACTTCAAGAGAATGCTCTGAATTCTCACAGTAATTTGCTCCAGGTGTGGATTTGGCATATATTTGAATAAAAATTAAATGTTCATAAATGCTAGCATCGTTTGTTTGATTGTTTGTTTGGTACTGTCTTCTCTTGGATTCACCAGTCAGAGCTGCAGCAGTTACACGCGCAGCAGGCTCATCTTCAGCAGGTTTCCCAGTCTGTACGGTCACTCCTGGACCAATCTGACTCCAGTGTGCCACCAGAGGAGAAGCAGCGTCTGCGCGCCAAGCTGGAGCAGCTACAGAGTCAGCACCAGGAGCGCCTCCAGAACTGTCAAGACAGACTTCGAAGAGCAGACGTGCTCACAGATGATCTTACCAAATTTATGCAGGAGCATGGAAACCTGGGAACCTGGCTGGATCAGAGCGAACAAGAGCTGCGATCACTCGGGGAGGGAGAAACAGATGCAAATGATCTTAAAAACAGGGTAGAGGAGCACAAAAAGGTATCTGTGAAGAGTTTCAGTATAGCTGTCCAACTTGGTAAATGTACTCGTTACGTATTGAAAAGTCAGTGTAGTTGTTGATACTTTTATGCGTCAATCTTAAATAATACAGCATATACCTTAGGGATTGTAAAGTTAATTCAGAGATCAGAAAATATAATTATACCAGTTCAGTTTGATAGTATAGAGAGAGATGGTTTAGACCGACCAGTAATACCTTAGTATATAAGACTTGCTTGACCCAATTTGCAGGCTAAACAAATCTTTCCATCACACAGATACAGAGAAAAGATTCAGCCAAAAAAAACTAAACAAAAAAAACACTGAGATCACAGGAAGCCTCTCTCAGTTGGTTGTTGCTAATCACCTCACCAGCATACAGCTTATTTAACTTGCATTTTATATGTCAATGGAAACCAGGAAAAAATAGTTTAAAGGACCTTATAGAATAATTAGATACAAATTATACTTTTTCCCTAAAAAAACTCAAGCAGGATGTTTGTACCTGTGTTGCACACCACACAAAAGCCAAAAATAGGGACTCATAAAATACTGTAGCATATGAGGTCTTGTCTCCTTCTCAAGATATTTGGAAAATGATTGCGTTCATCACACAGTGAGGGATATAAGTTTTTTTTTTACAAAATATATAATTGGTTGTAATGCTAGAGTTTGTGCCGTTGCATTTATTTAGAGATGTTCTTTATTTTGGGTAGTTTATTACAATTTCATGCAGTTTGTATTGATTGAATTCATATATGGCTAAAATGGGTTTTGTAAGAGATTAAGATTGTAAGAGCTTTTCAATGTATGTGACCAATGTATATGCAAAAGTGGGTTTAAAAACAACTTTAATCTTTTTTTTTAGCTGGCAGAAGATGTTATCTGTCACAAAGCAGATTTGCGCTTTGTGACCATCTCAGGGCAGAAAGTTCTGGATTCAGTCCAGGGTGCCATGGAGCGGATGGCTGGTACAGATCCAGCTCTAGAGGAAACGAAACAGCTAGTCATTGACAAGCTTCAAAATGCCACTCAACGGTACGGTTCATTACACAGCAAGGTGGGTTTAAAAGCATCTCTGCATATTCTTCCCAACTAGAATGAGACTCAGAAATTAGATATGCTGTTGCTTTCAGTCCTCAGAAATAGGCAGCCGTCTCTCAGGTCTCCTCGAACGATACCAACATTACCAAGATGAGGCTGGTTCTCTAGAGTCTTGGCTAAGCATTCAAGAGCAGAACCAGAGCATATTTAACCACAATGGAGAGCAGACAGATAATCAAACTCTGCAGCGCACACTTAGTAATGTGCAGGTTAGTTTTGAGGGGATGATACATTTGGAAATAGTTAAAAAGCATGTTCCAAAAAAGCTTGACTTATCGGTTTGTCTTTTTCAGCTGTTGCAGGATGAGTTGGCAGAGCGTTCGGTTCAGCTTGAGAAAGTCAAGAGAGCTGGAAAAGAGCTGGTCAGCATTAAAGAGATGCCGACTCTAAAGAACAGAGATATCAGTAACGTTGCAGGTAGCGTATTTTTCTATTTTGTTTTTGGGACATTTTTCCTTGCAATAGAATGGAGTAGTTTGATAGGAAAAGACATGAGAGAGAGAGAGAGATCGATAGATAGGTACACTTTAAATTTCCTGTTCACCCACTACTATGCCAGGAAGGCAGATCAGTAATATTCTACAAATGGCAATCAATGGGTTTTAAGCCCCTATTCTGATATTATATTTTTGTGTTTTAATTTGATTTAGTTGAAAGTTTTCCATGAAATACATGTTATGAAAATTTACACAAGTTTCTTTCATTTATATTATTTTTCAAATTGCCAACATATATGTCAATGTGTGTTTTGTGGTTGAAGTAATGAGGTGTTTGAAAGATCCTTTCATTTGCATATATTTAGGCACTGAATAATTTCACCATCTTTTTTTGTCTCGTCATAATTTGTTGTCGTTATTTCAAACCAGCCTTTTAAAGTTCTATAATATTGGTTTTGGAGTCTATTCTATGTTCATAACATATTTTTTTGTAACTAATTCAGATGCTCTGGGGAAGCGCTTTGAAACTCTGTCAGATTCTGTGTCTGTGAGAGCTGAGCAGCTTCAAACTGCCGTTGCACAGTCAGTCAGTGTTCAAGAGGGACTGAAAGCGCTTCTGTCTTGGCTTGATGGCCTCCCTTTATCACCTGGTGCAGTGCAACCTACCGCTCAAGCCGTTCAAGATGCTCTGGCTCAAAATCAGGTATTTCAAAGAGATATTTCAACACAACAGGAAATCACACCCTGTATGCTCTCAGGTTCCAATAAAAATGGCATTTGAAAGAAAAAAATAAACACAACTTGTCTCCTTCCCCAAAGAAACTACGTCAGGAGCTTTTATCAAGACAGGGCAGTGTGGATGCCACTCTGGACTCTGTATCCAAGCTCCTGAAGTCAGCAGATGCACCAACAGCTTCTGGCCTACAGAGAGCGCTGCAGGACTTGAGTCAGCAATATGCTGTAGCCCAAGCCAAGCAGAGCCAACAAGAATCCGAGCTGCGGGGTCTTTTACCAAAGCTAGAAAGCTTTGAGCGCCAAAGTGCTGATCTCCAAAGCTTCACACAGAGTCGAGAAAGGGCACTCAGTCCTCTAGGTCAACCAGACTGCAGTGTTGAGGATTACAGGCAGACCATAGAGGTTAGAAAATGGTCCTACAGGTTTTTAAACCATGTGTTTGTTTGGTGAAGCTCAAGGTCATACATTGCTGTTTTAATGAAGGAGGTGAGATCAGAAATGACCCAGGAGGCAACTCAGTTGAAATCATTTGTGGAGCTTGGTTCAGATCTGAGCAAGTCTGGAATTCTTGCCAATCTTCAAAGTCTTCTCGACACAACCAAAGAGGTTTCTGAGGACTTTGCACGCTTGGAATGCAATGTCAATGAGAGGTGAGTTAGGAAAACATAGTCTTTCATCAGTCAGCTTTTCAAGAGTTTTAATGTTTAGATTATTTTTATGTTTTATTTTACAAAATTTCCACATCAAAGGAAGTTTGGTTGTTATAAAATTGCTCTTTCTTTTTTTAAGTATTTTACAATTAATAATATTTGGGAAAGATTGCTAGACTATCCGCTGACCAACAATTAGCCACTTTTACACATCTGGCAAGGCATACATGAAATGTGAGCCTGTGCTAAACTGACATGTATTTAGCCCTCCATAACCCAGATCACAACAATTACTAAATGTAATATTCTACTGTTATATAGTCAGTGTTTATCAGTATGAGGCGATTTGGCAGAGTAATGCTGGCGGGTTGCAAATGAACTACTGAAGTGAATGAGCTACTTGCACAACTACTTCTGCGTTCTTTCTAGAATAGCGCAGGTCCTTCCGGTTAGACCAAAGTTGCGGCTTTATTTTACACTTTATTTTTACTTTTGGAATTTCCAAAAATTGGTGTGACAGCATCTGTTTGAGCAAAAATAATCCTTTTTAGCGATTGCAGAAATGTTATACTGTCCGTGCAGGTTGAGAAAAAGCTTGCGTTTTTTTTTTTTTTTTTTTTGGCACGCACTGACCTGTTTCTGCTCGCGCAAATCTTAATTTTGTGATCATCAAAAACACATGCTCCATTTAAGGCACGGATTTGCCACTGTAGGAATGTAATATGTTTATTAGCATCGCTTATACCTCAGGATATTGAGCCAGGAAAAGAGAATCTGCGGATCAGTGTACAACTTTACTGAAGTAAAACACCGTTTGCTAGTTTAATGCTGGAAGTCACGCTTTTTTGCATTAATGACGTATATACAAACAGTTTAAACAAAAGCACTTAAACAATACAAATATTACACAATGAATCGATAGTTTTTACTCACCCTACTGATGTTTCGCCATCCGAAATACCAACGTGCTTTTGTTTAAGGTGCTCGTGCATCACCGTTGTTTTTCCAAGCCATGAAAGTTCGGCCGGCATAGCATGCAGCTCATTGCCTCCTAAGGAGCGTTTAATGGGAAATTGTTCCACACTTTGGAAGATTTTTGGCGCACGCTTTTTCCTGAAAGGCGATAGCCTTGGTGTCGCGCACCTTCTTGATGTCACGTGATCAAGCCAACTAATCCAGCCCTACGTTCAGTTTAAGAGTCAGTAAGTGGCTTCTGTGTTTTGAAATGCACTTCAACTGAGGATTTAGCATGTTGCTTGAAACCTACTGTTTTACACTTGTGTTTGGTCTTATTGAAATGTAGCCAGCAGTGAAAGTGACATGTAAGTTTATTTGTAATGTGGGAGGAACCCACTGAGAAAACCTGCATCCCTACACTCAGGAAGTCCCCACTCTGCTATCCATTACCTAAACCCATTTTTGTTTGCAGTAGTTTTAGCCCACAATTTAGGTCTAATATTTATAATGCCTGTCAGCTTTACATAAGTAAATAATTTGATATTCAAATCAATATTGAAAATTAAAATGCATTTTAATTACAACACTTAACAACATTGTCAAATCACCGTGATGTCAACAGTATTAATAGGAAGATGTTTTTTTGATCTTCCTCTTTCACTGTGTCATTCTGTGTTTCATCTTGCCAAGTGAAATCTTTTCAACTATACTGATTTTAATATGTTGGCATTCCAACTATACTGATTTTAATATGTTACAAAAATAAGTTTATTAAGTGTATACTAAACTTAAAGACCATAAGAACTTGGTCAGATTACTTTTTGTCTTAAAATAGTTTTATGCCAACACTATTTGACACCACTGTATTAGCCATTATGGAAAACATTTGGCCTCATCCCTCCTTAAGATGCCATACTTAGACTCCAAGCATTTTCACATGTGCTTAGAGAGGCTCATAAAACAGTCAGTCATGTGCTATAGTCTAAATTCACTCCACATTTATCTACGAGAGTAGGAGTATAAATTAAGATGTAACATAACCTGTTTTTAATTCAAGTTATGTTATGATCTCAACGAAATGTGATTGGTTGCTTGCTTAGACATGATCTCTGACCTAATTTGTCTTTTACAATGGTAAGAGCTCCTCAGCACTTTAAGAGGCTGGATATTGCTGAGCATAACATCTTTTTCTATCTTCTGAAATAGAATGATCTAGTTTTGCTACATTAATAGAAGGGATTTTTGTTTTTTTCGGTCCAGTCCCACCGATCAGTATTTTTCCTCTTGAAGAAAATGTGTTGGAGTTTGAATCATTTATGACTGATATACTTTTACATAAGAAAACCAGGGTTTTTCAGTTTCTTCAACAAGAACATTTATTGTTTTCAAAATGTACAAACTATGCTTTTCTTCTTTTTTAACTTCAGAAATGCTTTTGAAAAAGCTATAAATCAGCACTTATTATATAGTAAGTACTTGGCCAATGTATGTCTTTTTTTTTAGAATTTATTTTGCTAAGTATGTATTTATAGCTCATAATTAAACATCCTTGTTTAATTTGGTGGTTCATCCTTAGGTGGTATTAGAAAGAGTTTTATACCAAAACATATTTGAAACAAACTCTGTACTGTAGTGCTTTTACAATCATGATGTGAATCAAATTTTGTCATAAAGGACACTGACAAAAATAATATAACATAAAGTTTCCAAAGTTGTTCAATGTTTGATTGTTTGTTCTCAAGGCACATGATTACATTTTTGATTAGACTCTCATGTTGTTAAACCATCCATTTAGAAAACTGACAGTTTATCTGTAATCATCTGATGCAATTTGTCTCAACAGATTTGATTCGATTCAGAATTGTGTCGAGCAGCTGGCAGACTTCCGCTCCCACTCCGGCTCACTCCTCAGGTGGCTTCAGACCGTACAAGATCAGCTTCCTGCCAAAGAGCCCAACCTAAGCACAGAAAGCCTCCAGAGAAGAGCTCAACAACTCAAAGTTGATAGTCTTTGTGCTCTTGTATCAGTTTTTATGTGGACAAAGGATGGATTTAATTAACTGTGGTTCTCGTATGCTTGTAGGATCTGCACACAGAGTGGGAAAACCAGGGAAGCCACGTTCAGGAGTTGAATAAGAACAGTTCTCAACTGGAGAGCTTGATCATCAGCATTACAGGTCCCAAGAGTAAGACTGGTAAGATAATAGGTTTAAATCTTTGTTGCTTCTTTTTTATTATTTTTTTAACCCAGATTTGACGGTTGTAACCATTTATGTTTAATGCCAGAATGAACAATGGACTGCTAAAAATCTATCTGTGTTCAACAGTGTTAAAGTCTGTCACAGATAATATAAATTTCATCTGTGCGTTTAATTGATTTACTATGAATTTCTCATGGTTGGGCCTCGGTGATCTTTAAAATAAAAAATGAATCTAAAAAAAGATTCAGCACAGGTTTGGTTTGTTCACTATGTTTTTCTTGCCGACAGCTTGACATTGGACATGACTTCTAACAATCAAACTAACGAAGAACCTGTATTAAATGTATTTATTCAAAATTGCTAGCAAAGGCAAAGCTTCCATCAAGCTGACATTTTCACAATCACTCCATAATGTATTTCCTTGAAATAGTGTTTAATTTCTTATAGCCTTATTTTTAGCAAAAAAAAAAACTAATAGAAAAGTAAGTATGAAGTGCTTATATTGATTGACAGAAGTCTCGTCAAATCAGCGCCAAGTTGTTAGTTCTCAAATGGTATGATTACTTTCCGTTTTGATTAAAATGTCGTAGTCTTTTCTGAATTGTTGATTTGTTTTTGAATTTGTAGTTTTTCTCTGAATTATTTAGATTTTCTGTTTAAAATTTAGTGTTTAACTTGATATTTTTTCATAATTGTGAATTGTTTTGAACTTCTCAGCCACCGTACTCTTGTTGCCCTAAAGAGACCATCAGGCATATTAGTGGTGATATCATAACTGGAGATGAATGCCATGTCCATAGAAGAAGTAGAAGTCTTTGTAGCTGACTATTAATCATCATAAAAACTATTCATGATAATGAAAGACGGTTCCTTGAGTTTGCCAATTAATTGGTTAGCAACACTAGTGGCACCTTTACGCTGAATTACTTTTAAAATAATTCTTGATGAAAACCAAAAATGTTTTTAAATATTAAATACAAAACAAATCTAAAAATTTTTTGGTATTTCAATTATTGTCAATAAGTTTGATTGCAGCTGAGCATGGCCATTGTTTTAGGCGATGGTCAGCACTATGGGAGAAGGATTTTTTGACTTGTCTCAAAATTGCTCCCCCTTCCGCATTTATGTTTTGAGCATTGGTTGTCTATCAGCTTAAATCCCTCGCATTGTGTTTCTTCACCTGCTTCTGTGTTTTAACCTGTCTCTACCCCTATACCAGCTTCAGTGTTTTTATGTCTGAATGCACGTTTGTCTTCCTCCCAGGTGTTTCCCAATTCAATGGTGCTTCCAGCTCCAACAGTGTTAATGGCATTCACACATGTAAAGGTGAGCTTCCTCTACACCTTTAACTAGAGGGCTGAGCAGCATACATGTTATCCCAGGCTTTTTGCATTCTCCATTGACTATCTCCCCTCCACCTCTGCCACTGAATTATTTTTGCTTTTGCATCACTAATTCAAGTTGTATTAAGCACATCTTCTTATTCTGTTTGTTTTAACAGATTGGTGAGATTTCTCTTTTTGAATTCGACCAATATTTAGATCAGGTTGTTCATAAGTCACATTACATAAATCTTTGTAATGCTACAACATTACAAATAAATAGCAGGTGTCTGTACCCTTTTTTTTTAAATTGTCTGATAGATGTGCTAATTACATTTATTTAAAATTAAAATCACCCTAACAAAAAGATACATAGTACAATTTTAATATGTAAAGTTATTATTTAAAGACAACTTCCTTAAATATGTAAAGTTGTACCAACCTTTATGGAAATTGTGCTATTTTTTTCTGTTTTAAAATAAAAAAATATTATAATAAAACAATACCATCAACGTATAATTTAGGAAGCTTTTTTTTTTAATGCTTAATTTATTTTGTAGAGATGCACAGGTTAATTTTTTTTTTATATATATAATTTTTTTTTTTTTTTTTTTTACAAATAAAAGGTTTTGAACTCTGAATGGTTATCGCTCCATACTGTACGTCATCACTCAAAAATGATCACAAACATGAGCTCATTTAACAGCCTTCAGCCTTGTTATTAGCCTGCTATTCTTATTTCATCACTTTTCCCTTAGACTTGACAGAGATCCAGGTGGCGGTGGCAGATGTGAATAGTAAGTATGAGCAGCTGGGAAGTGAGCTGAAAGAAAGGAAGGGAAGACAGGAAGCCTCAGTGGAGCTGCGGCAGAGGGCCAGGCAAGGCACCGAAGCCCTAATCCAGTGGCTCGGTCCTCGTGAACAGAGCCTGGCACAGGGGCAAACTGCATCACCTCCCCGACCCGAGGGTGTTCGGGCTCAAGCAGAGCAAAATAAGGTAACATCTTTCAAAAGGTGTTTTTTTATGTATTCAGCTTTTGTTTAGGCAGCAATAACATGTGTATTAAACAATTAAAGGCATAAACTAATATGAGGCATTACACTTAAAGCTCACAAAGATCCAATCATTGTGAATGGAAATACGAACCTTATAAATAAGATATTGTTGAAGTTGTAGGTTATAACTCACTTTATTTTAATTCCTCATAGTTTGGCATTGGTCAAACCACACAAGATAACAAAGTTTAGTGTCTTCTCTGACTTGACATTTTCTTCTCTAAGGTTTCATCCCTGTTTACAGAGAAAATTTGAATAAATAAACCAGGCGTGTGTTTGTTTTAACTATGCTACATATCCCACTTCCTATTGATAAAGAAAAAAAAAAGTTGAGAGCAGATTCTATCTGGTTTGAAGGAGTTGTACAGGATGTTAAAAATACCAGTTTAGTTGAAGGAGGCAGAAGATAATAACAACCTTAAAAAATATCAACATTTTATCAAACTTGTTGGTTTTGGACCTGCTGACTAAATGTAATGAATGAAAATGTATAATTAATGTTTTTTCTCTGCAATACTTGGATTTGCATATATGTTGTGTAGGCTGACAGTATCTGCTGTTTGTCTAGGTTTTACTCTCTGAGCTAGCTGAGCATTCGGTGAAAGTGGAGGATCTTAAGTCTGTTCTGAAGCAGTTAATAAGAGACAACCCGGACTCCCCAGAGGTCGAGACATGGAGACGTCAGCTTGAAGACATCGGTCAGTAGATTGTTTTGATTTTTTCCAAACTTTCTTTTGCATTTACAACTAATAGATCCAGTTTGCAATCAAGAAGAATGTTTACTACTTTATCTCTTGTACTTAACATTCAGGCTCACTCCAAGTTTCTGTTTTATTATCCATTTATAGACAGACAAAATGTATTTCTTTTTACTGCCATATTTACAAATATGAAGTATAAACGATGTAGCTAATACTAATTAAGTAAAAACTTAAAAAATAACAATAGTAGGATAATAAAAAATGAAAAAAAAAAACATTAGCTGAATTAGGTTTGATGACATTTAAGTCAAAAACTCACCAAAAATAAATACACTTTTGGTTTAGCCTTAGTGCAAAATTCTACAATGAACAGCAGCAGCTTAATGAAAGGATATACATTTCACAACTCCAACAAAATGTAAACTTGTAAGTAAAAATGTAAGTTGTTTCGTTTTTTTATCAGTGTTATTATATGTGTTGTTATTGTTAAATAAAAAAATGGCTCATTATGTTTTTCCCAATTGGGATCATTTGGTAATCATGCAATCAGACACAACCCTAAATGTCACATTTAGTTTAAATGTTGTTGAGTGGATTTTTCCTTTGGTCATTGCTAACTAGTCTACATGTTTTCTATAATATAGCTTCACAGAAAGCTAATTTCATCTTTTATTTAATATTTTTATGTTTATTTATTTCTAGTTATCCTTAGTTTAAATGTTCAAATCATTGTTATTGTCTAGATTCACGTTGGACGAAGGCTAATCAGACTGCAGCACAGAGGCAGACTGAACTTGAGGCATGTGCTGAAAGGCTGGGAAGTTTTTCAGCTGCAGCCAGTCAGCTTGCTCCATGGCTACGAGAGAAAGAACTGATGATGAGTGTATTAGGACCTCTGAGTATCGATCCCAACATGCTCAACACTCAACAGCAGCAAGTTCAGGTAACCTTTTTCTTGTTTTCTTTTAAGTACAAACTGTTTTGATCTCTAATATACTTCTGTGATCCTCTCAGTTCATGTTACGAGAGTTTGAGACCCGCCAAACACAGTTTGACCAACTGACCCATGCGGCCAAGGGAATCCTCTCTCTGACTGGAGATGAGGGTTCAAGAGATGAGCCAAACCTAAAGGAGGTCAAACAGGAGCTGGCCGATATTTCCCAGCAGTGGGAAAACCTGAAATCCCGCCTCACAGGCCGCTCGCAACAGATTAACCAAGCGCAAGGTACCAGTGAGCACTACTTGGCTCTTCTCAGGGAGCTGTCTCAGAGTGTGGCTGATCTTGGTGAGAGGCTGGATTCACAGGCCTCTCTTAGCGCTCAGCCCGAAGCTCTTCGCCAGAGATTGCAAGAAACTGGGGAGATTCGCTCTGAGCTGGAACAGAGAAGAGGTCAGCTGGTCCAAGCTGAGAAGCTGTGTGCTGAGCTCAGTTCCATTGTAGCTGAACCCTATCTGAGAGAGGAGTTGCACAAGAGACTGGAGAGTGTGAGGGGCCCTCTCAAGAACCTCGAGGAACGGGCTGGTGAGTATGGTTTAGTGAGTTGCAAGCCTGATTTTCCTTTACTTTGATTTTTGCTAATCACCTCTTATTCTGTCTTTCAGCTGATGGCTTGTCTCAGCTGCAAGCTGCACTCTCCAGCACACAGCAGTTCCAGCAAATGTTTGATGAGCTTCGCGTTTGGTTAGATGAGCAGGCTGGTAAACACTCAAGAGGGGTCTCTGAAACCCTCCCTTGCCAACCTGAAGCTCTGAAAGCCCTTCTTGCTCAACAAGAAGATCTCCAACGAGCCATTGCACAACAACGAGGCTCATATGAACTCCTTCAGGCTGAAGGAGCATCTCTGCTTGCGTCACTTCCTGGTGGAGATGAGAGACTAGCCCTACAGACTCGCCTAAACAATCTACGACAAGACTGGGAGGCGATAAATCAGCAAGCGTCTGAGAAACACTCTAAAATAAAAGAAACACTGTCACGAGCTGAGCTCTATGAGCAACACCGCAATGAGCTTCTTCCCTGGGTTGCAGGATATGAGGAGAGAGAGGTTGAAATCCAACCATCTTTGGATGCTGTCACTTTAGGCGAGGCTTTGCTAAAGGCTAGGCAGTTGAGCCTCGACTTGGATCGGCGTCGCCCGCTTTTAGAGTCTCTGAGCATGGCAGCTGATCAGCTGCTGGAACAGAGCTGCTCTGGTGATGAAGAAGTGAGGGATGAAAAGGCTCATATCAATCGCAGGATCGACAACCTCTCTGAGCGGCTACGGGGAAGTACAGCTCAACTAGAGGAGCTGAGTAGCAGATTGAAAGAGTTTGAGGATGGCAGACAGGCTGTAGAGAGAAGGCTTGAAGCTGCCAGGCATCAGCTCGAGGTTCAAGAGGCGCTTGGACCTCAAGCTTGTAGCAACAAGAGTCTGGAGCGTCTACGAAGCCAGCAGGAACTGTTAAACTCTTTACAGCCTCAGGTGGTTTACCTACGCAATCTGGCTCAGGGGCTTCTGCAAGATGCACCGGAGACATCCATGCCAGGTGAAGATGGAGCACAAAAGCTACTGCAGCAAGCTTGTGACACGGAGAAAGAGTTTGAAGAAGTTACTGAGAAGGTGAGTGAGCTTTCTTATAATATACTTCCTTTGGATTTTTTTTCTACAGTTGTGTCTCAGTTGGTTAATATTTTGGACCAGTAATATCTGGTAGGGGGTGGGGTGGGGGTTGTCCTTATCATAGTAGCTTGTTCCAGTTTTAGTAAGATTATAACGCAGCTTTTTTCTTTTTGAATTGTCAGGTTTTCTTTATTTGCTTAATCTTGTTTAGGATTAAGCAGGCTTAACATGAACTCAAGCTGAAAACAAATTTTTTAAATATGAATTAAGCTTAGCATATGTCTCGTTATTTAATGCCCGTTAAGAGTTTTACTACTATAATTTGTTCATTGTTTCTACTTCTTTATGTTCCAGATGAACACACACAACAAAAATATTGAAATTCAAAATTGCTTCTTTTTTTAAATAGTTAATATGATGCTTAGTCTGTGAATAATCCACAGAAATTTTAACAAATGCTCCTTCTGATAGATGATAGAACATTTAAAATTAGTATTCGTTCTCTTTTGTTTGAATACTCCTTTAAAATTTCTTTTAAAATGTCCTTGCGGCATGCAGCTGCCTAATCATGAAGGTAGAATGTGCCTCTTAGTTGAAGGGTTATTAATTAATTAATGAGATCATTAAAAGCTAAGGAATATTTTGTTCAATCAAACTGTTTCCTCACACACAGGTATTCTATTAAGAATCACTTGACATTGTTCAGAGGACCAATACAGGTTCAGTATTGGGAAGCTTGTGGCACGCTCACTGTAGTTTGGGGACCTCTGTATAAAGAGTTAACCATTGATGAGTTATCCATCATTGAATCTTTTTAATGTGAGTAAGATTTTAGGTCATTGTTTACATACCACTTCTGTGTTAAAAATAAGGTATCCTTTAAAACACCTTTATTTTATTAAAGCACATTTTTAACTAAATTCAAATAAAAATTTCAGTCATCACTAACACATTTCCCTTGAAGACTTTGCCTTTCACATTTGCCAGAATAATGATTATTTCTGTGTATTGCACTGGAAAAATGAAGTGTCAGAAACAAGAACTTTCTAAGAAGAGTGTATTCGATTGTAGAGAGCATTATGAAAAAAAAACAGACTTTAAAATAGAGACTTTTCCTTATAGCTCTATAGCTGTTTCTGTTGTTGTTTTGTTGTGATTGATGTTGATTTTGATGTTAAAGGTTGAATTGTCATTGTATATTTGTCAATGTCTTTGAATGTGTTGTTGTTGTTTTTTTTAGTTGTTGTTTTTTGTCAACGTCTTTGATTATGTTGTTGTTTTGTTTTTGTAGCTGTAAGGTAGTTTACTTTTGGTCATTGTCTTTGATTGTTGTTGATGTTTTGTTTTTGTGGTTGTATTTTTGTTTTTGTTTTGTCAGTGTCTTTGATTATGTTGTTGATTTTTTTTATCGCCTGTGCTCTTTGGTTTATATTTAAGTTGATTTAATGTTGATGTTGTGATTGTTGTTTTAATTTGGTTTTGATATATTTATTTTGGTTCATGTTTTTATGGCATTGTTGGCTTGGTATTGTTATGTTGTTGTTGTAGTTGTTGCATTGTTATTGAAGTTGAGTTTGATGGTGTTGTCAACATGTCTGCTGATGTTGATGTTTGTGTTCTTCTATTAGTCCTGCTGTATTTAAGAACACTTCAGGATAATAATTATGGTTGTAATTGTAAATGGTATTAGTTGCCATAAATAATTATTGTATTCTTTTCAAGAAAGATCATAATTGACTTTGCCTTTGTCTCCTCTTTTCGTCCTCAGACCGAACAGTGCTGTTCCTCCTTGGAGTTACGATTGCAGGGTGTAGGAGAGGTCCAGTCACGTGTACGAGACATCTTCTCCCGTTTGGCTGATTTGGATGATGAGTTGGACAGCTTGAGTCCTGTGGGACGGGACACCGACTCCTTAGCATCACAGGCAGATGCAGTCAAGGGTTTCCTTGGGCGGCTTGATGCTCTCCGCACTGAGTTGGAGAGCCATGGGGGAGACTGTACAACTATGCTGCGAAGAGAGGGAAGTTCTCCCGATCTTCTGGCCCTTAGGAGAGAGACTGAAGCCTTGAGCAGGCAGGCAGGCAAGCTGGCAGAGAGAGGCCACAGCAGGCTAGCACTTATTGAAGCTGCAGAGGAACGAGTGAAAGAGTTCTACGCCCGCCTGGCAGACCTGCAGGGCTTGCTGGGACGTGCAGAGGAGGTCTTGAACACTCAGGCTATGGTCGGGACTGAAGTGGACATCATCAAACAGCAGCTTCAGGAGTTTAAGGTAGGAAACAGTTTTAGCTTTCTTTTTTTGCTAGGGGTTGTTTGAGTTTCATTTGTAAAAGCTCAAGCTCAGGGAATTCACTTGAGGTTTGTTGAAACAAGTATTAGGAGATTTTTTTTGTTAAGTCATTGCATTGATAATTTAATATCAAATATAGTTAGTTGGAAATTAGTTTAATCGTTTCAATTGAATACAAGTAGATTAAATTAAAAGTAGAAATCGTAATATACTGCAAACCCAGCACCCAATGTTGGTGGATCTTGAAAAACTTTTAAATGATTATTTTGAGGTTAATAGTACATTTTCTTTCTCGAATGATCTCTGCTTTTGTCATATTTAACACATTTATTTGTTTCTTCTTTTTAGTGATTTTCAAAACAAGATTGTGTTTTGTAGGAAAGCACAAATGGTCCACCTTTTGTGAAAAACTTTAGCTGCCAACAAATAGATGTTATTATACATATTATATTATACAAATATGACCTAAAGTAGCTTAAAAGTTTAATGTAGGTGTAAAAGGGAAGAAATTTGACTGCCATAGATGTGGTGGGCATCCGAGACCAGTAAAAGAAATCAGTGCTAAAGAAAACATGGATCATTCCTTCCTCCAGCATGCTTTAATATTCTTCTTTGAATAAGATATTTTCCTTCATTGATGATATTTGTCTTTAAAGATGTCATGACTTTGATTAACATTTAGTTAATTCTAGCCAATTGATTCCCGATGGTTGAGTGGATCAGGAACCTTTTGTAGAACACCCACTCTCTGTGGAAATCAACGGGGTTATGGTAAATACAAACTTTGCTGAAGTTCAGATGAAATTCATATAACATAAATACACAAGACACTGGAACGACTGTGTTCAGGTCCTCAGAGTTTTATTTTTTAGTTTTAGTTTAGTTTTTAGTTATTTTTTAGTTCCCCTGTGGGGTGGTATATATTAGAGACGTGGTTCCAGAGGAATTTTCTAACCAATGCCATTTGGTATAAGCTGAAAAAAATGTATTCAACCTTTTAAAAAATACAATGCACTCATCACTGATCTGTTGATAAGACCCTGGCATATCACCCTCTAACTCACAACTGGTTTCTCATCTGAGCTGGTAATTACCTAGATTGAGCCCTGCCCTCAAAGCAAAACCAGATTGCTTCAGGAGGTGGTGCTTTTGAGGCCACAATGATCTCTATGGGTCTAACTTTCCCAGTGCAAGGACCCTGTACTGTAAATTCACAATAATATTTCAATGTTGCAAGTTCATAAATTATTGTTAAAGGAAAATATATGTAAAACTGTTATCGAAATGTAAAGAAATACATAGTTTTTAAGACCATAATAACAAACTGTCATAAGAGAGTCAGTGATGAATAGAGGGGTAAATTGCATTCATATATATATATATATATATATATATATATATATATATATATATATATATATATATATAGAATAGAACCTTCTGTTGATGTTCCATCAATACAAGGCTTAAGAGGGCATGAGGGATTTAGACAAAGCTAGCTCAGAGTAGAAATTACTAAAAGCATGATGAAGTCTCGTTGACCTTACTAACATAACACTTTTGAGACCAAATGAGTTTATTTCTGTGAGTTATCGCTATAAGTGTCAGATTTATTTTGTTTTGGCTATATACTATTTATTTGTGTGTTTGGGTTGTTGGTGGGGAATTTTCAGGCCTGCTTCTCTTTAAAACAATTTTAATGACTTGTTCACTCACTGCAAGTAGAGAACTCTTTCGCTACAGGTTATCTCAAAGAAGGTGTTTTTTTAAGTTAAAATTTTCCTGAATAAAGAAGCAAACTAAAAAACTCAAAGTGAATGTTTTATTTAATTTCTATATCCACTTGAACACCATCCCCTGTAGCATTCTCATTTTTGAATCCAAACACACCTTAACAGTTTTTTGCATGCAGAATAATCATGCTACTTATGCATACATGAGTTGAATACTGTAGATGTGTAAACTCCTTTTGAATTGAACTGAATTGAATATAAAAATAAAGACAAGGTGCCATTAGTCTTATCACTTCATTAGCTTATTCAGTGTGCATATAGTAGTTAGCAATAGTAACAGTAAAACTGAGTCCAGCAAGTAATGCTAGTTTAAAAAAAATTCTGTATAAGCAATTTTACATTACCTGCAGCAATCATCTTTCAATGTACAATGAAGAATAACACAGTGAGGTATCAGTGTCAGTGAGGTCAGGATAAATCAGAACATGAGGCAATTGCCCTACTCAGTGTTCAGCATTTATTAAGAGGACTTTTTCATCTGTGTTCTACATATTGCGGTGAAAAATGTTGATATAGGGATCCTGTGGGCTGTTCTTATTGTTTGCTGATCACAAAAATTGACAAGTGATCAAATTGACTGTTGAGTAACTTTTGAGGAGACTTTCACAATTCTAGTCACATGGTTCCTGTTCTGAAATGCTAATTAATGAAACTAACAGATGAACGAGAAAGCATAATAGAATCTGATTGGAATGTTCTTATTGTTACTCATTATAGCGTCCTGCTGATTGGCTACACATTTGGTTAATTAATTAGAGGACTCTGCTTTGGAAAAAAATCTTACACCACACCACTAATGTCTAACTCTTGTGTTAAAATGTTCAAATGCAATAAAAATATGTTAACAAACATCATATCTTAAATTAAACCTCTCCACAGCATGAATATAGCTTGCTCCATTATGAATGCACAGAAAACATATTTTTCCAGTAAATTTTTTAACTGCATGTATTTACAAGCTTGAGTTTATTTTTAGAAGAGAACTGAATAAGATCTCAATCAGATCAAAAGTAAAGAAAGATACAAATCTTCAAAAAGACATTCACGGGATTCATCCAACTTTGCTACAAACCCTTGTCATCGGTTCCATCTTTCTGCCCTATTTCTCTGACACTTTGTAATGATGACTTTTAAAGGCAAATCTGAACTAAACTCATTCCTCTGCCATAAGAGAGGGAGGGGGAGGGTCTGGTCTGGTCTCATTTCCACCTCTTCATTCATTCAATTTCCAGGCTCCCTTTCAAAGAAAAAATGATGTCATTGCTCAGAGGGGTGGAGAGGGGTGATGCGCCTGTGTTTTTGAGTGTCTGAGAGGATTTTTAAGTTGTACTGACTCCATTGAGGCAGCTACGGGGGTGCATAAGGGAATAAAAAAGGTGTCAGATTGGTCTGCCTCTTTGTTCAGCTTCTCCACAATGAACGTATTGAGATGTTGTGGAAAGTTTTTGGAGTAGGCTACTATTCACACTTGTGACTTCAGTGTAACTATCATCCTCTGCAGTTTCTTCTCTGAGTAGAGTGTGATATCCTCATATTTAGCAGCAGGTTGGCGTGTGCTCTTGGCTGATTTGTAGATGTGTTAGGTGTGTTTATGTGTTATGGGAGCATGTCGCTGGTCTGTGTTTAAGAATGTTTCTAATTCCAATCGGTGTGGAGTGTCTGGCATCTCAGCTGTCTCCCCACCCTCAACCCAGAAATCACATTCACATAAGTAGGGTGTGCCCCCCCCCCCAATCCATTGAATTCCTGTCTCTTATGCACCCTACTGCGCTCCCATGTCGCCCCGTCCCAAAGCAGCTGAAGGGCCTCCTGACCAACAGGGAAATCCTGTACGTCTGCTGGGACTATGCAATGCTTTCTAAATCACACCAGAATGTCTATGCTGTCTTCACCTTCGCCTCTTATATCTTTACTCCATACTTTACTTTCCATATATCCCTCTCTCCTGACGGTCTATTTTTGTTGACCTCTTTTCATTTAGTTGCTGGTTACCACTTTTACTCCCATGATAACAACTGTGCAGACAAACTCATGACCTGCCCCCACCCAAACCTAGGGGGCTTCCCCTCAAACTCTTCAATCGTGAGGCTTACCAGTCACATGAAGGAGATTAGCACTGATGCAGGAATTCATTTGTCAATGCTGATGCAATATAATCGAAAATTGTCAGTGTGACTTTAATGAATGAAGTAAATTTTTCATCAGATTATTTATCTTCAATACCTACTTTTGAGGGTGTGATGAACTGACAAACATTGACAGACGGAATAAGTGGTCTAGTATGGTCTGCTGGAATGCTGGGAAAAGGTTTCCAAACAAAGCTATTATGGCAGCAAATGTGACAGGTGATGCCATTCTTCTCACCTTGGCGTTGCAGAACTCCCCCAAAACCCATGGTTATCTTGGAACTCTGCTTGACTAACTCTTGAGAGCATTCCTTCATGGACAGGGAAAGGTCTGACTGGAGACATGCAATCTCAAATGGAGTGTCCACATTAATGTATGATGTGACACAAACATAAAGCCTTACTTTTAAATGTAGTCAGCCAACAATCACCAAACTAATTCTACCTTTCCCTTACATCAAAGTCAATGGATCTTCCCTTTACACCCAAGTCCATTATGGTTGAGAGTGCATATGTGGGAAAGCATGTCTGAAGATAGTCCCTATTGCATGGGTCACCCCTAATGTGCAGATGCAACCTCTTACCCTGCTGGCTACAATAATGGCCTTTCCAGAGCGACGTGAACAGCACTGGAAGTCACCCACCAGACTGCTTGTGGAGCCTAATTTGAGTCATGGATTGCAAGTGTGTACAATCGACTGAATGAACTCACTCCTCCAATCAGTTTAGTCAAACTAATCTGCATATTTTTATACTATGGGAGGAAACTGTGCCTAAGCTATGGCCCACACGGTAAACATAAGCCACCGACCTATATTATTTGACTTGTCCAAAATCCGCTTTTAAACATGTGCTGATTGGTTTTGATCAATACATTCTAACTCTGGTTTTAAACTATTTGTAGGTAGAGAAGAGTTGGTCTGTTTTTATAGCTTTTATAAGGAACTGTTTATAAATAAACAGTTAATAAATGTTGTTAATGCAAAGTGTGAAAAGATTAACATAAAGAACACATTTTTGATAAGTAATGGCTAGACCTTCTTCATCGCAACCAATTGCTTTATACAACTCTGGGCATACTATTCACTATGTTACTGATTAGTAGGTAGTAGGTTTTTGAAGATATACAGTACTGTGAGGCCTATCTTGTCATCTGAATCTGAACATTACGTCACTTTCCAATGAGCAAGAAAGAGCATACATTTTTCGAGAGTAAATTATTATTTTTATTTGAACAATAAACGTTTGTCAATATGTTTAAAATGTAACCGAGAGCTCAACACTTTTTTTGTTTGGCATTTTCTAAGTAGGCAGAGCTTGGACTATTTAAGGCTTCAGTGTTTTTTCTTTGGGGACTGTTTGAAAAAAGCTGTTTGTTGGTTGCTGTGAAAACTTGGGCCAAGTTGTGGGTGTAGTCAAATACTTACTGAAAAAGCTCCTCTTTTTGATGTTTTGTACATTTTGTCTACACAAAACTGTTATTGCAATTTGTTCATTCTGTTGCCATTTTGGAAAAATAAACGTTTTGGAATTTTATATCTAGTTTTTAAAGCACAGTTTCCAACGTCTGCTGGTAGATCTTTTCACTTTTTTACGACTACAATAAAATTATTACTAAATATCTTAGATATAATTTTGTACAAACCTGTAATTTAGTTTGGAATTTTTAACATGGACAGTGTATTTGTTAAACTTCCCTTTTGGAGCAACATCTTGCTTCAATTTAATGAATTTCAGTCATTTTCATATGGAACTCATTCTAGCCTAAGTTGCCCCTTAAAGAAATCCTAGCGTGCCAGGGAGAAATAGAAACTCAGAAAATTGTTGTGGTCAGGATTCTAACCAAAAATCATCTCACTCAAAAGGGTTTCCATTTACTTTTGAAAATGCACTCACAGTAGATATACATTTTTGTTAGACCATAGATTAAATTTTGGTTTAAATTACATAAACATGGTTAGAATAATCAAATTACTTTTTTTAATACTTTGCACACAGGCCTGAGAGTGTGTTATGTCATGCTCTCTCAAGCCGTCCCATCGCCTGATATTTTTTCAGCTGTTGTGCATTACTGTGGCATTCCATGGAATAGGCTACTTTATCTTCAAGTTAGCCTCAATTAGCTCCCTAACAGAAATAAATAGGACGTTTATGTAAATGTAGTGACCTTATTGATGTTTGGAAATAATTACAGAGATGATAATCAGTGTAAAGACCAGGGTATTAAATGTGGGAATGCAAGTCATCCAACAAATTGTTTTAAAGAATAAAAAAAAAATTATATGCAAGATTAACTCTGTTTAATTCATTTATTCCAAACATCTTTTTTTTTTTTCAATTAATGGCAAGATCAGATAGTCCTCTTGATCTCTGCAGAGGTGTTTGTACATCTGCCTCTGATCTATTGCTTTGTTTCTGTGGCAGTGAGTGAACAATGCAAACATTCAGTCTTTCAGGTAATGTCTGGTGGTTAATTATAAATCGACTGCTGAGATAGAGAGAATGACTGACATGCTACCTAGTAACCAGTGTGGCGAAGGGAAGGAAAGGGTAGAAGAGGGGGGGTTGATGAAGAACTGAAACAAACAGGCTTTCAGTAGCTTTTCACTTTTAGTGCAGTCAGGCAGGGAAAGAGGGGAGTGGCAAAAGCCAAATAAAAAAAGGACAATGTCAACAGGTGCTCTACTGAAGCAACAAATAGCCCTCTAAAGTCAATAATGATCTCAGGCGAGTGGACGCCAGTCTGTAAAAGATGGCATTTTAGGAAAGGTTCAAAGCATTAGAAAACCTTACCAATGATAGCTTGGATCTAAACTCTTTCTGGAAGACTATGGGGCTTTGAACACCTCCTCCTTCCTGTCTGAGTCAAGACTGTGACTCTTTAATCAGCCATAACCTCAGCTGTATGACCAGAGACTGAAAGAATGAGGAAAAGTGGAGGGGGAGGGTGCACCAGTTTAACAATCATGAATTTATTTATACGAGTGATACAAGGACGTGTGTTCAGAAGAAGTCTCGTGAAGTAGACAGGACAGGGTTTAGTTCATAGTTTTTGGTCTTTACTTGACTTTATCGTTCATGCTTGAGTTGTTGAGCACATGTGCCTGGTTTCAAATTAGCTGACTTGCACAGCTCACTGAAACCTAGTTTAATGTGGGTCAATGGAGAGAGCACAAACACCAGCAAAATGGATAACAAACCTCTTTTGTTTCTGTAAAGGGGTTTGTGTTGGAAGTGGCCATGACAGCTGCAACCTAACTGACAGAGGAGGAAAGAGTTCACAAGGAAGGCAAGAGTATTTAGCTTAGTTTGCATGCAGATCACGTGGAGTGTAGCGTTTCAGAGCGACAGCTAGATCGCTAAACCGTTTAGATGATTTTTTATTTTAGTTTTTTAAGAGAATGCATCAATGGTTACAATTTTCAACAACTTCTTACTGTGACTGGCAGTTGGCAACTGTTTTTTGTAAGCTATTTCCCATCTCTTTTCATTAAAGTGAGGTAGTAAAGAATGTCATGTCTATTATTTTCACAGCAAGCTGTCTAAAGTGTTAAATTGTATAGATAAGGCAGGGAAAATATTGTATTCTGTTAAAAAAATTATAAGAATCTTAGTATAATATGATATGATACAATTATTATAAGAATACATGTTAGAATTAAACGGCAATCCAAACAGTAAAAGCACAGAGGTTATAGTTCTCAAAATGGTGAGATGTTTTGAAGGACTAACTGGAAATTACCAGGACTTTTTTTTTTTTTTTTTGTATTTTATAATGGCCATTTCCTTAAATGTAAAAATAGAAATTTCTGCAAATTGCCTTATGTATTTATGGATTGTTTCTACAGCTTAGTTGGTGAAACATGAAATGTTAAGCACTCAGCAATATCTCTATTCTCGTTATCTATTTTCATTCTGGAAAGAACCGTTTGCTTTAAAGAAGGTAAACATCTTCTTTCTCTCATTAGCATGAAGTTAGATTATGAATGCTAAAGTGATTTTGTAGTCATCAATACAGCTATTAAATACTATCTAATATTTTTATTCTTTGTCTTGGTGTGGTCACTAAACCATTTTGAGAATTATGTGCAAATCACAGCATGAACAGGATAAATATTCTTGCAGACACTATGTCAACTATTTTCATTCTGGTATTAATGATGGACACGTAAAGATGGAATTTTTATTCATTTCGTGTTGTGTTATTCTAAAGCCTCTCAGCAGAGGCCCCATCCCTCCCTTATTCTCTCCTGACTGGATTGTATTACAGAAGAGTAGCAGACGGGAATGTGCAAGTGGTGTTGTGAAAATGGCAGACTTCTGCATTGTTTTGCTTGTACAGGGACACATCTGAGTACATCTGAGTTGGAGAAAGGGGACAGAACATGCATGCAGTGAATGCGTGCAGGGGATTTTTTTTCTCACAGACATTTATTTAAGGGGGAAGAAAGGCAGCCGTTATTTTTTTTAATTCCCTCCCAAGCTCCCTCCTCTTCCAGAGAGACCACTCCTACACTCTAACTTTAGTTGTCTTTTCTCTCACTCCTTTGTGCTTGAGAGTTTGGGTGCTGCTTTAGGCGTTTGGTCTCTTTAAATGGCAGTTGTAGATCAGCTGATAGCAGCAAAATGCTGAACACAACACTAAAGCTGGTCCGTGTTTGTTTTCACTTATTGATTTATGTTTTGAGGTATGCTTTTTAAACAGTGAGTTGTAAGTAAATTTTAGAGCATTTTATATTTAGCTGTAGAACCCATTGAACATTTCATTTTTGATAAGAAGCCCTGTAATCTAATAATTTGTCAGAAGCACATGAGATCCCTTATCTGGTCCCTCCCCCTGACTCAAATCTCCCCCTCCCACCGAGTTTATCTTGTGCTCTCTTGTCTTGTGCATTTTTTTGGGAAAGGGAAACCGGCATGATTGGAACACTTCCTGTGTTTTAATACCATAGCAGGAAACAGAACAAACGGAACAGGATTCAAACAAAAACACAGAGCTGAGAGAGAGAAAGCGAGAGAGGGAGAGCAGAGAGAGAAAGGGGGAGTGAGCAAGAGAGAAAAACTGGGAGATTTTTAGCAGCTGCAAACCATTTCAGCTGTGTACGAGCTTCACAACAGACGAAGGGAATGCTTCTCTGGAGAACTCTGCACAAGAAATAAAATCTGAGAAACTACCATTTGAGGAGCCTAGTGGAGTGCCTGTTGTTTGAGAACTTGAAAGAAAAGAAAGCCAAGAGAAGAGGGAAACGTGGCCGGGATTCTCTAGAAAACACAAAGCCTGAAGTGCAAGGAAGTCTGAGTTTCTGCCTCGTGGATATAGTTCCTTGACTTTTCTGGACTTACCGGAGCTTTAAATCTTCAGCCCTCATGGACACATTTTCAAACCATGGCATCTTCAAGTGCTGCATAAAAAGATTGCCATAAAGGATTCATGTATTTTTTTTCTTTGTTTTAACTGATTGTTTGTCATCAAGGATTTCTTCTTCTTGTTGGATTGCTCGATTTCAACTACTTGGGCTTTCAATTCTGAGAAGGGCGAGATAAAAGAGAAGGATGATGTATTTCAGGCACAGATGGCTTGCCTTCGTGACATGCTCTATTAATGCTTGGTTATAAGATTAAAACGTGTAAAAGGATATTGATAAAGAATACACAACACTGGAACACTGTTGTGACTGCATAGGCTCTTTGGGTTTTTAAGATTGATTTTGTGTGATTGAACATCTTTTAATCAAGATGTCTTGTTTTTTTTTAAACATTTCTAAACAATTATGGCCCATGAATTTTGTGCTGATAAGAAAACAGAGATGAGGGACAAAATCTCTTGACTGGTAGAATCTTTTCTCTGGCAATATTAGTTTTTTGCAAGAAAGCGTGCATTTCTCACCTTAAAAGGAGCCTTTCAAAGCCTTGGCTGCTGCTCTTGGAGATGGAGAAAGTAGCTAAGCCCTTTCTTTGATTTTTAAACCCACGCCCCCCTTCGTCCTCCCTGTTGTGGCACCGGGAGTTCGAATCGAAAGGAAGCAAAACTAAGGAAGGAAAGGATTTCAGAAGTTACTCTTGCTTTGAAAGTTTAGAGTTCAACTGATCAGAAAGGAAGCATAAATGTCCAAAAAGAATGTTCTCATCCTGTTGCATATTTTGGATAGCTGAAGCTAACCTTCCCATTTATGCATGTCTTGATATATTTTAAGCATTGAACACACACGTGGTGCAATGTAGCTCTGAACTTAAAGCGAGGGCTTTTACTGAGAATGTTTTTATATTCAGAATTTTAAGGATCTAAAAACACTGCTCACTTGGAACTCATTGGAGGATCATCTCTGAATTAATGATTTTTTTGCCTCTTGATGGAGTCTGTTGAATAATTTAAACCCTCTTCTAGACTACAGGATTTAGTGTTGGAACAGTGACCATCCCATCTCAGCCCCTTGAGGGCGCTGTAGTTTGGGATGGGAAAACCTCTGAGCCGCCCAGACTGCTTGCGGCAGAACCCCACATGCCTTGGAAAGGGTGAAGATGAGGAGGCATATATTGAGGACTGCTATGTACCGCAGCGTTCAATTTACGACACCATGCGCATCAATGAACAAATTGATCAAGGTTCAAAGCTCAGCCAACCCTCACGGAGCACTCTTGGCTCAGGTGGTGGTGGTGAAGGAAGTACCATCTCCAGCAATGGGACATTGGGGGCTGACATGGGTGGAGTATTTGTTGCACGAGGGGGTCTTGCAGATGCAAGTGTAAAAAAGCTGGATGAAAGAGTTATCTTTGATGCTCTTAAACTCACAGGCGATCCTCAGAATGCAACATCTGTGGGAGTAGGGAGTTCTGGAGTTGTCATTCCTGCATCAAACTCGGCTGCTGTTGGGGCAGTTGTTGTCACCAAAAGGCGGCAGCAGGGCAGTGACAAGAAGGACAATCCAAATCGGCGGTCCTGGAAGGCCTTCATGCCCCCTACTTACCCAGAGTTTGCAGAACGGTTAGAAATCTCACCAGGAGAGAGTGCGGAGAAGCGACTTTCAGCGGTTGGAATTCCACTCTCTTCACTCCACCCAGTGCCTTCTTTTATCACCTCACCTGTTTCTTCAGCATCACATCCCTTGGTACCCCGTATACATTCCCATGCATTATCACAAGGTCCTCAAACTGCAACCCCCTCCAACTCGCCATCTTTCACTCCCACTGTTAGCCCGGTTACTTCTCATCTTCCTCATCTTCATAAACAAAAACAGCTGGTACAATACCATAAACAGCCCAATGTTCAGAAGTCCCCCTCAAAGGAGCAGCCATCCTCCAAAGCCACTACTTTTGTTCAGTCGGACTCTTTAAATTCTTTTACTTCAGTATCTTCAAACACTGAGACAAAGAAAACGGATGAAGTCAGAAATACCCCAGCCCCAATGTGCATGAGGAGCATCTCAGAAGAACCGCCACAGAACTGGGAAGAACTTAGAAACTCTGAAAGTGAACGAGATTCACCTCTTTTAGAAAACGACCAAGACACGGCACCCCTAATACCCCCAAAACCTGTATTTTGCCCACCCACTAAAGCTCGTACCTGGCCCCGTAGTGTTAAGGGTAATAAAAGATCAATTGGATACGGGAAGATTCTTCCCAGCCTGCCCCCTTTACCCCCAGTTCTTGGAGAGGAGAGTGATGAAGAATCATTGTATCTCTTAGACCCACCATCTCCCTTTCTTCCAGAGGGTGACGAACTCAATTATGAGGGTTTGCCTCTGTCTCCCTGTATTAGTCAGGAGGGTGGTGTGGATGGTTTGCTGGATTGGCCTCCTCCTACTGGAAAGCTAAGAGAGAAGACTGCCTCTGAACTTTGCTTTGAAGAAGACGAGAGGAGAATTTTGGCTGAGTTAGAAGAAGAGAATAATAAAGATTGGGAACAACAAAAAGATGATGAGGAGAGATTGGAGATGGAGGAGAGAAACTGGCAAGCAGTGTTACGACTGGAGACAAGTGAAACAACTGGTATAGCTTGGGAGGAGGAAGAAGAGGAGGCACAGTTACAGGACTGGGAGGCGCAACAGCTTGCATCATCCGGCCACTGGCCTCTTTTGACACCACCTGTAGGATTTGGAGGCTCAGAGGCCCCGAGTGTTTCCCCCTGTACAAGCTCTGAGGCTGGCTCGGATGATCTCTTTCTTGAGCTTGAAAGGCAGTGTTTGGAAGAAGACAAAGGAAATTCATCTGTTGGGGTGAAGGATTTGCAAAATACACAATGCTCTGATGTCTGTAAAGACATTCATAGAGTGGAATTGGACCAAAACAACTCTGAGGCTCAGATTGACAATCGAGATTACGAAGATAGGTCTGTCGTTTTAGATCAATGTTTTAGATCATGCAACGTTGAGCCCATGGATCTAACAGAGTCATGTGGGACTCAAGTGGTGCAAACTTCACAAGAGAGTGTTCATTGCTACTATTCTGTAGAAGAGACAGATCAATCTCAAACAATTCCCTGCACTGATCAGGAAAACATTAATGATCAAGAAGACTTTATTTCATTCACAGCTCATTTAGATTTGTTAGAGTCGGGGCTAAATTGTATTCAAGTCTCACATCAATATGAAATAGCTTTCTCTGATTCAGGAATCAGCTACAAACAACCAGAAAGTGATTTGAGCAGCAGTGCATCTTCGGATGATGAAAAGCAAGAGAACATGGAGATGAATAGTCAAACAATGTATGATTTTGAGGATCGTTCACTTCAGGAGCTATTGAACTCAGAACATTTAAAAATCGAGACAGAAGATAATATCAATATGGCCACTTTTACCACAGAGTTTGAAGGAGTAGAAATCAAGGATCATCATTCCCCTGAGTTATCCCTTGAAAATGAGAGAGAATCGGATGTTCAGATGAATCATTGTGAATCTGACCCTCATGAGGATCCAGTCTTAACTGAGTCTGCTCAAGTAACTATGGAAATAACCTCTGACGTAGAGGAGCATTCATCTGATTCAAATATAGAAGAGATGTCTGTCTCCCTGGAGATTTTTTTTCAAGAGGATGCATCTCTTCGTGAGTTTGAACTAACAGAAACTATTCAAGAAACCACAACTACACCCCAATCCGACAACTCATTCCAACAGTCTCCCAATATGGGAACTGAGTCTACTCCACCTTCCCCTATGTCACCGCTGGCCACCAAGCATGACTTGAGGACAGATCTTGATTCTGTTGTAGCTGATAATTTTGTTTATTTAGCTGTATCTCTGCCTCCCCAATACACTCATGATTGTTCCCCATCTCCTTCAGTAGAATCAGCTCCTCAAAGCCCTCTTTCTAAATGCCCTGCTGTACCAGAGGAAGGGGCATTTCTTTCTTCTGATAGCTTTGTTTATTTAGCAGCCCCTGAGCGTTTTGTGTCTGATGGAGGCTCCGCTTGTGAGGACTGTCAGGATTTGGATTATGAGTCAGAGGAGACACGATCAGGTGTTGACTTTGTTCTTGGATCAATGGCTGGGGACAGTGAATGGGATTCGGATGGTTCAGGTTTAGACCCTGTTCATCAACAGAGAGACCAGTGGGAGCAACTAGAGCCAGGCCTTTTGGAAAATCTTTTTAACCAAGGCAAAAAAGAGGAGAGCTCCCAAGAGGTTTTGGAATCATATGACTGTTATTGTGTGGCCCCTATTGAAGCAAGTTTTCTGGAAACCGCACCATTAAATCCCCTGGATTGTAACACACAGGTAAAAAGTTTTGCTTAATTGTTGTAAAATGTTTAATGGAAATATAACTATTTATTTCTTAGTTTTTTAGATTCTTTTCTGAGCACGTTTTTGCCTTTGATGAATTTTTACAGGAAATCACTTGAAAAGTTAGTGGAAGGGGCTGGGAAAAGAGTACAAGCTTGATATTCTACAAACTACAGTTTCTATTAACATGGTGGTTACTTATATGTGTGATGTGCTTAATTACTAATATGTGTGATGTGAGATTCACTGGCATTTTTCGAAGCCTGCAATTGCATTAACATAAAGTTTGTTTTATTATGGATAAATTGGGACTGTTATTGTATCACAATCTAGTCTATTGAAGTCTGAACTGTGCCTTTACAATTATTACACAAAAGAAAACCATTTACTGGAGTTGTTTTGATATGTCCTATGGTTATCCCATGAGAATGATTTTGTCACATTAAAAGTATGCTCACTGCAAAATATGCTCCCCTAAGTGAACGTTTATTTGTTTGGTTAAAGTCAAATTGGTTTCTGCATTCATTTGCATATTTGCTTTTCCTGCATGTTTGAGCACAGCTTTGTCTGTGTCACAATGCATGTGTTTGATTGTGATTTAGGGGAACCAGGATTGTTTATTTTTGTAATTACATTTGGTTTCCATAATGTATATGAGTGTGTGCTTCACATTTTAATGGCTTAAATGAAAAGGCTCAGCCTGCTCAAATTGTTCAGCTTAATTTCAATGTGGCGTGTGGCATAAAGTTGGCCTTGCTATTTTTGAAGTTGCTTTACTTTAAATTAGCTTTAATGTTATGCCAGTTTTCCATGTGAATTCACCAATTTGTGAAAAAACCTTGAATCATTAAAGGATAGGTGTAAACCATAATTTATGAAATCTATTTTTTTATTTTTTATTTAACAGTAAACATTTAGCCATCTAAATATTTTGCAGTATTTAAAAGACTTTAAATAAGAAGTTGTGAATAATGGTAAGAATGATGTTTTATGAATTAAGCTTTACTGTATGAATTAGAAGCGTCATGGTGGTGCAATGGGTAGCACGGTCGTCTCACAGCAAGAAGGTTGCTGGTTCGAGCCTCGGCTGGGTCGGTTGGCATTTCTGTGTGGAGTTTGCATGTTCTCCCCGTGATCGCGTTGGTTTACTCCGGGTGCTCCGGTTTCCCCACAAGTCCAAAGACATGCGGTATAAGTGAATTGAGTAGTGTTTAAGTGTGAATGAGTGTGTGTGAATGTTTCCGAGCGATGTGTTGAGGTTGCGTCGCCTAAAATATATGCCAGAAGAGTTAGCGGTTAATTCCGCTGTGCCGACCCCAAAAGGGAAGGAAGCCGACATGAAAATGGATGGATGTATGAATTAGCTTTACACGTTATCACAGTTTTTTTAACCCCATCTACCTTTATTGCTTAGGTCTTTAAAATGAAGTATCATCAGATGTAATGAAACGGTCACATCCTGCATCATATGTTAGGATTATAGAGGAGAAACTCATACTAATTCATAATCGGTTATTATTAAAATGCTGCAAAAACAGCAAAAAAAACAGCAAAATGACGGATTTTAAGAGTTGGCTTTCATCCAAAATCTCTCCTCTCTATTTTCTTCTCAGCTGCAGCTTGATGGAACAGCAATTGAGATAAGGAAGTGAGAAATAAACATGTGCCTCTGTAAGAGGAGCCACATTACCAGTTACACACCAACACAGTAAAGCTGTTGGAAATATAAATAGATGATAAGGGCATGGCAGTTCTATCAGTACAGCCCCAGACTCTTGGCAAAGTTGTGGGTTTCAGTTGAACCACAGACATCATTTGGTGCAGCACTCTATTACTAGCTGTCTCCAGTGATATTTCATTCTGCAGTTTTAGCTAAATTTATGCATGAACTTAGAAGGTTTTAACAGTGTGATCATGAAACAAAGAGCCTCTATGTAAGAACACCTGGTATTACTCAAAATAAGAGTTGCATGAGCAATAAGAGGCATTTGAGATGGCAGAAACCAGTATGTCTATTGAAGAGGTTTTTTATTCAGACAGTTATACTAAATGTCACAGTTGGCACTGTAGAAAGTTAATCTGGGAGGGATTTACACTGATGTTATGGTAAAGGGAAAGAGGGGGTATTTTTGATTGTTTGGATAACACTGACATCAGACGACTGCAGGAAGCACCTGTGATAAAAGGCTCTGCAAACAAAAGATTTTGATCAAGCCCTCAGTCCCAGTCTTCCCAAAGACAGTTGTAAGAAAAAACACATTTGCTCTGAACTCTTTGACTGTGTTTTTAAACTAATTTAATTAGTTTCTGTTCATGGAACCATACTTGCAACCTTTTAGTCAGGAAAGGAACTACTCAGAAAAGAAGGAAAGAGGGTGAAGATAAGGGGCTAAAAGACCGGAAAGAGGAAGTAAATGAAATACTTTATTTTAGTCTCTAAAGATATTTGTTTTCATTCATTTTAAAAGCAACCATAATTATATTTACACTAATTAAATAGTAAAGGACAAACGTATGTAGTATAATTAATTTCCATTCACCATTCAGTGAAATAACTTGAATGATTGAGTAATGGTGGTAACTCATTTAAAATTAAACTGAATGTGAATATTAGTAGTAGTATTTTATGTTTTTGAGCATTATAACAGCAGTTATATTTAGCCATCATGTTCTGACTTAAAAGTTTAGACTAGAAAATGTTGATCATGGTAAGATTTTTGCATTACTTAATTTTGTTTATGAAATCCAGGGTCCCTAAACTTGCCTGAAATTTTTGTTTGAATTTCAGATACAATAATCATTTGGACCAAGCTTTATTAACTTTCTTTAATTAAAAGAAAAGTAAAAGGTATTTTTTATATATGATGAATTATTTTAAAAACACTTTTAGTTGTATATACTGTACTATAGTTTTTGCGCATATAAAAATTTGGATACCAAAATACACAAAAAGGAACTTTGGGGATATGTGAAAATGGCTTGAATTAAATACATCTAAAAGTATTGGAAGCCTATAAATGCATGACTACTGACAAAGACTACTTTTTATGTTGCTCTCATACAATAGGTGCAATTTAAGTGAGTTTGTGAGAAAAAAACATTAATTTGCCTTTAGAAAACAAAAAAAAAACTTCTTAAGAGTTTTTTTTTCTTGGTGATATCTGATACAGCAAGTTTGGAAAGCTCAGCAAAAATTAGCACATGGCATGTGGGGGAGATTTTAACAGTTCATTCAGAGCCAAATGTTATAATGTTAATCTGCAGTGAAGTCTGTGCCGCTCAGGCTGTGTGGAGTTGTGGTTTGAAGAAAAGAGCCCAATGGTGGTGTGGTTGTGGAATAGTCGTGAGATGGAGTGCTGCCAATAGCTAAAAGCAATCTGTGGGGGATCGAGTGAGAAACAAAAGAGTTTTAGCTTAGCTGGTAAAGACAGAGAAGTATGAGGTTGTCGTGTGTCTTTGCAATCGGCCTGCTGGCCAGTTTGTGTGAGCGTGTTGGAGTGGAATGACAGGCATCCAAGATATTTTCCAGCGGCCTGGATTCTAAGAGCCAGGCGCTTAGAGAAGAGCGAAGAAAAGATATACCACCTTTTGTAATTGATCAGTGTTTAGCTACTTCCTTCTGTCATATGTATATCTTTAATAAGATTTCAAAGTTGAGGTTATCAGTTTCACATGACAGCAGGAGTTTCGATGAAGAGAAGTTAGTTATTTCTGTGGTAGTGGGGTAAAAGAGATGTATGTGATAAATGAGCAGGATTTGGAATGGGAAATGGCCTCAATTATAAACACTGAGGATAAGCTAGAGGAGGCTAAGATGATAGATTCAGGAATATTCCGGCCAGGATATGGAGAGACAAAAGGGAACCAAACACCCTTGTTGCTGCAGACGTGTAGACTCACATACAATCAGGGATTGGGTGGAGCGGGTCTGAGCTGTGGTTCATTGTTTTAACATCGACAGACATCCTGTGCAGGAATGAAGCCCCTCGCCACAGGACAGCTCAATGGAAATGACAAACTTGTGTGCATTATTGAACTCTAAACACACAAAAAATTCATAGCATTCTAGTTTTAAAATGAAAGTCAGTTTGTAATCAGATGTATGTTCCCTGATGTATTAGCTGGCACCAAGAGCTGATTTAGGCTTGGAAACTAAGCTTCAAGCCGACAAAAGTTTGGGCCCTTCAGGCCCATAGAACATTGGGAAGTGTGGAATGAGCAATCATGTATATAACTGATGCACTTCTTCTTCTTCTTTCGGCTGTTCCCAGTTTAGGGGTCGCCACAGCAAATCATCTGTTTCCACCTAACTCTGGCCTCAATATCCTCTACTCTTGCACCAATTACCTTCATGTCCTCCTTCAGCACACCCATATAACTCGTCTTTGGCCTTCCTCTTGTCCTCTTGCCTGGCAGCTCCATTTCCAACATCCTTCTACCAATATAACTACTATCCCTTCTCTGCACATGTCCAAACCATCTCAATCTGGCTTCTCTGACTTTGTCTCCAAAACAACCAACCTGAGCTGTTCCTCTGATGTGCTCGTTCCTAATCTTGTCCATCCTTGTCACTCCTAAACTGAACCTCAACATCCTCATCTCTGCTACTTCCATCTCTGCCTCGTGTCTCATCCTCACTGCTACAGTCTCTAACCCATACATCATAGCTGGTCTCACTACTATTCTGTACACCTTTCCTTTGATTCTTGCTGACACTCTTCTGTCAAACAACATCCCTGACACTTTTCTCCACCCACTCCAACCTGCCTGCACTCGCCTCTTCACCTCTTTTCCACACTCCCCGTCGCACTGGACTGTTGACCCCAAATACCTAAACTCCTCCACCTTCTTGACCTCAGCCCTCTGTAACCTCACTGTTCTACTTCCCTCCCTCTTGTTGAAACACATGTATTCTGTCTTACTACGACTGACTTTCATTCCTCTTCTTTCTAGAGCAGACCTCCAACTTTCCAGGTGTCCCTCCACCTGCTCTCTACTCTCACTACGGATTACAATGTCATCTGCAAACATGATTGTCCATGGAGATTCCTGTCTGACCTCATCTGTCAACCTGTCCATCACCATAGCAAACAAGAAGGGACTCAAAGCCGATCCTTGATGTAGCCCCACCTCCATCTTGAACTCCTCCGTCTGACCTACAGCACATCTCACTGTTGTCATACTCCTCTCATACATATCCTGAACTACTCTGACGTACTTCTCTGCCACTCCTGACATCCTCATACAGGACCATAGCTCCTCTCTCGGCACCCTGTCATACGCTTTCTCTAAGTCCACAAAGACGCAGTGCAGCTCCTTCTGACCATCTCTGTACTTCTCCATTAGCATTCTCAGAGCAAAAATTGCATCAGTAGTGCTCTTCCTGGGCATGAAGATATACTGCTGCTTGCAAATATCCACTTCCCTTCTTAGCCTAGCTTCCACTACTCTTTCCCAGAGTTTCATTGTGTGGCTCATCAACTTTATACCTCTGTAGTTGTTACAACTCTGCACATCACCCTTGTTCTTAAAGATTGGCACTAGGACACTTCTCCTCCATTCCTCAGGCATCTTCTCACTCTCTAGAATCCTGTTGAATAACCTAGATAGGAACTCCACTGCTGTCTCTCCTAGACACTTCCACACCTCCACAGGGATGTCATCTGGACCAACAGCCTTTCCACTCTTCATTCTCCTCAGAGCCTTCCTCACCTCATCCTTTCTAATCTTTTCAACTTCCCGCTCTACAATGTTCATCTCTTCCCCCCCTTCTTTCCCTCTCATTCTCCTCATTCATCAACTCCTCAAAATACTCCTTCCATCTTCTCTGCACACGCTCCTCACTCGTTAGAACCCTTCCATCTCTATCTTTAATCACCCTTATCTGTTGCACATCCTTCCCATCTCTGTCTCTCTGTCTCGCTAATCTGTACAATTCCTTCTCACCTTCCCTTGTGTCTAACCTGGCATGTAACTCATCATATGCCTTCTGTTTGGCCTTTGCCACCTCCCTCTTCACCCTGCGCTGTGATTCCTTGTAGTCCTTTCTACTTTCTTCAGTTCTTTTGATGTCCCACTTCTTTTTAGCTAGCCTCTTCCTCTGGATGATATCCTGTACTTCCTCATTCCACCACCATGTTTCCTTATCTTCTTTCCTTCTTCCTGCTGACACACCTAGCACCTTCCTACCTGTCTCCCTGATCACTTCTGCTGTAGTTTCCCAGTCCTCTGGAAGCTCTTCCTGACCACCCAAAGCCTGTCTCAGCTTCTGTCTGAATTCCTCACAACCGTCTTCCTTTTTCAACTTCCACCACTTGCTCTTCTTTTCCATCTTTCCTCCCCTCTTCTTCTTGACCACCAGAAACATCTACACATCACCATCCGATGCTGTCTGGCTACACTCTCTCCTACCACTACTTTGCAGTCAGTGATCTTTCTCAGATATAACTGATGCACTAAATGGTCAAATTAAAACATGTTTAACAGGAGCTGTTGACAATAATAAGGCATTTAGGGCTAAAGCATTAGCACTGGACAATTCAAGCTATGAATTATAATAATAAGATGCTTGTTTTACATATAGGTCAAATTTTTTATAATTATAATCATTAAAAACCCCTTACCAGCTGAAAGGTGAGTTCTTAAAGTTGGGATATTTATTAAATGAGTAATAGATTGGTAGCCAGTGGAGCAATGTCAGAAGTGAATTATGGATCCTGAACAAATTATAGCCTTGTAACGGTGTAACAAGCAAGATAAAGCATTACAGTAGCCAAGCTTGGATATGGATGACCTTTTCCAGATAGTGAATTACTAAAATTATTTCAGTCTAGAAATTCACCTAAGCTAAAATTGTCGCTAACTATAGCATTAATCTGACTTACTGGTTATGAACATTAAATGAAACTAACGGATATTTATCTTTTTACTTTCTCCTTTTATTCTTTCAAATAGTCTAGCTTCTAAATTGAATACATTTAACATATCATTTTTATAGTGATATGCAGATTTTTTCATTTAATAAGTTTGGTGTTGATTAGGGGTCTATTACGATATCGAAGTTTTGGAGATTTTTACCTATTCCTATTACCAAAGCCCTTAAAAGTCTTACATTTAATTTAGTGAGAGAGCTGCAAAATTGCTTGCCTGTTTATAAATGTACGGACAGCCATTGTTTTCTTATGTCTGTACTGCCTCACATTCTGAGATATCACATCTCCAGTAAGACAACAAACAAGCTAAACACAAGTCAATTCACTGATCTCTTTTTTTATTTTTTATTTTTTTATTTTTTTAGGCTGTGGAACGGGAGCAGGTTGACAGCATTCAGTCCAAATTGCAACATGTCAATGCAGTGGGTCAGGGACTGATTCAGAGTGCAGCTAAACACACAGATACTCAGGCTCTGGAACATGATTTGGAGACAACCAATCTGCAGTGGAATTCCCTCAACAAGAGGGTGAGCTCACTTCTGAATTTAGGCTTTGTTTAGTCCAAATGATCCAGACTGATTCAAATGTATTTATTAAACATAGTGTTTTTATTTTACAGGTTGCTGAACGAATTGCACAGTTGCAAGAAGCCCTGTTACATTGTGGGAAGTTTCAAGATGCACTGGAACCCCTCTTGAGCTGGTTGAATGACACAGAAGAGCTTATAGCCAATCAGAGGCCTCCATCTGCTGAATACCGGGTGGTTAAAGCACAAATTCAGGAGCAGAAGGTTAGATTTTTTATTGTATTATGTTATAAAAAATGTAGTGTCTCATTACAGTGTTAATTTGCTATACTTTTAATTGAGATGTATTAGGCTGCCCTGCATTACTTAGCAACAAGTTGTGTAATAGAATTTATTATGGTCACATTACACTATATAGTACCTGTTGTGTTGTGCCATGCCATGCCATGCCATACTATGTTACATTCTGCTGGTATATTGTGTTGTGTTATATTACTTGGTGTTATATTACGGTATATTTATGTTGTGTGTGGTTTTAGCCAATACGTTGTTACTTGTTACATTACCTTGTGTTGTGTTAAGCCTCGCTATATTACTTTGCATTACATCACCTTCTGTTTATATACTTCGTATTTAGTTGTGTGGTCTTTTGATGTGTTATATTACACTTTGTTGTGTTATGCGCTGTTGTGTTACATTATATTGTGTTGTGTTTTGTTAATTTGTGATACGTTGTGTAATGTTTACCCTGCACTTTACGGTGCATCAATAAGTAAAAATAATTCATGTTAATTTTTGAATAATTGATTTATCTTAGATTGTAGACTAATAATTCTAATCTAGATGATGTAGAAACATTTTGATCACTCACTCTTACTTTTTTATGTGTTTTATGTGTTTAAAGCTGCTGCAACGGTTGTTGGATGACCGGCGTGGGACTGTTGAGATGATTCGAGCTGAGGGGGAGCGCATTGCTAACACAGCAGAGACACAAGACCATGAAAAAATCCAGAAACAGCTTCAGTGTCTTGGAGAAAGATGGACAAACCTACTGGAAAAGGCCAGCGCAAGGTAAACAACATAATTGGAGCGATAAGGACACTCAGACACAAGCAAAAATCCAATTTATTTTTTAAAACTCAATAACATGGTTGCTTCAAGGCCATTAGTCCCATAAGCGTCAATTCAAGTCCAAGCTTTGAAACATTTCTAAATAAATTTTGTTGTATTTATTTAAAGTTATGTGTTGCCCAAGTGTCGATGAATTCATAATTCTGTTAAATATTAGAATGAAATTAATATACATATTAGAACAATATTCAAATTATTTTAGGTATAGTTGTATGTAATTTATGCTAAGTTTTTAAGCATGGTTAGGCTGGTGAGGATGGTAGTACAAAGTCAACATTTTATTTGAATATTTTTC
This sequence comes from Danionella dracula, assembly GCA_900490495.1. Taxonomy (NCBI): domain Eukaryota; kingdom Metazoa; phylum Chordata; class Actinopteri; order Cypriniformes; family Danionidae; genus Danionella; species Danionella dracula. Next base: position 12,575,324 of record UELW01000111.1, read on the forward strand.
ATGTTTGATCTTTTGTCCCTGTTTTTAAGTGCAATAATTTGCGTAATATGTTCATTTTAAATTAAACTGTAATTTTCATTCAAAAATGCTCATCAGAGGAAAGTTCAAGCTAAAGCTGTTAGACAATAAGACAAACTTTCCTCATTCCCATCTATTAATCTTAGGCAGCAGCAACTGGAGGAGTTGCAGGTGCTAGCGCTTCAGTTTCATGAGACTGTGGAGCCCCTCACAGAATGGTTGAGCACCACAGAGAGACGTTTGAGCTCCGCTGAACCAATGGGAACCCAAACCTCTAAAATCACTCAGCAGATCATCAGGCACAAGGTAAAGTACAACTGTAGGAGAAGAGGATTGATCTACTGACTTGGGTTATGCTGATTCAGAATCAATCAGATTTGAAAAGCTATTTATCCAGAAAAATTAGGATTACTGGAAATGCAACAAAGAGAGGAGATGGCAAAATAAAATGGCAAATAGGTGTCAAAACAGAATGCCAAAACCTGCCCATACCAATTCCAGTTTGGGGTTTATTTTGTTTGCATAGTTTTATATCAACGTTTTATTTTTATTTTTATGTTCCATCTCATATTTTGTTGATGCACCTTGTTAATGTTTGCATTCATTTTCAAAATGAAAACAAAATAAAATAAAGATTTTATATCTGGAAGTCAGTAGCCATTAATAATATTGCACACAATGGGTAGCTGATTTAAAAAATTATCTTTAAAATCTTTATAAGGAACTATAATAACATTTATTTGGATGCACTGTCCTTTTACATTTTGTTTATTATTTTTCTGCATTATCATTATCATTTACATTTATGTTTGCCTTGTCTTTTTGTTTTCTTTCTTCTCATCCAATCACATCTTTTCTTTGTGCTGGGGTAAAATCCCAGGCGCTCCAAGAGGAAGTATCCTCTCGGGATAATGATGTTAACCACCTAGAGAGTATTAGCCAATCGCTTCACCCACTCAGCTGTGTAGCTGATCGTGATTGGCTAGGTGAGCGCGTGGGGGCAGTACGCACTGGGCACACCGAGCTCCGTGATTGGGGCAATCGAAGAAGGGGCATGCTGGAACAGGCTCTGGCCAATGCACAACTGTTTGGAGAGGAAGAGGTGGAAGTGCTAAACTGGCTGGCTGAGGTGGCTCAAAGACTGGCCGAGGTTTCTGTGCAGAGTTACCAGCCGGAGCTCCTAGAGCAGCAGCACAAATACACACTGGTATGAGAAGCAATACCACAGAAACATTCAGGATTACCTGTAATATCAAATCATTTTAGACAAGACCAAAACAGTAGTGGAATACAAAGCTTTTTCTACTGGTAAAACATTCAAAAGGGCCACTAATGCATATATATATATATATATTTTTTTTTTCTGTTTTGTTTACTTTTAGCTTTTGATTAATGTTTTGTCTTAGCTTTTTTATTTGTGGTTTTCTGTATTTTTTTCTATTGATATTTTGTCCTTATTTGCATTTTTTAGATAATTATTATGTTCTGTTTGTTTTCAATTATTTATCTTGCTTTTATGTAGATGATTTTTCTTTGTTTAACTTTTGTTTTGTTGTCATTTGTTGTTGTTTTTCCCATTATCATTTTGTTTTTACTTTTTAGTTTTTTGATTGCTTTGGATGATCATTAGTATGTATTTATTTATTATTATTATTTTAAGCTTTACATTTTTGTTTAGGTTCGTATTATTTTGAGGGGTAGTTTAATCGTAGGCTTACATTTTTCTGTTATGTGAACTTTTTCCTTTTTTTCATTTGTTTCCGTTTTTATTTCTGGTGTTAACACTTCACATTGGTCCCTCACAGGGTCTCAATGAAGAAATTATCAGCAGGAAGAAAACGGTTGACCAGGCCATCAAGAATGGACAGGCTCTTCTCAAACAAACCACTGGTATCTTCCCCATCATATTTCCTACATTTTCAGATGCGTTTGTCAAACAGTTCCCCAATTCTGATAATATTTTGTTTTAAACAGGTGAGGAGGTTCTGCTAATCCAAGAGAAACTTGATGGAATTAAGAGCCGCTATGCAGAAATGACAGCAGGTAGCAGTAAAGCACTACGGACATTAGAACAGGCCCTTCAGTTAGCCACACGATTCGCTAGCTCTCATGATGACATCACCCAGTGGTTGGACAAAGTGGAGGCGGAGCTTAACAACATTGAACCAGACACTACACCAGCTTATCAGGACAGGCAGAAGGTGAAGTTTTTTTTTGTTTTTCAGTTAGTGGTTGATTATGTAATTTCCATTGATTTTCTTTCGGTTTGATTGATTTAATTATAATCTTTCTGAACTTTGTGCTTGGTTCAGGAGCTGAAGTGTGTTTCTGCAGAGAAAAGGTTAGTTTTGGACACAGTTAATGAGGTGGGCAGTGCTTTACTGGATCTGGTACCCTGGAGGGCTCGAGAGGGCCTTGATCGACTGGTGGCAGATGCCAATCAACGCTACCGCCAGGCAGATGAGACCATTACACAGAGAGTGCAGTTAGTGCAGGCTGCCATCCAGAGGTCACAGCAGGTACCGCAACAACTTCTCACATTTTAAAAGTAAAGACTTCCTCTCCATTGTTGCTTTTGAATTCTAAACTTGTTAGACTAAAATGTATTGATATCAAGATTAAAAGTTAAAGAATTATTTTAAAGTAACACCAGATACAAATGCCTATTACATTTTTTATACATGAACTAACCATTGATTAAGTAATCCTTTATGAATTCCATATTTAATTGTATTATTTATTATTTAATGGAGGTTTATATAATCATGTTGCTGTTTCAGTATGAGGAGGCAGTGGACGCAGAGTTGACATGGGTTGGAGAGACCGAGAGAAAGCTGGCATCTCTTGGGCCGCTGAGTCTGGAGCCTGATGTGACCGTGGCTCAGCTTCAGGTGCAGAGAGCTTTCAACATTGACATCATCCGTCACAAAGACACTGTGGACCAGCTCCTAAAGACACGAGAGGATATTCTAGAGAGCTGCAGCGAGTCGCAGAGTGACGCCCTTAAGGTTAGTTAGAAAGCTCAGATTGTGTTAAGCTTTTTATTTAATTAAAATAAAATAAATAAAGTTCATGTATTGACTCTTCTTCTTGTTGCAGGTGAAGACAGACTCGCTGAGTTCCCGCTATGAAGCTGTCAGTCAGAGTCATGCTGAGCGATTCTCCGCTCTGGAGCAGGCTCAGATCCTGGTTGCACGCTTTTGGGAAACATATGAAGAGCTTGAACCCTGGCTGGGGGAAACCGAATCTCTAATCTCCCAGCTGCCCCCTCCTGCCATTGATACAGAGGCTCTCCGACTGCAGCAAGACCAGATGAGGGTTAGTGTGGACTTGAAACCTGAATGCTTTTTTTCTGAATATTTTTAGTTTCATTATGTATTTTATGTTCAGCTCCTGAGAGAATCGATCGCTGAGCACAAGCCACACATTGATAAGCTGCTAAAGATCGGCCCACAGCTAGCACAACTGAGTGATCGAGAAGGAGCAGCAGTGAGACAGCGATTTAATGAAGCAGAGAGACGTTACATGAGCATCAAAGAAGAGGTCAAAACTAGAGCGGCAGCACTGGATGAAGCTGTCTCACAATCTGCTCAGGTATTTGATGCATTAGGATGCATGCTTTGGTTTGCTGCCCGTTTGTGGTCTTCTATTTGTTACAATACAGAGCTCAACATTCAGTCCTTTTCACATCATTTTCATTTATAACAAAAGCAAAATAGGTTTTTCAAATCATTCTCATTGTATTACATTTCTTTTCTATTGAGTTTTTAAAGGGGTCACAAACTAGTTTTTTTTATACACTTTGTACTATTTATGGAGATTCAGTTGAAGGCGTGGCAGTTTTACATTTTAAAATAGTTTTGAATCAAATCACAATTTTGAACAAGATCTTGCCATTTTTTTAGACAGACAATCTTGACAAGCATGTAATGTCAGCTTTTGTAATGCTCGACATTGCTTTCTGACGCAACAACATTTTTGCATGTTCAACAACCTGGATTTTTAAACACAACTAATTCACTTTACCTTCATAGCGACTTGACCAACAGAATAATTTTAATTACAATAATTTTAATATTTTGAGGTCTAATACATACTGGGTTAGGCTTCAAACAGTATTTCTGTGAATTGTTTCATCTCATCCAGGGCAAAAGCAAGAAACATTAGCAAATGTTAAATCTTAAAGTTAGACAATAAATCATGAATTTCTTCTCAAGTTTTCTTCTCAGATTTTCTTAAGTTCCGTTGATTTGTCTATGTATTATGTATTTAGGCTGTATACTTTTACTTTCCTATAAATTCTCCAAAACAATTTTGAGCGTGACCTTCCTTATTATCTGATTCATGCTATTGCTGAAGTGAGTTTAAGCCGTTGTTCATGATGTGATCTATACATCTGGTGTTGAATCCTATACTTTTTACTTTTCTGTAATTTTAAATATCAATAGATGAAAAAACTAAGAACTTATCCGATTAATCGTTTAATCGATCAATTACAGTGATAGATTAATCGATTATCAAAATAATTGATCGCTGCATCCCTAGCTCATAAAGAGTTCAATTGTTGGCTAAAATATGATTGTCATATATTTAATATAGTAAACATACCATAAACCTCATGAAGCATTCCTTTAAAACGTTAAAATGTAATAACCTAAACAAAAAATGCATTCCTGTTTATTAATATTATTAATATTGTGGCATATCTAAAAGTAAAACTTGTTAGTGTCAATGTGTGAATTTTGCTCATAGAACTTTTTGAACAAAAAAAGAATTACTGGTCTGATTTCAAGGTTTACTGTGTGAGATTCTATCAACATGTTTTAGAGGTTTTTTTTTTTGTTTTGTTTTTTTCTTACTTCATTGGACTTTTTGTTTGTTTTCATCAACAAGTCTTGATTTTTCTGTTCATGACCTCTTTAACATAGTTACACTGATTCTTTAATGATAGTTTCCACTGCTCTGTTGCATGCTGTTGAATTAATCTGTTGTACTGTTTTTCAACCCCCTGCACTTACCCCATCCCTGTATTTTCTCCATGTCTCATTTCCTCTAAACCTTCCCCATTCCCGCCTGTTGAACCATTTGTTCATCCCTTGTGTGTTTGCTGCATCCGTCCACCCGTTACTCATGTGTGTGGATGTGCTGTCTGTGTCCATCCCTCCATCATCACTGCTCACTGCATCTGCCACAGCTGGTAGAGGTAAGAACCCTGCACCACACTCATCCACTAGTTTCACATCAGTCAGGGCAAAAGAATGTGAGAGCGAGCGTGTTCAGACCAAATATATGGCTGGATTTTAAAACAACTATTGAAGAACAGTCTATGAAATATGTTTGATGCGGAATTTCCACATGTGAATGTGTTGGAAAAACAGGCTTTTTAAGGAAAGGGACCTACCACACTAACCAATCAACGATCGTATTATCATTTTATTTCTATTTCAGACAATTATTTTGGAACCTGTTTTTTGATAAACGAATGCAGAAAAGGAAAAGAGCGACAAGTACAAACACAAGTCCCGCATATAAGGAGATACTTTAGCCAAAACAAAATAAGGGAGTAATGTTTTTTAAACCTGTTAAAATGTGATTCATATATGTAAACAGATGTTTTGATAATATTAAAGATACCAGTTAAACCTTTGATTTGACATTTATCTACATTATAAATGAATAATTAATAACTTTCATATCAAATTTACATTATAGTGGCTTTAAGCAGGTAAATACAAACATTATAAGGATTGTTTTCATTAAATGTATAAAATATAGATTTTGAATTTTTAAAATAAGAACTTTTATTGCTTGTTTTTGTACATGATTTGACACCTGTGGACTTGAATTGTACATAATTACTTCATGGTGGTTACTAGCGATTAGAGAGGGCTGATGTTTTTTTTTTTTACTGATTTTATTAAAACATAAAATAAAATTTCAAACTCTAAATTAAAATTCCAAATTTTTAATTTAAACAATCTCTTTTGTCAAAGTTGTGTCAAAACAACATATAGTCTTCTAAGTAATATATCAATGTCTCCCGTGTAAAACACACTTTGTTTTGTCATCTTTTTATTTTATAAAAGGTTCTCAAAAATGGTTTGGGATATATAATTTAACACCTAAATTATGATTAGTTTATTTTATAATAGTATTGTAAAACAAAGTAAACATCCACTAAAATAATGGTATGATACTCAGGGACAAAACACACTTCCAAAAATCTGCCGTCCCTGGGGCCTTGTGTTCTTACAAATGGATCACCCACCTCGATGTGAAAGTGTGTTTTGTTATAGCTAACAATCTCTGTGAATTAATCTTCTCTTTCATATAATGTGACCAGAATTGCTCCTGTCTGATAAAGATTTGTATTATTTTCTGGTTCAGTTCCATGACAAGATGGACCCTCTGCTGGAGACTCTGGAGGGTGCTGTTCAGCGCCTGCGACAGCCACCTCCTGTGGCTGCTGAGGTGGAGAAGATCCGGGAGCAGCTGGCAGAGCACCGGGCAACTGGACTCGAGCTGGACAAACTCCTGCCCTCCTTCAGTGCCCTGTGTGCCCGAGGAGAGGAGCTCATCAGCCGTGCTCCTCATGATGATCCTGCTGCCCAGGGTAGGGATCATCTCTCTGACATGCCTACACATGTGTATTTTGGCTAATCGAATGCTATCTTTTGTTTGTAGCGGTGCGTTCGCGTCTCCTACGGCTACGTTCGCTGTGGGATGAGATCAGGCAGAGGGCTGAGGAAAGAGAAGGAAAACTTACGGACGTTCTAGATCTGGCAGGAAAGTTCTGGGCTGATATGGCCGCACTTCTGAGCACGCTCCGTGACTCTCAAGACATTGTGAAAGATTTGGAGGACCCGGGGGTGGACCCCTCACTCATAAAACAGCAAATAGAAGCAGCCGAGGTCAGTCCAAGTTGAAGAGCATGTTCAGACTTGAATCTATTATGATTAAAATAACGGGGCATATTAAATTCAGGCATTGAAAACAAAAACTTTTTTTGATCAAAGCCATTCACCGTATGTCTGTTCCTGCATTCCTTAGAAAACATATTATTCTGTTTTCCATTTGAGTGACAAAATTTACGTAATCATTTTTTTTTTATTTCTTAATGATTGCAAGTAAATGGAAAGGAAAAAGATACAAGGAAACAACTTATGCATAACATGTATCCATGTTTCAAAAATTTTGCGTATGAAACATTTTTTGTTTGCAAATTTTTACATTATGCTTTACACAAATGCTTTTGAACATCAGCATGGTTTTCAGTCATTGTTTAGCTGCCACCAATTTTAAGAGAATGAAAAAAATTGGTCATTTCAAAAATGATTTTTTACTTTGGAACAATAATAATGGGTTTAGTATGTTTTTTTTTTATTCCTGTGAAAAATTAGTTTTCGGTAGTCGTTTTTGTTTCCTACATCTGATTGGAGCCCTGGATAAATAACTAACTACTGAGTAAACTAATTTACTGTGCAAACTAAATTTAATGAAAAGTAAATAGTTTCTGTCATATTTAGGTTTTTGTTACTAAATCATTTATCTTATGCGCAGTCAATCAAGGCGGAGACTGACGGCCTGAGGGAAGAACTGGAGATTGTACGGACGCTCGGAGCTGATCTGATTTTTGCCTGCGGGGAGACTGAAAAACCTGAAGTCAAGAAGACCATTGATGAGGTTTGAAGAATGCTCAAAGCCAGCACTCCTGTTTGAATAAAAACTCGCGCTTTAGTTAATGCTATTGTTTCATTTACTCCCAGATGAACGCTGCCTGGGAAGGCTTGAACCGCACATGGAGAGAGAGAATGGAGAGGCTTGAGGAGGCCATGACTGCTTCTGTGCAGTATCAGGATGCTCTTCAGGTGTCTGTCAGCTGAAATCCTTCTTTAATGGTCAAGCACTACATGCATAATAATTTATTTATGTGTCTTCAGGGAATGTTTGACTATCTGGACAATGCCGTCATCAAACTCTGTGACATGTCAGTGGTAGGGACAGACCTTATCACTGTCAAGCAACAAATTGAAGAGCTCAAGGTTTGAATCAGATTTTGTTTAACCAAATCTTTCAATCAGGTTTAGAAAAGCTCTGAGCATTCTCTTTTCACACCTCACAGCAATATAAAGTGGAGGTGTACCAGCAGCAGATTGACATGGAGAAGCTTTCACACCAAGGGGAGATGCTGCTCAAGAAAATAAGCGATCAAACCGACAGAGACATGATTCAAGAGCCTCTGACGGAGCTCCGGCACCTTTGGGAGAATCTGGTGGATAAAATCACAGTCAGACAGGTGAGTGGGGAAGAGAACGCAGAGTTTATGTGAGGTCTTAAAAAGTCAAATTAAAAGCCCATATAATAGGACTTAAAATGTTTTAAATTCACTGTTAAAGATTTTAAATATATTGTTTTTCTGGTCTCTATGTAAAGCTTGTTTGATATGTGTTTTTTGTTGTTGCTTGGGGTTGCCAGAGATTGAGAAATTTCACCTAAATGCAAAAAAAAAGGGATGTTTACCTATGTCATAGCTTGAGAAAAGGCTCATATACACTCAAAGATGTGAGTTTAAGAAAATGTGAGTAAACACTCATAAATGTTAAAAATAATAAATGTGTTTGTAAGGGTTGCCAGATATGAAGAAAAAATATGCATAAAGGCTCAAAAGCATAAAAGTGATTATTAGGGTTGCCAGAGATTGAGGAAATTCTCCTAAATGTTAAATGGAAACATGATGGTTAGGGTTGCCATAGTTTTAGAACATGCTCATGAACGGTCAACTTTGTAAAAGGCATGGTTAGGGTTGCCAGAGCAAACTTTTGTAAATGCTCAAAAACATAAAAGTGACGGTTAGGGTTTACAACAATGTATTTGAATCATACTGTTTATTAAAAAAAAATAGCTTTTGATGTTATGATATATGTCTTGAACTTTTTATAAAGGTCTAATGAAACCTACAGAAACTGTGTTTTAAACTTTGTTTTTGCTTCCTCGCAGCACAAACTGGAGGGCGCATTATTGGCTCTTGGGCAGTTCCAGCATGCTCTCTCTGAGCTTCAATCCTGGCTCAGTCACACTCACGCTACACTGGACACTCAGAGACCCATCAGCTCTGACCCTAAGGCTATCGAAATCGAGTTGGCTAAGCATCATGTATGGCTGCATTTTCCTAACACCTCCATTGTGTCTAGATAAGTGTTATGTAATCCAACTGTCTTCATAGGTTTTAAGAAACGATGTACTATCGCATCGAGCCACAGTGGAGACGGTAAACCGTGCAGGCTCGGAGCTGCTGGAGTCAAGTCCTGGTGATGAAATAAACCACCTGAGAGACCAGCTGGATGAGCTGAACCGCAGCTGGAAGAACCTCCTGCTCAAGACCGAGGAGAGGCAAAAGCTTCTGGAAGCTGCTCTGCAACAGGTGCTACATGCATCACTACATCTTTATCCACGAAGACCCGAATGAATGCTGCAGTACATTAATGCAATGGGTTCTACTTACTGTAGTGGAGTTCCATAGAGGAGTGTGGTAGCACAGCTGTTTGATCAATTAGCTGAGTGTCTTCTTTGTGTTTCGTTTTTGTTTTGCCAGGCGGAGGGTTTCCATGGAGAGCTGGAAGAGTTTCTACAGTGGGTTAGGCGCACAGAGAGTCAACTGTCTGCAGCCAAGCCCACAGGAGGCTTGCCTGAGACTGCCAGAGAGCAGCTGCAGCAGCACATGGTACAAGAACTCATTTCATCTTAGAACACTTTTCTTCATTGTTTTGTATTTATGAAACTAGATGTAATAATTCTTTATCAGGAATGTTTGTACTTTTATAATGTAAACACTATTATTTTTCAAACGGTTATTATACCTTTTCCAGTTAATAGAATTAATAACAACTTTTATTATTTATTACATGATTTATTTTGTGTTGTCTTGTCATCTTAATAATGAACGTAAAAAAGCACTTCTTTGTTATCACTGTTGTTGGTATTATATTATACCAATGTAGTAATGATGACAATAATATTAATTTTGTTAAGTGTTAACCTTATTTAAATATTTTGTACTGATTTTTCATCAGATTTTACTTGCATTTAAAAATTAAATTTAAAGTATATAATATTTATATTTTAACTTTATATATTTTTGTACAGGTTGTTGTTGTTTTTATCAAGTGCCAAAAAAATTATTACGTTTGGTGGTAGTAATTTCTGTTAATAATAATGATTACAATATAATTGTAATATTTGCTGACATTTAATATCATTATATTTTGTGATTTGGTGTCTTACAAAAATGTCGATCATTTTATTGAAAAAAAACTTTTGTCCTGCTCTGTTGTCTCTCCAGGAGCTCCAGGCTCAGTTGGCAAAGAGGGACGAGCAGTACCATCGGCTGCTGGATCAGGGAGAGTCTATTCTGCTGGCCAGAGGAGGCGAGGAAGCTGGTCCTGGCACCACTCAGACACAACAGAACTTGGCCATGCTTCAGAACAAGTGGGCCAGTCTCAATGCCAAAATGGAAGACAGAAGGGTAAGAAGACAGGCTGACCTTACTTTCACAATATTTGGTTAATGGAAAGTTAAAGGAGGCCTCTCTTTGTGCAGGGTAAACTAGAGGAAGCTGTCTCGCTGGCCACAGGTTTCCAAAGCTCCCTGCAGGACACCATCAACTGGCTGACGCAGGCAGAGCAGACGCTCAACATGGCTCAGCCTCCCAGTCTCATCCTTGATACCGTACTCTTCCAGATCGATGAGCACAAGGTTGGCAAGAACACACAGCTGACTTGGTTTTGTCTGACAAATACTGTAAATGGAAGACCTATTTTTTAGCCTTTGTGATGTGGGCTTTAGAAATAGAGTCTGAAAGAAAATATTTAATCATACTACTTTTACAGGTGTTTGTGAATGAAGTGAACACTCACAGAGAGCAGGTTCTTGCTCTGGAGAAAGCTGGATCTCAGTTGCGGTTTGCCAGTCTCAAACAGGATGTGGTTCTCATCAAGAACCTGCTGCTCAGTGTTCAGGCCCGCTGGGACAAACTGGTTCAGAGATCCCTGGACAGAGGACGCCACCTGGATGAAGCCAGGAAGAGAGCTAAACAGGTCAGTTCTGCTCTGGCACACTCTGTTTGAGATGATTTGTTCAAGCCTGACTTGTTGTCTGATTTCTAGTTCCACGAGGCCTGGAGGAAACTGTCTGATTGGCTGGAGGAAGCAGAGAGCAGGCTGGACTCTGAGCTTGAAATCTCTAATGAGCCAGACAAGATTAAAATCCAGCTGGCCAAGCATAAGGTACCTCTAATGTGCATCCCAAAACTGCAAGAGTGGTCTCTAACATCGTTTGGTTGCTCTGGTTGTGATAGGAGTTCCAGAAGTCTCTCGGCTCCAAGCAGCCTGTGTATGACACTACAGTTCGTTCAGGGAAGGCGATGAGGGACAAGGCCACTCTGCCAGCAGATACACAAAAACTGGATCACTTGCTGGGCGAGGTCCGGGATAAATGGGACACTGTCTGTGGAAAGAGTGTGGAGAGGTCAATATGATTGATGATATCCCAAAATTGGGGTGTGATTGAATAGTGAATTGAAATTCTAATAATGCGGGACTTCTTCTCCTCAGACAACACAAGCTGGAGGAAGCCCTTCTGTTCTCAGGTCAGTTTACCGAGGCTCTCCAGGCGCTCGTTGACTGGCTCTATCGGGTAGAGCCTCAGTTGGCAGAGGACCAGCCGGTTCATGGAGATCTGGATCTTGTTTCCAACCTCATGGATTCTCACAAGGTACTGTTTTAGAGATCAGAGGGTGGGCCTTTCTGAAATGTATTTATGTGTTTTTGGCATACTTTTAAGGCATAAAAAGTTAGCTTTAATTAGAAAAAAAACACCTTGGAACCTAACTTCTAAAACATTTCTTCCATGAGTTGAAGTCTCTCCATCACACAATAAGAGATTTCTTGACTTCGGAAAGATGATCAATACATGTGACATTTTGTTTTGCCCCACTCTCAAAATTATGGTCGCATTAGTGAAAAATATCAGCTCTTGGTATAAAATACTGATCTAGATTCTTTGGGATTTACATTGGGTTTTGGGTGATTGCTGTAAAAATTGTCTTTTGAGGACCTTTCAAATTACAACACAGAATTTGTGTTGCTTTCCAGTTAAATTCTAAATTTGGTCTTCTCTTAAAAGTTTGTAAAATCATGATCAAAATAGGTGCTTTTCTTCTGACTTTTTTCTCTCTAAAAAAACAAGACAGAGAACAATATTACTTGGTTCTCTATACATAACTGTGACATCATAATAAAATTCACTCCTGTTCGGTCGATTTAATCTGAAAAGTGTTGCAGCAATCACTGGCAAATACTTCAACTGAAATTCAGTTTATGACTAACTACTAATCAGAGCAGACTCTAGTGCTGAAGATTTCTCTGCCATGCACAATAAATAAGTTGTTGTTATGGGATAGGCTTAGAATGATGAGTAAAGTGGCAAAACAATGGATATGGAGGAGGTGAAACTGAAGCTCATGTCTGGGGATTGCATTTGGTGTGATATGTGTAAATTACTCATTCTTAAAAAGCTTTGTTCATGCTCTCATTTAAATAATCCCTGACTTGGGTGGAGTTCATGCTTATAAATAAACTGGTAAACAAAATCTGGTTCAGACTGCTCGTCAGGCCAGTCTGAACTTTGAGACCCCGGGTGTAGCTCTAGCAGACAGTGTAACATGGCACATGAACATTAAAAATAGTTTGTAACTGGCTAATATTTCCAAATTTTCAATCTGCTTTTGCATACATCTTTCTTCAATTTTTTATGTTGGAGTAATATAATTTAGCATTACTGTTGGTTTAATACACTGGGAAAATATGAAAATCGACATGGAAAGTGCTAAAATGTATGGTTTGATAGGCTAAGAGGCCTGTGTCTTGACCAGATGCTTTAGATTTCTAATTTTTGGGATCTTTTCATTGTTCCTTAGGTCTTCCAGAAGGAGCTGGGCAAACGAACAAGCAGCGTACAGGCTCTGAAACGCTCTGCCCGTGAACTGATGGAGACGGGTCGTGATGACACTGCCTGGGTGAAAGTTCAACTGCAGGAGCTTAGCAACCGCTGGGAGACCATCTGCGCCCTGTCTGTTACCAAGCAAACGCGCCTCCAGCAGGCTCTAAAACAGGTACTTCCTGAGCACTCATTTAGATGTGATATAATGTTTATCATGTTCTGACTAGTGTTTACATCTCTCCCTGCAGGCTGAGGAGTTCCGTACAGCTGTTCAGATGCTGCTGGAGTGGCTTTCAGAGGCAGAGCAAACGCTTCGTTTTCGTGGCGTCCTCCCAGAGGAGGCAGAGACCCTTCAAACTCTCCTCCAGACACACCGGTGCTTCATGCAGACAGTGGAGGAGAAGAGAGTGGATGTGAATAAAGCAGCTGGCATGGGGGAGGGCATTCTAGCTGTGTGCCACCCTGACTGTATCACCACCATTAAACACTGGATCACCATCATCAGAGCACGATTTGAAGAGGTGAAGCAAAAAAAAAAAGCACAGGACAGTAGTTTAATAATTCTAGATATTTTCTAAAACAGATATTCAAAACTGACTCCAAATTTGTTTTAATCAGGATGTCAGGTTTTGCCTAATTAAATGTGTTTTTATGAAATAAATCCAACAATATTTTAATATGTTGGCTTTATTAAATATAAATTAAACACTTACATTAATTTTTGTTGTTTCTTTGTATAGGAACATTTTTTGACATTTTTTTTACATTGATTGGGAATTTAAAGTAACAAAAAATACTTTTTCCAAGATTAACTTAAATATAAGTTAAATATAACTGTTTAATGAACTATAGTATTACACAAAGTAGTTTTTGTTCTTTGGCAAGATGATCAGAATTAACACAAACTTTTTTGGAAATTTTTAAATGATGGTCTTTGTAATATTTTACTTAACTGTTTAATAATTCTATTAAAATTAACAAGATTCTCTCTCTCTCTCTCTTATTTGTTAAAGCAAGCGAAAACAATATCGCTAAAGAAATACACAAAAAAAGATTTACCCAGATAAAAACATATAATACTTTTTAAAGTTATGGTAAAAAACAGTTAAACAAGTAAAACTCAGAGTACCGCATGAAACAAGTGGTGAGTTGAAAACCATTTTTTTTACTAGCCGGGGATGTGGGAGACCTCTGACCTCAGGAAATAAGCAGCCATATCCATCTGGATATGATAAGCGAGGTACTTTGGGGATAGTAAAATCTTAATTTCAACACACTTCTATGGAACTAAAGATACATCCTGCTTAAATCCCTAAAATGACTAAAAACCATGTTTTTAGCGTATAAGCTTTACTTTTGTATTCTTGTTGCCAGTTTTAGAACAGTAGGATATCATTTTAGAATTTTTTTTTCATTTTTGTCTTTAATTTATCTTTTCCTTAATGTTTGGACGAAGACTCAAGAGTGGATTCCATTTGTTTACAAAGTAAGTTAAAATGTTGCTCTATATGCAGGTGCTGGCATGGGCCAAGCAGCACGAGCAGCGCTTGGAAACTGCTCTGACGGAACTGCTCAACAATGCTTCTCTACTGGAGGAGCTGTTGTCTTGGTTACAGTGGGCAGAAACCACACTGGTGCAGCGCGACACTGAGCCACTTCCACAGGACATCCCTCAACTGAAGACCCTCATCACTGAACATCAGGTGAATATTCACACAACAGGCATCAGCTCATATCCTGACCATCAGAACAGGTTTTTCGAGACCTTTGTGCTCTCTTTCGTCAGGTGTTTATGGAGGAAATGACCCGAAAACAACCCGATGTTGACAAAGTCACAAAGACATACAAGAGGAAACCCAGTGAACACCCCAGCAGCCTGGCAGACAGGAGAGGAGCCCGTAAGAACTGTTTAAATGGTTTTAAGCCTTTAGAAATAATCAATGTTCCAAAATCATTATTAGTTAGCTTAAGAGACTTGCATGTTGTAAGGAATAAAAGATTCTCAATAGGGACACAAAGGCACACAATACTTAAAATATATATATTTATGTGTTAAAAATATATATTCTAAGCGTCACGGTGGTGCAGTGGGTAGCACGGTTGTCTCACAGCAAGAAGGTCGCTGGTTCTAGACTCGGCTGGGGCAGGTGGCTTTTCTGTGTGGAGTTTGCACGGTCTCCCTGTGATTGCGTGGGTTTTCTCTGGGTGCTCCGGTTTCCCCACAAGTCCAAAGACATGCAGTATAAGTGAATTGAGTAAGAACAATTGCCCATAGTGATAAAGAGTGAATGTGTGTGTGAATGTTTCCCAGCGATGGGTTGTGGCATCCACTGCGTAAAACATATGCCAGAGAGTTGGCGGTTCATTCCGCTGTGGCGACCCCGAAAGGGAAGAAAGCAGACATGAAGATGAATGAATGAATGAAATATATATTCTTGTTTTCAAAGTTCTTTAATGTTTCTCGTATAAATGTCCGTAAATAGAAAGTAGTAATATTTAATAATTATATAGAAAATTTGGTTTGTATAGCACAGAGCTACTCTGAAAAGAATTTCCTTCATCATGTATTCCTACAGGAAAGCACCAGCAGCAGCATCCTCAGCACCAACTGCATCACTCAGTTCAGGTGAGTGGAGGAAACCCTCGCCTCAGTCAGCTCTGCTCTCGCTGGCAGCAGGTGTGGCTGCTTGCCCTTGACCGGCAGCGGAAACTTAATGATGCCCTCGACAGACTGGAGGAGGTACTGCGCCTCTTTTACACATTTAACTCACAATTCAAGTCAAATCTGTACCATCATGAAATTTCTGCTTCATCAGCTTAAAGAGTTTGCCAACTTTGACTTTGACGTTTGGAGAAAGAAATACATGCGCTGGATGAACCACAAGAAGTCTCGCGTCATGGACTTTTTCAGGCGCATCGACAAGGACCAGGATGGAAAGATAACGCGGCAGGAGTTCATTGATGGCATTTTAGCATCAAGTACTGCTTTTGCTTATTTTCAATTTCAACTACTATCTTTTTTATTGCAACATTTTACATTTTGTTCTTTGTTTGCAGAATTCCCCACCAGTAAGCTCGAGATGACAGCTGTTGCGGACATCTTTGACCGGGACTGCGACGGCTACATTGACTACTATGAATTTGTTGCTGCTTTACACCCCAACAAAGATGCTTACAGACCCACAACGGATGCTGACAAGATTGAAGATGAGGTCTGGAACATGAGACGGTTTTTGGGGGATTTCCGTGATGTGGTTTTTATGCAATTTAACTAGCCCTAATTATTTTGCATGGCAGGTTACCAGACAAGTAGCCCAGTGCAAGTGTGCTAAGAGGTTCCAAGTGGAGCAGATTGGGGAGAACAAGTACAGGGTAAGTCGAGCAAGAATTCAGCCTTAATTCATCTAACATGGCATGATGTTACCAGCATTTCTGAAATGCAGATATAATATTTATACACCCTTGTGCAAATTCAGTGAAACATACATTTTTTGTATATAAATCATCAGTGAAAGAATATCATCAGTGACTTCCAAACTAGCCAAGCTGTATTCAAAATGGTGTTCGAACATGCCAAGCGTTCAAACGTTGCATAACAATAAAGGAGGTCATATCCATTACTAAGGTTGTGAGATTTAAGTATAATACACAATATACTATTTAAGTTAAATAAAGAAGTTCATTGGTAAGAAAATGTTAATTCCTTGTTTTAATTAATTTGCACAAGGATCTATAAAGTAGGCATTCAATGGCGGGTGTGTATAGGCTTGAAGGCCTGCCTGATTCTGCTCATTGCTTGTAACATTTACACAAAGGAAGCTTGCACACTGATGTATGGAATTTTCATTGCTATCTGGAATATTCAAAGTGTAACCATTTATTTTGGGATCATATATGAGCTGAACACTATTAACTGTATTGGTAAATTAATAGTTTTTAATCAACTTTATCAACAAGGGTTTCTGCAGAGTCCAAATAATTTTAGCCTAAATTTAAAAGCCCAATGCCTAGACTTTTTAAAATTTTAAACTCGACAGTAAATAGGCTTTATGATTTTACAACAAAACAAAGCTGAAGCAAAATAGTGAGCATATTACACCTTGGAAATTAACTTATTTTTAATTTTAATGTTTATTTCATTTGAATGTCATGAAAGGAAAGTAATGAGTTAATAGAAACTATGAGAAATCCTAAAGTTTAAGAAAGTGGGGTGTGTTCTTCAACTTTCCCTGGTATTAATTTAACAATTCCCATATGCAGACTTAAAATATTTAAAAACATTTCCAGCTGATGTGAAAATTGCCAAATGCTTTAACGTTTGGTAGTATTGAAGCAGCATGTTTGAAGTTTCTATGAAAGTTTTATGCTTGTTATGCAACAACATTTTTACCTAATTATTATAGCATCTCGTCATCCAAATAATCTGGAAGTCATACATCAGTATCACTGTTCTAACCAGCACTGCATTCTATCACTGAACTTCACGCTGGCTGTTTCTTTTCTTGCAGTGGCAACATTACCTTTTACAACATCCTCTGAGAGTATGTTGTGTTTGCCTTCCATCATCTCACTAATGAGCAACCCATGCCGTCAGAGGCACTTCAAAGCACATCATCATTAACCATTCTTTTAAGGGATATTTCAACCTAAAATAATGTTCATTCATTCGATGCTCATGTTGTTCCATAAATTAAAAGACTTTCTTTCATCTTCAGAACACTAACAAGGTTAGATCAAAAAAAAAAAAAAGGAAATGAATTGATCAAGCTGAGGGTTCTGTAGGTAACTTGTGAAATTAAGGGTTCAGATTTCTTCATGTTCTGAGGATGAACAAAATTCTTTTGTTGAGGAATGACAAAGTATTTCGGAATGTTATTTTGGGAAAATTCTGCATTTAATGATCTTGGAGAAAGTTGTCTTTCATTGCACAGGGCACAGTTAACTCCTCCTTAACCTGTTGTGTGTCAATTTTTCTGTCTCTTTCTTACTTCACTTTCCTCATTGTCTTCCTCATTCACAGCAACAGAAACTATGCTTCGTAATAGCACATCGTGTGCTGTTTTTAGGAACAAGAATAAAATGCTTGATTTAAAAAGTGTGCAATGTTTTTGTTATTTCACTCTTTTTTTCTCTCCTCTTGTTTTATTCCTCCTCCATGTTCGTCGGACTTATTGTAGTTCTTCCTTGGGAATCAGGTAAAGTTAGCAGAGTGTTTATGATATTTTCTTTGAAATCTGTTGCCTCTACTCAATTCCCATGACCGTCTGCTGTAAAATCTGTCGTTTTACTAGTTTTGTTTAACACTAGAGCTAAATTTGTAAGAACTTTTTGCTCGGGCAATTCCCTGTGGGCTGCCCGCATACTTGGCTGCTAAAACGGGGAATTCTAATTCCCTTTTCCTGCTATCTAGATAATGGTTTCCTGTCTGCAAGACAAAATTGCAGTAAAACTGCCAAAATTTTAAATGTGTTTATGTATTTCTTCCAAAGGCAGATTTCAAAGGTTCTGCTATTATGCTTTGTGATGTGGTTGTGTTGTGCTTGCAATTTTTGGGGGAAATGATTGGTCATAATCAGGAAATTAAGAGGGCTTTCTATCATTACTATTACTACTATACATTACTACTATTTGTTTTTTGTTTTGTTTTGTTTTTTTTGTTTCTTGTACTGTTTTTTGTTCCACATGGTTTGTTTTGTTATTGTATCATGTTTTTTCCATCTATTTTATTAGTCTTTGTCTTGTTTGTTATATTTTTAAATATATTTTAGTTTTTTGTTTTATTTTGTTTTGTTATTCATTTCATTATTGTGCATTGTGTTTTAATGCTTTGTTTGTTTTTTGTGTTTACATTTTTTTGTGTGGTTTGTTTTCTTTCTTTTTTTGCGTTTAGGTTTTATAGTATTCTGTTTTTCTTTTATAATGTTTGTTTTTGGTGGTGGGAAACTATCCAATGGCTGATTTCTCAAGCCAAAATAAACCACTCACCAAAACAATTCTTTGAAGTTTGTACCTTAATGGAGGAATTGCTGTGGTGTGGGGTTTATTGCAAAAGTAGCATGTGTGTGCTGGGTTTAAATCTGGTAGATTTTAAAGGGGGGGCTTGCTGCATGTTAACATGTAATTCGCCGAGCTTCATGAATCTTAATTTATTATTTTCTGTAATATAATCTGCAAGGAATAATTCACCCACTTATTTACTTTACAGTAATTACTTTGTAAAACGTAAGAAGAGCTTCCTTTGTTTTGTTTTTTTTTAAATGAAGTAACAACAACAATTGGAATTGTATTTTAGTGGGTGAATTGTTGAATTAAATATTTAAGAATATAAATAGTAGAAGTCAAATGTTTTTATTACTCTTTCTCATCTGCCCTTTCTCTTTCCTCAGTTTGGTGACTCTCAGCAGCTTCGCCTTGTTCGAATCCTGCGCAGTACAGTCATGGTCCGGGTTGGAGGAGGCTGGATGGCGCTGGATGAGTTCCTGGTGAAAAACGATCCTTGTCGAGGTATGTCTGACAGAGCAACGGAAGGAAATGTTGCTGTACCAAACAAAAGATGACTACAAAGTACTCTATGCTGTCAGAAATGTTTTCATCACAAACATTTTTGAGTGTTCTCCAAGTCCAATTTAATTTCATCCTCCATAAAGTACCATCCATGGTGGTTGTCGTAATTTATTCAATGGCTGTACATTTGGCCCATTCTTTATTTCTCTCTTTCTCCCTGTCATCCTTCTTTTTTGTTTTGTTCAATTGTAGTGCATGGTGCATGTTCCTCAGGTCTCTCCCTCCTTCTCTCTCTTCCCCATCCCCTCTCTCTCTTTCTCTCTCTTCCCAGTGCAACATCCAGGACTTAAAATCCTGCGTTCTGACTCGAGCAGCTCCATATCATCTCGCATAGGTTGGGTTTTTCTCTCTCCTCCTTTTTCGGATATCTTTCTGTTTCCCTCAGTTCCACACACATGTTTTGGTTCTTTGTTGCTTTGCTCAGATGTGCTTTGCTAAATGGTACACATTGATTTATTCTGCCACCATCAATTGATCTTGGAGACTTCTGCCTCAGAACTTGACATGCATTTTATTTTTTAAAACATTTTTTTTACTATCTTATTAGTTCATATATTCTATGAATGTCTTTTACTGTAACATAAAACTTTCTATCCACATAAAAAAAATGTATCAAGTTAGTATTTTATAATAATCTGTTGTGTTTTGTGTTATATCAACCAGGTTGTGGTTTGACTTTATTTGGCATATATCAGATGCCTTGTGAAACATTTTTCTATTTTAATTTAGTCAAATCTAAGCCAACACTACTTCTTGCTAGTTGATCCCATGGTTATGTTATGTCATTGTTGATTAAAAAAAACTTTCCAGTTTGTTTTGGAAAAGTGGTACAATATTTAACTTTTCAAAAAAAGTTAATTTCTAAACTGATGCACTTATTTCTTTTGCCACTTTTCCACCAGATACCTTGCTTAGCTTAACTCACCATCATTTCAAAGTAGCCTAGTTCAGGAGACATCGCTTTGCTAGTTCTTCATGGTGATTCGGTGACCATTCTTTCTGGCCAATCAGTGATCTCACCTATTGACCAATCATTGATCAACAGAATGTCACATGTGTTTCTGTGCAATCATAGAAAATAAAAGTCCTCTTGATATATAGAGCCTCATTCAGGTTCAGGTACCAGGTACAGGAAAAAAGTTAAGGTACCAGGTACAGAACATAGTGAAGAAGCCCCAAAAGCATGCAGAACCACAAAACAGGTTGGTGGAAAAGCAGAAAATCGTCACACCAGTTAACTGCTTTCATAACTGCTTTTTTCCACGCACTCATCTTTTTTCTTTATTTTCTAATTGTATTTTTTTATCATAATGTGTTAGTGGTTTATAACCAGAGTTTGGTTCATTCTGTTTGTATTAAAAATAAGGTATCTGTTATTTTTCATTTTTATAATAACATAAACTCGTGGGGTTTTTACATTTGGATTGTTTTCTTTTCTTTTTTTTTTTTCTTTTTTTTAACTTTAAAGTGCTCCAACCTTTCCCAAACTGTGGTTATACTATTAACTCAAGTAATAGCAATTGCTTGGTAGTGTTAAGTGCATAAGGTCAGGTCAATCCATACCAAATTTGTGACGATTACATAAACACTACTTCTGAATCATTCAGGTTTCAGTGCATCCAAGGCATCTTCGTTTATATGTATACTCTTCCATCTGTGTGCTGCGTTCAGAGTCAGTTGGTTCAATAAATAATATTTTATGTGTTTGTTGAACTGAAAAAAAACATTCTTCAATCTTTAGGCACTGACAGCCTGAATTAAATGTTCAATCTTACTGGATGCTGCAGCTCTTCAATCAAGAGGATGAACTGGAATTTATTTCCTCTCTCACAGTCTCATAATTAGTGGTTCCCAATATGGCTTCATTTATTGAAGACTACAAGACAAATTTTTATATTCTTCTGGTCTTGATTAAATGTACAAGAGTTCTTATTGTTAAGCTGTTTTAAAGGTAGTTATTCTAATAAACAGTATGCAATTGTTTGCTATGTTAAAGATTTCTCTAAAATCAGCCAAAGTGGGTTTTCATCTGTCTGGTGGCAATCAGGTTACAAGTCAGGAGGGAAACAATGCTGAATACTGTTTCGCTAAGGAAGCCAGGCTTTATGAATTCAATAAAGAGTTTAACCTTTAAATTCTTGCCAAAAATAGTGTTCACTATTTCACTCACTGTCCTTCACTGAAAAGTTCAATTAAAATAGTTGTTCTTGTTATTTACATTTATTTGTTGGTGAAAGATGTTGAGGGTCGAATAACTAACACTCATATTGTGTTCTTTTCATTTTTCAATGCACATCAAGTGGATTGTAAGAAATTTTAGCATGAACATAGTTATAAAAAAGAAATCTGGTATGTGTAAATAAAAGATTAGCTACTTAATTGTATGAAGATTTTAGTGTTTGAGTGAACTGTCCCTCTCAACAGAACGTAAGTGTGTGTGAATGTGTGTTTGATGTTGTCTCTTGTGTCTCTCAGTGGCAGTCACTCCTGGCTATTTCTGCTGCAGAGGTACCTCACTATTCTTTCTCGCCTCTTTCCTCGTTGGACTCATTCTCTGTTCCATTTTGAGCCACTTAACATTTTGTTCAGCTTTGGGTTCATCTCATCACTGCTGTGTCTATGTGGGATGTGTGTGAAGAGTTTGTGTGTGAGCTAGCATCATGCTATTGCTAACTTTTGAAACCAAGCTTGGCAATGGCTCGGCTTGAATCCTGTTATGTATTGTGGGTAAAGACTGAATGGAAAGCATCCTGGAGCAGGGAGTGGCCAGGCTTTTGGTTACTAATGCTCTTTGAATTACAGGCCCGACTGCTCGGAGTGGTGGAAATTATACAGTGCAGCAGTTATCAGCAGCCCTTCTCTTACTAGCGTTTGATGCAAAATAAGTGTATGGCAAGCTTGCAGAAATTAGGACATTTGTCAAAATGTTTGGAATTGAAATTTTTTTTAAAAGTTAGTGTAAGGGCAGAGGATCTGTTTGAAAGAGACCATGAACTGCTTTTGTCTTTATTTCTTTGTTCTTTTAATTGAGGTGTAACAATTTTGAATTTAATGAAACTGGGTTTTTTTTAACAATCAATTGACTGCATTGCTGATATTTATTAAAAGCTATTACTGCAAATATTTTTGTAATTTCTATATAATTTCAGTTTTTTTGAGGGTTTGTAAACGCGATGGGGAAAAAGTATATCTGAAACAAGTATATTTAATTTAAAACACTCTTGTTTTCTGTAATGTAAATTGATGTATATATTCAGAAATTATACGGTTTGAGAAAATAAATATGGCCTCATGTTAGTTATGCTTTAGTTCAAATTTATTTTGTTTTAGTTTAGGTTAAAATATCTGCTTGCTTTGTTTTTGCGCTAAGTATACTGAAAACAGTATTTTCTCTGACTCCACCTCCTGGTCACGTTCTCTTCTTTGAAATGGTCTAAATCTTTTCAATCTGTCTGTGGTGTGAAATAGGAAAGAGTGAAAGGGAAAATGTTTTTTGAACAATATTTGCATTGCTTAGAAAACATGTGTGCGTTTCCTTTTTAAAGTTTCAACAACTTCCTGTTTACACCCAAGTGTTTGTATCCCTATACAATTTTTGTAAAGACAACGGCGTAGGGTCTCAGTAGATTTAACATATTAGAAACGCAGATCGCATTTAACAAAAAACTGAAAATTCTGCTGTTCAAGATGACTGGAAACAAGAAAACAAACATAAAGTGTCCACTTCGTCTCACACAGCTTTACTTATACATTGGTACACACTCAATACTTAAATAATTATACCCTAAATTACAAGAGATAATTGAACTTCCTTAAATGATAGCAAAATAAGAGTTCACCTATTTCTCTCTAAGTGTCTCCTAACATGCACACAGGAAATGTTTGTCTAAACTGCTTTGTGTTTGGGGGATGTGTTTGGGGGATGTTTTACCAGGGAATACAATTTATTTTTGAGAGAAAACACAAAACTTTATTGAGAGAATGCAAAACATTCAATTTATATATATATATATATATATATATATATATATATATATATATATATATATAAATCTCGCCCTGATTTTTCCCCTCCACCATTTACAATTAAGGACCGTGTAGTCCAGCTTTACAAATAAATGTTAAGTGTATCATTAAAAAATAAAGGTGTATTTTTTATTCACTTTGTAGTCTGTTAGCCTAAGCACAGTGTTCTACTGTCTCTCTACTGAACATTTTTGAGAAATTATTCACTGATGTTTTTACCTCATGGCAGTTATGTTCTGAAGCTTAAAAAAATAACAAATGACTCCAGAGCGGTCTCTCTTTCTGTGTCTCAGATCGCTGCCCTGGTCTAGATGTTCTGCTAGTCCGTCTGCTTTGTTCAAACTCTGTTCTTCTGAATGCTTGTATTGTTTTTCAGTGTTTGCTGACGCGTTATAAGGCATGAGCCGCTGAAGTTTGTCCAAGCTCAGTGTGCTTGCGCACTTGTTCACATGGTGGGCAGAAAGGAGCTATGATTTTGACTATTTATTTGAGTTTTTATTCAGAGCTTGTTCTGACTCACCTTCACCTCTAACTCCCTGCATCATGCCCACCACGTGCACTGATCACTCTTAAACTTTTGAGCAGTGTGGAGGCTTCCCCTACTGTTTCCACTGATCTTGTTTCTCTGGTTTCCCCTCTCATCTTCTGCAGCTCGTGGACGCACCAATCTGGAGCTCCGGGAGAAGTTTATTCTTCCAGAGGGTGCCACGCAAGGCCTAGCAGCCTTCCGGTCCCGTGGCCGACGCTCCAAACCTTCATCTCGCACAGCTTCACCCACCCGCTCATCTTCATCAGCGTCACACAGTGCCCACAGCTGTGCCTCTGTGCCCTCTGCACCAGCCACTCCCACAGCCTCATCTAGGGTAAGATGATAACTTTTTTAACTTTTCACTTTTATTCAGATTTATTTAGCTAGTTTGCCGCTACTGAAAGGAAGCTCAAGTGAGAGTGAAATAGTGAAGAAGAGAGTGCAGGGGTCAGGAAAGGACTACGAGCTAGGACTTGATCATGGGTCCCCTAAAGCAGTGGTTTCCAACCTGGTTCCCTTTGGGGGCGCCAGAGTTCACAAGGGGGCCGTGGGAGCGGATAAGTGTTGAGGAAGAAAAATTTGGGGTTGTTTAGAGTCACAATTCTGAGTGCAAAAAGAAAAAAAAAATATTTGCACACATGTGAGCGGCATTTTGTTAATTAAATGTTCTTCTTGTGTAGAAAAATGTATTTTGAGCAAGCAAAAATCATTTTTGAATGTAAATGTTTGTGCATTTGCACATTCGCAACAACACGTTCATACCTGCACTCGCTCGTGTAATCTCCCACTAAAACACTGTCCAGAGTCCTTAGTGACACATTGGCAACAGTTGTAAATGTTGTATACTTCAATAGCTGCTGGCTATCGCATGACAAAAAGCTCATGCTCTTTCTAGAACTGCGAGATACAGTTTTAGAATTTCTGCAAAGTATAAACTACACACAGTCGGAGCAGCTGTCAGATGTGTTCTGAATTAAACGGTACGACAGCATCTGGACTTACAATCTGTACTTTCTTGAAAGCAAATACACTACTGTTTTCAGGAACCACTGACCTCTAAAGTGTAATTGTGAGCAAATCTCCATCTAGAATAAACTTTTTTTTATAGAAATCAACAGTAAACAGAGTTTTCACAAACATCGGGAAACATAAAACTAAAACTTAAATTCTCAGAGGGTTGCAAATTAACAAAAATAAACACAAACTGTGGTGCTCTTGAGGTGAAATCATGCCATAGTAGGTGATGTCGTAGGTGGCTCTCGAGAATATGGATCTGGGTTTTCATCCCTTCCTTCAGTCCTGGGCACACTATCAATGAGTCCTATTTGTCACTAAGCTGATGGTCGGCCTCGAGAATTCTGTGGCTGAATTGAGAAGATACTAATGTCGTGATCAAACCAAGAATTGTAAAACGCACAGAACATTCCATAGGAAAACACCACCTTCTATCATTGCAGGTTTCCCACTAGGAAGCTCAAGGAGTACTTGAGTACTCTAGGAAGCTCCTATTTGGTTGGTGCAGAAAAATTTACTTCAACATTTTTTATAATTATTTCTCAGTACAACTCAAGCCGCAACCTCCTACTTTCCATTTCGATGTGTCATAGAAAATGACTGAACTGCAATTGTCGTGCAGCCCTTGAGGCTGACTCCGGAAGTGAGGTATCATTCACTTGAATGAAAAAAGCTGAAAAAAAAACACCCAGGGCTTCATTAGATTGATTCAGATTGGTAGTTTTGACGTTCATGAAAACCCTTCAGCCAATCAGAAGACTTTACTATAGCCATGTTCTGACTCTGTGGACTCATTTCTGGTTGGTGGGTTCGCCCATTCTGAGCCTCTTATAACTTTATCAGAAACCTATGGGTGATGTCATGCACATATATTTTATACAGTGAATGGTAGAGCTAAACTGCTGCATTTACACCGCAGTATGCGCTCTGCCTTGACAACAAGGATTTCATATCACGCCTACCTTTTGACTTGTATATCACTTGTAACATGTATGTAAGTCGCTAGTCAGAGCTTCTTTGTAGTAGAGAGCTCTTAACGAGGTACAGGTGCCTCTGCAGGGGGTCTCCCTCTGCACTGATTGTCAGAGTAGCGTTTCTATGGTGACGCTGATTGATCCTTTGCTTACCTACCACACTGTTCAAAAGAACTGTGACTTTTTCTAAATCATTATTTCTTAATTATAACCAATGCTATATGTCTGTGTTCATAAATATATTTTAAAAATGTTGCTTTTGTGGGAAAGTATTTCCCCTAGTGTTTATGAATAGAATAGACGTAGTAAGTCCAATACTAAAAAATGTTTTTTTTTTGTGTGTGTTGTGACATTTATCTTTCAGTAACCTTCAGCCTTATTTAACTCTAACCTTCATATTTTAATCTATCATCTCTATTGATCTATCTACCAAAAACTTCTAAATATACTGTTTTCATTAATTATATTTGGTTACTAATGCTGTTTTGAAGCACTTCTTTAGCAATCCCAGACTGTTATCTATAGGCCTACAGTGGAAATTTGTAACTTAAAAGATCTTTTAAATGTTCCTACCAGACTTTAGGTCCAACATAACTAACACATGCACCCACCTAAATATTTGACAGGTTTTTTTTGTGAAATAAATCTTATCAGAGATTATTGTACAAAGCAAATGGCTGTTACTTTTCCAAATGATTGTTTCCTCTGTCATCTCCTAATTGGTGGTTGGTTCCTTATGTCTGATTGTGCTCTGTGTGTGGTGTCTGTAAAGGGTCACTTGTCTGAATCATAAAATCATTTGTGAGATTTTTATTTGTTCTTTGTCTTTTTGTCCCTCTCCCCTCCTTGCTTGCCGTTGTTCCTCACCACTCTTTGTTTCCACCTTCAAAACACTGCAACGTTGTGTTCTGCTCTATCTCTTTCCCAAACATGCTGAATTTTTCTCACTGCTTTTTTTCCCTCCCAAACGTCATTCTTTCATGTCCTTTGCTGTCGCATTTCCCAGTCCTCCCAACCCCAATCTCGTGGTTATGCAAAGCCCTGGCTGGCACACAGTAAATCTCCAACTCCAACCAAGTGCCAGTCCTGCCCAGAGCAGAGCCACAGCCCTGGGCATGAGGTAACACACCGTCCCCTCCCAGTGCTCGATAGCATACTAACAGTAGATGCTTGCGGGCAGCCGCTGAGAAGGAACTAAACTCACTTCAGAGAGAGCTGTGCCAGAAAAGCTGTTGTTCAAGAGGTCACACCTAAGAGCTTTAACTCTTATTAATTTTAGTACATTTGTTATGTTTTGTGTTTGTCTTTGTTAGTAAGCTTAATAGATGTGTGTCACACCTTTTTGTGAGATCAGTTAATTATTTTAATATATAAAAAAATTATGTTTTTTTATATATTTGTCTTATTCTTAAGCCAAAATATATTTTGCATTAGCATCATATAAACCAACAAAATTCATATGAATGTTGATTAGAGTTGTATTTAGAGTTCTTTAAAGAAAGTTCATTATATGAAAAAAAAAAAAAAAAAAAAAAAAAGGACTTATCGTAACTGCACAGCCAAGTTCACGATAATGATGCAGTCAACTAGCCAAATCGATTTTTTGTAGAGAACTACCAAGGTTTTATATTCGTTCATAGAGGAAATTACGCTCCAGGGGATTGAATTGGGCTTTTTTTCTGTAAAAATCTATTTGGTCAGACATCTTTGACATCTCTGGTGTATAAAGCGGCTGCTGGTAGAAAGTATTGAGGTTCTAGTTCTAGTTCCGGTTGCCTAGTTTTACATTTAGTACTTTAGACTGGTTTTCTGAAACTAATGCACGTCTCTATTTTTCACAGGGAGGCTCCACTACTAAGCTGAAGAGACCAACCTTCCATTCCAGCCGTGGCTCCTTAACTGGAGAGAATGGGGGAACACCGACAGCTGCTAAACCAGGACGCTCCGGTATGTTACCTTTTTAGTTACTTGAATCTGATTAGTGAGTTAATTATTAGTAAGTGGTGACTACTTTAGGCGACACATCACCAATCTCATCAGTGTTTAATCATTAATTGCATTTCTACAAAAGTGTAGAAGTGTGTATTTTGTTATTAACAGTAATTAAAAATAATAATCAGAACAAATCAAGGCAGTAATTGAAGAATGGATTCATGATTCATGTACAGGCTTATTGAGTTCATTATTAACTCATTATAAATTAATGATTAATTTAAACATTACCTAATGACGATTCATGTCACCTTATTGAAAAGTGCTACCAAAACTTTACTTTTCCTTTCTTACTGCTCTCTTACGATGTTAAGCTATCCTAAAGCTGTTTTCACTATAACCAGAGAGCAACTGAAAAATGTTAAAACGCGCCAAATCGTTTCAAGGGGACCTATATTCCTTTATGTAGCACTTTGTCTTACCTCTTTGCCTTCATGCTAATGACAATCCGTTCTTATCATGGAAACACTTGATGGGAAGGCTAAGAGGTAGAAATTGAGTTGTCCATTGTGACACTATTTTAACCTAAATTTCTTTGTTTTGCTCATCAGACACCAAACGCACACCATCCTCAACAAGTGGCCCAGCTAGTCGAGCGGGAAGTCGTGCTGGAAGCCGAGCCAGCAGCCGAAGAGGCAGTGACGCTTCCGATACCTCAGAGCTCATGGAGACCCGCTCAGCCTGCTCCGATACCTCAGAAACGCCTCGCCGTCCCGGAGCCAAACCTTCCAAAATCCCCACTATCTCCAAGAAGAGCCCAAGCCCCAAAACACCAGTGGGGAAGAAGTGAAGTCTGGTCTTTAAGACTACCAGTGGGGAGGTTCTGAATTAACCAGCAGGAGGACGAGAAGAAATGCCACCAGGTTCCCTTCTCATTTGTGTCCTCTGATGGAACGGGAGTGCCTAATACTGCAACACCACCCAGATTACCACAGATCATGACGCTGCCTTATTTGTCTTCTACATCTTGCCCTTAATTTGACTTGCTTTAAGTTTTTGGAATGTGTGATTTAGACCATGCTGTGGGTAAAGAGAGGTGGATAAAAATATGCAACAAACCATCACTCACCATACATGATGCATGGAAGCCATGTTTGGTCGAACAGAATCTGCTCTTCGTGTGTATGCAGTCCTGACAACCTCAGGCTCACCTATTATGTGGAAACAAACACTAATCTTTGTCACCTTACATGAGACTTTACGGAATCCTGGATGTTTGTTGATATGTATGTGTATCGCAGTTCATCATGGGATATGTAGGCCCAAATAATAAGAGGAAGTGGACCAGGATACATATCTCTGCCTTGTGACGCAATCCTTTCAGTGAAACTCCTGTTGCACTCAGAGTCACCTGTTATGTCCTTTTGTTACAGATCATGTTACACATTTTTCACCATGTTAAAAAGTGATTTCAGTTGTGAATGTTTAGTTAATTTATGAACTTAATGTTTTGTTTATTTTGTAGAGTTAAGAACTGTATTTATTTGTGGTTGCAGTATCATATCAACTCTCGAGAATGACTAGTATTAACACAAGCGGAATCATTTATTTTGTTTATGTACTCGACTAAATGAATTTCTTTAAGTGAAAATTTATGATGCTAACTGACAAGGAAGCGCACTGATTCCAATGGTGGCCTTTTTGCCAAGGACTACTCTTTAAATGATGACAAAAAGTGGCTTCCATCTTTTTGACAGAAGAACCTGAAATAATGGATGACAGGCCGGCTCTCGTAGCCCTCCGTTCAATATAGTAATTTGAATCTTGCTGTTGACAAGATGAAGTTTATTGAATGCCTGAAGAAAGGTGATTTTTATTTATTTATTGTGTCATTGGGAGGGGATGAGGACTGTAAATGGATCCACCTTTTTGATTGTGTTTTCCGTTTGACATGACTGAGAGAAACAAGGGTGCAATTGTGTAAAGGTAAAAAAAAAAGTTATGAATTCCTTTTGTTCTCTTTTGTATTAAAAGAATGCTTGCAGTAAAGCTGATTCTCATTATGTGTTTGAGTGTGGGTGCAGGAATTCCATGGTTAACAGGAAATGGCAGAGTAATTGCGACCGTAGAGATAATGACACACCCCATTACATCTTCAAAAGCGAGCAAGCCTTTGCTCGCTGTTTACTGTCAAGAAAGGCAGTGCTTTTAAATGAGATTCAATCATTGGTTGAGAGTTAGCACACCAGTAAATAGAAGCACCTTTGTTGCTGGAGAGTGAATCAAACACAGATAAGTGCTATGTGTTTGTGCTGGAGCCTGTGTACGTTTGGTGGTCAGATGCAGCGGATGGGTGGTGTTCCATCGTCTTGCTCTGCAGCTGCACGTCTGTGTTTATACACAAGTATTTGAACCCGCTCACATCCTTTCCCACCAAACGTCATGCACACTTCACAGCCAAGCTCTTGTGGCAACTTGCTACTGGTGTTTGTTGTTTTTTCCAATTTCATTGTGATTCGAACGGTCATATTTTCAGTTCTAGGTACAAACATTTCTGTCGCTGGGTTTTGGTGGAGTTTAAAAGAAAACCTCAGGAATGTCTTTCCAGAGAGCAAAATGTAGAGCTTTGTTTAGAAAAAAACTGAGCAGATCTGTCACTCACTGGCTACTGAGACTAACAAAATACAAACATCTTTAGCCATAAGGTCACAAGAAACTTTATCCTTCAACTCTATCTTTCATCAACAGTTGGTAAGTCTGTATAGGAGATGAGCCTGCATGACCATAAGGATAGAAACTGAGGTGAGAAACACTTAAGGGTGAGAGGGTGGAGACAGAATATAGAAGCCCTCCCTCTTCAGATGGTGAGATCTTGGAGGGAAAGAGCTTGGGCTGGGTTCAGATGATCCTTTCAGAGGTAGCAGCATTAAGGCTGAGGAAACTACTTTGATTCAAAACTTGGGTTGAATTTATTCAAACAATTTGGATTTCTTTCAACACCCTTGGATATTTTTTATTTGAAGTATGATGGATTAAATCAACATTTTTACTTCGCTATGAGAAGATGTGTTTGATCCTTTGATGAAAGAAGCTTTGGCTAATTTTCTGCAATCATCAGCTCAGTGATTCCAACTCCGAAACCAGCACCTGCCGGTTGGTCCTCAATAGAACAGTATACATTTTTAGGATGATTAAGTAAATAAAGTGACAACATGAGGAATGCTCATCAGGAGGAGATAAACCGAGTACTGTGTAAAAGTAAATATTGTTTTCTTCCTAATAACCTCAACTGTTTTGGAATTTGACTTGCTTGGATACTCTAACATATGGACAGCGGTCAAATCATTCCAGCAAAACTCCCATTGGGTAAACATCCGCACAAACCAATCTTTTTCAATCCTTTCAGCCACAGCGATGCACAAAACCATCGGCGAGAGGAAATCCTTTGGTAGTCAGAGAACCCGATGCCATCACAGATATTTTCCACTGACCTTTTTCCTCATTGTTGGGTTGCTTCTGTGTGTTTTGGGTCAGGTGGAAGGAGTGGTGCACTCCAGTTTCCGCAAACTCAGTGGTCGGGAGAAGAAGGAGATGCAGAAGGAGATTTTATCCATTTTAGGTCTGCCTGGTCGGCCCAGACCTCACCTGCCTCTGCGCTCCTCTTCTTCTGCCCCGCTCTTCATGCTAGACCTTTATCATGCTGTTTCATCTGAACCAGATGACTGGCCAGGTCTGGGATTCCCTCAAGAGGTTGTTGGTAATGCTGTGCTCCCCAGTTTAAGCACACATATGCCACCCCTTGGCACGGTTGTCAGTGAAGCGGACACAGTTATGAGCTTTGTAAACCTGGGTAAGTCACAAGCAAACATTTAAAAGCAAGGGTTGATTTTGAGGCAAGCAATGCCATTTTTTTAAAGTGTAAGTAACTTTACAAATATAATACTAATTTTATAGATCCTTGGGAATAGCTTTACATGCAATACCAGTCAAAAGCTTGAAATAATGATGAGGTTGTTATTTCTTAAGAACATTTTATTTAGCAAAATTATGAAACTTTCTACCAGACAAAAGATATCCTAGCTGCCCGGGGTAAGTCTTGTCCCTGTAATTTGTTTAATGTAATTTAGTACTTTACAAACTATGCTAAATTCATACATAAAATGCTAAATTCATATACAGAAATGTTAAAGCTTATTTAAAGCATGTCAGATGTAACAATACTCACACTATATACAGAAAAATTAATAATGAGCTATGTTAAAACTCCGACATTTTCTTGTTATTATTATGTAATGTTTTTTTTAATGAAAAAAAAGCGAGCGAAATTATCAAAACGTGTGGTTTATATTCGTCTTCATGAAACCTGACAAAATAAAAGTCCGGTTTACAACGTGCAGATAAAATAAAAGTAATTCCATAGTTTTGTTTATTTATTTATTTATTTTATTTATTTATTTTAACAAAGGGATCACAATACTGGTAGAAGTTAAATGGATGAATAAAACATCAATACTTCAAGATTAAAAACCTAAATGGCTTTTTTGGGGAAAGTTCTGATTTCATTTGTGGCCTCATTTGTAAACATGATCACAGCTCACATTGCTTACACCATAACCTTTAAACAGTTCTTTAAGAACAAAAAAGCAGTTCTTAAAGAAAGCAGTTTAAAACTTTTGATGCTGAAGAAGAGGTCATGCTCTATTCGTGTTTTATTTCTTTAAAAAAAAATGTATTTATTTATTCATTGCTGTGACAAAAGTAATACTTCACTGATTAAAGGAATTGCAGATCCAGGCAATACATGTGAACTATTAACACCACCATCACATTGGCTAATTGAAATGTTTAATTCTGCTATCACTCCTATATGTGTATCCCTATTTTGTTTTCTCCATTCCTCTCTAAATGGAGTATCTGGAGCATCTAAACAGGCTAGTGCAGATCATACAGACCATGCTATGCTGTGGTGGGCACACTGCAGCTGTGGTGAATTACAGGCCTCGCTGAAAACCCGAGGAAATAAAAGATGAGATGAAGTGGAAGAAAATACTGTTAGGCTCTCCCCTAAAAATACAGCACAGAACTGTAATTAGTGGTGGTGCTCTGAGCTGGTGCTTCTCCGCAATGTCTCTAATTAGCTGCTGCAGTGCCATGGCCGTGGGTGACCGGCTAGTCCACCAACAAATCATCCCTCCTCTTTTCCCCATCATCATCTGACAATCAGCCTTTTAATGTCTTCTTCTTCTCAAGTGTTTTCAGAGTCAGACATTATTCTATCTCTCCACACAGTGGAACAAGAGAAGGATCTGCTCCAGCCTCGACCATACTGGAAGGAGTTTCGATTCGATCTCACTCCTCTTCCTCAGGGAGAGACAGTCACTGCAGCAGAGTTTCGCATCTATAAAACTCTTACCATGGGCTGGCGAGCCAACCACACCCTCCACATCTCTGTCTATGAAATACAAAGAGAAAAAAGACGAAGGTCAGTAACATTAGAACAGCCTAATTAAAGAGAATATGATTCAACAATGACTCCAGGGCCCTGATATGAAGTACATTTTTGTTTCATCTGAATTCGCAGTTGACGTCTACACTGCTGATACAAAACTTCATATGGTGTTTCTTTATTCTTATGACTATTTTCATGGTTGATTCTGCCATGACGATGCAGCATCTCTTGGCCTTCCTTCAACGAGCTATGGATAATGATAGATTATTTTCACTTAAGGTTTCATCAGATTCATTAAGACAATTTCTTGCATTCTCAGATTTGTTTACGACTGACAGCCATATTTAAAAACTGTTTAAATATTATTACAAGAGGCAGTCTGCTAAGTAAAGACTAACTGTCCATTATTGTTCATGACATCATTTAAAAAAAGGTTGGTTGTGGAAATTGAAAAATTGGAAAATTATGTTGCGAGACAAGGCTGATAAGGTGTTGCTCATGCAAGGACAGAAAGGGCAAAATTCCCTTTTACTTTTGAGGAAATGGTTAACCCAACTCACCAGCCTCAGAATTTGTAATTTATAAAATGTATTTTATAGCAGAACTGTGGTACTTGTATGTAGTGAAACTAACCCATTAATTATTCAAAGGTTTATGTTACTAGTTTCAGTAATTCTTGAGTAATTCATCAATGAGCAGGATTCACTGATTGCAATGAAAAGATGTTAAGGGCGTGTTGTTTTCCAGGGAGCCTGAACTGGTGTTGCTAGACATGCAGTCTGTGCCAGCAAGTCAGGAGGGTTGGTTGGCATTTGATGTGACTTCTGCAAGCAATCATTGGCTTCTAGATCCCCGTAGCAACCTTGGCATCCGCCTTTATGTGGAAACTGAGGAAGGTGAGCTATTTCTTTTCCATAGAAAATAGAGGAAGTCATGCACCACGGAATTTCCTGGAGACTTTGTGAGATACCTTAGAAGACATTAAGGTGAATCACATCAAAAACAGATGACATCATATTTACGTCATTAAACTTAAGTGACTCGTGTGTGATTTTTCAGCACTTTCAGTTCTTTAGGTACCAAAATAACATGACAATCAATCAGAAAAAGCTAACAAAATAAAGACAGCTAAGAGGACCTTAATTAGTGTGATCAGGTGTTGTATGATGGTTAAATAAAAAAATTCAGGGTCGTGGCACCCTTCAGGACAGGATTTTGAGTCCTCTAGTCTATGGGTCTGTTTTGTTGATTTAAAATGGCAACATTGGCTTCCAATTTTTTTTAAAACCTTTAAGACTAACTTTGTGAACAAAGGGGGGAGGTATGCGGTTAATCGATAGCAAGTCGTGATTGATATTGATTATTTGAGGGCAAAAACATGGATTGTTCAATTGTCCAATTTTGAATTTCCTTATGTTTTTATGTAATTTAGTAGAATGGAATTGAAATTATTTGAGTTCAGTTAATATTCATTGGGAAGAATTGAGTTGGACAAATATGAAGTTTAATTTTGCTGACATTTACTCAGTGACATTGAAATGTGGTGTTGAATTTTGCTGGCATGTAATTGGATCAAACGCGTGGTCCATATTATAGAGGGCTAATTTTAGATAAAGAATAAAGATAGATTTTTCAAGTACTCTTTTCAAGTACAACTTTCAACCTTGTTTTACCCTCCTCACATAACCAACATGAACCCGAGCTGAAGCTCTGAACTTTTGGTTTTGTCAGATCGTTCCTTGTCTGCTGCATGGGTGGGTCTAGTGGGTCGGCGTGGACCACGCTCAAAGCAGCCATTCATGGTGACGTTCTTCAGAGCCAGTCAAGTCCCCTGTCGCCCACCACGAGCTGTCAAACATCACTCTCCACGCAAAAAAAAACTCAAGTATGACCTGCCACACCCCAACAGACCAGGAATATTTGGTGAGTTCAGGGATGGATTGTTGGGTTATAATAGCATTTTGAGCTAAGATTATTTAATAGTTTTTTTTTTTTTAGACAAAAATCATGCCAGCAGTGGAAAGCCTGCATGCAAGAAACATGAGCTGTACGTCAGCTTCAGTGATCTCGGTT
Organism: Danionella dracula; assembly: GCA_900490495.1. Lineage (NCBI taxonomy): Eukaryota > Metazoa > Chordata > Actinopteri > Cypriniformes > Danionidae > Danionella > Danionella dracula. The sequence continues at coordinate 12,610,899 of UELW01000111.1, forward strand.
GGAAGGTGAGAAATCCAGACTCCGAATTTAAATTCAACAGACACAACAAGGTCAAGAACATTGTATCTTTTTGCTAAAAATATGTTAAAGCTGAAAAGGCAATGGCGAGCCTGGACGTAAAAAGTTGTCTGTATAACAAGCCTGGGACTTGATTGTTAAAATAGATTGTTGGCTTTAACTTGCCCATGAAAATTGATTCATTCGTTTAATGTGTATATTTTTAAGGAATTTAAAATTGAATAGAATTTTAAAAACATTTTGTACACCTTTTTTTTTATTATAAACGAACACAGGGGCATTAATTTTTCTTTAATTTTTCCAGGACTGGGTTATAGCCCCTACAGGTTACTCTGCGCATTACTGTGATGGGGTGTGTGATTATCCTCTAGCTGCTTGTATGAATGCCACAAACCATGCCATGATCCAGCTGCTGGTATGTTTCCTTTTTTCTTCTTAAATCCCAGATTAAAAACTGTTTCAGAAACTATTATTTCTATTTAATATAAAAGTTGTTGGATGTTTTGGTGACGCAGTGGGTAACAGTTGTTTCACAGAAAGGTCACTGGTTCGAGCCTTGGCTGGGTCAGTTGGCATTTCTGTGTTCATGTTCTCCCCGCAATCGTGTGGGGTTCCACAAAACCAAAGACATACAGTAAATGTGATTTGGGTAAAAACAATTGTCCATAGTGTATGAATGTGATTGTGATTGTGAAGTGTGTGAATGTTTCCCAGCGATTGGTTGGAGTTGGAGGGCATCCGCTGCATAAAACACATGCTAGAAAAGTTCATTCGACTGTGGCGACCTCGAAAGGGACAAAGCCGACAGAAAGGTGGATGGATAATGGTTTTGTTTAGCCTTTAGCCTTGTTTAGCCATGGATCCTGGAGGACCTTGGAGGGTCAATGCACATCACAACAAATCTGGTCTTGGAGATCCAGAGCCCTGCACATTCTATAGTTGCAACCCTGCTCTAGTATGCACACTACTCTAGCTTCAGTCAAGCCAAGAGCATTTTAACTTGTGCAGCAGGTGTGTTTCGTGATGGCAGAATCTAAAATGTGCAGAGCTCCAGATCTCCAGGACCTGATTTGTTGTGATGTGCATCAACATCAACACTGATGCTATTTTTTTAAGTATGGAAAGACTGTATGCACTTTTACAAAAGCTTTTATTCTAATTAGTGTTTGTGTTATATTCACTTGTTTTCCATTGTTTCTTAAGAAGTTGCACGGAAATGTTATATAACAGACAAAAACCAAGCTCAAATGATTTTTTTTAAATCAAGAGTATTAAAATCCCGGCTTGTATGTGAAAAATGGAAAAACAATCTTTCCTGTTATGCTTTAAATTTACAGCCATTTCCTAATTACAGCTTTTAAAGTTATGGCTTGAGATTAAAACAAAGAAAAAAAAACTTGGTTGGAGAAATCTATCAGCAAATCACAATATCTATCAAAATCAGAATAGGGTGCTATTGGTCAAGAGGAGTATTTGATTTTGTGGTATCACTATTAGCTCGCTAAAAGAGTATTCTACGCCTTTAAAATCTAAGAAGATATTTGGATGAGGTTGATGATGACGAAGTCCATTTCTCCTTTAACAGGTTCACCTGCTCAGACCAGATGAAGTGCCTAAAGCCTGCTGTGCTCCCACCAAACTCAGTCCCCTCTCTGTGCTCTTCTACGATGATGATAATAATGTTATTATGAAGAAACATCGAAACATGGTGGTAAAGAACTGTGGCTGTCTATAAGAGCTCCCACATTCAGCTTTTTACCCTGCCAGCCATGGAGATACCTCGTAGTACTCAGATGCATCTAGTTGTTAAATATTTAGACAAAATAGAGGACTTAAGCCACAAATATCATCAATGAAGTATTTGAAATTTATTTAAGAAACAAAATCGTTTAAATGTATGTGTAAAGGAGGTACTGCATTCTCAAGGAATTTGTTTCATTCAAGCTACAGTGCATCTTTTAAAAAATGTTAATAAGGTACAAAGTAAAACTTCAATCTGGCAGCAATGTTACTTAAATTAAATGTTACTTAAAGACAAACATTTATATCAATGTAAAAAAAGTAAGCCAGTTTAATAGTTATATTCCCTGAGGTTTTATCAACTGCTTCTGTCCATAAGTACAGTCTTTTAAATTTTATACTGCAAGTACAATTGATGTTATTTCCGGCTTTGTCAGTCTAGTTTAACCCCTTCAGGTCCTGTGTCTCATTTTACTGATATCACATTTCAGCACTTGTTTATTTTTTCTTCTTTGCTCTTTTTAAAGTATAATATTTTAAAGTTGTTGTTTCAATTCTATGAAAAAAATAAATGATTAACTCTAACAACAAAAACAACGATTATAATGATTGGCTCATTTGACACATCTTCCTTAAAATCACCTGAAACTACAGGGTGATTATAAAAGAATACCACAAATTTGAAAAGCTATGCTCTTTATGTCGTCAGTCTATGGTAGTTCTGAAGTTCGTTAAGTACTCTTCACATTGATTAATTACCCAAGGTTCTTTCATGTTTTTTTTTATTTAATACAGCTTTTTCAAGGTTGTGATGTTCTTTTTGAAACCCCTTGTAAATAAAAGCACAATTTAGTCAGTGCTTAAAAGCTTGTACACATGTCCAAGAAATGAGACCCAAGTGCTTAGAGACATATTAATGGAGCAATGGGAAAACATCTGAGTCTCTCCATTTGTTTAACAGATATCTGTGATCTGGAAACAGTGACTTTAAAATGTTCAATACAAGTGTTTTAGCAACAACCGCACCATGTATTAGGGCTCGTTGTACTGTTCCTGGAATAAATACATTTGTACACCTGTAATTGTGGGATGTATAATAGCTATACATTATTTTCTGACCAATTGACCACACTTTTCTCAGGTGTGTTTTTTTTTTTTGTCTATTGAGGTGGGTGTATTAGTCTAATTACTTCCTGCCCGCATCATCTCAGACTGCGTAATCCACTGCCATTTCTTTTCATTTTGGGTAAGGATTTTATTGTTTTCTGTTTGATGTTTCCTGTATGGTAGTGTCTTGTTGTAGAACAATAGATGATTTCCACATGTGTAGAGAATAAAGATTTCAAATATTAGATTTCATCCAGGAGAAAATGTTCATCAAGCTCTGTACTGTTGCTTCATTGATTTTCAACAAAGATAATCGTGGAGAAAAGATTATTCTGACAACTCTCAATTTTAATTCACTTGTTCCATAAGAGATGGTGAAAATCTGATGTTAACGGAAAAAGCAATTTTTCACTTCAAGCATTCAAATGCAAGAATGCAGAATTTGGCAAACATCAGCCTATGTAAAATGATGAGTTATGTTTGTGCTTCAATGGAGAATTTAATTAACTTACAAAGAGGATACAATTTTCTGTTTAATTGCATTTACTGTTCCACTTCCCCTTCAGCTGAGTTTTTTTTTATCAGTATAACCAATCAAGACAGATTTGAGTCTGAACTGAGTGCTGGTCATATAATTAGAATATCATAAAGTAGATCTATTTCAAGTCATTTAAAAATTAAATGCGTGTATGCTTGTACAGCCCAACATGCCATTAACAAGCTAGAACTCAAAAAAGCAACAGTGCTTTGGGATCCAGTCGCAGAAATGCAGAAAACCCCTCTCCAGAACCTTCTCTCCCTCAGTTCCTGGCTGGTGGAAGGAACTTGATCTAGTCAGGAAAGCACCAATACTTGCAACTTTCCAAAAGCAACTAAAAACTCTTCTCTTCAAGTAACACTTCCACTCTTAGATAATCAAACATCATTATTTTCTTCCTGTTTCATTTCCTTCCTTCTATGGTTGGTTGGTTGTGCTGATCCTTCAATTGTGAGCTTTCCAACAAGGCAGCAAATTGCATATTATCTCTTTCCCCTGTGTAAGTAGCTTTGGACAAAAGTGTCTGCCAAATGCATAAAATATCCATTACCTATACATTATACTCACATAAACCACCGTATCATATTTTAACTGAATGTGCATCTTTAACTAGTTGATCCACATATGTTGAAATTTTTCTTTTTTGTCTGCATATGTACAATACTGCAGTTGAACCGATCTTACATAACCAAGTTTTTTAAAAACCCACCGAAAGCGCAAACACTCAATTGGCAATAAGTCAAATTTTTCTAATATTGATAAACTTTTATTGAAATGTAATAAATCAAAATAACAAAAGCATAATTCTAAGGCGATTTCTAATGCATTTGAGTTTGAGAAGAGCTACTAACTGCATTCAAACTCAAAGATGAAAATAGACGCATTTAACCCCAATTAATTCTAGTTATAATACAAAGGACACGACAGTGCTGTTCACTCACAACTATAACATCAGGGCATGTTTTGTTCCAGAGGGGCGTGAAGAGGAATTATGTATATAAGGAGGTAAAATAACAGAGTTATGGCACATTGCAACTACGCTTTTGGATTGCAGCTCACTTGAAAAGATGGAAGCACAACACAAACAAAATTTCCTAAAAAAATTAACCCATGTTGTTGTTTCTGAGTTCTCAGTTTCTTTGTCTCCTGTCCAAATGCTCCATAATTGTGATATGCATTGAGTTCAATTGATCAGCTAACAAGCCTTGTGTTTCTGCAAGGTCTGAAAAAAAAAAAAAAAAAAAAAAAACAAGTCACTAGAAATTATTTACATTACCTTGTAGATTCAATTCAAGTGTATACAGTAATAAACCTCACCCTTGCTTCAGACAATCTTGCCTGATGCATTCAGGCTTGAACGTCTGCCAGCTCAGGGGGCATTGGAGATTTTGGGTGTTTGCTTTCAAAATGCTGTTTAAACGTCTTAGGGTCTGGCATCTGAGTCTGGAAAGAGAAGATGAAAAACTACATTAGAGATTATATAAAATTCTGTAACAAAGCGACAAGCTTTGGCCATCTAAGATCTGTGTGAATTAAGGTTGTACAAAATGTTGAAATGGAATGGTTATTTTGTGTTTTCTGAAATGTAAATGTGTTTTCTAAAATGTTCATTTGTTTTGTAATTTGTAAATTACACACACACCCAGATTATTCATACATACACATTTATAATTTACATTTGAATAAATTCAAGTGCATTTTTCTGAATCAATTATTTAAATAAAATGAAAAAGGTATTCTGGTTTCTAAAACATATTTAGACCCAGATGTCTGTTCCTCATAAGATCTGGTGGTTGTGTTTGGGCTCAGATACGATCACAGATTACACATCATCTAAATTATTTGTTATTAAGTTTATCACTGGTTCAAAAACCGAAAATTGCCACGGAGTTGAAAATAGAAACAGATAAAGAAAGATCAATGTCTGCATAACCATAATTTAACTCAATTCAAATATGTTCCACCTTAGGACTGAAGCATTTCAGAAAATAATCTAATTGTGAATATTAAAATTATTTTTAATAATAAAAAAATATGTTATGTTAATCTACAATGAAGACTTGTAAATAACTACAGAATGAACAATAGAATAGTTAGAAAGATTGAACCTAAATGTTCTGTTCATTAGACCCATCCTACATGTTACAATGACATTTGGTGACAAGAATTTATGTAAAATTCAATCACAGTAGTACAATGACAAATTAGTTGATCTATCAACCACGAATGCATGGAAAACTTACAAAAAAAAATCATAAACCTTGTTAATCTATTATATAGAAGTAAGCAACAAATCAAACTGAGAAAGAATCATGAAATATAAATATAAAAACTTGTGAGTTTTGAAATGGAATCACTTAAAAGACTGATTTGACATAACACTAATATTGTCGTTGTAATCCCAATAATAGATGAAGCACATTAAAGTTAAAACAGAATTATAAAATTTATGAGTCACAACCAGGGAGAATAGGACAACGCTTTCTAGTGAAACAAACAAAAATTTGAAAACCATTTTAACATAAGTTTGCCCTGAAAACAAACAAAAAATGTCTCACCCTGCACACCGGACATGAGTGGACAAGGGCTGCTTTGGCTGCAGTTTTCTGATCTGCGGCTTGTCCCTTCTTCTTCTCAGCTGCTTTCTTTGCGTTTTTCTGCTGAGACTGGATCTTCTGCTGCCCACGAGCCATGGCCTTCTCTGAAACACACTGAGATCAGACAGCTTTCCAACCAACTCACTCAATGTCTATTCGTCGTACTACAGAACACAAATATCTACATTTAAGTGGGAAACGCGAAGCGTTGAAATAAACGACATATAGTTTGTTTGCTAAGTGCAAGATATAAACTGTTGTATGTTACAATGTGTCTATAGTTAAAACATATCAACAAACCAATTTTTGTTAATATAAAACCACAATTTTCAACGCTTACTATCTAATATTAACCAACGAACGCAGCCACGAGAATGTTAGCCAACACCGTATGCGTGTGCTACGTAGCTAATCTAAAGTTTTGCTTTAACAAACAACCAAACGATAAAAGACAAAGTCACGAATATCATGATCAACCTTAAATAATGACAAAGTGACAAGAACAATTTTAACATTTCTATATAATCCAGTTTTGAGACACAATACCTCTGCGTCGAGAAACGGCAGGAAGTAACGCTCATTCAACCTCTCTCACTTCCGTTAAAAACACTACAAAATAAAGGTTTTACAGATCCTGAAAGAAGGATTTGAGTAATAAGAATAAACAAAATACATTGAAATACAAATTAAAGTTTTTGAGAATTTTATATTTGGACAAGGTTGTTTTTTAAATTTACATTAAAGTTAGATACTAATATCACTATTTAAATATACCCGCTGACAGGTTACTGTCAAAATATAAAAAGTTTTATCATATGAAAAAAAAAACTGTTAAAATTTCTTTAATTAATGTTATAGATTTCAACAATAATTCTAGTCTTCAATAATTTAGTACTTTTATTTTGACAACCCCTTGACGCCGCCGTTTTAGCAGCCAAAGGCAAAAATGGCAGATCGAGGATACAGTTTTTCTCTCACAACATTTAGGTAATTATATCAAACAGGATTAATAGTATGCCTTTAAAATAGAATCAAAGCGCTCTCTTAGCACCCTCTCAGATTAAACATAAGTGATTTAATCCATTAACTCCACAATCTCTATGAAGTCGATGTTTTGCTTGAGATGCTCAGTCACGGTGTTCATGAATGTTAAAGCATAACGTTACGAGTTGTCATTATTTATGTTTTTGGTTTTCGTCATGCTGCTTTTTGTTTGAAGAATTTTTAATACGAGCTTTTGTGTCAGATTTTAAAATACTTTTTGAAGGATTCACATTTGAACTACATTGCGTAAATAAAAAACTAGTACATTTCTGAAAATAAAGTAAGTTCACGTGTAGCGTAAGGAACGATTAATGTTCATTTATTAACCGTCTACGACACAAGCTGATTTTTTTATTTGGCTCATCAATAAAGTACCTTCATGAACCTTAATTCTGGTCAGATCATTAACGATAGCTTTCATACAGACTGCCTCAGGTGCATTTTATTAATGTTGCATCTAATCTGTCCAGAACTGCGGCTTCAAACAGTAGATTTTGAAGGTGCAAAAAAGTTCAGATGTCCTTCACCATAATGTGTGTTAAAAAAAGATTGTTTTAATTCTAGAAATGATGAGTAAGTTTGTGGTTCATTTCAGGATCTTTGCTGTTAAACAAATGTGCTTTTTTGTTTCATTCCAGCCCCTCTGGGAAACTGGTGCAGATTGAATATGCTCTGGCCGCTGTAGCAGCCGGTGCTCCATCTGTTGGAATCAAAGGTAAGATATATCTAGGCCAGGCACTAATCCAATCCACATTCAAGTGTGAAGTAACCACTGCACTGAGACACTTTAAACAGCATGCAACTCAGACATCATCTGCTGTTAATATCTGCAGTGGTTCTCAAACTTTTTTCACCAAGTACCACCTCAGAAAAAAATTTGGAGCTACCACCAACATTAAAATACACACAGTATAGCCCCAGCTTTTACGCCCTACTGTTCAGCTATAGTTAAGTACAGTTCAATATTATATTTTATTATATACATACATTTATAATATTCATTAAAACATCCCTTTCTCTTGCCGTCTTTCTCTTTTATACATTTCTTCCGCTCTGGAGAACAAAATTTTGTGAGTAAAAGCAAGTAATGGTGAGGTAAAGTTATGAGAATAGGGAGCTGCTTACGGGAGCGTTCCAGCTAGTTCCACATGGGACGCTCCTGTTAAATAGTCAACACTTCACTTACACCAGTGGCACAGGATGTTTTACTTTAATATATTTCTACACACGCACACTGGTATTTCTGTTTTAATGGGTATATACAAAGTCAGTTAGTATAGACAGGAATACACAAAACAGAATTGACTTTTACGTACCTCTGACAGATGTTGTCTTACAACTAGGGGGTGTCCAAGTACCATGTTTGATTTCAGGGAACATGCTATTTTATTTTTTATTTTTTTTTATTTACTGTACTAGATTGAAGCGCAATACCACTCCACTACATTAGGGGGCAGTGTCGCTCTCATTGGCAGAGGAAGTGTAGACACGAAGTGTAGAAGACAGGCGGAGAGAGAAGGAGATAAAGGCACAAACGAAAGTCTCGAAAGCTTAGATGAGTAAATATGACGACGCGTATGTAGCGCTTGACTTCACTATGACTATTGTGGGAGACGAGGAGAGACAGGTGTGCTTACTGAGTCTAAAAAGGTTGGCAGTGGACAGCATTAAGCAAAATAAAGGCGTCATTTAAAGACATTACACTCCAATAATGTTGATAAGCCCCTTGAGTTTTTTCAGTGAAAATGTGCCGAATATTGCCAGTAATCATGGTCAGTCAAACAATGTTTATAGTTTTATTAAGTATTTAATGTTTTTTTTTACATTTCAGATGCACATTAAATCTTTTCTGCTACAGTTAATAAAGCTATTCTTTGTTGTCAGTTGGTCCATATGTCTTTCTTTTTTCTCTTATACATTAATAAGGATACTGTGTTATTCAGAGGTGTACTTATAACAAATTTAAAGACAAAAAGTGTGCTTTAGAGTAAATGCTTTTCAAATCCAAAGCTTGCCTGCTTCTTTTTATGTTTTTATATTTGTGAAGTTGAAAATATAATGTTAATGCACATTTGATTTTTTTAAGCAACAAATGGAGTTGTCTTGGCAACTGAGAAGAAACAGAAGTCTATATTGTACGATGAACAGAGTGTGCACAAAGTTGAACCAATAACCAAACACATAGGCATGGTGTACAGCGGAATGGGACCAGACTACAGGTATTGATAAAAGTTTATACAGTTGATGATCTAATAGTTTGTTGTGGTAGTGTTATGCTCCAAGTAGCAGTTTGAACTGTTTTATTTAACTGAACAATCATGTCACCAAATAAAGTGGTCTTATGAAGCATAAAATTAATAACAGAATATTTTAGCTTTCATTCAACACATCACTTAGCCTAGTTAGCTTACTGAAAATCATCTCTCACAAAAGCCTCACTCTTTTTCTTGATCTGATGTGTGGATTTATAGGGTGCTGGTTCGAAGAGCAAGAAAGCTGGCACAGCAGTATTTCCTGGTCTATCAAGAGCCAATTCCCACTGGTCAGTTGGTACAGAGAGTGGCATCTGTTATGCAGGAATACACTCAATCAGGGTGTGTAGCTAACATCTTTTCTAGATAAGAGTAATAGCTTGTATTGTAATGGAAATGTTATGTTTTAGAGGTGTACGTCCATTTGGGGTTTCCCTTCTCATTGCTGGCTGGGATGAAGACAGACCATACTTGTTTCAGTCGGACCCTTCGGTACAATAAACAAATAACTGTCACATTTCACAACTGTTCCACCATGCAGGTATTCATTATGTAAACTTTGTGGTGTATTTCCAATAGGGTGCATACTTTGCCTGGAAAGCCACAGCAATGGGAAAGAGCTATGTGAATGGGAAAACCTTTCTTGAAAAAAGGTATATAAACCAGCTTGTTTGAGTCATTGTGTAGATCTTTCTTTTTTCTCGATTGAAATTGCTGATTTTCACCATGCATTTGTTCAATTACAGATACAATGAAGATCTTGAACTGGAAGACGCTATACACACTGCCATCTTAACTTTAAAGGTGAGGTTTTCTCAAAATAACAGTGAAATTCAGCATGTTCAGCTGATGAAAAATAAAAAGAAAGTTAAAATTATTAAAATAATAATAACAATACCTTCAATTAATATAGCGCTCTTCTAGACACTCAAAGACGCTTTACAATTATTAGAGTATTATTCATTCACTCCACATTCACTCTCTGGTGGTGATAAGCTACCTTGGTAGCCCTCAGCTGCCCTGGGGCAGTCTGACAGGACGGTGCTGCCATTCTTTGCCTATGGCTTCCTGCCCACTACCAAACACACCCCACCAGTCACACACATCCATTCAAGGCAATGTGGGTGAAATGGCTTGCCCAGGGCCACAATGACAGAATCAAGTCAAAGACAAGACATTATGATTAAGTTTCTGCTTAACTGAGCATCAAGAGTTGGAAAAAGCATTTGATACAGGCAGGAACTTAGGAACCTGCATACTTAAAGTCTGAAGTTGGCATATAGACTGATATATATACTGAATCTTATCAGCACTTTATATTTTTTGGTCCGCATCTCACATATTCAAGCCACATACTTGTTTTCAATACTTTGATGACTGTCAAGTACTTAGAACTGTTTTCTCTAATTGAAAGCAAGTCAAAATTACCTTATTTCAGGAACATTTAGCAAAAGGGGTTTTGCAGACTGGGCTGGGTAGGGCTCTCTCATTAATCAAAGTATTATTACATTAAATAAAACATATTGTTAAGTTACTTTTGATTTGACATTTTTAGAAGAAGCTTATTGTACTTACTATGCAGATGGATTAGTTTCAAGCATTTGCCCTCTCCATAACTACCCAGTCTGTTGAAGTCTGTCTGACTCAAATCCACCCCCTGTTGTACATTCTACATTGTACATCTGTCTGGGAGATGTAAACAAATTATAGAAATACTTATATTTTTAAAGGGTTTACTTTTTTTTTTACTTGTACTGCAGCCTCAGCCAGGGGTAACGAAGCCGTGTGAGATTTGTTCATTTAAAACAAACCTCTAAAAAGCCCTTTGTCTTGGTTTGTTTAAAAATAAATTACATTAAGTTACATGGAATAAACAGCTATCAGTATCTGCTCAGAACATATTTACCAGAACTGAAAAAAAATCATAACATTTTGTCTCATAATATTTATCATACTTATAGTATTATAGTATACCGCTATCCTGAACTAAACCGATTATCATAAGTTTACTTATTGTAGTGGAGCAGAATATTAAACGAATGAGGGCAAATAAGCTTAATATATAATCAATTTTTTGTTTATGCAGGAAAGCTTTGAAGGACAGATGACTGAGGACAACATTGAAGTGGGCATCTGTAATGAAGCTGGATTTCGCAGACTCTCCCCGGCCGAGGTCAAGGATTACCTGGCAGCAATCGCTTAAACACTAACAATAGTTTGTTTTTATTACTGAGCTGTATTATTTGTACTGTTATCTTTATAAAAGAAGGCAAATTACCAACAAATGACTATTCTATCTCTATTTTTGTTTAATCACATGACTCTCAATCTAAATAAGACTGTGCATCTCTCTCTCTCTCTCTCAAAACAAACCCCACTGATTTTTACCTGAAGCTTTGAGCTCGTTTCAGTTTTGTTTGGATAATTTTTATTTATTTACTTTGCTTCAAAAAATTTTACAAATTCTGAAAGGGTGTAAATCTCTCCAAATCCCACTCTGGAATCCACGCTGATGAAATCATCAAGGTTCATTTTCGATTCTGTAAAGGAAGTGTTATACAGTATGAAGTAACTCAGTAGAAAGTTGATTTAACTCTGCCTTCAAAACTTCAGATCAAACCTGGAGTCTGTAAGCAAGAGTACGCTGGGGGAGGCATCCGCCAGCTTCCATCAGGGTTCTTCATGTGAGAGCGATCAGAGGCAAACTTCTTCAAGTAGATGTCTGCTGGGATGACTCGAAGTTTCCTAAAACAACAAACTGTTCTTATTGTGATAAACGTTGCATTTTAAACAATAAATAGCTCGAACTAAAACTGAACACTAAACTATGGCAATATTTAATGTCAACTTAATGATCCAAGGGAAACTGAACATTGTATATCTCTTTTCTGAAAGAAATACACGTTCATTTAATGTAAAATAAAATTCAAGAAAAGTCAACTTGCCTCCAGAAAGACTGCTTCAATTGCTCATCGGAATGAAAGGCCTCTTTTGAGTAGATGTCAAGTGAACAAGGGAAGGGAAGAGTGGTGTCCAGATCATATATAACGCTCTGGCCTTGTTTGGTTGTATGTAGAAGAATAACATGATAATCCTAAAAGAAGGCAAAACATTGGTTTCACCAACCCACCAGCATTGAGTAATGTGAACCTACCCATATTACTGGTTCATTCTCTCTGCTTGATTTCTGCTTCCAAATAGGAATCTAAAATAACCGCACAAATGCTTAGTTTGGAAATTGTAATTTATATTTATTCGGTGTTATCCGTTAATGTACACGCGTGCATAAATCTCACCCTCTTTCGTTCGTTGGATATAAAAATTGCATACACCTCATCCAAAGAACATGTCTGATTGTCCTTGATGTATTCGCACAGTTTCCATACATTTTCCTCACTGCAAAAGTAAAATAAAAATTTTCTTTTCGTGATTTTAACAACGTAAGGTTAGTATTTACAAACGTTAACATACACTTACCAATAACAGCTAGTGTAAACACAATGCTTTTTACTCGCTGTGATACATTTATGTTCAATTGTTGCGCTTTCTTCGTTCATTCTATCAACAAGTTGACGGTAGTTTAAACATAACGACAACAGCGTAAAATATCGAATTAATGTACGATGCCAAACTGAATGAAATCAACGTTAGTTTGTTGATTGTTGCAATATAAATTTGCCGTGTGGAATTTTGGACAGATATATAGTTCCGTATACTTCTTCCAACTTCCAGTTTTAAACTCTATGCTATAATAATTTACACAAATTGACATTTTAAGGATACTTTAAGGATGTTATGTTTTATTTTATAACTCAATATAATGCATGAATACAAAATCTGTAAAACAAGCTAGAAACACAAGACTCAAAAGTATAATGCTGTATATAGCACCAAACCATTTCAGTTGTGTTCAATTCAGTTCAAGAGCGAGATTTTTTTCCTTAATATAAACAGGCCAAAATAAAAAATATAAACAGGTCAAAAAACATTCAACCATAGTACATTTTTAAAGATGCTACAGTGAGTTCCAAAGGCGCAAACTTAAAACTGCTTTTTGAACCAAAAACCTAAAACGAAACAAAGTTAAGATTTCCCCTGTGTGTTGTATACTGAATGTGTTTACTTTTAAAAACTATGTTAAAAATACTGTTATCGAATTAACAGCAGCATAGCCACCATATAAAGACATGTTTTTTTTAACATTCCTGCCTCATTAAAGCAGATTCCTGTTTCAAGCTAAGAAGCACATTCCTGCAATCAGCATCCTGAGATGAATGTAGTTCAGAATGCAAATCATTAGGTGTACAGGATTATTTTCGCAAGTACATCTGCTAATGGATGGTTTCAGCATTTCAATGTAGGCTATCAAGCAGCAATTAACGCATTGTTTACTGTGAATTAAGAGAAAACACGAACTGAAAGCTGGGAGCTAAAGTTTCTTGCTTGTTATTTGCATTTATTTTGCTCATTGATTTCAGCCTTCTGTTGTTTTAGTAGCAGAACACATTTTTCAACTCCACCTGCAAGGTTTAAGATGATAAAAAACATTAACATATTGAAAGATTAATGTCAAGACCATAAATGAAGAAATAGCTGAATTCCAATTGTTATTTAAAATAATGTAAAAACATTTCACTTTATAACGTGTTCTATTTAATACAGCTAAAAAGTGTTATCATCTTGTAATCATTAATGTGTAGCGAAGAGAATTAGCAATATAATTATTTTAAAACTTCAATAGTTTATTTTATGAGCGAAATCCTGACAATCAAAATAAAAACTAGCTATTTAACTTAACTGATGAAGTTGACAAAGCAGCAACAAACAGAAGTATTTTTTATTAGATTCGTCTAACTTTATGTTAGTAATGTATGAAGATGCTATCTGTAAACAGAACATCTCCACTGTATTATACTTTAGTCTTATTGTTATTAACAAAGCCTCAACGAAGGTCAAATGTACTTAGAAGCCTGTTTTTAAATGAAACACTTTAATGCCCAATCAAAGGTCATATTTTATATGCCGTATTTGTTAAATACTGTGGTAAAAAAAGAAGGCAAATAAAGGTTTGAATTAATTAAAAGTGAAAATATACAGCCATGCACTGTAAATTATGCCTATAAACATTATGTAATTATTTATGTCTTAATTATCCAAGTTTAAAGATTAAGCTTTTTTGAGTGTGTATCTTATAATTATAAAGTACCGTCATATGAGACACGTTTCAAAACAAATAGGCACTTCAACGAGCTATAAAAAATTAATTTTCCATGTTTTCTTTGGATTTAAATGAAGTGTGCATTTGGGATTTTGTTACCAGTCAAGAAGCAAAAAGTGGTCTCTTGGTGCAACCTAAAATTTCCTTCTCCATTTTTCAGATACAACATGTTATAATTTATTTTAAAGCACAACACATTTTACGGAATCCATTAATATACTGTAGATTTCTTGTGATCTGTGGCACTTTGCAGACATACTTTATTACCTCTAAACTTTAATATTTTAAGCACGCTAGTTTTTTGACCTATAGCTCAAAAAACCCTTTGTGTTCAAGTTATCGGTAACGCCCCCATTCATAAGTCAGTATTAATGTTAAATGCATCACACAAGCTATCGATGCCGTTTTCGCCCCCTGCATGGGAGCTCCGCCCACCATTAACACCTCGCTTTGAAAGCGGCCCTCGTTAATTGGCAGCCACACCTCATGAGCGCCTCAGCTAAATCTGCTATAAATACTGACTATACTCATGAGTTCATTAGTTCTATTGATCAGGAGCAGAAGTTGATGATGGCTACCGGATTTAACACAGGATTGAGTGATCTACTGGTTCAGCAAAGGGGCCCTCCGGCTCCCAGGCGGAAGTTCAAAACTAGAGCTACCGCTACTTACGTCGGTCTGGTTGCGTGCGCTATTCAGGACTCCCCCTGCAGGAAGCTCACGTTCAAGCAGGTAACAAACTTAACAGAATCTACAGAATAGAGGCTATTTAGTTCTCGGCGTGGGCTAGAACTCTTCAAATATTGTTATATTTCAAATATTGTTTGCAGATAATGACGAAGTTGGAACCATATGTGTTTGGTGACAAAAAGGGCATCGAGAATAACATCAGAGTCTGTCTGTCGTCCAACAGGTGTTTTGTAAAGGTAAGTTAAAACTTTGTAGGTCGAATAACCCGAAATGAAGAGTATATATTGTTATATTAATATGTTTGTGTTTCTTTAGGTGCCGGTGGACCCAAGTTATCCGAATCCGAAACTGAATTTTTGGACAGTGGATGAGCGTGGCATTACTCCAAAAATGTTTCGCCGACATTTTAAAAGCATGGCGCACTTGTTTCCCGGTCTGTCTGCCCAGCGACGTTTCCTGGAGGAAGACGAAGAGAACTCTTGTAGTTTTGAGTCTGTCACGCCGGTCTGCAAAGTTTCCGAAACCAAGAACCAAGTGAAGTTCTCAGGTCCGTTTTCCATCGAGTCATTGCTGAAGAGCGACCACGAGGTGACACGCATGCGCAGCGGGCAGGTGGACCCGCATCTTCGCGCCAGTGAAGCAAACGTTGAAGTGATCAAGAGAAATCCAGTTTTTGCTCACGTAGAAGGCTGCTTTCACTCTGTTTCAAGAGCGGAGAATGAGTTGAACACACAGAAAAAAACACAAAACCATTCAGAGCTTGATTTTGGACTTTATTTACCGCTTCGTGTTGGAAATGAGCCGCGTGTTCTCCTCGCCCCCTCTTTCATGATCGACTCCATTCTGAGCTTGTGAACTCCAGCACTGCGTGCAAAGACGACATCGCACTTTTGACTGTTGTTCACTTTGTAAATAAAGACGTCTTTTTACTTAACCCAATTGCTGTCTGATTAGTCTGGACATCGTTTTATAGCCTACTAAACCCGTTTTTGCTTTTCCGTGCATTATTGCTTAGTCAACTGTTTTTTCTGGCTCTTTTTTCACAAACTACAATTATTTGAGGCTATATGTTTCTATAGGGTGGGATGAAAATTATTTCGCATTTTAATTGTGTTTTCTCGCCAAGATTGCCTTCCCACGCAAAGCACATTATTTCTGATCACCACGGTTCTTTAGGGTCTGCGTTTTAAATTAAGGTACATAAATACTTCTAAAACTTGGTGTGAATTTAAATATAAATATAGACTGGAGAAAAGGAAAATTATTTTAAAAACAGGGCATCAGATATAATAAAGTAGCATTGTAATCAATCTAACAGTAACTTTCGCTACAATTATTTAGTGGTCGAATATGAATAGAAAAAACTAACGATAATGTTTTTCATAATGCTTTGTATGCAGTTTACTAACACTGTTACTATTGTTCAACTTCAAGAATCTTGGTACTTTTACCAGCCTAAAATAATTGGATCTATATTGTGTTCTGAGGCCAATTTGAACTGTTTGGAACAATTAGTAATCTAGAATATAACAGTAACATTATATATAATTGTATATAAAGAGCATGCACATTGTCTGCTCATGAGATGTAGAAAATAAACTGTAACAACAAAACTCCATCTCTATTTTTCTACTAAATATGTTTCTTTCAACAACAAGGTTTGGTTAATACACATGTTAGGTTTATGATCAAAGGGATACAACATATTCAGTTATAGTAACAAATGCTAATAAATACCTTTAGCATGTGTGAAAACATTTTTACAGTAATTACGTTGATTTATGTAAAACTATGAACGGGCTATAAGTTAAAAAATGACCATGACTTTGGGGTGTATAAACTGAACTGAAATTCAATACATGTCGAGATCAAATATATGTCCCTTTTTCTTTTGTAGAAAATGTCTGCATTGTAAATGGTTTGTTTGTAACTGAAGAGAATATAGCTGTAATGTAACTTTTCTAAATCAGTATTCAACAGGATCAGAAATCTAAAGCAGAGTCATAATCTGCTAAGCGAATGTCTTTGCTATAAAACAGAGCAGGAAGCTTTACCCACGTGATGCTTTCAGGGCATTCATTGAATGGAATTAATTAGGTGCCGCAATACATTAAACATTCAATGTATTCAGACCTCTGTATTGCTTTCAGATTTATTAACGTTAAAGCAATGTTTGTCAACGACAGGTCAAATAACAATACCAGCGAGATCTTTCTGTTAATCGGTGATTAGCACCATCTCATTAGATTTTCCCTCCATTTCTGTGAGCAGCAAAGTGACTGGAAGGTATATTTTATTATTTGCCACACGGCGGCGACAAAACCTTAAATTAGGAATGAGTGTCATCCACTATAACATTAAATAAAAACACACGACAATTATTTATTAACGTCATTAATTTATATTTTAAGGAAATAGTTGGCCCATCCTCTGAGGCAGATTATGAACATGTCCATGTGTTTATTTGAGTTATTCCAACCACATTGCACTTCATTTTTATTTGATTTCGAGCTGTTTTATATCGAGTTATATGTTAATCAATTATTCATAATTTAAAATACATGCAAATAGAGACACGTACATTTTTTTTACATATTTACCATTGGATAATTGTTCTTTGCGTGTTTAAATCTGGAAGACAGACAAAAACGTAAACATATCACGTTTTAATATAGGTTAATTTAAGATAGTTCATTAACCAGTTTCACCTCATTAACATGTAAAATCACTGAACGCAAAGAATCGGGTCTAGAGTATAGCACTCTAGACTGTTAAAAAGGAACTAGAGATAAAACTAAAAAATAAACAATTTTAGAGCCACGCCCATCACGCTATTCACGTTCGCTTGTGTACGTGATGTCACTCACGTTCGAGCAGTGGGCAAGAGCTAAACTCCGAGATAACAAAGTTTACCTGAATGTCTGTATTATGATTCATCACACCAACTTCATTCATACATTTTGCCTACAACACATATTCATCTATTACATTTTTAGTTTCTTTTTTAAAGCTTGTAGTCATTTTGTAGGCAGATTTGTGTTTCTGGACTCACCAAACAAAGTGATGGTTTTACTATTGAGTTTAGTTCAGTCTCATCCTTTTGCAGATGGACAAATTTAAGGCATCCACACCTTGTATACATTACTTCATTTCTCGCTCTTCTTTCATTTTAGGTGGCTTTGAATGGGTAGAGAGTAGGTTTTAAACACAATTTCATCGAGAATGTTGATACGGGTGTAAGAACTGCTGTCTCTCAGCCAGAAGGTATAGATTGTGCTTTGGTTGGAGACAACTTCATGGAATTTGTACATTTTCCATTGAATATATATTTGCCCCAGTATTATAGTCCACATCTCCCAGTTGAATCTCCAAAGGAAGTCCCCTGAGGAGTTATGAGGAGTGCTTTTCCCTGAGTGTGATGGACTACCAACACCTGCATTTCTCCTCCAGTTAGATGATTTGAAATCAGGTTTTTATTACGATTCAAACTTAAAAGCCTCACATGCTTTTTGAGACTAATAACAATTTGAAAAACCTGATTTAAATGACCTTTAATTTGAAAATAAGTTAACTTGGGTTTATGATCATGTTATCACATGCTCTTTTGATGCTTTGTGGACAGAAGACAAAAAGTCTTATGACTGGCGAAAAGGTCAAAAGGTGGATAAAATGATTAACAGAGTAATAGAGAGGAGAGAGAGAGAGAGAGAGAGAGAGAGAGAGAGAGAGAGAGAGAGAGAGAGATTGCCCTTTCAAGCTATCTATCCAATATTTCTTTGGCATAAAAAAATAAAAATAATTATATATATATATATATATATATATATATATATATATATATATATATTTTGCTTTGGTAAAAAAAAAAATGTTGTTCCTCCTCTGTCTTTATTTCTTCCTGCTATGGTTTATTAATCAGTTGATACAACTTGTACTATAAGCAAACTGAGATAGGCTTCGACTGTGTAACAAATTCCATATTGTCCTCCAGGACCGACTTTGGACACCCTTGTTCTAGACCAACAGCAATATGTCCTGCGAATTATAGCTCCTTTTGATTGGCTGAGAGTTTGATTCAGTTCTGAAAGTACCTGGCCAACCAGACAATAGAAAACAATAGAAAAATGTAAAATAACATATTTTAACAGTAATTTAAAAACATGAACTCCAGAATACAGATTTACAGTTTTTTTTCTGGTGTACCCTTATAAAACAGAATTAATGAATATGTAATTACTGTGATTTTTAACAGAGTAATTTTTTACAGTACTTTTTGCAAAAAAATATTTTGACTGAGAAACGGATAAAAAGTCAGAATAGTTTCTTTAAAAAGCCCTTTCTGTCTCCAAAAAAGGTTATTGGAATCTTAATCTATTTTGTTATTTTCTCCATTAAATAACGGCAAAGTCTAGAAGATTTTATGCAGAAAAACTATATTTCAGATCCAAGAATTAAGAGCTTACTTAAATATATTAAATTGATTGATAGTCATTGGTTACCTTGTAATGTTGCCTTCAGCTAGTTATCAGTGAATGAGTTTTGGTCCTGTTTTAAAGGTTATTTTAATGGAAAACAAAACAAAGTCAGGTCACAGCAATTTTCCACTTCAGTAATTAGCTGCATCTTATCAGCAGAGCCAGTGACCTGTGGTAGGAATGCTTGCAGGTCAGAGAAAAGTGAGCTTGAGCAGAGGAGATGCTGCACAGACAGGCCCCGTTCGTATCAGGTGAAGATGGCTCTGATACAATAACACTTGTGAAAATGATATGACTTCAACAATAGGCGAAGACAAAGCAGTGAAAATAATTCATGCAGAGTAGTTTGTTTGGAGGAGAACAGCCCAGGGTGTGTCTGGATGAGACTGCTGTGAGAAAACAACCAAGACCTGCCGTGGAAAACAATGTTTAGGTTAATGTAGACAGCATCAGATGGAATGAAAAAAAAAAACTACTTTATTGGAAGGGTT
This sequence comes from Danionella dracula, assembly GCA_900490495.1. Lineage (NCBI taxonomy): Eukaryota > Metazoa > Chordata > Actinopteri > Cypriniformes > Danionidae > Danionella > Danionella dracula. Next base: position 12,631,069 of record UELW01000111.1, read on the forward strand.
TACAATAGATGGAAAAAAACCTAAATTGTGAAGAATATAATTGCTTTAAATGTATTTTAAACAAAGTTTAACATTTACTGCCATTATTCTAATAACTCAATTTGTCGAACAATAAAGAGTGAACATGTTAAATATATTTTAAACTATGTAATTATGTTTTGGACTACAGAACAGAGAAAATAAAAGCTGCAAGTAAATATTTACGGAATCAGGTATATGTTTATGTACAGCTTAATCAGAAATAGCAAACTGAATCAAGAAGTACACCCTTCATTTTATGACAAGTTATTAAGTAACTTTATCATCTCAGGCATCAAAGTAAAATACGCAGCAGAACCATAATACGTGTTTGTCCAGTAACAAAGGTAGATAAACTGATCAAAGATTGGAAATAACATTAGCTTCTGTCAGAAATGACCTCTAAAAATATGAGGGAGACATTGTTGACCTCCTGTTGATTTTGAATGCTTGCTTGTTAGTTCGTTAAAATGCAAATGTTCTCTTTTTTTAGGTGTCGCATAAGAGGAACAAACACCTAAAAACAACAAGTGGATTTTAACATTTCCCTTGAATCGTTGTGTCAGTCAGGAATCTTGGAATAATTTTGCATGAACAGTTGTCCTTCAAAGACCACATCACAAAGACAACTCGAGCGTGTAGATTTGCACTGCACAACATTTGAAAGATCAGGCCCTTCTTAACTGAGCATGCAACTCAACTCCTGGTTCAGGCTCTGCTCCTCTCACATCTGGACTACTGCAATGCTCTCCTAGCAGGACTTCCAGCAAATGTGCTCAAACTTCTGCAGATGATCCAGAACTCTGCAGTTCATTTTATCTTCAAGGAACCGAAGCGAGCTCATGTTACTCCCCTCTTCATCACTCTTCACTGACTCCACATCGCAGCTCGTGTTAAATTCAAATCACTGATGGTGGCTTACAAAACCATCTCCATATCAGCCTCTTTTTATCTCCACGAGCTCATACACTCCTACATGCCCTCCAGAAGGCTGCACTCAGAGAAGGAACAGCGACTCGTATATATATATATATATATATATATATATATATATATATATATATATATATATATATATATATATATATATATATATATATATATATATATATATATATAGCAGTTGAATGATTAGTTGATACTAAAGTTCTACTATGAGCAAACTGAGAGATAATTTGTCTGTGTACCAAACGCCATATTGTCTCTCCTTTTTGAAATATAGCTAGCAATTATATTTATAGATTGATAATGTTTTGTCTCTGGGAAAGTTTTAAAAACAACAAGAGTACAAATACATACTTAAGTTATAAGAGAGTAGGCATAGTATGTTTATTTGAAACAAATTTTTGTCTGTTATATTGTGTATTTAAGAGTCACTGGACTGTTTCCTAACATTTGTTAATAGATAATCCACAATACTTTGATCATACACTAGGAGAGTGTCAACACTAGTTTATAATTTATTAAACATCTCTACAACACTTTACAACCCAACTGGATGCTTTTGTTTGCTGTCTGTGTATGAAACCCCCCACCATTTCTTTTACACTAAGCACTTGACTCAGTTTAAGACTAATCTATAAAGAGATTTTATTGTTATTGTGCAACTTTTAAGACGTCCCATTATCCTTTTAAGTAAATAAGTAATACGTGGACACTGAACCACGTCTCACCCATTGCAAGACATACCTGTGTGCCTGTGGATTGAGTTGAGGCCTGTTTGTCTCCACGCGCTGTCTCATGTCATGTGTGTGTGATTCACGGATTAATATGATTCATACTACTGTTGTGCAGTAGTGTTATTGCATCATGTTATTGCATTAAGTAGCTTAATGCACTAAAAGCTGACTGCAACCAGGCTTTAAAACATGAGATGAATTAGATAATAACTGTGAGCTTATTAAAGTAATGCCTTTAAAATATTAAGCATGGAAAGTTTTAAAGTAAAATAAAGTTACAGGTTATATCTTTTTTTGAATTGTCATTTCATTAAGCAATAGTTCATTTTTCTTTAGGTTTTCAAGCCACAAAATTCTTTACCATCAATTATGATGTAAAATGTGATTTACAGATCTTCACTTTTTTATTTAATTCCTTAAAAGATGTATGAGTTTTTGTAATTGTTGCTGTTTGGGCACATGGTGGTGCAGTGAAAAGAGTTATTCCCTCTCAGACACAAATCCACCAGTTTCAGCAAAGCGGGGCTTAAATAAGCATTCTCCCATAGGCTTGCAGGTAATTCCTCCAGGTACAGCAATTTCTTTTCGCAGTCAAAATCATGCTTTACAGGTGGGCTGATAATTCTCATTGGCTCTCAGCGGTTAATGTGGGGGTGTATGCTTTTTTGTGAATGCGTTCATGCAATGGAAAGGCGTCCATGGTGCACCTTTGTGAGGATGTGAGGATGAATGGATTGCTAAGTAATAATTACTCTAGATTACAATACTTGCAAGAACCTCGCATTTTAGCCAGCATGCTAACATTTCATTTTCAGTAAACAAAGAAAGATTCTGGTTTATTTCCTAATTAGGGATTTTGCATGCTCTCCCTAAAGTTCTTCCTCACCTGTTTCTTTATGTCTATAAGACTACACAGGGTGTATTTTAGTTTAGCGCACTTTATTTCCAATGTGCCGGTCACATTATCATTCGAGAGCTCCGATGGTCATTATGGTCCATTATGAATACAAGATGGACGGAGTGTTCGTGATGTCACCCAAAGATTTCTGGCTAAATGAAAAATGAAATAAAACTCAAAAAGGGCATAGCCCGTCCTCGAAAACACGTCCATATCGGCGGGACATGGCTGTAGCGAAGGTGTCTGATTGGCTGAAGGTTTACATTTTATATATCTTAAACAAACAAACAAAAAAAGAGTGTTCATGGAGGTCATAACTAGCAATCTGAATAAAAAAATCTAATGGAGCCAGGGGTGGAAATATGTGTTTTTCAGCTACAAATTTGGTCAGATTTAACATTGGAGTGAACGAGAACTAGCTCCCCTTGGAATTTTTTTTTTAATATCAAGGTCTAAATATAACGGATCCAAATGGCCGCGGGTTTCATTCTAATGTACCTCAGATAAACACTGGAGCCCTGAAAAATGAAATTTGGATTTTAAAACATAATTTCAGTCAAATCAAGCTTTAACCTCCCATGATGCAATTCAGCTCAACTTTCATCAAAGCGAAATCCAAAATCTCACATCATAGGCTGGAACTTTTACTTTCGCACCTTCATTGCCATCTCATTCAAGTCTATGGAGCTGTTTTCCTTGTGTGACCAGGCATTCAGAGTGCAATCCAAAATTGTACAACATAGTTTCGATCCATCATTTGCGATCTCATTCAAGTCTATGGAGTTGTTTCAGAGTGTGACTGCGACATCAGACTTTGCTTCTAATTTAAAATAGCTTGCTACACCAATAATGTAAACCCTAAGTATTATTCTCTCAATAAACAAGCTTTAGGTGAATTGATTACTCTAAATATTTCTCAGGAGTGAACAATCAGGAATGACAGGCAACCTTTTGTGTGAATGAACTGAAGCAGGAACCCTAACCAGTCTAAGCAAACGAAAATAGATCTTATAACTTTTTCATCTTTAAAATGTAATGAAAGTGTATTTGAATAAAAAAAGCTGTGGAAATATCAATAATTAACTTTGTGTGACTCATGAGGGTTAACCATAATTTATTTAAGTTAAAGAAAGAAGGAAAGAAAGAAAGTATATATATTTTTAAAAGTACAAAAAACATTCAAGTGGGAAACTGTTTTTGGTAACCATTTGACTGAAACATGGATGAATTAATATAAATATTATTATGTTTTGGGTACCAAAAAGTGATGAAACGAATATTGTACTTGTTTGACACCGGAGTCACATGGGCTGATTTAACAATGTTTTCAGTGAAGCATTGAAATGGCATTACTCTTGACAGTCAACATTTCTATGTCAAACAAGCCCTCTATGACCTTGAAACTTTAAAAGAAGGCACGTCATACTTTAATATTGTTAACACCAGCTGTTCTCTATCAAGCCTTGTGGTTTGCACGACAACATAATAACTGTTTTGTCCTGAATGACCACTGTCGAAAAAGTCTTTCCTCATTCTCCTTTTATTCTTTTGATTTGTCTGATGCCAAGAGCCTGAAGGGAGAGGGAGGTCACTGTTTGTCTATCCTTTCCAAGACATCCCTTGTTGTGCAAACTAGATAGAAGGTGTTTAAGAGAAAACCCACTCTTTATTCCAAGAACAAGCACAAAATAGAGGTCAGTCACGAACACGGTTTTTAATCGAAACAGAGGCAGAAAGATAGAAATTATCGTATTTGACCTTCAAAAAAATCCTGTTTACAGCTTTAGCAATGCGTAAATTGTGCATGAAATTACTATTACATCTGTTAGGGTGTTTTTTTTTTATATTTAGCTTAATTTTGCATTTTTTTTTCATTGTCAAGGGAAACAAGTGTAGCTTAAACCAGTCTCCACGAGAAACCACTCATGATTCTGTCAGGTAAAAGTCCACAAACCTTATCAGTAATTATCTTCGTTAACCCAGTTTATTAGCCTGAACCATCTACTCTTTGATTCGTTGTGGACTTACTTATAAATCATGGAATCATAAAAGTTAATCTGATCAACAATGCTTCAGTATTTTTCCACAATACAACGAACCTGCCTACCTGGAAGGCTTTATACAAAACACCCAAAAATAGTTGCTATTTGACATGGATGATTTATGAACGTTCCAAACGTAAATACAAGACTGTAAATAAACACTGTACTTATAATTTTCATTTACTTTGGTGGTTGAAATTGGGCTTGACAGTTAATCAGCACAATGGTGGTGGCTGTGTAATGTGTCCATTGTGTACAAGTCTGTTTCCTCTGCCTCAAACACAGAGAAAGCATTGTGCAGTTAGGACACAATGCATACACACATACAAAGGCATGTGCTAGGGTTAGTTGTTTTATTTGAAAAAGTAAAGTCTTGAAAGAGTCTTACAGGCTAAAGCACAATGTGATAAAAAAAATGAGAGTGTGTTTTTGCCAGTTTTATATATGTATATGGATATTTTCATTGCGTGGACTGTCATCATATCTAATGCAATGCCTGGAAGGTAGGCATGACTGGATAAAGTTGCCCAATTGTGGACGAGTGGGCAGGTCTGACTGAAGTCGCATCTTTATAAAATTGCTTGTTACATCCTGTGAAGAGCAGCACGTTAATTGTCAACACTCAAAGCCTCAAACACTTGTTAATCTCGTGGACTTTCTTATCATTTCAGGGCAAGCAGCCGGTGAGTAAAAGTCCTTTTATTTTGTAAGTCGTTTGATGGTTTAATGTGCTTTTAAACCATATCTAACATGTTTGCCACGTGATAGCATTTTAAGGTGTATATTTCTTACATTTATAAATGAGTATTTTCCAGGAATTCGTGAACAAGGCTAATAAGAGTTAAGTAAACAACATTTTATGCGCGTTAAGTGAAACTTGATAGCGTTAATTTACGTTGGTTTTGTTTTTCAACGTGTCATGCGCGTGCGTCAGATTTCAGTGTGGTTGTAAATTACTTCAGGTTAGGTTGAGTAGAAAAGGGAGGTCATGTCAACAAACCACTGGTGCTTTTTACTCAGAGAAAGTTTACAGGTCTTATCCGTTTGAATAATTATTAAAATAGGTGTTGAAAACGCCTAAACAAGTAACAAGTGAATTTCATTCCTTATTTGCTTTAACTATTAACACGAATTGATTTGATTTAATGATCTTCCTTAGACAAACTACACTGTTGCTCTTTGTGACATATTTTGACAAATGAAATGGGCATTTAACAAGTTAGTTATGGATTATGAGTGAATATTTGATGGTACATGTTTAAACTCATTAATTAACGTTTAGTGCTTTTTGATCTACTGTTTACTCTGGACCAGAAAATTCTCATTTTTTAAATCTGTTAAAGCAGATATATATGTTCATAAATGTTTAGTCACAGATACTTGTACCTCTGGGGTCACAGTGGTGCACGGAAATCAATTTCTCTGTACGTTGGAGTTAGAATATCCCTTTTTCTTGAGTCGCTGTACGACATGTGCATGCACGCAACAATAATTTAGGGAGAGCTTGAGCGGACAGACATCAAAACTTTTAGACAAAATATGGGCAATTCACTATTGGTTTAGTTTTGGTGATTTAAAATTTGCCATCAAACGCTGGTTAGCAAATATATCGAATTAGGTAAAACTCACTTTGGGTAGATATGCTATAGAGCAGAGGTCTCAAACTCGATTTCTGGAGGGCCTCAGTATGTATAGTTTTGCTCCAGCCTTAACAGAACACACCTGATTCCACTAATTAAGCTCCTCTGAATTTTGGTGAAGCTACTGGTCTTGAAAAAGGATTGGAACAAAAACCTGAAGTGTCTGCAGCCCTCCAGGAATTGAGTTTGAGACCCCTGCTATAGAGGGTATCCAGTAACCCTTACTGCACACTTTAGTTTGACTCTTTTTGTGCTTTGACCTGTATTTGATGCTTTGTTTAACTGGTCTCATACAACTCAACTAGCGACATTCATTGGCCACAGAAACCTAACCGTTACAAAATGCATTTTGAACAAGACATTTTTTGACTGGTCAAAACTGCCATTCTGATAACGCATTAATTCCAGCAATGGTAAGGATGGGGGTGTTGTTTAAAGATTACCAAATAGAATAGGTCTGGATTGAATGGAGAGCCTGATAAATTTGGATGTTTTGAAGTATATGGAGGATTTCAGGCCTTGAAGGGAAGTAATTGACCTTGTGTTTCCCTGGTTTATATCCTGCAGAGACCTTACCACTCCCAGGTAAAAGATTAGTCAAAGAGGCCAAAAGGGCACAGCTTAAAAACAAGCAGGTGACCTACTTTGCAGCTAACCGTTTCTTACTGGTTCCACTATAAACAGACCTGTTTTTGTTCATCAATCGTTCTTGATGGCAACACATAATTTCAATTTAGCACTAGAGTGTATTAAATAAAATTTGGTAAGATGATTATTTGCTTATGTGAAGGCCTTTGATTATAAGGGGTTGCATTTAAATCAAAGTCTGCAGCAAATATAGTTGCTTGAATTTTGCATTTTGAGAAAAAATGCAAAAGGTTGCGTGGCTGTCTTTGTGTACAATTATTGTTTTAAGATTCAGAAATATTTCACTTCAATAGAATGTTGAGTGTTTTTCACACTTACACAAATGAGATGTATATTTTGCAGACATAGGAATACATAAATTGTTTTCACCGTGGGGCTATTGCTCTAGAACATTTTTTTTTCAAACATCAACAGTGGCTCTTAGAAATGTCATACTACAATTTTTAACTTTTGCACAAATTTTGCACAAAGATTTTATTTTAAATGCGTTATTATTTAAAAAGTTGTCATTATGGTTTTGAAGTGGATTGTCTTGTTCTTTTCAAACACAGTATTATAAGACATTGAAATTGTTTTAATGCTCTGATGTAAACCAAATAACAGAATACATTTTCACCATCTTGATCATGACTTATTCAACTTACAAATGTAGGAGAGGCCGAGTGTTTTTCAAAGTTTGTCTTTATTAATTTCTCTTTATTTCTTTAGTAAGATGGATCTAAAACCGTTTTATGCTTGCATAATATGAAAAGTTGCCAATAATTAGTTAAACTTTGGAATTTTTTATTCTGCAATACTTTGGGGTCATACTTGTTTGAAGTCCCCAAAACAAACATTCCCCTAGAGCACTTGCATATTGTCATTAGTTAAATTTCTCCTGTTGATTGGCTGCAAGCTTGTTTTGGTACCCAAAAAATGCACAATTGTATTACTTAGTGAAACTGTGTAAAATGTTTTTAAAAATCTTTTCACATTTACAAATTGTCAAAAGACATGACTTCATGATTAATAATAGCGTTGAACTCAAAGCAAAGATGTTTGTCTGTGAAAGAGTCATGCCTTTGAAGAGCAAGAATTCCAGCAAGAAAATGCTTTGAATTGGTTCCTTGCACTTGTGTACAAACAAAAGAATGAATAGGTGCTTTTTATAGAGGCTTGTTACAGGAACACTCCTTGAACCTGCGGAATGAAAAGACACAATAAGCTTCAGGCTGACTTTGGAACAGAAATGGCTAGTGTTTGAAGGGGGAAGGCAGTGCAGGAGTGTCACTAGCTTCCTGTGTTTAGTGTCCAGAGCTGCTACGGAGGAAAGCCTGACATGTGACCTATCGCCATCTCAGCCAGACAAAGAGCTCCTTCAAGGTCCTCAATCCATTTACATGCAGATACACAGTCAGATCGCCCTCTTTGAAATGCATGATCTGCATTATCTGAAACAAAATGAGCTGTTGGGGTGTAATGAGGAATGAGGAGATGGGCAAAGATTTAACTAAACTTGCATTTTAAAAGAACATACACAGTAAACAATGTGTGTCAGTGGATAACTTAGCGTGCCATAGGCTTGATTCCACTCAAGTTGCTGGAAGTGACTTCTAACAAAGCTGAATTTCACCACACTATGAACAGGGAACTAGAAATATGATACTTCCTCCTGAAGTCTAACATTGTCCTGTTCACTTTTTTCTTTAGGGGTTCTTGATAAAAATGGATGAGATCCAAGTTGAGTCAAAGCCTCTTTTGGTGGACAAGGATTTACAAGTATGCAAAACATATAAAAAATATGACTAAAACTCCAATACATGTTGTTTTAACTGACGGTTTCCTGTTCTTCTTAGGGACTGAGAGAGGCTGTTCAGAGACTGGAAATAAAGGCAAGTGTTTCAGTTTTGTGGATGTGTTTATATTACTTTTTTACTTTCAGCGTCATGCATTGTGTACCATGCACCATGTGAGAAAAATTGCATTTATTAAGTTTAAGCACAGAAAATGCAGATGTTGCTTATTATTTTTCTTTATTTTTTGGAAGCTCTATGTCAACTTGTAAGAAAGCTGCTAAATTGCTGTGCTGGTAGAGTAGTCTAACCAGACTCAGGCCCTGTTCACATGTATCCAACTCTTTGAGCTTAAATAGTTGAATGTTTAGTTTAATTTAAACTTGGTTTAAATTAGTTTAGTTTAAACCTTATTTAGGAGTCATAATTCTAACAGATGAATGGAAATAATTTGTCTTGCTTTTAGCGTTTTAGCCATACCAGGTTGCTAAAGATTAGATTGTCATGTTCACAAAATGATACATGAAGCTTAAACGACTAACTATCAATCTAACTAAACAAAAAACTAAACTAACTATCAGTGATGCATTTATGTCTTTATAGTTTGAAACTCCACATAGTTTTTACAGTATTTTTATTTGTCTTTGATAAATGTTTGAGCACTAAAGGGCTCTGAAGACTTAAGGCTAGTGAATAAAGAATGCATGCTCACTCTTGTAAATTAGTTTTCTATGTTTTTGTCTATATATTATGTCTAATGCTTTAGTGCCACCACTTGATATTTGTACCTGTGTTTATGTCTTCTGAATCCTACATTGTTGAAACAATAGTTTTGTGTCCTCATCCCAATTTAAATACCATAAGATCATTTTTGGAACTTTGCGCGAGTGTTTGTCACCACTATTACTAAAAAGTGTGCAAAAGTTACATTTTACAAGTTATTTCTTAGGAGTTATTTAAGTAAACCATATGCATACAACATAGTGGGTAAAACATATTTTGACACTTGATCAGTGAATGTCAAAATATGTTGTCATACTTTGTTACAATTATTTGTATTTCTCAGAACTTCAAGAAACATACATTCAATAAAGGTAGTTTTGCCATTTGCTCACTAGGTTTTTTGAATAGGTTTTAAATATCTTGCTAAAAAAGTTTCAGGGTATTTGTATTTTAAAAATTCTTTAAAAATGTTATTGCAAAAGGTTCAGCAACTTGTTAAGCTGGAGTCTTAAATTAATTCGTCCTCAGAATTAAAAGTTAGTATAAGTTTCAAATTAAATGCATATCAAGTAACTATACAGGAAATAAACAAATGATTTAAAATAAAAAACAATTTTTGATTCTATTTCACAATGGAATAAATATATGTATGTATGTATGTATGTATGTGTAATTTAAATAATGGGTTTATTTGGGAAGTTAATGAGAGTAAAATATTCAGGGTATGTTCTGTCTTTTGCCCATTATTCAGATAAAGACAAATGGGGAAATGTGTTATTTGGGGTCTCATTATAATATTAAGTCAACCTAATAATAAGTATTTGTGTTTATTTTAATTTAATAGTTATATAATTGTTACAAACACAATTAGATTTAGAGACAATTATATCTCCTGTACTGGTGTTAAACTTCCAGTACACATTCAGTTCCAGTTTCAGCAGGTATCTCGTGCTGATCCTCACCCAGATTACAGGCCTGAAGTCTGCAGGTCATGTGTTTAATAAGAGTCTTCAGCCTCCAGGCCAGTGACGTGGACTGCTGAGGAAGACATGGGCCATCTGCCCGAGACGCGCACGTAGGTCTCGTCCCGTTTAAAGAGATTAGTGCCAGCGGGAGACAACATATGTTTGTGCTCTGCCACTGTACAGCACTAAGCACAAAATGTTTATGTAGTTGCCCTTGCTGCATACTCTCAGGCAGTATGTGCTGGTCCTAAACTAATTTCTGCAGCGTCAACCAGGTGATCTTTGACCAATGCCGTGCACTCAGAGGCTTTTCTCAATGGCTCTTGCACTTCGGCTGTTGTTTGTTTTTTCACTGGTGTTAAATTAACTTCAAGGAGGTCCAATGGCAGTTAAAGGTCAATCCGAGGGAGATGATTTGTGATTTGTTGATCTCAGTGGTTATTCAACTTCCTATGTTGATATTAAACACACGTTTAAACACAAAAACAACTTTACTTTGTCTTTTGTTGTATGGAAAAAATTGAATAGGTAAAAAAACTAACTAAAATGTGTTGTGTTCAAATACCGAAAGAAAACTTCAGTCAACATTTTGAAGATCAAAATTGAGTTAATTTAAATTTCAGTTGAAGTTCGTTAATAATTATCTATCCTTCTATAGTATAACTATTAGCATTTTAAGTGTTTAAATTACAGTTATAAATTTTTGTATTATTTTAATGATAAATTTTGCAAGTGAGTAGGGAAACATACTAGCTGTTTGGCTAGACAAAGCAAGCCAAGTTTATTTGTATAACACATTTTGTACACAGGGTAATACAAAGTGCTTTACATTGGAAACAAGGAATAAAAAGAAAGCACATTTTAATAAAGTCAAGCATAAAAACAAGTGATATTAAAAACGGAAAATTAAGACATGGATTAAGATAGTGAAATGCAGAGATAAAATAGATGTTCGGACGTTGGTTCTCAGTCGACAAAAGCACGTTTAGACAAGTTGATTTTATTTGTATTACACATTTTTAATTCAACGTTAATTGAAGGTACTGTGCATAAGAATAAACAGACCATAGATTAAAAGCAGAGGTTACAGTAATAGATAAAAGAAAAGTAACACATTGTTCAGTGCTACTAAAGTAGTCATTTTAGACCCTGTAACCTGATGTTTTTGCCTGTTGTAATTCTTTATTATTCCAACAATGTAAGATAAAATTAATACAATAGTCTCACAGAAACCAAAAATGATGTGCAGACACTATAATTAGCATTAAACTATTTAATCCTCAATTTCTTATTTGATATAAGCATCTCAAAGTAGTTTGGCTTCGCTTGCCCAAGTTTCCATGGCCTAGAGAAGGCATTGCTGAGCATCTGACATGAGGCTGATCCAATTTACGGATGTCGTTAACTAGAATTAACTTGTTTTGATCTCAGGGCAAAGCATGCTGGGAGCACTGGGCTTATGTCTGAGTATAAAACCCTCTGCACAGATGAAAACTAGATAAGTGCATGAACCAGAGCTTATTACCAGTAGGATCTTACAGTCATTCTCATCGTTAACAGTAACGATCACTGGCAGCCATGGTTCTGGAAGATTCTGAAATGGAATTAGTGTTCGAGATTGAAGTCTCTGTGAGTAGAAGCTGATTTTTGCATAAATATATTTTTTGTTGTGGCAGCTGTAAGTTGAAATCAAACATATAAATTGTATGTGTATCCTGCTTGTAACAATCCAGTTGCATCAAATCCGGTTTAAGGCCTAAATCATTACTGTTAATGCTTAAAAACTTTAAATGTGTGATGTTAGTCTGAATATTTAGTAGTGCGTGTACCTCTGGACTCTGGAAAAGGTGGAAGAAAGGTTTTCTCTGCCTGTTTTTATGAGCTATGAGCATAAGGATTACAGATTTGTGACCAACATACGTTGAGTGTTGAATTGTTTGTCTGTGGTGGTTTTCATACTGCCTATGAAAATTGTAATCACCAAAAGGGGTCATAAAATCTAATTTGGTGTCAGTCAAAGCAGCCTTGCAAACTGGACGGTTTATTATTATTCATAGAATTTATTCTTGTGTAATTATTGAATTGGTTCATATTTAAAATATGTTTTAATTCTCAAAGTGGAAGCAGTGGGAGCAGCTGCGATTAATGTCGCTAAAGATGGCTTAGCAGTTGCAGACGATCTGTTTGAGTTCCCTGCAGTATTTTAATTACATATAGTTAAAAGCTTAATCTTTTGAAGTAATTGAATCTATTTTAAAACATGAGTGACATTATTGTTGAAGACCATTTCAACAGACCTTATATCTAACGATGTAAAATATATAATAGATATTTCAGTAAAGGCTTATCGTATTTTCTTATAATGCAGGAACATGATGTGGAGACGCCGTACGGCAGAATCCACTGCACCATGAAAGGAGTCCCTAAAGGCGACCGGCCTGTCATCCTCACCCTGCATGATATCGGACTAAATCGTAAGCATCACAAAATCCAGCACACATTTGTTTCACAAGTCTATGTTTTAATGTGCATAATGTTCTGATAGACAAGAGCTGCTTCGACACCTTGTTCAGCCATGAGGACATGCAGGAAATCATGCAGCACTTTGCTGTGTGCCACGTGGACGCTCCAGGGCAGCAAGAAGGAGCAAACACATTCTCTACAGGGTAAATTGCTTCAGATTAAAAATATACATATATTTTTTATAGTACAGCTTGATTAAAAAGATATTTTTTTTAAGATATGAGTACCCATCAATGGACCAGCTGTCGGAGACTCTTCCATCAATCCTTAAACATTTTGGGTGAGGTGTTTTTTTGTTAATTTTGCACTTTTATGAAGAGTAAGGAAAACTTTGTTTGTCACTAACTGGTTGCATGAATCCCCATAGACTGAAGAGTGTGATTGGCATGGCTGTTGGAGCGGGTGCTTACATCCTTTCTAAGTTTGCTGTGAGTTTTGGTTCATTTTGGAAAATATACTATAATGTCATAAATAAAACTGCTAAAAACTCTCTTTTGAAAAAAAAGAAAGAAAAAAAATGACTGGTTGACTTTCCATGTCTTGCAAATTCTTGTATTCTAGTTGGATTACCCAGCAATGGTGGAAGGTCTGGTTCTGATAAACATCAACCCATGTGCTGAGGGGTGGATGGACTGGGCAGCACACAAAGTGAGTGCTTAGGTGGATCATATAGATACAATTTTATTTCCAGATCTTTTCAGCTTCAAGCAAAACATTTTTAACTTCCAGATCTCAGGGTGGACTCATGCCATGCCTGACATGCTCATCTCTCACCTGTTTGGAAAGGTGGGTTTAACTTTAAACAAACTCTTGTGTAATGTGAAGTCCAGGCACTAACTTTTCCTCTTTGGATTTTTGAAGGAGGAAATGCAGCTGAACCATGAGCTCATTGGCCGATACCGTCACCATATCGTGAATGAAATGAACCAGTATAACCTGCAGCTCTTTGTCAAGTCTTACAATAGGTAAGCACAGTGCAGCATTTAAAATAAGACTCAAATATCAGTGTCATTAATTTATTTTGTTTCCTAGCCGAAGAGACTTGGACATTGAGAGGCCTGTTCCTGGTGGCACAGTTAGTGTCAGAACTCTGAAGTAAGTTAAGAGTTTGTTAGAGCATCTATATGTCATTAGAGTTTCCTGTTTTGATAAATGTATGTTCTGGTTATCAGGTGTCCTGCTCTGCTGGTGGTTGGAGACAGTTCTCCTGCTGTGGATGCGGTGGTAGGTTTAATTCTTTCCTTGCTACAAATAAAAAATTATTGCTATAAAATAATTTTGTTTTTTTTCCTGATTAGGTTGAGTGCAACACAAAACTGGACCCTACCAAAACCACATTGCTTAAGGTGAGTTTGCCAAGTTGATGTTTATTGGCCAAGTGGAAAAGTCGAGCAATGATAAGATCCATCAGCTCAGCTTTATCTAGTGACTAATTTACCCAGGTAGTGCCAAACAGTTAACTCTGACCTGCTCCAGGGCACAATCTTGCCTCTGCTGACCTAATTTTCCACAACCAGGGAACAGGTGGACTTAGAATTAGGTGCATGGCTTCTGAAATGCCCTATTTATCACTGATAAGTGCTGAGAGCGGTGAAGCTAATGGAGTGCTTGGTGGTTTTAGACTTAGTGTGAATGGAAGAAAGTGAATTGAAAAGCAGGTAATAACACGTTTGTGACTTTATTACATTTTTATTTAAGCTTTTATGTCTTTTTCTTCAGATGGCTGACTGTGGAGGACTGCCCCAGGTTGACCAGGTGTGTATTTTTATAATGTCTGCTCATTTAGAATCGTTTACGAGTTTGGTAAGGCAGAGGAAGTTCATTAGGGTTAAAGCTGGACTAATCTCATTATGAACAGCGACATGACATAGTTCTTAGCTGTAATACTTAGCTTTCCACCTGCTGCTACAAGCTGTTCAAATGGAACTGTGCAAATCAATGTTTCACTTCAACCTGGTTAGCTTTTCTGTTGTCAATCAAAATGATATAGTTTGTCCTTTTTTCTTTCTTTTTTTTAGCCTGGGAAGCTAACAGAGGCTTTCAAATACTTCATTCAGGGCATGGGTTACAGTAAGTATTTTTAATAGCCTTCAGTGTGTATTAGTTGTCAGACTTTTTGTATTGTTTTGACTGAACTAAAACATTCGTTTGAAAGTAGCGTTCATTCATTGTTAGCATTAAGCAACGGTGCGGTGCTGTCCTCTAGTGGTGTGACTTTGTTTGAAGTAACCATGCGCTACAATTTCAAGCCCAAATATTTTCTAGCAAACAAACAAAAGACAAAAAAATGAGATGATCCATAAATATAGCTCATTTACAATCACATTTGTTGTAATAAATGAGTGTTGTCAAGTGGACAACACATCCAAAGTCTAAAGCTATAAAGGCTAATATGTTCACAAAATATTGCTAAAGCAGCAGTACATCAAATTAAGGCATAAAAATACGTACCTCCTTGAGGTATAAAATATTGTACTGCTTTAATTAACATGTTTAGGACGTCAATTTTATGTTACATTGATGGCTGTATTTATGACTGTACAGCTTCTGTAATAATAAGGATTCAAACCTTCTTTTTTATTTGATAGTTGCTTAAAACTATGTATAAAGCAAAATTAAAAATAGTGCTCAGACATTTTGTCCTTATTAGGTAGCAGATGTTTTCTTCAATATTTTTACTATCTTGACCCTAAACATTTGACTGGATATATGTAGGTGTACTTGATTTTACATTGAACAGTTTTAATATAATTTAAATCCACCCTGCTGACCTTTTTCCTTAATAACATAATATGATTTTAATTATATTGTAGATAAATAGATTGTTCTATAGTATATAGTTCTATAGTTTAGGTATTGGACAATATTTTTCTGGTTTAAAATAAAATAAAAAGAATATTGTAACAAATTGTTCTGCTAAGCATTTCCTAACTAAATTAGTCCATGTAAAAACAAATTTAAATTGTTCATTTGTTCAATACACACTTTTTAGGTTTGTAAGTGAAAATTTTTTTGTAACTTTCTCTTTTTCTATGAAGCTGTATTAATTGTTTTGACAAGAACTTTGAAAGGAAATAGAAAAACAAATCATATATTATTATCATCATCATTAATATTATTTTAAGCAAAGACTCCATAAAAAAGAAAGCAACCTGATATCTAGATTGCTGGTCCGAATCATAAACAACAAACCACAGCCCATCAGCAGCAAAGTAAACATGAGGCGCTATTGCTTTGCGTCTTAAAATAACATCATTGTTTCTAAAAAATTGCAAACAGCCTCTTTTGAATTATTGTTAAAATGTTTACCTTTTAAGTAGCAATTACTGTAATTTATTAGTGAATGTTTTTTATTTTTTTATTTTTTCAAATATAACACCCTTGCATCTTTTTAACACCAGACTTGTATCCCTACTATAGTCGTAGAAAAAGAACAAGGGTACCCATTATCCATAACCTAGCTCAAACAGCTTGTCACATCTGCAACAATGCCGCTTACCATTTATTTCCATGTTTCTCAGTGCCCTCAGCAAGCATGACCCGTCTGGTCCGTTCCCGAACTGCATCCGGCTCCAGCATCACTTCCTTTGATGGCAATCGCAGCCGCTCACACACCAACGAGGGCAACCGGAGTCGTTCTCACACCAACGAGGGTCGAGCACGGGCACACACCTCTGAAAACCAGCGAGGCCGCTCACACACCGACCACATGGACAGTTCTGTGGACCAGGCACCCAAGTCCACCGAAGTGTCCTGCTAGACTGACACATACTAACCTCTTGGATCTGACTGTGCTGCTCTGCCGCTAACTCTACACACAGCGTTTCCCTCAGGGGTCTGGCACCATTTTATTAGTCAGAGAGCATTTACACCAAAGTGTCTTGTGCTAAGACTATATTTCCTGAGGAAACCTTTCCCAAATGCCCGATATTTGCTTGCTAGAGGCAATGCAGCACAGACTGTCATGATCATCTGTGTAACATGATCAGACAGAAGAGCACAATTTTGTAAATTCATATCGATCTGTATTCTGCTTAGTCAAAATATCACTTTTACCTGCTAGTCTGAGAGCTTGATTAATTTGTGTAATCTGTATATGCTGAATGGACCACAATGAATGGAATGGGGATCGGTCAGTTATGGAATAGAGAAGGTGATATATTATTTTTTCGATATGCTAACCTACCTTATAAAACTAAGGTAAATGTGCATAATTGTTGATTTGTAATGTGTTTGTTGGGAGTGTCCAGCTACGTTGGATTTTTTAACTCTGTGAGCGAGGCTCTTAGAAGTGATTTGAAATTATTTATGGATCAATCAATCAATCGTAATGTTAGTAAGAATTTATTTAATCCACTAAGTATATTTAACACAAGATGGTGACTGTATATGATTGTTATTCGCTTTTTATGTGTGTAATAATCTCTATGCAATCAAACACAATGGAACAAATGTGCCATGGAATCCTCTACTTGGATTGGATGCTTTTTGTTTTCTCAAAGCTTCAAAAGAAAGAAAAAAAGAAAAAGATGGTAACTTGCTCTTCCAGACTCACTTAAGCTAATGCTTGCAGCTTGGTTAAGCTTTTCGCTTTGTATAGAACCCACCCGAAGCACGGCATGTTTAATGGAATTATGGTTTGTATTTATTAAAAAAGGAAAATAAAAGATGGTTACTTGATTTTTTTTTCTTGTACGTATTTATTTGACAACAAAACCTGCCTAAGTGAACAAACAGGTGCTCCAAGTAAACAAAATACACTTTTCTAAATTTTATTTTTAGTATATTGTTTCCAAACTTGTTAACTGGTTCCTCGTAGTGTTTCTGTGTAAGTTTAAAGCAGCTTTTGGGCATATTTAGTACAATTACTTTTTTAATTTGTCAAAATTCGTCAAAATGTTCAACAATGTTAACAAACTTCTATTTGTTGATCAATATAAGCAATCCTATAAGTTGTGAGTTTTCAGGTTAATCAATGCCCTCTAAATAATTAACTGTTTACACATGCGTGATAGTTTATTTTTCTTTACTCTTAGGTTTCAAACTTTGACACTCAAGACCGATGCTTTAAAACATTTATACATTTTATTTCATCAAAAAATCTTCAATTCAATAATTATACTTTAAAAGCATGTTCAGTTGTAGAGAGAAATGAAAAGGAAAATAGAGAAACTGTCACGAGGGAGCAGAGTTCTGTGAGCAATTTAACCATGATTTTTAAGTCGACGAAAAGTCAAAGCGAGATAAGCTAGAGCCAAAGATAGATACAAAGACAAATCGTCAAGAAACAGATGTTTTGAGTTTAATACTTTGTGAGGCTTCAGAGTGTGATTAACCTTTAATAAAGATGGCGAATTACTTGTGATTTTCCTAAAGCTATCTGTACCCCAATTTTATTCCAAACACATTTTTTTGGTCCTTCATAATGCTTTTCACTTTTATATAAAAACGAATGGTATACCTATACATTGTTTGTCTTCCAAAGAGTGATATCTTTAATGAAAGCAACTTCCCCTTTAACAATTACTCCTCTATTTGTGTTATTTCCTGTGACAGGCTATAATGAGGCTCTATAACTGTGACCTCCACCACAGCAGATAAGCTGGTGTCTGCAGCCACAATGCATGGAAACTCTTTATTAAAAAAAAAGAATCTGTTTATTACAGAGAAAAGCCTTCTGAGCTTGATATTAACTAGAAACAACTTTAAACATGTTTCCAAGAGCTTACTAGCTCTAATGACCTTAAACAAACTAGCTGTGAGATTCTCAAAAATGAGAATCTAAGCCAATGACCTTTTTAAAGTTTGTGTTACAAACTAACACCAACCCGAACCTGTAAATTAATAATGAGCCTTGATGGAACGCTGAAGCACAGGCACAGGTATCCAGATGCAAATTTGGTTTATCAAGGTGTTTGTACAACTTTTTTAGTTTTTTTTTAATTAGGAAGATTTTTTTATGCTCAAAAGAGGAAATGAGAACATCACGCAATCCTTTTCAGTATTGAAGAGCATGGTTTAAGCTCCTTTTAAAAAAATCTGTTCTCAATCATTCTATTTGTCTACTTTTTGCATTTCTTTTATTTTGTAATCACAATAGAAAAAAAGTATCTGTGGTTTGCGTTCAATGGAATTTTATAAATCTACAGATTAAAAAAAAAAACAACCATTTAATAAGAGTGATGGGAATTGCTTGTTTTACATTTTGGGGCTAATATTTCTATCCATCCATCTTATTGTCGGCTTTGTTCCTTTCATTTTTCAGGGGTCGCCAGCAGAATAAACCGCCAACTCATCTGGCATACGTATTATGCAGCGGATGCCCTTCAAGCCACAACCCACCAGGAAACATCCACACACACACACACACACACACACACACAAACACACGCACGCACACGCACACACACACACACACACACACACAAACACACACACACACATATACTATGGTCAAATTAGCTTCCCAGATTCACTTGTACTGCATGTCTTTCGACTTGTGGGGAAAACCGGAGCAACCAGAGTAAACGCATGCGATTATGGGGAGAAAATGCAAACTACATACAGAAATACCAACTTACCTAACCGAGGCTCGAACCAGAGACCTTCTTGCTGTGAGATGATTGTGCTACCCACTACACCACCATAATGCCTGGGCTAATATTTCACTCTTAAAATTATTATTATATTTTTTTCAAAATATTACACTTTAAACTATTTTAATTATTTAATGATAGTCATGACAATTCCTTTAATTGTCATGATCAGGATTTGAATTCTGAACCTAAGAACACCTGCTGCTCACTACGCACTATACCATTGAGCTGTTTGACATTGGAATGCAAAATTGAGTCAACTAACTTTTTTTTGCTCAGTAAAAATTGCATTAGTTGTTTTTTTTTATCCTCATTGGCTTCACACAAATATAATTAATAAATAAAGTAGCAAGTTACATAGTTGACATTTCTTTGTAATTTCTGGACAAACTCTATACCCTTTCAGACCCTGGGCCCATTTCAATTGACACCCACTTTCATCTGTTGTTTAATAAGTAAAAAAAATTATAATAAAAAAGAAGAAAAAATCCACCAATTAAAAATCTTTAAACACAACATGAAGCCTATTCAATGGTGTTTAATTCATGTACTGACATTTTTGGAAATGTACTGAACAAATTTTGTTAGTTATGCACTGGAAATGCCCAAAAACTAACAACTTAAAAACAAGGTTTTTTTGAGACCTAGAAAATAATTTAGGTCTGACAAACAAAACAAAACATTGTAAATATACCAAAAACAAAAACGAAACAAAAAATCACATGCTGTTTTAAATGTCAGAGAGGGGTATGTTCAGTAGATCTATCTGGAAGTTCTAAATATGTGAAATTATTTCTACAAACATCTTTTATTTTTTATTTTGACTATTATTTTAATCTTTTTTTTATCAGCAAAGCACGATAAAGTTCTAACACAATGTTTATTTGTTTTGCACCCTTAATGTCTTTAATGGTTACAAACCTCAATATATCAGCTAGGAAACGAACCGACCTACAAGCATTCACACCAGTCATTAAGCCACTGATGTCAAACACAGGAAGTTGCACAACTTTTTTAGACAAGGTTTTATGTACAAGACTTAAAGGCTTTTGAAAACATCAACTATGGTTGTGGCGTAAACTTTCCAGACTGCACTTTCACATATTTTGTTTCCGTATTAATTTATTGCCATTCAACTGTGATGGACGCTAAGAAGATGAAGAAAGACAGCTAGTCAACTGTTCCTCATTTCACCAGAGGAAGTGTGTGGCTATAGCCTGTATATATGAGTTGCTTCATTTAGAGTCAGGGCATTTTCAGTCCACTCTGACGACTGCAGTTTCAGTACAGGTTTTGGACCAGTTTCTGTACCCTGAACAGTCGTTTCAGCCTCTTCTTGAACTGAAGCTTTACTGTCTGGATGAAAATGGACATTTAGCTGCTTGAATTAAGAGGTAAGACATCGTATTTTTGTGCCAAGTATATTTCAGTTTCTGTTGAGGGGAACATATATGTTGTTGGGGACAATTTATGGAGGATTGTAAGTCAATGAGTCATAACAGACCCCCAAGAAGTACCTTGGGAAACAATTTTTCCTGCTGGTAGCAGTGCTAACTGTATTCCTGGTCAACTTGCATTTTCATGATTTTATTAAATATTTACTTCAAGAAAAACTAATTTCTATAATGCAATATAGTATATCTATAGACTACAGTCTAATCAACATAATGTTTATGTTTCCTGAGCCTTGAAATGGATTCAGATTGGATTTATATACATCAGAATTATGAAAGACTTCTAACTTGATGAATTTGCTACCAGAAGACCATCATTGACACCCTCCCTAAGAAGCTTACAAAAGAAGCTGATTGTTCATCCGGCACAGTATCATAGTATATTAAGTGTTAAGGGGAAGGGAATTTGTGGCTGGAAAAGCTGCACAGGTGACACGGTTGACCTCAGCCAGGAGGGAGCAAATCAAACAAGGGTGATTCACAAATCTTCATAAAGAGTGGACTGAGGCTGGTGTCACTGCATTAAGACTCACTACATAAAAAGCATATGATACAGCTGTTGACTTCCATGTGTCAAACCACTCCAGAACCAAAAACCTGTTCAGCTGAGCTGAGCTTTCACAAATTAGCTCACTTGTAAAACCCACCAAGAACGTGTTTACACAATTTTATGAAAATTATTGTAGATTTTTTTTTCCTTTAATCTGTATGTACTTAGTACCTTATTTTATTATATTGTACCCTCTGTTTTGCCTAAATTGTGACAACAATTCCACTGAAGAAGATATAAAAAACATGCGAAACAGAAAGAAAAGCAAAAACCAAAACAACACATATTTACAAAAGACTGGTATGTTGGTATGCTTTGAAGAAGTGTTCAATTATAAATTAAAGGTGATTGAGTTTTGCTTCATAATATTTTTGACAATGGGGTTTGAGTAATTTTGTAAATTTTTTGCTTACTTTTTCATTTTTTGATTGCTTTCACTGAACTAAAACTTTTACAGTGTAATGCATGCAATTTCTTTTGCTATGTACTCCCAAACGTTAAAAGATTTTATTCTAAAAAAGTATGTTTAGTAGATAGTGGTCTCGTTACCGCTTCCCTGTTCTCTTTCTCTGAAGCGATAACATTCAGAGGGTGTTAAAAAATGTAAAACAATTGTTGTTGCCGATGAATGATCAACTGAAAACTCTTTTTTTTCTTTATAGCTGCTGGTACTGACCTGGACCATGGGGAATGTGATGAGGCAGATACAGAGCAACCAAAATCCTGAAAAAAACAACCAAGATTCCATATTTGAAGGAAAATAAAGTTTTTTTCAAATGAAATGATCTGCACTTTTTAAAAATGCTAAATTTAACAGTATTCAACTAATTTATAGATAAAAAGATAAACTTGTTGAAATAACTTATTTATTTCAATATTTTTTCAGTGGCCTATACAGTGTGTTTTGCATTCTTACAGACTGTGACAGCCTTGTGGTGGTTGCAGATTATCCATGTCGGGACATTAGTGAACCTATTTATAGAAAAGGTGACAAACTAAAAGGTCTTGCAAAGTAAGTTCTTCTTGTTTCGTATGCTTTGACAAAATCCAGAGTTTGATTGGAACATTCGACATTCAGATACATTTTCGAATTAAATTACGGTATCCAAGAAATCATGAGCAGTTTTTAGTGAGTTTCAGTACTTGGTATAACCAGAAGGTTTCTAGTTTAAGCCTTGCCAGGAACCATTGTAGAGTGGTGCTGACATGCCATTCTTAATCATTCAATATCTGCTTGACAGAGAGGCCTGTTGGTGGAAGGTTCGCTCTCTTCAAACAGGAACAGAAAATTATATCCCCTGTAATCATGTAGCAAAGGTCTATCATGGGTGAGTGTACTCCTAATAAAATAACTTCATATAGATAGTTTGGTCATTGCACTCTAAATAATTTCTAAATGTTTTATTTCTAAAGATGGTTGTTTGAGGGTGTGAGCAGGCAGAAAGCAGAAGAGCTTTTAGCGCTGCCTGGCAACGCCACCGGATCTTTTCTCATTAGAGAAAATCCAAGAGACAGAGGTACATGCTACGAGTCGATTCTGATATACAGTCCCTGTTTCATTGAAAATTCAAAACATCATTACCCTTTGTCTCTTCTTACTGGTGTGTCTCATTTAATTTTAACCCAGTTATGTCCTTCCATATTAGATAAAAGTTGCATAGAACGCTTAGATTCTGAGATTAATGTTTTAATGTAAAGTTCCTAAGACATTGTGTCCATGTTTATTTCTCATTCTAACTCTCCTTGCAGGTGAATATTGTCTCTCTGTGAGACACAGGACTGTAAAGCACTATAAGATTTTTCGTTTAACTAACAGCTGGTACTACATCTCTCCTCGGCTTACTTTCCAATGTCTGGAGGACATGGTCAATCACTACTCTGGTGAGAGTCTAAGACACTGAAGAACACAAAAGATACAAAAGAAATGTATTTCTTCCTAGATTGGAGCAGTTGAATTTGTTTATCTGTTTTATATTCATTATAATAATTATATTGCCAGAACCCAACAACCAAAACTATTATGTGTACAATTTTTTTTGCATGCAGTGACTAAAAACAGATGATCTTTGTACAGGGGTACATAAGAGTGGGAAACCATAATCCGGATGTGTTGTGGTCCTGCATGCTGTAGTTCCAACTCATTACCTAGCTCCAAACAAGTCAAGAGAGCCTTAATTTTTGTAATCAGTGCTGATCAGTGATGTTTAAAGTTAAACTGCATAGGACTTTAGAAGTCCAGGTGCCCTGCCTATCCCTGAGCTACATAGTTACATGTAGTGCACACACACATATAGTCATGCGTTGACTTCCATGAAACAGCCAAGAGAAACTTGTTCAGTGTGTTTATTTAGAAATCCCTCCTTTCCCACTCCATTCAAAGCTAGGAATCAACATACTCACGCCTCAGAGTATGCCAGTTTGCATCTTCTGTTAACTTGAAACGCAAATACTCTCCATTTATTTTTCCCTTTTAGACTCTTCAGATGGAATTTGCTGTGTTCTCAGCGCTCCTTGTCTGGCTCTATCAAACCCAGCCCCGAGTTCACACCACGATACTCCACCAGTGCTGATGCGCAGAAACTTAGATTGGAAGAATGTGAAAAAGTATTTGCCTTTTTTTAACGTATGATTTTTATTAATTAAGTGTTGTTGAATGACTACATGTTTCTGCATGTAAAGGTCCCAGTTGATGAACAGAGAGCTGGAGACTGCAGACAGCAGAGACAGTATGATGAGTTATGGGGTGAGAAGTAGCATTGCAGCGTATCTGTCGTTAACATCAACATGTGAGCTGGATGATACCAAAGGCCGAAAGAAGAGGAGCAAGTCTGTGTATGCCATGCCTAACCACGGGCATAGAGATTTAGATGAAGATTAATTAAAGTCAAAGATTTTCTTTTAACTATAGACAGAAATTGTTTCAAAATACATAAAAAAAATTTTGATCTGAAAATGTACTTAAATATATTAAAATTTCAATTGCAGCATTTTAATGTAAAAAGAACAATAACACAGTAATTACTAACTATCCTATTCTTTATAATAAATCACTTTATTTCTTTGTAAGATAGTTTGAATGGATAGTTTAAGCTTACCCTTAAGCTTAGGTTTGCTAGGCCTCAAAAGGAGATGAAGGAGAACTTTTGGCAGATTAAAATACCAGATATGAAGGTGTTTATGTTAAGGAGCTTTTAAATAAGTTTAAATAAATTGTGTTTCAACTAGCACAATTATGTTTGAAGTGTCTCAGTTAGCCTTCAGAAGCAACTAGGGGCAAGACTTTATGGCTCGACTTTAAGATCTCTTAGGAACAAGAAATGTCAGCAGTCGAAAATAAAATGGTACACTTCTTCTAGAAAACTTTGGTTGTTATTTTGAACACTTGTAGACTTTGTATGTTTGAAATTAGGATGTAATTTTAATAATATGTATTTTAAAAACAAACTACAGTTTAATTACAAAGAATGTCCTATTGTTTTTTCAAGCAAAATGCAGAATATATCGATTTTTTTTTAAATTATTATTTTATTAATATTTCCATATTATTTAGACTATGACCAAGAGGGGACCTGAAAAATGTCCCTTCTTGGCCTCAGAGTCTCTTCTTGGTGGGTGTATAACGACGCCAAAGTCCCCTCTTGGATAGGTAGGACACACACACACATACACACACACACACACGCATGCACGCACGCGCACACACACACAAAAACACACACGCACACGGACACACTAAGAACAGCAGAATCATCTAGTTTTACAGAATAATATCGGCTCAATTTCACTTAACCACTTAACCAAATATCACAAAACCAGATCCAGCAACATATATTCCTGCTTTAACTGTTTTTCTTTTGATCAAATTAGGACATTTGAACAAATATTACTGACTGAACAGTCCTTTCTCCCTATAGCCAGAAGAAGTAGTCATTGCAATGCATCACCACTAGATGTAGCCAGGAATGTTGCTTTAAAATTGTGAGGCAGTATTTTCTGAGTGCCAAAAATATTAATCTTTAATAAAATAGCCCCCTTTTCCTTAAACCATACATAATTACAATACTTGGTTATAGAGATACTTTTTAGAACAATCACTTAATTCTATAAAAACAGGTTGTTATTTGATTTTTAAATCATAGTTTTCTCTCCTGACCTTTGAAAGCGAGAGAAGATTATGTGTAAGCCTTCTGGTTATGAAGCTCCTACAGTACAGAAATCAACCTGTCACCTCATTATTTCCAAAGGAACATGGTTAACAAACTACAGGGATGCACTAAATCAGATCTATCACTTCTTGTTTAACCTGGATTTTAGCTTTTGAGCTGCATGCATTGATAATAAATCTCTGTGACCGTTTTGTCAGAAATGGTCTCCTGGTGAGTGTTTAACAAAATGAGATGAGATATTTGTCAAGATATCTCACTTAAATACATCGAGTCCAACCCTGTGTAACTTTTGTTAACCTTGAGTTCTCTCTAGAACATTCCTTTAAAGCTGAAACCATTAAGATAAGAGTATTTGTTAAAACTGAGGAAGTGATACCATCAATAATAATCAAATTTGAATTACTTTATACACATTTCAGATGTTTTTAAGTTTAGTTTTACTTTCATCTGAGTTGTTTGAGAAAAAAAAAATTCTGACATGATGCTATATCTTCCTACTGACTCTTTTTTTCCTACAAACCTTTTTCCAACTGTTCATACTTGTCTGACTTTATTTGCTATATCTCTTCAAAGTGGTACCACTAAAGCATTTGACCCCTGTGCTCTAGAGGGGGTCCAAGGTCATCATTAACTTACCATTGCCATTGAAAATAAATGAAAAATTGTCTCACAATAATCTAAAGGTGAAACATAAGGTTGGGATATTTTTCTCATAGTGGCAATGTAAAGTTTTTAATTATGTCACCAACCCCTCCATAGCAACCAGATAGCTTATCCTAGCAACCTTGTTTGAAGATCTAGATCTCTTGCTAATAACATAATGTTTTGTGTCTCATTTAAGCATCAGGCTGTTTTAATTATCAAATGTCTTTTAAAAATGATTTTCCAACATGCTAAAGATTTAAATCTTTTCAAGATGAGCTTCCTTAAGCTAATATAAAATTTGCTATCCAAACTTTAAAATCTTTTTTATTTTCATCATCACATGGATCTGCTGGTGCCAATCTTCAGCTCACTTTGGGTGATGACAGGGTACATTAACGACTGGTTGATATTTTATCCAAGGATCACATTTACTCACCAATCAAGCCTAAGTCTGATTTACAGTTATTAATTCAGGTAGAGGAAACCAGAGAAAATCACAAGCCAGCAAAGACAGAACATGCAAACTCCACACAGGGAAAATCTGGCTGGCCACCAACCAGCATTCTTTCTAATTGCGAGGGATCATCAGTACTGACTGTGATCCACATTAGTGTGTGTAGTAGTGTATAAAATGTATACATGATCAGCAGTTCAAATGTTTTGTCATGTAAAGTGAGAAATAAAAAAGAGGCAGTGATATGTTGTAGGAATGTAAAATGACCCCTTGGAGAAGGACTTTGGTAGGGGAAATAGTATAGGTATAGGTAAGTGGAATAGTGTGCAATGCAATTGCCAGGGTTTCCTGGAAAAAGTTTGCAAGTTTCGTCTTAAAACACAGAAATGAATAATTTGATGTCTTACAGTTTACTGGTCAGCAAAATACATGTTAGTAAGTTGAGCAATATCATGTTTTATTTTTAAAGTGGGCTTGTTCCAGATATTTCGAGGTGAGAACACCTTTGCTCATCTAGTTTGATTTCATGGACTACTAACAACCCTGCATTTTGTGATTGGAGAAAGAAGGTTGTAATGTCACTGATAAAGTGACTGATGAGAGAAAGGATACCCATATAAAAATATATTTTCTTAGCCAAGGCTTACTAAAGTAATTTAGCTAGACCCAAGTACTACAGTAAATAATGAATAATGAATAATACAGTGAATAATGGCCAAATACTGATCCAAAAAAACCCACAAGGTTTTTAAGGTCTGGCCCTAGACTTTTGTGCCACATTAAATACAATGCCATCAATCCCAAACATGGACCGTGTTTGGCCCACATACTGTATCCCAGTGCCAGATAAATCAGAGACTAATGCCTAGAACAACCCTAGACGGTACTGCCATCTGCATTTTATTGATTGTTACTAATAACTGATAGAATTGTTTCCGTACATTATCTTGAACACATGATTGCCATCACAACATTCAATTGAGGCCCATAATTCCTGTGTTTGGCTCAAGCAGTTATTTTAGTCTGTGCTTGGTTTTGGGGAAGTATTCTCATGTCACCTGATCCTCATGACTCAGAGGAAGCACACTTCCCTAGGAGCTAGAGTTACTACCGTATACTCAAACAAAAGCTGGTCACTTCTTCAGAGGCATGAAACACACAGCTCAGTTCACACATTTCAGGGACTCTCATGGTTAGAGGCATTCATTATTCAAATATGAGTGTTCAACGGATGATAACTCCAGAAACAGCCATACTTTCAATTTAACACAAAGAATTCAAACTTTTCAATGCTGTTAATCTCTTGAGAAGTGGGTCAGTGAGAAAATCTCAGGAGAAGGCTTTTCAGTGTACCATAGAAACCCTAATAGGTTTTGCCATTTTTCTTAACAGACTGACCAGTTTCAAAATAGATGCCCGCCTTAAGAATAAGTTCACTAAAGGGTTCTGTGTCCGATTTGAAAACAGACTAAGACATTGGTGGAAGGTTTGCATTGGTGATGAGATTAGTTACTTTAATTAGCATAAACTTTTGTTTCCTCTTAGAAAACCACAGTAGTTCTTATTGAGAAGGTGTGAGATTTGTGCAAATACACAACAGGAAAGTTATTTAATGAAAATAAACAACAGCAAATTCCTAGGTGATTTCAGCTTTTAAATGTTGCTGCTTTGGTCATCAAACAATTACTTGTTTATGGAAATATATATTTTGAAGAAGATTAGGGGGGCTTCCTGGTTTTTGTATACATGTTCTCATGCTTGTGAGAAATTAACCCAGGTCCCGTATTTTTATCCAGCACTCCATAAACATGTTTCCAGCTAAATTAATTTGCCATCAGGACTGAATATTAGGCCCTTCTTTGAATTTGTCTCTTCTCTGAAATGGCAAAGTATGCAGTACTATGAGCTGGAAAACCATAACACCATAGCAAGGTAAGGGAAATAGATGGATTTTGAAATGTGTAGTGTTTTTGTGAAACAGTAATTTGGTATTCCATCTATGGATATTGCACTCTTACTCTTAATCATTTGTCCAGCCTTCAATTCATTTATCCAACAGCTGTTTAGGCCTGCATGAATAATTATATTGTATTGTTACAATGTGAGAATTGAATTGTCTCTGAATTAAGATGCTACCACACACAGATTTATAATAAATTTTAAGTTGTTAAATAAGAAAATCAGTTTAGAGTACACTTCTTCAATGACTTGTTTCACACCAAGAAACCAACTCTTTCATTTTTTAAAAACACATGGGGTCTAGATTTCCTAATTTGATCAACACAGACATACCACAAAGCACAAATGCTTGTGGAAGTGTTTAAATTATCATGAGAGAGAAAAAAAAAGATACAAGTAAAGCTCATATTGGTGGAACATGAAATTCTGCTTTGTGCCCCTTGAACCCTTGAGCCAGGCCTGCATCCAACCATCCATTTAACCTCTTATCAGGAATAGAGCCACAGTGTATCAATCTAAGCAAGAAGCCTCGACTTCTCTCTCATTAGGACACTTCCTCCAAAACTGAGAAAATACCAAGTTTTGACTACTTATCTTAGACTGGCACATCCATTGCATTACAGTTACCGCTCAAGTTTGTTCCCTCCTTCCCTCATTTAGGAGTAAGAGCCCATTCTCATTCAATGCCTCCACTTCAGGAAATAACCTTGGCCTACCTGGACTGACCAAGCTATCCATTTTTTCTGATACATATCCCCCAGAAACAGAATGCGACCTGCCACATTACCAAAATACCTCAATACACAATGTTAAGTACTGGATTGAGGGACACAACAGAACAACATATGCATTCTCAGATTTCCCTACAGTAGGAGCAAAATCCAGCTCTACTTCTTTTAAATGGAGATCACCACCCTGCTCAGAGGTATTGTACCCAACTACAATACAACACAAAAACATGTTAACCAGCACAGCTTTATAGATACTGAAGATACTCAAAGTTGATTAACCAGGACTTTGCGATTAAAAAGCTGGTGAACTCTTATTGATTTCAGCATAGGTAAGAATTGTCATCTGGGTTTAGGAGATCATCAATGTATTACTTTTACTATAAGACTTACTTTACCTTCACACAGGAGACTGAGATGACGTGATATGGTTTATAGCAATGGTTTCCCCTGTGGAAAAAGTGGGTGAATTGAGATTTTCAACTATCCTTTCAAGGATGTTTTATGCCTTTCTTGGTGTGGACGTTGTTTAAGGCATCAACAGCTCACAGGTTACATTTACATTACATTAATGCATTTGGCAGACACTTTTGTCCAAAGTGACTTACAGAAGAGGAGAGACAATCAGCAATTTGTTACACAGTCAAAGTCTATCTCAGCTTGCTCATAGTAGAAGTTGTATCAACTGATCAATAAACCATACCAAGAAGAAAATAAAGACAGAGGAGGAAAAAATTATTTTCCCTGAAGAGAAGAGTTTTCAGCTGTTTTTTGAAAGCTGTTTGTGGTGCTGCTTTCCTGACTGGAACTTTCACCAGCCAGGGACGGTGAGAGAGAAGGTTCTGCTAAGAGATTTTCTTCCTTTGTAGATCGAAACCACAAGGCGCTGTGCATGAGCTTGTTGAAGAGAAAAGGGACTGATTTGGAGATAGTTTTGTACACCAGCATCAGTGATTTGAATTTAGCATGAGCTGAAATGTGGAGCCAGTGAAGAGGGATGAAGAGGGGAGTAACATGAGCTCGCTTCGGTTCTTTGAAGATAAGACGAGCTACAGAGTTCTGGATCATCTACAGAGGTTTGAGCGCGTTTGCTGGAAGTCCTGCTCGGAGAGCATTGCAGTCGTCCAGACGTGAGAGGACCAGAGCCTGAACCAGGAGTTGAGCAGTGTGCTCAGTGATCTTTCGAATCTTGTGCAGTGCAAACCTACAAGCTCGAGTTGTCTTGGTGATGTGGTCTTTGAAGTACAGCTGTTCATCCAAAATCACTCCGAGATGCCTGACTGAAGGAGAAAGGGTGATTGTAGAGGATTCCAACTGGATGGTGAGGTTGTGATGCATAGGGGGATTGACCGGGATTACCAGAAGTTCTGTCTTGGTTGAGCTGTTGCTGATAGTTCTTCATCCAAGTAGAGATTTCGTTCATGCAGTCAGTTATGTGGGTAATTGGTCATTTAAGACCACAACCACCTCACAGAATTTCTATTGATGTGTTTAAACACAGTACTTTGTGAACAAGCTTTCTTAGAGCAATGACATCCGGGGTTACCCTGAAAAAGATTCGATAAGTCAAGAAATTAGGTTTTGAAAGATCTCTCTCTCTCTCTCTCTCTCTCTCTCTCTCTCTCTCCTCTCTCTCTCTCCCTCTCCCTCTCTCTCTCTCTCTCCCTCTCCCTCTCATGCCTCATGCTTGCAGCGCTGCACTCGAGTTTGTAGTTTGCTCTCTGCTATACGGCGTTTACGTGAATTGTGAATTTAGTGGACGCGCGTGGATTAAACTGGAGCCATAACTCGCACATCACGTGTTTGTAAACTGAACTAAAACACGCTCTCGAGGGAAACAGACCAGCGAACTCGGTGTTGTGAACGGTTGTGAACGCCAGCGGGGGTCTAAACGGCGGGAATGGCTTCGTCTCCCTGCGGCGGAGGGAACTTTGATTGCGGGCTAGAGATCCAAACTCGCTCAGTGGAGCAAACACTTATCCCACTCGTGTCGCAGGTGAGTCTACCAAGATTTACGTTTACTGTGGCTACCTTGTTTTCTCTAAATTCATTGAGACAATCATTTGAAACGCTTTTCTATATCTCGTGTAAAGATTAACCCGAACTTAACTTGAACTCCTTGACTACAAAAGTTTCAAATGTTGTCCTAAATTAGAGAGTGTTTTGGTTTGTGTTGAGCTGAAAACATACATTTTCACCTTTTAGTATTAGTGTGGTTATTAGTGTGGAGGAACATTATTTCTGCAGCTTTCTCCCCAGTGCTTTATTCTCTTAATGAAAAATAACAGAAATCTGTCAAAGTTGCCGTTCACGTTTGAAGTGGGGTGTACTGTGCCGAATTCCATGTCAGTTTTAATCATGGCTGTTGGAATTAAAATATGCTAGGTTAACATCGTCCCTGCCAGTAAATCTCTATTCATCAAAGAGTAATAATGTTACTAGAAGACGATAGTTTTCACTGTTAGAAAGTTGAGGGTTCTACACGAAATGTTTCTTGCATGAGGTTTGTCTGAGAGGTTCTATTTTTTTATTATTTTTGTAATTAAAATAAATATAAAACAAACTATAGTGCTGTAAGAACTAATTTTCTTTAATTTTATTTCAACAGATTCAATAATTGTGCGTGTTCTAAATTCATGATGAGTGCAGAAATGCACCACAGGATTCTACTAGATACAACAAACAAACAACCAACCTGTCTCTTGCCCATGTTCAATTGTTTCTAGAAGTTGTAGTGACTGCTATAGGCTGAGGCCTGTGTAGTAGACAGCAGTAAAACGTTTGAGAGATATTGTGTGATGAAGCATTTGAAATAGGATTACAAAAAGATTAGCTTAAGCTCTATATATTGTTCTCTTAAATGAAAAAATGAAAAAAAAACCAGACACTTTTTTCACTTTAAATGTGCTTAAACTACTGGCGACCTTGTTAACAAAGAAACAAACAAACTTCAGCAAAAAAATCCAGAAGGAACAGTATGTTGCCAAACATATACTATTGTTTATATTGTTGCTGACTTAAAATGTTTTTAGGAATGTGTGCTTGAGCATCGGTAAGTTGGATGTTTTCTGTAACTCTGGCAGCTCCAAGCATGCATTAGTTTTTTTAAGTGACTTCTCAAGAAAATTAAAACTTAACGAAGAACCGAAAGCATTTTTACGTTTTGACTATTAGTATAGATTGATGTTCTTACAGTCATGAGATGCAATTGCAGTTAAAAAATAAGGCATCATCCAGCTGGAGGTTATATGTATGTAGTGTAGTTTATGTAGTTTTGTGTAGATTTATTGCATATGTGCATGTTTCACATGAAGAAATGCTTAAAAGTCTTTACATGTAGACCTCTGGACATAGATTTCAAATGTGAATCTGAATGAATATTGTCATGATTGAATCATGCATAACATTCAAAATGAGAGCACTGAAACAATGGCTCCTCATCTTTCCTTAGATTTTCTTGGTGTTTTAGAAAAAACACTCAAACTACCAACTAGGGATGATATATTAGGATGCCATCCTGTCAAAACAATGTTTGCAAGCAATATGAACCACTTTCCACTATCTGTTCAGATTTATATTTGTTTTGGTTGAACAAAATGAACCTAGGGAGGTAAACTACTACAAGCTCACATTCTCATTATGTGGCATCATGGATCAATGACCTGGTGGACAGCCTGAGACATACAATTATAGCGTCATTTATGCATGCATTCATGAAGATTTGAAGCAATGCTTGAGTCCTGGGTGCATTTTTCTTTTAGATGGTGTCTCACTGCTGGATAAAAATTGGCATAAATGTGGGATACTGACAGAGCGAGATGACAAACAAACCTTAACAATGTTTCAATTTATTCGTAGTTGTCAATCTTTTTAATTATGATGAGTTTTAAATATGAAAACAGTAAATATGACCTAAGTTTAATAAAACGATGTGAACTTAAGCCAGTAGTTTAATTGCTGTTTCAGTCACTTCTCAATAGGCTTTTTGAGGGAAGGCGGAGACAATATGGCTTGAACTTAAGGTGCATGGCCATGTGACAGATCAGACTAAACAGAGATTTACTAAAAATGAAATAAAATACAAGAACTCAAAATATAAATAATCCAAAATGGAAACGGCATGAACTTTAATGTACTGATCAGAATGATCCCGAATTAATACAAAACATTTATCAAAACAAGCTCTAAACTAAGTTATCAGTGAACAAATCTTTCACCACTCTAATCTGGTGGCTCGTCACATAATGGGGTTTTGGAGCACAAGGCTCTATTAAGTTGAGCTTTCCATTAGAGTATGATGTGTTGTTGAACCACAGAAACTTGTTCAGATTCTATTCTGATGCATACCATCCTGTTCGAGTGGACTTCATTATTTTTATTCTGAGACCTGTGCATTACCTGTGGGAATGATCTGGAGGTGAAGTCAACATAAGGGAATGCAACAAACAAGTCCCACTCATTAGGATTACATTGAAATAACTCAATACAACATAAATTAAATATCATAAATATAAATTTCTGCCTCTTTATGACAGACCTATAACT
Source organism: Danionella dracula (assembly GCA_900490495.1). NCBI lineage: Eukaryota > Metazoa > Chordata > Actinopteri > Cypriniformes > Danionidae > Danionella > Danionella dracula. The sequence continues at coordinate 12,665,074 of UELW01000111.1, forward strand.
GGATGAAAAATTCTCTATACTTCTTCATGATAACAAACCACGAAATTAACAACCTAAAGTATACAGTAATTATATAACTCCTAACTATTCTTTTTATCAAATTTCAAGTATAAAAAGGACTTTATTACTAAAATGAATGGGTTTTATGCTTGTTTCTGCTTAGGTTTCCCCACACAGTGCTTTAGACATATTTCTCTGTGTTCCTGGCTTTGTATGTTAAATCAGTTATATGTTTATGTTTTCAATCACTGGAGATGATGAACATAGAATATACATTTGTGTTCACTTTGCACTTACTGTACAATGTGCTGGTCTTAAGTGATTCTCAGTCTACAGGAGGTCCAACATCATTAGATTATCTTGTTCCATTATAACACAGAACCCCAGAGAGAACACAAGCTTTGGAGAAGTAATGGATGGATTGTCCATTCTAATTTAATTCAAGGTTAGGTTTTTTGACAGACAATGGAAGGTGAGACCATTGTATCTTCAGAGATGTTTTGTTTAAGCTGTGTTTAACATTAGCATTGCTTACTGTGATGGCTGATAATAAGACTAAAAGGTCAGTACTAGAAGACATGCTAATGGGTATTCAGGAAGCCCTTAGTTAACTGGTAACTCTTTCTCAGTTTTACAGGTTTTGAACAATAGATTGTCCGAGCTGCATTCCGTCCCCCAGGAACTATTTTGTAGAACACAATTGTGCTTTCTCTGTAAGCAATAATGAACATATAGAGATGTAAAAGAGGTAGGCTTGTAAAGCTCCATAACCTGTGAGCACTGGAATCCCAAGTTAGAGGCAGTCTTTCTAAGATTAGCGTGTTCACTTTTACTTGATAACTGAATAACCTTAAAAATCAAGGTATTTCAACTCTTTTGCCAGTTTACAAGCAAGTCAGTTAACCGGGTTCTCAGACAAATTGTGTTCATAAGATCTCATCACAGAACAAAACTAGCTGACAGTTACACACAAGTAACTAGCTGACAGGCAAAAATATAAAAAGCATATTATTACACTTGCAATTTTTTTGCAGTAGCAGTGAATGTAAACATTTTAATTGTTTTACTGATTTGTTTAATTGTTTTAATGGTCAATTATTATGCTCTATGGACATGGTGTGAGATTTATGTTCCTTGAAGTGATTTTTCAGTTTAAAAACATTTATTTTGTCTCATAAATACTTCTTAAAAACTTTTGAGCGAATGAACAAACTGAACAGTTATATGTAACGGGACCAAGCCAAGACAAGTGGAAGACAGAGTGTGAATTTTGCCAGTTATATTTTACATTTAAACATTTAATTCGACTAGCTAAAAGGTATAATATATTCACTAGAAGGAAAGAGAATGAGAAATCTCTCAATTACATTTTTTACAGAAAGAGGATTGATGCCTGCCATAAAGCTTGCATCTTTATTTAACATAAAGATTTATTAGCAAGCAGTTACAGGGACAGAAAGTGTTAAAGTTTCTCACCGAAGTGAAGAATCCATCTTTTCAACATTTGCTGCTTGATCCGCAAGGAGTCAGAAGTGAGAGGAAACTCACATTCATGCACATATTTATTTCCAAACTTTTCAAAAGTGAATTTTTTATAGAAGGCACTCTTACTCATGTATGAACAAATGGGTCCAGGGGATTCCACCATCGACCTGTTTGTTACAAGGCTATCCTGGAGGGCTATCCCGAAGGGCTATCCCGGATGGCTGTACAGCTGGAAAAGGACTTCTGACAGTGGTTAGTTCACATTGATATTTGATTTGTCTGGAATTTCAAGATGAATAAAATCTTTTTGAACTGGGTGTGGTCTTGGTTGGCCGCAACAGTGCTACAGTCTTCAGATGGACATGCATATTTGAGGAAATGCTAGAATTTAGCAGGAAGTTGGGTTATCATGCTAACTTGGTGTATGAGCCATAATGTGAATTTAGCTTAAATTGTTATTTTCAAATGAATTATAATGCGGTTATGTTACTTGATCATCCGGTCAGAGCATAAAGACATACATGTCCACTAGGTTGTAAGAAGTTGTTTGGCAGCCATAATTTTTCTTGAGCACAATGCCCGTTTCAAACTCTGAATGCAACGGCACACGCACCGTTATAAAGCAATTCCTAATAACATGCCAAAGCATCAAATCTATATTTTATGTTGCACTAGATTCCATGGCTTTTTCTCTATAAGTATTACTTCAATCAAGTCTGACTGTACCTTTTCTCACTCAGACCTCTGCTTACATTTTATCTTGAGCCAACACAACTGTTAGAGTAGCTCAAACAGGAGTACATAAGAAGTTGGTACTACTGTTTTTTTCCAATCAATTTTCTCATAAGGTGTTTTTTGGAATAAACTTATAACGGAAATTTGTTTTCAATGTTTACCTTACACAAGAATAATCAACATGCAGAGCAATACTGATGTGCATGTCACGGAGCATTTTGTTTGATTTGTTCAGTTTAGTGAGTATTTGAGCTGAATTTTAAAGTAGTGTGTAGCCTACATTAATCATGTTTTCTTGTTTTTGAATGTGGAAATGCCAGTCACCTCAGAAACTAAGGCTGGTAGAGCAGAGGTCTGTTATGTGCCCTCTTTGTTGAGTGGAGCATGATAATGGGGAGGAAATGAAAGCTTCATGTTTGGTGGGAAAGGGCTTTCAGAGCTTATTTTGCGACTCATCTTTGCAACTGTGATATTGTATTGAGGATTCTCATGCATGGATACATGGATACACTTGCTGAGCCCTTTTCTTTTGTTGTTCATTCTGTTATCACAAATTATTTATCCTACCCTCCCAGATCAAGACCAGACAATCAGAGTTTTGCCCTTAGGCCAGAGGAGACAACATTTTAGGTCTTATATTTGGTTTGGATTTGGTTTGGAATTTACATAAAAGATGAACTTTCTTCAGAATCTTGTGTAACACATCAGATATTTTGTGAATACCAACAGGTTGTACACTGCTACAGTTGTCATACACTTGCAGTTAGAAATACGTACCAAATCTACATTTTGTTTCTATTTGTCCAAAACTAGGCGTGATTGATGAAAAAAAATTTTTTTACCAACACTTGGTCAAAAGATACCAATAAATGCATAGCATGTTATAGCCCAAAGAGATAGACAATGAACTAAAATATAGTTTTTTTGTTGACATGTTTTTGAATCTGGCAAAAACCATTACCACCCAAAGAAAATATTTAGTTTTATACCTTCCAATTTATTTTAGCAAGGTGACTGCTTTAGAGAAACATAAAACCACACAGAATGATATGCCTTTGATCAAATCTCAAAGCCTTTAAATAGGTACAACACAAAGGCGTGCTATTTCTCTTAGCTGTGTTCTTGTACTCCAGGACTAGGGGATGTTGCAGAATATATGCCAGAAGAATCTCTCTCTGGCTTTGTTGATTAGATTGATGCCTTGTGGCATCGGTGCTTGTGGGAAATATGAGATTTTTTTGTGCTTGTGTTGAGTTCACAGTTGAGCTAAAGTTACATTCCATATGCAGTCTCTCATGACTAGAAAGCATTTTCAGCATGATAAATGTGCACCGTACAAACATATAGGGCTTTATATTCTTGAAAACATTCCAAACAGACGTGTAAATGCACAAGACTCTTTTTTTTTAAGAAGTCGTGTCATTAGGTTTGTTTAACACCATGAAAAAGAGCACTAATTGGGGGTTCTGCAGAGAGGTTGACTGGAAATATGAATGAATATGTGCTCGTGTAAAGTTCTTCTGTTAAATAGAAATGCCTTACAATGCTTTAACAAAGCATTCTTACCCTTACCCCAATGCTCATTACCCTTAAAAGTCTAAATAAGCAAAGGCATGTTTGCTTGATGTAGTTTTGTGTTTGGGAGCCCCAGTTTAAGCTCCACTAATAGTCAAACATACAGGACGTGCATTGCTGAATGCAAACCCTCAGCGTTGACATGGCCTTACTTGCACCTCTTCAAAATTAGTGGTTTACATGTTATGCCGACCCAGGCTTCTTGGTTGTGTATTTTTTTATTACCACACACAATATTATACATGCAACTGTTTGATTTGGATACTATATTGACTATAATGTTCATCTGTAAAAGCATTAGATTAAAACCAATTATTCAAATTTATGTATTGTACAAGTGAGCCCAGCAGGATGTGCTGTGGTCTGTGTGTATATGTACACAATTTAGGCACTGTTGTTTCATATGTAATTATGTATTCCCTATGCACCAACTACATTACTGGCTGTACCCTAATAATGAGGGTGATTTGAGCACCTTGGCTAAAAAGTCTGCATTACTCTGATTTGCAATGTTTCTTGTGTTTCATTAGCCAGTGTGTTGTGGGTGTTCTGGCACAGAAGGACAGCTGTCACATCATGTGGATGGAAGATTAGGATTCTACCACTTAATATGAAAATCACTGTCTAGAGGTCTATAGAAATGCTATGAACGAATGAATTATTATTTCAATTGAAGGATTTACAGTTACTATAGTTTTATAGTGACTATACTGTTTTATTTATAAGAAACGCATTGTTGTTGGAGCTTAGCTTTTGAAGCACTTTGCTTTAGGGGAAAAAAAACTGTTGTAAGGCATTCAATCAGATATAATGCAATTAACCTTTTGAAGATTGAAAATTAGGTTTTAGTTTTTTTTCATGAGCATTTCTGATTTCATGGGATCTGCTAATTCTCAGCCTGTAGGCATAACCTTTCTGGTTGAACTCTTAGCAACTCACCCGCCTGATCACGGCTACAGTTTTGCAGCTCATGCAATCAGTGTCAGCTTGGCTCTGCTCCAGGTTATCTTTGCATTATACGGTTTCAGAACCTGTCATTCAGCAGAAAAAGAACCAAGAGATCTTGGTTACAGAAAGAGTTTGATGCCATTCTTTCTTCTGAGAGTCACATTCGGCTGAGGGAAAATCTGGGAAAGAGGTGGAGTCCCTCGTTGCTCCCACTGTCATGACTGATCTTAGGGCTCATTGCTAATACTCACAGACAAAGCAGCTGTCAGTTTCCAGAGCATGTCTGTTATACTAAGTGTTTCCTGTTGTTTAATCTATCTGGCAGTTTATCATACATACAATTGTATGGCCTTTAGGGTTTAAGACTTCATATTTTCAAGATTTAAAGTTAAAGTAATTAGATAAAGTAATGAAGAAATGTTTGTCACTTCTCAGTTTAAAGGTAAATGTTGTCAGATCTAATGTCATAGCAGATTGGTGCATAGCAGATGATGGTGGATGCATCTTGTAATTGGAAAGTGAGAGCAGGGGTACTGACAGTTTAAGGTACAATAAGCAATATTTAATCACTAGAGGTAAAATTTAATCTTAAGGAAAAGTCATGTAGTTTTTAACACAGAGTGTTTTAAAACATACCAATATGCTCTCCTGACCAGCCCTGCTGGTTGTCTAAGCAATGACCAAATAGTGTAAATGAAATGCCCAAAAAAGCAGAAAACTCTCAGAAATCTAATCTTTTTTACTCTTTTACCATACTCTTCGATAAAGCACTAAACAGTCTTCTAAATCTAGGTTTATATGGGAATTTTTAAATCATAGATTTTAATCAAGCGCAAAATGAGCAGTTCTGCACATCGTACCAGGATCTCAGTAGAAACAAATAGCATTTCTTACACATATTTATTTCTCTTTACAGTACCTGTGAATGAAAGATGCCATTTGTTTTGTTTAATTATAAAAAACCCCAACTTAAAGTAACAAGTTTTTAGGACAAAAAGAATTGCAATGGACTTGACGATATCATTGTATAACCCAACCCTAACCTTCCCTGATGGTCTGGCCATGCAAGACTCTAACAAGGCTAATAAAACATTATACTAACCTTATTCAAACTTAGTTTTTTTAAGCTGAAACTTCATTTTTGCATATTTGGGAGACCCATGAAATTGATATTAAATCATGGTAAAAGTCCATAATGGGTACGCCCAGCACAGAAGAAAATAATAAATCTTTTGTTTTCATGTTGAACATGCGTTAATACCCTTCACAGTGTGTGTTGGCAATGAAACAGTGCTGGCTCAAGTTTGCTCTGCTTATGGAATGTGAGCGGATCATGGCAAATACTCACTTACCTTCCTAGAAAAAAAAAAAAACAAAAGGCTCATTATGCTTTCTACACTGTACAATGGCAGGTATATTCTCTCCCTGGATAGCAGCTATGTTTTCAATATCCCCAGATAGCAGTTTTTCAAACTGTACAATAAAACACTGCAGTTTCTAGCTTAACTGAGTCTTCATCAATGCCTCTCCTTTTCAAAGAAATATTTTGTGACGTGGTAAGCTTGGGATTTATCAATGGTTTTTTCCTGCTGGAGGCTAAACATCTTTGACTTTTTTTGAGTCACCCCTCACCTGACCTGTGACCTCTATAAATCGCCTAGAAGTGTAAACATTTAGTAAAAATGCTTTGGTCATGTTTTCTGCTCTGTTCTAAAAACAAAAGCAAGGAAAATTAAATTTTTACTTTGAATATGAATCAAACTTTAGTGTACTGATTGGTGTCATTATTTGCCAATACGTCTATGTAGAATTGTTGTAGTTCAGCCACATTGGTGGTTTTTTTTTTAGCATAAACAAATTGTAAGGTTATGACACGGCATCTTATTTGTATTCAGGTGAAGACTTCAGAAGCCAATAAGCTCTGTCTGAAGATGCACAATCTGATCTGTGCATGTGTAGATCGACACATGCACTCTCAGCCATTTAATTTTAGGTAACGTAAAGTTAAACTGCAGATTGATTGGTCTATTTGTTTTAATTTATTTTAGTTGTATGTATGTACTTTTACAAAAGTGACTGTTGTGTAGGGTAATTAGTTGTTGAAGACATTCTTTTCTAGCAACTTCATTTTAAACAACTCTCATGGACATTAGTGTATGCCTGACATCAAAAACTCGATGGGGAGGATCCGGACGTCAATTGCATGTTGCAGTCCCTTCTTTGATAACTGCACAAGGAGTAGCCATCCACGACTAGCAATTGTGGATTAAGGTCACATCATGCCAAGAAACAATTTGTTTCGTAAGAAATTTCCACTTTATCTTGTCTGCAAAGTGAGGAGACAGAGGAATCAGTTTTCAAGCTTCTTTTAGTCTTCTATAGCATCATTCATCATATTCACATTCATTTATATTCATCCCCAAAATGAATAAAACATATATCTGGTGTTTAACCTTTAACTTTCATCTCCTTGGATTTAAGATTTGTCTCACAAGCATGGTCTCAATAGAAAATGTTCTCCATCTGATTGCAAAAGCATCATTGAGATGAATAGCAGTGTACCCATATTGTTGTCTTCTATATCCTCTACTCTCAAACCAATTGCCTTACCAACTTACCTGTCGAACTCCAAGAGGCTCAAGATCTCTGAGCTCAGCTTAAATAAATCATCTAATAGTGGCTCTATCAGGCAATCTGCTTGAGTCTTTTATGAAAGCATTTCACTTTCCTTCCTTCTGTGGGGCTCAGAAGTTCCCTCATTTAAAATCACCCTCATTTAAAGGTCTTGGTAAAAGCCTGAACAGATCAAATGCATGCTTCATTTGTCTAGGTTTTGGAACTTTTTTTGGTCCATTCAGACAGTCTTTAGAATTAAGTAGCTTTTAGTTAGCTGATTTAGAGTGGCACCCTTTTTACAGGCTCACTAGAGATATTCAGACTTTCAGGTTCTTAAAAGCCAATATGGATCACCTGGTCGAAGGGGAATGTACTTTAGAGGTGTCATGATTTTGGATAAGAGAATTTTTTTCTTGATTAATCAACCAATCTAACAGGTTTTATTGCTTATAAAGTAAAGAATAAAACTTTATGTTGCATTTTCACAGTTCAAAATTTAAAAATTCTTTAAGTAATCATCATACAGTATTTTGTTCGTTCTTAAACATTCATTTGACTTGTATAAAAGATAAATATATATTTATCTTGCATGCAATGTTTCATGCAAGCACATGCTTTTCTGCTTGCTATATTTTCTGACAGTTGGCTATTTTAGCTTAAAGTTGGGGTTTCATCACAAGTTTTAAATGTTGAGAACGAGGACTGATTACTCTGAGTAAATAACACAATGCAACATTTTTTTTAACACAGCTTCTCTGTATTTATGAACAACTCAAACTATTGTTTTTTGTTCATCACAGATACATTACATTTTCACGGTATCAAATAATTTCAACAACCAAACCAACAGTAAAAAAGTATTTATAATAAAACCTGTATATGCTCTTCAAAATCTGTAAAAAAAAAAAAAAAAAAAAAAAAACACTGTCAGGGTTTGTTGCAGAGTGCCAGCTGTAGTACTACCGGTAGTACTACCGGTGAGTTCTTGGATCTCCCTTGTGTGCTTACTTGTCAGATGTTTTAGCTTATTACTCCTTTTGTAAGCACTGGTTTTTGAACCTTTGCTTTATACTGTCAGCCTAGTATGCGTGTGTTGCCATCATTTAATTTTTTTCAATATTCACACATAGCTGAACCTGACTGTCTGTCCTTGCTAGTGCACTGCTTGTGCTGATATGCTGAATTTTATTTTAAAATTCAAATAATAAAAGAATTTAAAATTATTTTAAGTAAGGGTGAACCCATGCATATTACTTTGATAATAATTAGTCATTGCAACCCAAGTCATAATTATAGATGTGTAGAGTATCCCCGAAAATTATTTGGCTAACAAGGAGCAGAATCTCAATGTGTGTTTTATAAAGCACCTTTGCTAATATCGACTAACTCTGCACCTAGATTCAGTTCCGCCGCTTTAATTTCCGCCAATCACAAATTTTAGTGTTCAGGGGATTCAGGCCAGGCCTGTTTGCTGGGAAAAGACTGATTTCCACAAGGATTAAACCTGTATAGAGCTTTTCTGTTAATACAGTCTCAAAGAACCACATCTAGCTCTTGTTTCATACTCTTAAAGTACGAAAGTGTCTTTTTAAAATTTTGCTTCACATTACATTCAGCTGTCAGAAAAGGTCATGAATGACAACCAGAGTTTAAGTCAGTGTTAAAAACACGTGCCCTGGACTGCCATTTTTTGTCACTTACTTACAATTCTGGCTAAATTTGTAAGAACTGAGTTAGCTTTTTGGAAATGGAGATTAGTACATAATTTGCTGAAAAATATCAGCATCGTTATTAAATAATCAATACAATACTGTTTTTGTAAGGAGCACATGGCTTGTTCTCGCTCCATCTGTTTGAGATCTCATTAGTAGTAAGTTGTTTCACCTGTTTACACCTCATTATCCCTTTAACTTGCTTGTTTCACCTGTTTTTCCCCTCATTATTGTGTGTGCTTTGCAAGTTTGTTAGGCTCTTCTGCATCTGGATTATGTGTTTTCCACACTCATCAATAGCTGATAGTTTGCTCCTGGAACTTTAAGCAACTTTTTCATAATTAATGTACTGCAAAAGACTAATAATTTATTATTTGTTTACATACTTCCAGTGTGTTTATTCAGGCGTCCACTGTATGCATATTTAAACTAACAAAATTCCCTCCCATAATGAAAACATTTTGATTCCTTCCTCTATACGGATTATGAGTCTTGTGAAGAACAAAAACTTTTCAGTCATATTGTTTCTAGGTATCAATAAGGCTACATTTGATTGAAACACCAGGGGAGAAATTTTTGAAAACGCCTGCAATTTGAATTTAGTCATTGGTCTTGGTCTAGTGTTGGGTCTATCATGATGTATAGGACCAATATACGATTTGTAAGGCTAAAACAGAGTTTAACCTATGTACCAAAGCTTATAGAAGGAGCCAGGTGTTACCTGTGTTCTACTTTAATGTTATGCATGAATTGTTACTCACAGAAAGTTCTGGAATGCAAAGAAAAACTGATGTGGGTTAGTTTTTTTTTATGATGGCTTAAAGTTGTCAAGGTCTTTGACAATCATTCTCTGGTTGCCCATCATTCTTGTTATCCATCATGCTTTGCTGAAGGGAGGGCCGAGGTATTTTCCCGGCAGCACACTGACTCCTAGATGATCTGTCTTTAGTTATGGCATACATATAATTTCCTGAGCCCTCATTGGTCAGGGAGGTAATGTTAATATCTTTATGGCTTCTCTTGGTGATGGGAACTACAACTGTTGGCCTCAGAAGATCTTTTACACCCAGATACTTTATTTACTTCTAAGAACATGTCCATTCCATACTGATTAGTAATTGTGTCCTAAGTTTGTCTCATTTACACAAGCTTTAGTAACCCTCATAAAAAGCCATGATAAATTACGCAACTCTTTCAAGTCTTTCTGTGTATTGTTTCAACATTGTGAACATTCCTCAAAATAATCTTATGTGTTTAGCATTTCAGATATGGAAGTGCATTTTTGTGTTTTGCCTTTAAACTGTCTTATAGACTATTTACCTTTACAAATTTTCCTTTTAGTCCTTAACATTGTTTTTTTGTAGGCATAGTTTGCGGTTACTGTGTGGTAAGGTACATTTCCCTCTGCAAACACTGGTGTGGTCATGGCATTCCTCACTGAGGTTTATGTTTCATCACTCTTGCAGGATGAGTGATTTTATTTATGTGTGGTCTGTGGGTGTCTAATGTAGTGAGTGGAGGGGAAAACCGGGGCATTGGTCAACCTCTCTTTGACTAGACCTGGACACACACTTGGTTTGCTGTAATGAGCGATCTGTTGACATTGGAAGGGTTCGTTGACTGCTTCTGGTCTGCCCACATCTAATCCTGTTTCCTGAGATTCGTTTGGTTTCTCAGAGAAGGAAGTTTTGCTTTTTGTCAATCTGCCAGCTTAGAAGCAGCAAGATGGTGTTATGGAGGATTGCATTGCCTTCTTATTCAAAACAAGTTTCATATAGCACAATTTTGGGGTCAGTAATTAAAACCTGGCGGTATGATGTTACTACTCTAGTATTTAAAGAGGACATCAGCCTTTATTTTTGATTGCATTTAAAACCAGGCCTGTGGCTGTTCTTATTGATTTGCCTAACTTTTATGATTTGAAACATTGAGAGGTCCTCATGTCCTATAGAAATATGATTCCTACTTTGAGGATTGAAACATGAATTGTAGCATGTGTTCAAAAATGCTACCACACCCTCCCCCAAGTACTCTGTGGGGCCCTGGATTTCTTTGCATACATGGTTTTAGCTTTTTTTTCCCCAAGGTTTTCCTTCACATACAGGACCATTACAAAGTCAACTGCAGAATCTACAGTTTTTAAGCATTTACTGAAAATAATAGGTAATGTACAGTAATTCCTGTGTTTTTTGCACTTTCATGTAAAAAATCTTTAAACGTTTCTTTGGTTTTGCAGCTCAGCAGCAGATTCAGTTAGTTAGTGAGGTAGGTAATCTGTTGGTGGTTTCAGTCAAAACAATGCAGTCAAGTCTTTGGTAGTATTTTACTCATTTGGCAGTTGTCCTAAATTATGATAATCTGAAAAGTATCACAACTGCTTTATATCTGTAAAACTTTCAAAACACAGCAGTCAAAAACAAAGCAACAGAGTAAAATAAACAAAGCCAAAAGAAATAACCTTCAGATAACAAAAGAAATCAATACAATCAACCAATAAGAACTAGACCAGATAGCAACTCAACACAGCAAAACACATTTAACTGAGTTACAATGACTGATTTTCCTACTCTTGTATTCATCTTGCATTTTTGTAATAAAACAGTTGCTCCCTGCCATTAGGTGTGCTACTCAACTTTTACAAATCTGAGATTTCTTTTTTAAATGCAGAGCAAGTATTTTTTTTCTGAATAAAAGATTTAAGTAAACAAAAACTTTTTTTTTCAGTTGATTTCTTTGCTGCAGAACAAGTCCTTTTCACTTTTTATTGTGTAACAGTGTAACAAAAATGACATGTCTCATTACTTTGGTTAAACAACTTCCTTGCAAAGTCTTTATATTGCAAGAATTCTTTCTTTTCCTGTTGTGCAGTTTCAATACTGCACCGTTCATTGATTCATCTCAGCTTTAAGTAAATCAAAGAACCAGCTGTCTCAGTCAGCATTGACATTATATCAATATGACATTTCCTGGCCAGGCATTTCATAATTGACTTCCTTGGAGATTAGCTGATTAAATAGTTGATTTATAATGAAAATATGATTGCGTACAAGAGGCCAGTTAAAAAGACTCATGTTTTTTCTGCAGACATTTTGACAAAAATGTTATTAAAAACAAGGTTAGAAATGAAATGTGGCACCATGTACTTCTTGAAACGCTTTTTCAATAGAGAAAATAGATATATATTAGTATACATTTTAATGTTGACAAAAATAATATAAAGCTGATGTGACTGGCTGTTTGGACTTTATCTCTTTTTGATTAATAAGCAGGTCAGATGAAAGCTTTATGTTTATGTTCTGTTTTTATTTAAAATTATTTCTAACTTTTGGTTCTGTTAACATATTAATTGAGCCAAACCTCATCTACAGAGAATTCTGGTTCAACTAGTAAAGTGCAGGTTCTGTGGGAAAGTAAATATCTCCTGAATCTTTTCACAAATGCCTCCATGCTTCAAGGAATGCCTCCTGGGCTAGCTACTTGTCATGCTCTAAAATGTATGTTAATGGAGGTTAGCCAACATGAAGTCATTATTCAAGTTGATGTTACAACTGAAAACGTCTTTGAGGTTGTATCCAAAAGCAACGCTTTAATGTTTTCTAACTGTGAAAATAATTTTGATCCAAGATCAACTTATTACTTATGTGAAATCACTGAGCTAATTTGCAAACTTATGAGTAAGAAAAGTTTCCCAATAATTAAAGTCTAATTAAAACCTAATGTACTCAGGCATTGGACTAGTAAACTACATACTTGTATTTCAGCAGGCAATTAAAACTTTTTAAAACATGTTTTAAAAAATATTTTCTAGTTAGCATTTCTAATTTACTTTAACAGACTAAAAACCAAAGTTAATGCATCTATTTTTTTATGTACTTTGGAGCAAAAGCATGTGAAAAATATCTTTATTAATGTTCGTCCCCTGAAAATGTTATTCTACCTGTAGCGAGAAAAATTAAAAACAAATATTTGAATGGGTTTTCTACTGGTATTTTTTTTCAAGGTGTACCTATGCCTTATATGCTGTTTGTGCTGTGATGTAATGTTTAGAAGATGTAATGTTTGGAATTTAGTCTGCTTTTACCACATGAACAAAAATGAATCCCCTATGGGATCAGGATTTTCTTTAGACCATGAACATACACCATTGTTCCTGGTCGAACGTCTCTATTAATCCGATCCGTTTTATTTGTGTATGGTTCAGAGTTTGAACAAGATTGATATTAACCTCCTCTCAGACGTTTGTTTGACCAGCATGTTTTTCCTGAGCAAACAAACTATTTTGGTATATAATAATGCACACAAATGAACAAATCAAGGCAACCCTGACTATTTTTCAAGCATACCTATATTTCTGCTAGTGTTATAATTAATTTGAAGCATGTAAAAAAAAAAATTAAAATAAAGAAATATATATATATATATATATATATATATATATTAAGATATATATAGATAATAGATATATATATAGATATAGAGATAATATATAACTATATACATATATACATATATACATATATACATATACATATATATATAATATATATATATATATATATATATATAATATATATATATTATATATATTCTGTAGCATTGTCCTAGAACTTAAAAAAAGTTTTGAGTTTTGATGTTGTTTCTTGTGTACCGCTAGCTTTAGCAGTCAAGAAATTTTTCTCTTTTAGCAGTCAAGAAACTTTTCTGCCTCTTAATTTTGGGCAGGTGAAGGGGCATGAAATCCGGAGAGAATTTGCAAAGCTTGATTCCTTAAAGTCCCATCCGCCCTACTAATTCTCTCTAAATAGAAATACTGTGTGCTCGTCCCCCGTGCAGTGAGTCACCAGCAAACACTTCAGCATGACATTGTGTTATCTCTGCTCAGGAGAGACTAATCATTGTTCCTTGCTTAGAGAACTCTTTGAACATACAGAAAGATGTTCATAAAAACAAAAATATAGTTGTCATTTATATCATTCTTAAACAAATAATCTATAATCGCAAACATTTGAATGGTCAAATGTTTAGACAATGCAAAATAAAGTCTTGTTATCCTTGTTTGGCACCTCTTTAGTTTCCATTGTTGCATTTTCAAGCTTATATCTAATGTCATTAAGCTAAGGCTTTTAACAAAATCAATCTGCGAACAGAACACTTAACCAAGAATCATTCTGTGAGGTTAATTATACCCCGAGGAACATTTAAATGAAAGTTGGCTTTTCAGCCCAGAGGCTTGAAAAGATTGAGTATTACTGACTGCAGCTAAACAATTAGTCTCCGTTCGGGAAAATTTGTTTTTGACGTTGTCATTTTTTTTTTAAATGAGCATTATATTACTATTTACCAATAATATATTTGTGTGCGTTTTCAGAAAGTATTTCCTAAAAAAACAAACATATTAAATGCATTCTAATTATAAGATTTTAATATTTTTAGATTTTAGGAATTAACCTGGATTTTTATGTAATGTTTTAAAGCAGATTTTCAGTCGGTAAAGAACAACTGCAGACACCAATAGCTACAAAAGACATGCCAATTTGGTTTTTTACTAATACTGCTTAAAACTGGTGAAAGTAACCATTCAAAACTCAATTCTAGTTTATAGACTACAATAGAACAATTATTAGCGGGTTTTATACAAGGTGAGACATAGTTTAGTATATAAATCATAAGATATATTTTATAGACCTTTTAAAAGAACATCCAAGAGTTATAGCAAGTTTCTTCATGAACTCGAGTGTTACATTTCAGCTCATGGAAATGAATCATGACTGGTGTTCAGTGATCTGGAAAGGTAAACTCATTTTCACCCTCTATTGGGACATCTGCTGGATGAACTTGCCGATTGTCTATGTCAAAGCTGGAGGTGAAAATGGTTTTACGTGTACCTTACGTGACCTCTCACTTTCAGCCAAGCCATTAGAGGGCGAGAAGTAGATTTCTCGAGAGACTCATACAAGGAAAGATTTGCCACTGGGTTGTGGAAAGAGACCATGCTTGAATCAAGATAGTTGGATGATCAGTGGGGATGGAAACGAGCATTTCATGTTTTGAGCCCATTTGTTGTGACAGATCACCAGTAGTATCAGTGACATAAGATGTAACTACAATAACCTGCTCTTTCAAGGACCCTGGTTAATTTCCAGGTCTTTTACCAATTCTTCACCCAGTCTGCAAATCTGCACAGTCCTTAGAAAGTAAAGGGGTTAAAGGGAAGGATGTTAATAAAAATCGAAGGTAGATCATGTATATTTTATTCTAACTAGTGCATTAGCAACAAGAAGAATGAAAGTAAAAGCTTTTCCATTAAAATTGATCTTGAAAGTGTGACTAACACTTTGACTTTAATCTCTTGGGTTTCTTAAACCCTCTGGGGTCTTGTATTGGCTTTTGATGTTCTTTGAGAGCAGGTCATGTTGCCAGATCATTCAATGCAGAAGAGCTGCAGAATGAAAGATCTTCATTGTGCTTGGCTGAATTTTCTGAATGATCACGTAGGAAGAACTTGGAATGTTTTTTTATCAGTCTCCCCTGGAACACATGCTTTCCAGGTGAATGTATATTCCAACTGGCATACTCACCAAAAAATGTCTTCACATTAGTAGCTGGAAATCAGTTTTTCACACTGCCCTCAGCCTTATTGTGTTTTAAAGCATGTTTCATCCTCAGCCAAGGAAGTCTGAAATGTTTAGATAGCAACAGTTTTTAGAATTTAAAGGGGAAGTTTTAATATCTTTTACAGACAGGTTTAATGCTTTTTATTCAAGTATTAGAACTAAAGCCAAAGTAAATTATTAAAAGTATTATATATAGTTATTACAGTTACGGTATAGTAAATATATATTTGAATTATTGTAATATGCATTTTTAAACATAATTCAACCGCTTACGAAGCTACACCCATTATAATGAACATTACATTTCAGCACTTGTGTTTTTGCTTTCTGCGAGTTTCCCTTAGTTTGTTCATTTCTATGGAATTTGATTTTGTATTTTCAGGTGTGAACAGGTTACAAAAGTTTGCAGTTAAAACCTTAGTTTGACATTCTGAAATCTGATAGTCACTAAATGTGATCACTCATTAACTGACCTCTTGAGGCTTAAACCAGAAGTGAATATATTCAGAATGACAAAGTTAAAACTTTACAGTAAAAGCCTGGTAATTGCCTTTTAAAATCCATTTATACTTGTTTTTTTAACATTTAAAATAACTTTTTAAAATGGGGGGTTTAATAGGTTTATGGTAATTTTGAAAATCTATGACTGAAGCATTTCTTCTTGCCCATATGTGCCAGAAAATTAAAAATTTTATAAAATTCTGTAACAAATACACATACACAAATGCATTGCATTACTCTTTTTCTTACATACAACTCATATTACAACTCATGCACTATATTCTAACTATTTTATAAATCTTATTTCAATGAATTCAATGAATTCAATTTTTATGACAATGTGAAGGTTATAGCATTGTGTTTTTTTATAAAGTCAGTGAATTGCATGATTTCTGTTCTGTGCACAATGAATTTCTGTATTTTATATTATTAATATGTTATTATATTATTATAATTTTATATTTAACTTAAAATATACATTGGCAATAATACAGTACAGGAGTCTCTAGAAGGAGATAACACAGACTAGAAAATATGCATCCAATATTGTTAGTATGTCTAGTAAATACAGTCAATAGCCAAATCTCAAGCTGTTTTTAGTCCATATTCTCGTTTGTTTTGGTTTCGTAGTGTGTCATGCTGGAATCAAGTGTGGGAGAAACTGGTCAAACCTAGTTTTGCATACAGAGTGATCAAAATGGACAAGCAGTGTGACATCTGTGCTGTTGTGTGGCCAGTCATTCTTGGCAGGGCACAAAGCCCACCAATCACTTGCTATTATTAGCACCAGCATTCCAGCAGCTCTGTGTACTCCATCATTCCATTTCCCTCGCCATCCAGCCATTTATCTCTCTTTGAATCACAGTGAGAATCAAATTAGAACATCATGTGTGGAGCTTTTATGCACACAAGCCTGAACACTTTCCTACTACCATAACTAAAATCAAACATAGGAAAGAACAACTTTCCCCATTGTATTTAATCCCTGTCTGTTAACTGAACTTGATGGGACTCAGAAGGTTAAATAATCAGTATCTGTGCATCGATTTTTGTGTTTATCCACAAGAGAGGGTACTTCTTACCATGTGATAAAAACACCACCCAAAACATACCCAGTATATGAGAAAGAATACATAAATTTTGGCCTTCAGCTTTCTAAGATCCAAAAGATACTTAATGCTTTTTCTTACATC
This sequence comes from Danionella dracula, assembly GCA_900490495.1. Classification (NCBI taxonomy): domain Eukaryota; kingdom Metazoa; phylum Chordata; class Actinopteri; order Cypriniformes; family Danionidae; genus Danionella; species Danionella dracula. The sequence goes on from UELW01000111.1 coordinate 12,682,453, forward strand.
CCAAATCAAGCTGGGTTATTTTTCCCTTTGTTGATGTACAATATCGGAGAAGCACTGAGCAGGCTTGCTGCCAGAACACAAGATCTACAATAATGAGTGCACAGTACAGATCAGTCAGGTTTTATTAAGGAATGAACTGTGGTTTCGTGTGAAAAGCCCTGCTACTGGTTTCATTTAAATGTATCGTAAGGAGTTACCTTCTAAAAGAGTATATCTTTGAAACCTATGTGAATAACACCAAATTAAGATGACCAAGCATCAAAAGTAAATGTCAAGCTAACAAAGTAAATGAACGCAATCTGCATAATGATACATTCTGAATGTGAGGGGTACTTTTCAACTAATGCAATCGAATATGGGCAAATCCATTGTTTTTTAACATCGAATTTAAAAACAACAATTTTTTAGTTATAAAATCAGATGCGCATTAAGATGCAATATTCAAAAGTTAAGGATTTTTTTCCTATCCTCATTATAAATTCATCTTTACATATTAAAATACCTACAGTCTTGCAAACAATTTAATACTGAATAAAAAAACATTGCAGACTGGTCAAGGACCTGGGAATTATTTTGAACAGTTCTGTTTCTTTTTATTCAAAGGAAATTGTGAGATGCCTACCTAAATAGGCTAAATTGTAATTAACTTTGAGCACTTATTTGTAAAGGAAAAAAATAGAGATTAGCAATAGAGTCCAGTAATCCAGTTACTGCCTTTTTACTTTGTAGGGCAGCGGGCTTGTATCAAATTATATGTTACTCAAATGATTAAAAACTGTATATTGTTTTTGGATGTAAAATGTCAGCATTCAAATAATTGCACTTCCATGAGTTGAACAAATTAACTCTGACACAGAATCTGACTATAGTGATCAAAAGGTTAATTAAACTTAAATGTGGTATACACTGCCGTAGAACCCATATCCCATAATCTAGTGGGCTTTGGCTTATCTTGAATGTCACATAAACAGCTTAAATTATGTTTTGTTTAGACATCAGTCTCTGTCTCATTAAATTTCAACCCGAGTACCAAATGTACCAGACTCGTTGTGCTCAGTTTATCATGACTTCAAATCTTTACTACTCGATTTATTCCTTCCTACTCGAAGGTCAAGGACCTCGAGAACTCATTGAATTTCCTAACGCAGTCATACATGATGGCTAGCGTTTGCACAGAACTTTGTAAAGTTTAAGATACCGAATAGAGTTTTCTCATGGTTGCCGTTAAATGAAAAAATGTGAAAGATCGCTATGATAATTTTGTTTATTTACCATACAACGGCTTGGCTACAATGGTTTTTTTTACTAGTAACACCTATGGCAATAAACCATGTGTTTTTACTAACATAAATGTTCCCTCCTGTTTTTATGCTATTATATCTGTAGTTTTACCAACTGATATCTTGAAATTTAAAATATTTTGTTGTCTTAGATTTAGAGGATATGTCATGCACAAATTTTTTTTTGTATTAAACGGCAATAACTACATCTAATTTTGTAGGAAAGCTTCACTTTGAGCACTAGCATTTTAGCATCCATACTAGGCAAGCTCCATCTGGAATTTCACCCCTACATCACCTTTTATAAGAGGTGATTTATTTTAAGCACAACTCGACTGAATTAGCAACTGTAAGTTAATGAGCATTTTATTTCTCTTAACATGGCTAGGTCTGAAATCTGTCTAAATTAACTGAAAAAAAAACAACAAAACAATAAAAATCCTCAGTGTCTCCGAACCCTTCTCAGAACCCTGAGGTTGCATAGAATATTTTAAAGCAGAACTTTTCATTTTTAAAGCATAAACAAAAGTAATTGAATGGAGAAGTAAAAAAAGAAGTATTTTCAATAGAGAAGAATTTATGCTGTCAACAATCACACTCACTCACGATGTGATGACTGCAGACAGCCAACTCAGTACAGCGCATTGGTTCAGTGTAGCTGAACACCTTAAATTTTTAATGATTATTTAAATACGACATACGCCATACACCATACGACAGAAGGCTTCAATAAAAGATCCTTCAAAGTAAAAAAAGTAACTTTGTCTACTGTATAGATATCTATTATAAAAGAATCAAATAAATAAAGTTTCCTCTCTTGTTAACTTTACATTAGTAGGCGTAGCTAAACTATCATACTGCAGCCATACTCGGGGGGGGTGATTGTGCCACAGTGAAATCAAGCAGCATGTTGTATGAGAGTTTAGAGTGAAGCAGAATTGTTTAACTATAGAATTAATCTCATGAAACTCTTCTGTGCACTGTTACAATAGTTTTGCATTACAGTAGGAAAATCTGATGAGGTTGGAAGAATATTAGAACAATGGGTTTTTGGTGCTTAGTAGAGTGTTTTGGGAAGTGGTCAAAACCAGCTTTTAGTTTGTAAAACAGCCTCTACGATCTGCTTTTAACCAAGATATTCCAAAATATTTTATATCAAAGTTAATGATGATCCTTTAACTTCAGTAAAGTTAGGAGCTGAATGAAATGTTGGTTTCTTCTGCTCTTGATAAATTAATGGCAAATCTTTTAGTATGTGTTTTGTAGGTAACAGCTACAAAGCTGATTTAGTCTAAGTACCGGTACTCTTTTGATGAAATACTTTGTTCCCTATTGTCAAGAAATTGAGAAGGGAGCATCTGCTACGCGCCAATCCCAAAATCACTATTGCCTAAAATTACCAATAGTCAATGTTTTTGCTGAAACAGAAAACACCTTAAAAAATACAGTTTGAGATGTCAAGCCAGCTGGACTGAAGCTAAGTCACTTTAGTCCAACTGAATTTACAGCTCTCTGTTGTGGATTTACGTAACATTTTGTATTATTTATAAGACATGCTTTCATTTCTGTTTTGGACAATCCTAACATTCCAAATTTGTTTTGGAAACTTGTTCAGGAAACAAGAAAAAAGACCAGCAAGATTTTAAAAAACTTTGGGTTCTTGCATTTGCTTTTGTGTGTACCAGTGTTGATTCAGTGTGTTTATTTAAGCAGCTGTGTTTAATGTGGACATAACCCTACTGGGCCATGTTCTAATCCAGCAACAGGAAATACTAGCAAGTGCCACCCTGTACCTCTGACCCATTAAAATACACACAGACTCTCTCTCTCTCCCTCACTTTCACTCACCCTGTGTTTTCTCACTCTGTCACAGATTTGTATGTAATGACTTTAAACATGTGTGCTTGCATGTTAAGACTTCATTCATGTTTTGGTGTTCTGGCTTGTCATTATGATGTTACTTTTACTAAGGCCATGTTTGATTCACGATCACAGTCACCCCCTCACTCGTTTACTCAGTGCCATGACTCTTCCATTACTTCTATCAGGAAATTACCAAATCTGGAGGCATAAAGAGTCATTTTGTGATGATGAAAAGAGTGTCAGTCAAAAGTTGTTGCAGGAACATTATTGTCAGCAAACTACTTTAACTTTTACTAAACTGTCTATGAAGACCTAAAACTTGGATCAAATACTTTTTTAACAGTTGAGTGAAAAAAAGACCTATTATTCAACACATATCACCATTCAACATATCAGAAAAAACATTCATGCTTCTCTAGAACTGTTGATGTGATGGCAACAACAGTGAACCATTCAACCATCTATTGTTCACAGCTCCCCTCTCACACCCGTACTCTCCATCCAGAGGGAACGTTTCTTTTGTCTCCGTCTATGACTCATGGATGACCCCCATTTCATTGGCAAGAACAGTCTCTTAGCTGGCTAACATCAGGGGAAGAGCAGTGAAGCGAGGACAGGACCCTTTATCTCTCACCTAGCGCTTGATCACAGCCGCATGAGCGCTGGGTCACAGAATGACGTAGAAACACCTCCCACTTGATTCATCACTCTCAACTTCTGTCTGTGCGTGTTCACATTTAAATGCATGGAAATGAATCAAAGAGTGCTCACTGAAAGACAAAAATAATACCCTAACCATTGAATTTCTCATATATTAGTTACATTTAAACCAGTGTTTTTTTCTTTCTTTTTTTATTGTAGCATTTGTGTAATGTTTTCAAAGAGGTTAAAGATGAAATGCATAAAAAATAAACAAACAAAAAAAGATAAATAAATAGAATACAAATAATATCATTAAATGACGAAATAAAATGAAAGCTAATTTTCACATAAATTAAAATAATTGATGATTGATCAATTATTTGATTGATTTAATCTAGGGCTAGGTGCTATCCCCATTTATGAAAGTGAATGCCTGTATTGTGTTGTGCCATGATTTGGTTTTTGCAATGTCATGAATACCATCACATTAATAAATTTATTTAATTTAACTTAATGTTTCGCTTGCACATGCTCAAATTATTTGATGTTTAGACAAGGAGATGTAGTAGCTGATGAGGTGCTGTAGAATTGCTAAATTCATGGACAAAGACGCTAAGTTGGTAAACACTTGACTGGTGGTGAGGACGGCTGCACTGGGCACTTCTACTATTTCTCTCAGCTCTCTTTCTCTCTCTGTTGAATCAGAATATTGATGAAAATGTGTAAATAAAAACATACAGTCGGTATTACAAGTGTTCGGGTCCAGTTCCAGCAAACTGAGAGAACAAGAAATGAAGAAGAAAACAGCTTGGACCGGTAAGTTAATACCGTGGGAGAGTCATTTGTTTATAACAAGGCGAAGAAAGTGTTAAGCAGTCACATTTGCAGTTAAGTATAAAATCTTACTGAGGGTTCATCATGGAAATATTCTTGCAGGCTCTAGGTAGCAGACATCACAACTAATCAACATGATAATATCAGATTTAAACACAGAGTGCAGTTTGTGGTGAAACATCAGCAAGTAAACCTGGTAGAAATTAACAAAAATATTTGTCATATGTAACATATGTGTCATATTTTCTGTTCTCTGTCTAATTCAATCACACATGTTCAAGACTATTCATTTACATAAATCAATACTGTGATGATTAGTTTGAGACTACAGGCCTTTAAAGTAATTAATGTTTTACCCGGATAAATGTTATCTTCAGAGGTTTCACTTCAAACTTTTTTCCCCACAATTTCACAAGTTGTAAGCATTTTTTATTTGCCCTTTTCTCTGTTAATTTTCCCTTAATTTTAGGGAAGTTTTTTATTCATAAAGCTAAATACTCTTAACATCAAGCCTCATTTTAATATCTTAGGTTATTAAACTTACGATGTATTGTAATTCTCCTGTAAATGTTTGATATGTTTGATATTATATAAGATAATAAAAAGATAATATATCTTTTTTGTTCTCTTTGTTTAAATAATGTAATATTCACATTCTTTTGTCTGTGCATCACACTCCAGAATTGTACTGTACTTGATTTACTTTGTACATCCTCTCTTTTGTGTCTTTATATTTCATTCCATTAAACTGTTAAAAAAATCAAGGATCCTGCTCAAGACACGAATTGGCCAAAATGTTTAGAAGTATATTTTTCTGGTAACTAGAAAAAAAGTAGTTTGAGGGATGGCCTGTTCTAACGATTATTTTGAAGGCAATAAGTAGATAAATGGAGCACCTTGACAATTAAACCAAAATAATATCCTTATTTAATTTAATAGATAAATATAAGTGATTGTTGGATTTTTTGTACATCACCTGTTCTGATGAGGTTATTTCACCTTAATGTTTGATTAGAATGATTAATTATCAGTCAAATTTGAGTAATGTTAGTAGAAGACTTCTGAACTCTTTGAACAATATTCAAATATTTCATGTTTGACCAATACCAACTTTTGCAATTCAAAGCTAATATTTGGCATACAGCCAGTCTTAAACGGCTTTCAAGGTATCCTTGTGCTTTTAAATAAAATATCATGTATTTTGGCAAACACTTGCTGCATACAGCCTGTGTTTTCATCATTTTCAGGCTCCTATGTTATCCATGCTTCCTGCTGATGAACCCCAATTAAATGTTTCCTTTCGCAAGCCACCTGCCATTGCCTATCAGCGGGAGTGGAGGGATTTCAGCTCTTGAGGGAGGAAGTTGTAAAGGGCTCAGAATAAATGATTGATGAAGTCAATCCTGAAGCAGACTCGAGAGCTTGGCTGTCGTTGTGTTTGAAATGGAGAGAAAGTTAGATGTTAAGTGTAGGCCAATGAAGAAGATTAGGAAGAGGTGGTTGATCTTACTGCATTCCTTTGTCCCAGTTTTGGGTCTCTCGTGTTTTCACTGGGAAAGTAGTGGACATTAAGTTCCTTATAAAATAGCCATAATACTAAATATTATTTCATGTTTTGATTGTCTAGCGTTTGTCTTGTTTCAGATCACTACACTAATCAATCACAAAGACAAGCTGAAGAAGACAGAGAAGACCTTGCAAGCTATCCAGAGAGTGGGCCAGGCGGTCAGTGTTGCAGTGGGCCGATTCGTGGCAGTGGGTGAAGCCATTGCCTCAGAGAATGAAGACCTGAAGGATGAGATGGGACTGGCTTGTTTCGAGGCTCGAAGGGCAGGTCAGTTTGACACACTTCAGAAAAAATAGTAGAAAGACACAATAAGTTTTCCTGCAGTTACTAGGCAACCACAGACAATAGACCCCAATCACAAAATTAACCTAATGTCACTTGTCAACTAGATTAGGAACGCCTGTCAACTATAACAAGCCCCACAACCAATGTTGGAAGCTAATTGAACAAATAGCATTCAGAAGTCCAGTTCTTCAGTGTAAAAAAGTTTTTAGTTTTGTTATGTAAAACCTTGTTGTAACTGAAGCTTTGGGCGTGCAAGGAATTTACAGGTTAATACATTTACGTTATTTAATCATTTTAGATTAGTTAACTAATCTTGCAGATATTATGAGGTATGTGAAACAAAATCCTAGAGTAGCATTTGTAACTGGACTGGATATTTGTTTAAGACAGTCATGTCACTCTCATTCAATCTTAAAAGAATTAGTTGTTTTTAAGCTTTCTAATGAGTTAAAATATAACAAATATAAACTTATATTGTTACTTGATGATTTCATTTGTTTTCTTTTGCATACATTTCCGAAGCTTTTAATCTATTAAAGCTCTATTCAGATTTTAAAAATTTAATCCGATTTTTTTGGATGTTTTTGTTCACATAACAAATAATATGAGCCTTCATCCACCTTTGGTGTGTAACAAAATCTGACTCTGATGTGACTAATGTGTGCAGAAGAAGAAACTAGCAGAAACCCAGTATGCTCTGCTAATGGAAGTAAACTCAGACATGAATTATACTCTAGACAGTCTTGCAGCTTTGTTGACAAATGTATCATCAGAGCCATTTAGCATTTATTATTGCTAATAGTGTACTAATAAAAAGATTTAAATGACAAAAGGTGAGTATTATGAAATAATGGCAGAGCAGAGTTGCTGGGAGAAAAACATAGACTTCATTCAAACGTAGGTGTATTGTGGGTGTTTTTGGCAATTAGGTGACCTGATTTAACATTTATTTAATTCATAAATTGGACCTGACTCCATGAAAAAGACAGTCTGACCTTAAAAGCTAGAGTCCATGAAAAAGACAGTCTAACTTAAAAGGAGTGACGCTTTTCTGATAGGGATACGCAGCTAGAGACAAAATATCTGCCACGTGAAACTTATCTGCAAGGATAGCTTTCTGCATATATACCGCGCCTATGAAACACCAAGGGAGGTGCAGTTTTCGAGCCAGGTTCTGTAACCCATCACATTGCTGTTTCCTGATCTTGTGCTGAAAAGTAAAGAGAAATCGGACTGAAAGTCATAGTCTGTCTTTATTGAATTTATTTTCAAAAGTGTATTTTATATTCTGGGAAAACAACCACATTAAATGGCGTTGTCGGCAAGATTCAAGAGTCTGAGATCACAGCCGTTGACCCTGAAGAGGTGCCAGGAGCCGCTGTCAGAGCTTCGAGAGCGAGAGAGAAAACCTCACCCTGTAACTGGGAGCTAACGCACATCATTTGGATTGGTAAGCATAACTCTTTGTTATTTATGCTTACTGTGTTAGTTAATGTTAAGAAAAGTGATGTGTCTCTCCAGTTTTTTGATTAGAATTAAATGAGGTTTTTTGGCTCTGGGAAAAAAGCTCTTAACTCTGAAAGAAGTGTGTAAAAATAAGACTCTGAATTAAAAAGAACAGGTTGTTTTTAAACCCCTTAAAAGAATTAAAAATAAGTTAAAACTAAAAATACAATTCGGTTAGTATTGTTTATTATCTGAGTAGAATAAGTCTGATTCAGAAGGAGGAAAGGCTGAGAGGATGGTACTGATGAAAAAGTGAGCACTTTAAAAATAATCATTGAACCAAATTGAACTTATAACCTGCTAACACAAATGTTGAGAGTGGATGAGTATTGAACTTGAGAAAGTCTAGTCGTCGGGGGTGTCGATTAGCTACTAAACAAATTGAAACTTATAATAATGGAGTGTGTTAATAGATAAGATTAGAGAGACTCAGATCACGGTGACTGCGCAGCGCTGCTGAATCGGGTGATAATATAATAAACTAGGATTTGTTTAGTATACCTTCGGGATAGTTAGCTTACCGAGGAGGCGAAGTTATTCCGGAAAACTTGCGCTTGTTTTTGATGCCAGACATTTGGTCTGAAGTACGCTCAAGGGTTGCCAGATATTTTGATCTGGAGCACGTTCAAGTAGCGTAAGGTTGCCAGATATTTTGATCTGAAGCGCGCTCAAGGGTAGCGTGATGTGATATACTCATGGAGGTCCTTGAATGACGGAGGTGATAGTGTTTAGTTGAAAACTTTATTACAAAAGGATACAAAAATAGTGGTTAGACAATAATATTATTACTTTAAAACTAAAAGCATCTAATCTTGGGAAAACTGTTAACGACCGGAAAAGAAATAAAGACCATTTAAAAGTAACTAGCTTTGAAGAAAAAGAAAAAAACCTTGAATTAAATAATTCCCATTAACGAGAGCGAAGACTTAGTCTTCAGAGCTGGCTCTTATCAACAATGGCAACTGCGGCTGTAAACAGGTTTGAGGTTAATGTTTCACTAACCCCAATACAGTGGATTAAAATTAAAGACTCAACTGCAGGAGTAAAACTTAGACGCTGGTCTGAAAAAATCCAAAACAAATTGAGAAAAGACAAATCTGTAGATCTTTTGTGGCCAAAAAAAGGTAGCTGGGACACAGAGAAAATCAAAAATTTGAAAAAATGGCTAATAATTAGGAGAAATGCAGGCAAAACTCTAAAAAGAATTGAGACAAGACATAAATTGATAGAGCAAATCTCAAAAAGAAAGCAAGAGAAAGTTGTTGTGTTGGATAATGGATGGAGATGTACAATGTTGATGGACATGTGTGCTGTGTTTGTGCTGAATTGATAGAATGAGGAAAAGCCACTAGAATGTTTGAGAAAAAATGATGAAGATGGCAAATTGTATGTGTGTGTAAGCAAGGAACTTGTGATGTGAGATGAGTAACTAGAATGTTTGAATGTGTGAGAAAGCCTAGACAAAATAACGCAGAGACTGATAAGTTCACCCCGCCTTTATGTGCTCTCTTGGAAGAGAAACTCAAACACACAAAGTAAAGCACAGATAGATAATAGAACTTAGATGAGAAATGAAGCACTGCAAAGTGAAATTGAGATACTTTTTCAAAATGTAGAATCTGAAAAATAAATTTTAATGATGAAAATTAAAGTTCAATTACTTAAAAGTTAAACCTGAAATTACAATCCAAATTGTAACTGAATAAACAATTGTAGTGTGTGGTTTTGGAAACTCTAGAATGAGTTTTGTTAAATTGATAGAATTCTTTAAATGTGTTAAATCAGCAGATGGAAAAAACATAAAGTAAAAATGATCAGAACTGTTAAAAATAGCGAGATTAATTATAGATAAAATAAATGTGGACTGTAAAATAATTAACAAATTTCTAAACGATAAAATTAAATGGACAAACGTTAGGATTTTTAGGAAAAACAGACTACTGTAGTAAATACATTAGAATATGCAGACAAATGCAAACTAATGAGACAACTAATGAGAGATGCAGGAATTAAACAACTAAATGCAACTTTAAAATGGACTGAAGAAGCTTCAAAAGAATTTGACCAACTTAAAAAAGAAGTGATAATTGCAACAAAACTATCAAATCCAAATTACAACAAACCTTTTTTATTAGATGTTGCATTAGGAAAGGGAGGATTAGCAACAGCTATTTTACATCAAAAAGAAGGTACAAAACAAAGACCGCTAGGATGGTATTCAACTTTCCTTAGTGGAATGGACAATTTCACAGACTGTGAGAAAAATCTTGAAGCAGTATTTTGGGCTTATTCAAAATGTTCAAAAATAGTTTTAAGTGCCCCAGTAGAAATAAGATCAACCCATGAAGTTGTAGGAATTTTGGAACAAAACAGATTTAATCTGTCAGTAGGAAGAAGAATGAAATATTTGGAACTACTTGAAAAAGTAAACTTGTTATTTTGCCAACAGGGAGAGCCACACTGCTGTGAAATTTCAGGGACTGTGGACATGAAGATAAGACCAGACTTATCAGCTGAACCCTTAGAGGAAGGAAGAATTCTTTTTGTAGATGGTTCGTGTTTTAAGAATGATGCAGGCAAGAGCCAAATGGGTTTTTCTGTGGTAGAACTTGAGAACAAAGATCCATTAAAATTTAACACCATCAGAGAAATAAAAGTCACTCAAGGTATAATGTCAGCACAAAGAGCAGAAATTATGGCATTAACAGAAGCTTGTAACATCTTAGATAACCAAGAAGGAACGATCTTTACAGACTCTGCCTATGGTTATTCGGTAGCTCATTACTATGGAAAAAATTGGCACAATAATGGGTATAAGAAAACAAATGGTAAACCTATTATTCATGAAACAGAAATTAAAGCATTGATTGAAGCCTGTCAAACACCAAAAAAGCTAAGTATAGTGAAATGTGATGCACACAAAAGAGATCAAAGTGTAGAAACAATTGGAAATAATTTTGCAGACTCAGCAGCCAAACAAGCAGCGATGCAAGAGATTATTACTGAAATGCCAGTTGTAACTCGACAGCAAAAGAAAAACGAAGCAGTTGAACTAAAAGGTGAATGGGATTTTGAAAAACTTTGTGAAATCAATCAAGTGCTAGTGTACAAGAAACATTAGACTGGAACCTCAAAGGAGGGATTAAATCAAAAGAAGGAATTTGGACAACACTTCAAGGTCAATTGATAATACCAGAGAGTGCAGAACAAATGGTACTATTACATGCTCATGGTACAGCGCACCACAATCGAAGAGAAATGATAGATGTTATCATTAGACAACTAAATCTTTGGTTTCCGCATCTTCAAACTAAGGTAAACAACTTTCTAGAGAAATGTGAAACGTGTATGGTCAGAAACATCAAAAGTGCTCCACATATAATCAGAACTTTTCCGACACCAAGGGGACGCTTTGTAAGCATAGTCATTGACTTTATAGATATGATTAAGGTTATTAGTGGAAAGAGATACATTTTACAATTGTTTGCCGATTTAGCGGCTGGGTAGAAGCTTTCGCGGTAAAGTGTCAGAATGGAGACTCTGTAGTGAATGCCTTGACGAGAGAGGTATTTCCGAGATTTGGTATCCCGTCGCAGATACAGTGTGATAATGGACCGGGTTTCATAGCGGTTGTTATGAAATTGATGTGTAAGAGGTTGCAAATTGATTTGAAGTATGGTTCTGTGTACCACCCTGCCAGACAAGGAAAGTGTGAAAGAATGAATCAGACTTTAAAGGGAAAGCTTTCTAAAATTTGTGCAAAAACCGGGCTCAATTGGACAAAAGCTTTACCCATTGCATTATTCAGCACCAGGAACAGCACAAATCGTGAAACCAAATTAACCCCCCATGAAATGGTGACAGGAAGAGTGATGCCTCGACCTGATAGAGAATTTATTAGCTGTGACAATTTGAATGATCTGAGAAATGATATTGACAAATATATCTGTTTGTTGGTAAAGAATCATCAGCATGTTTTACAGGCTGAGAGTCGACCAAGGTGTTCTCCTGAGGAGTCTGGACGACCAGGTCCTATATCAGTTGGAGATCACGTGTTCATAAACATTTTTAAGAGAAAGTGGGATCAACCGAGAAGAGAGGGTCCGTATGAGGTCACCCAAGCCACACCTACTGCTGTAAGGGTGAAGGGATCCAACCTGTGGTATCATATATCTCACTGCTTGAAAGTAAGAAATCTTAATGAGACCTTTCCAACAAGTGATCAAATTGCAGATGACCCTGTGAAGGAGTAGATTATTTGAAATAAATCCAGACATCCCGATAGACAAATAACCATAAAACGTACCATTTTTGTGTTGAATTTTTGCGTTACAGATTACTTTCGACTGGAGATTCTGAGAACCTGGGATAAGAGTATTCCTGTGTTCCACTTAGACTTGAGGCGGATCGAGACTGCTCCAGCCCTCTACCACTCCAGAGCTGATTAAAACCGTTCTAAGGTACAAATCGGAATTAAAACAGAAAGATGTCTGTGTTAAGATGGGTCTGTGTGCTTCTCATTTTAATTATGAATGCTTGGAAAGGAGAAGCTCAAACTTCCAAACTGTTTATTGCACCAAAAGGAGCTACCACAACCTGGAGAATTGGTTTTTGTAGATTAGCCAAATGTGTAGGACACCATAATATGTACCAACGTGCTAAGATGTATATTTGTACAGCCCCAATCAAGGAAGATAGTGGAGCTAGAGACACGACCTGTTCATCTTGGAGTCTAGTAGGATGGTCTACTGATCCAAGCTGGGCTATTGAACCTCCACCAAAGACAACAAATCCGGAAACTGTGAGCAAGGGAAAAACTCTATTTCAGCGACTGAGTATCATTAAAATGCCCAACCAAGGAAGCCAATGCGAACAGTTTAAGTGTAATGGATTAATGATAACTTTAAAAGATGCCCTTGAAAGTGATGAAAACTACTATGTAGTGGGTGCGTCAATTGATGGATGGGACCCTGTGGGATCATTTTACGTTAAGGTTAAAGAGCATAACGGCACAACCACTAAGACAATTGGACCAACTTCCCCGTACGCTGAAACTGAAGAAATTAGAGCAGATGTTATCCAAGCCAGTTCAATTAAAGAATTATTTGCTATTGAAACAGGATTTACAGGTAGAAATGAATGGCTAGAATGGATCTCCTATACGGCTAAATCCTTAAACATTAGTGACTGTATTATTTGTGCAACGGCAAAACCCCTATTAACAACTACACCTGTCAGAGTAACAGACTTTCAAGAATTAAGATGTCTAGCACTGCTTTTTAGAGCACAAGATCCTTTACCATTTATTTGCCAAGAAATAGCACAAAAGTACCCGATAACTCAACCAATGGTTCCACCTAACGTTAGAGCATATAAAGGCAACTTTACATGTTTTGAAGGAGTAATGAAGGAAGACGCTAAAAGAAACTATAAGAATTTCACTAAAGGATGGTGCCAGCACGTTATTAAGCCAGCAAACAGTGCCCAGCAATTTTCCATGGCAGATTTCCAAAACCATAACGTAGCACGTACTGACATCTGGTGGCTATGTGGAGATATGCGAATTCGATCGTTTTTAAGTGAAAACTGGGAAGGACAATGTGCAATGATTCATCTTATTATGCCATTTCACATTTTAACTGGAAAAGATATTATAGAATCTGTAGCTGAAAGAACTCTTAAGATACCAAGAATACAATTCAGAAGCAAACGAGAAATACCAATTGGCTCATTAGATCAAAACATCCACCTGAATGCTTTAGGAGTCCCTGAAGGGATACCCCCTGAATATTTAGCTCGCAATCCAATAGTAGCAGGATTAGAATCAATTATTATTTGGCCGACAATTAACAAAAATGTAGCATGGATTAACTATTTGTACTACAACCAGCAGAGATTTGTTAACCTCTCCATCCAAGCTATTGGAGGAATAAAAGACCAATTAGACAAAAATTCTATCATGACAAGACAAAATCGAATAGCTCTAGATATGCTACTTGCAAAAGAAGGAGGAGTTTGTATTCTGTTTGGAACCGAATGCTGTACTGCCATACCCTCAAATACCGAAATCGATGGGTCAATTACTAACGCACTAAACGGACTGAAAAGGTTATCCCTGGAACTGAAGAGAAACACTGACAGAGAAGATCCATTTGGTAAAATGATGGAAAGATGGTTTGGAAAATGGGGAAAGATTATTTCCTCAATAGCAATTACTATAGTTGTTGCACTTGCCATTATCGCAATCATGGGATGCTGCGTGATACCCTGCGTTCGAGGACTCATTCAAAAAGCTATCGAAAATAGTATGACTAGGATGATGTACCAAAATACAAGCGACAGATTTATTGATATTACCCTAAACTTTGGAAAGGATCTTGCTGCGACTGAGGAAGAGCTTGGTTCACTACTTTGTGACGAAGTGGACACATGCATGTAACATATTCCTCAGCTAGGATGTCTGTCTTATATGTGCATGAAAGCGAGTGAAAGGAGAATGGAGGAATGAGTGATTCTCACTCCACTGTTGGATATTAATTTTATTTGTCTTGATTATAGAAAGAATGATTGTTTGAACAAAACTGAGTGAACTCCATGACAACGTGAATGCTCGGAGAGAGAAGAGCATCCCCTCTAGGTCCTGTGAATGAAGGATTCCTTTCAACCGACCTTCAGCTGACCAGAATGATATCCTTTGAGATCAGTAGAAACATTAAAGAGAAAGTTCACTTTTGTTTGATCCACATATTTAGCACTGTCTGATTCCTTATTTAGATAAGAAGTAAAAGTGTATTTTTTGAAACCTTGTGTCTTTGCCAATCATAAGGAGAACTTGTGTGATGAGAGCTTCTTCTCCTAGTATCTAAGATTTATTTTTCACTACTAATGAGCGTATTTTTAAGTGCTAAAGAATAAAAACAAGATGATATTTTGAACTGTTATTGAATTAAATATGAGTATGTGAGCATTATAAAAAGAAAAAAAAGTATAAAATAATGATGGAGTACAATTAAGGTTTTTAAATAAAGTATTTCTGAGAGTGTAAATCAAAAATAAAGTTGTTTATGTAGAATCAAAGATAGAATCTAAAAAATCATGAAACTCTTTTTTCCGGTTCACTGCCAACTTTTAAGATTGGTATGAAGGCAGCATGGTAACCCAAATTTGTTGTTTTCAATCTTTTATTTCAATAGTTTTTTGCGATAGCGTTTGATGTTTTCTAGCCCTTAGTTTTATTACTTTTTTTAATAAGTCGATTGTTTTATTTTGATTGATATTTCTTAGTACTTTTTGATTTTTGTAGATATCTAATACTTTGCGTTTTTTATGACACTCACGAGAGAATTTTGGCTGAAAACCAGAGAAAGTCTCCCACTTTGAATGGACAATTTTGGAGACAATGGACAATGTGTTATGAACTCTAAAGACTCTTAGGAGCGCAGAACCACTATCTGCGCTATTCTGAAAATGAGTGCAAAGAAACCTAGCATTCATTCTATTAGCTTGATCCTGAGGGACTTGAGCAAAAGGCTGAAAGGCTTTCCTGAGAAACATGGATGCAGTCACGGTAGCAGTCAACAAGAGATCGTCTGATGAGACACCTGGAGGTTCCTGAGGGTTCCCGAAAGATTTCCTGACTCCCGTATTCCCATGTCACTGCTAAAAGGTCACCCATGGCGATGGTTCCTGAAAGTCACCCGGAGTGATGCTGAAAGCATGGTGCCAAACAACTCTACAACCGCCACGACCTTTTGACCTTGCCTATCCTGCCTAAAGCCTACCCAAATGCTCAAAGGTACCCTATTTCCTAAAAAGGTGATCACATGGACAATGCTGAGAGAAAAAGTGATCCACCTAAAAGAACTGTCAGATACCCCAGTACACCTCTTTCTGTGTGTGCGTGGGATGAGAGGATTACAAATGAGAGGATTACGTATGAAGAGGATCCGAAGCGAGTGTCTTTCTTTTTATTACTTTATTTCTACTTAGAGTATATACGGAGATTTTTGAGTTAATCTAGTTTTACTTTTTGATTTTTGCTGAATAAATTTTTTAGTTTTGGGTGAAAAGCTGTTTAATGCTGATTTTTCTGGTTGTTGGAGAGTTAGAGAACAGAGTTTTGCTAAACATTGGATTTGATGCAAAATTATTGTAAATATGGAGATTATTCCAAAAATATTACGCTCATTATCAAGTGTACAAGTTATAATAATCATCCTAATCACCAACATAGATGCCAAAAAAAAAAAAAAAAAAAAACTTTTCCATGAGGCATCTCTTAAATTTACCTTTGAGAGAATGATGACTGAGTGAATGACATTTGAAGGACATTTTGAACATCATTATATTTGGAGCATCTGTAACCACTGAACAGAAAGTTTTAATGAGAAGTGAAGAAGTAATGCTAATGTGTGAATGATGTCTTGAAAGCATGATCGGACAGACCGGTATCGAACGGCCCTCCGATGACTATCTCATCGAAATCGCGTTTCCTTACGAAGAAGATCATCATCTGCGGATCTTATTCTACTTTTGATTAATTATTATTTTGTTTGTTTACTGTTTTTTGTAGAAAATTGGCAAAAGACAGGGAAAGTGCTACTCCTTAACTTAGCCAATTGAAGTAATGGAGAAAAACGATTTTACATAATTAACTCACTTAATTGCCTTAACGAATGGAAACTTGGAAAGTTCCCAAGGAGGGAATGTGGGTGTTTTTGGCAATTAGGTGACCTGATTTAACATTTATTTAATTCATAAATTGGACCTGACTCCATGAAAAAGACAGTCTGACCTTAAAAGCTAGAGTCCATGAAAAAGACAGTCTAACTTAAAAGGAGTGACGCTTTTCTGATAGGGATACGCAGCTAGAGACAAAATATCTGCCACGTGAAACTTATCTGCAAGGATAGCTTTCTGCATATATACCGCGCCTATGAAACACCAAGGGAGGTGCAGTTTTCGAGCCAGGTTCTGTAACCCATCACATTGCTGTTTCCTGATCTTGTGCTGAAAAGTAAAGAGAAATCGGACTGAAAGTCATAGTCTGTCTTTATTGAATTTATTTTCAAAAGTGTATTTTATATTCTGGGAAAACAACCACAGTATCAAACTCAATTCCATGAGTGTTGCAGCACTTCATAAATCTACTCCAACCTTAACTGAACACACCTGATTCTAAGTGTCTTTTGGCTGTTTTGAAGCTACTGATATGTCTCTTGAAGCAGGATTGGAACAAAGACCCTACCCCTACTGAATTTAAGTGTGAGACCCCATCTGTAAGTTACATTTTCTCAGAGGAAATGTATAATTAATATAACTAATTTGGATTGAAAGAAGCTTTTGCATCCAAACGGAAGCATCTGTTTTTAAAACCAATGACTGCTTTTCCTAGACCCACACTGCATGTTTCTTTTTGCGATGTCTAAATGTGTGAAAGAGAAAGTGCTGCAGTTTTGCTCCTATTAAACTCTCTATGTCCCATCTGTCTCTAAAGAGTTTAGCTAAAAATACCCCACAAATGTGCAGTTCTATTCCGTATCTCTTCCTCATGATGGTGTTTCCGTGCTTGCTCTTAGAATAACCGATATGAACACAAAGAGATTTGATCTGTTCTGACAGTTTTGAGAGGTTTACAGAGTCAAAAAGCTGTAGTTAGGCAGCAAATATGCTTGATTTGAGAACTTCATTGATACTTCTAATAAAGGCTACTGGTTTCAATGAAAAAAGTTTCAAAATGTTACAAAAATGTTCGTTTCTATTTTTTTCATTTGCAACAACATAAAACAATGATTTTCTCCACCATCATATGATGTGTTTGAAAAACATTGAACCTAGGATTTTGGACATTATAGTTTTATATTGGAAAAATAATTCACACATGTAAATACATAGATTTTTATTGCTATTGTATTTTTAATTGATTAATTTTTTTATGTATTTTTTAAATTTACATTTTTGTCCTTGAACTTTTTGTATTTCTAAACCTTAAACTCAAACAACACAACTAAAAAAAGAATGATTTTTTTAATTTTTAATTTAATATTTTATAAATTTATAGATCTACCAACAGTAATTGCCACTGTTCATGGATATTGAGCTATGAATTTACAAAAGCAAAAAAAAGTTAAATTAGCAAAGTTAATGTTGGTGCTTTTTATTTAAATGCTACTTGCATGAAATTGCAACTGACCAGAGTATTTATAATTGATCATGACATTCTTACCCCTGTTGGAAAACTTATTCTTTAGAACTCAAACGCATGTTTAATGTTTTTTGAGAAAGTTTGCTTTAAACACCGATTTTCCCTAATTTCTTTATTACAAAGAACGACTTATTCTCACCATGAAACTGGCATGTCAAAAAAAGGAAAAAGAAAAAAGGTCAACAGTATTAGCAGAGTTTATTGCGTAATCTCTGGGAAGAATTGGGAAATAATTTAAGGTCTGATAGAACAGAGTGTTAAAGTTAATCAAAACTCAGAATCTTCTGATTTCACTCCTGAGACAGCAGAGTATCTTTAGTTAGTACTAATCTCTAGGCATTACAATTTGCAGAGTTTTCTGCAAAAATGTCACCAGGACATGATAAATTATATATGGGGCTCAATACTGCAGAAATGGTTTTAACCAGTGTTTGGTAACTGGTTGAATTCCAGGCATTGTGGTGGTTTGGTTGAAAGTTTGTTTTTTGTTGACTTTTGGGTGGAAAATAATGATCGACTTTGAAATGTGAATGTCTTCAAAAAACAAAGAAATACTGTTTAAAAAATTTTTATTACACAACTCTCGGCACATGCTTTCATATTATGTAAAGATATTGAGTTTTTTGTGTTTCATCTTTAAATAATCCTTTTTTTTAAGTATTCCTTTTTAAATAATCTACAAGCTTTGTTAAAAACAAAGTTCTGTCCTTCAAAAGTCTCTTATGAGTGTTCTGGTACTTATAGTTCTCTTCACATAAAATAGTGTTTTGTGTTTATTCATCCACTTAATATCTGTATTTATTTATAGACACCTAGTGTTTTTGAAAACAGACTTTTATTTATTGAGTTATCAAGTATGTTGGTATAAGATGCAATCTCATCATCAAAAGAAAAAAAAAAAGACTTGTCCTGATTTAAAAATAGACTTTTGAGTCCATGGAAGTGTAAAATTGATATAGTTGCCTTCACCCCTTTCACTCCTGCTGGCTTTTGAGTGACTGGGAGATAAATTGCTGTGATTTGCTTTTATTTTCAACAAGCATGGTTCATGAAGGGGGATTTTTGGCCCATTAGTGTAGTTTGGAAACTGAACTATATTGATATGCTTGTCACCATTACTGCTTTGATTTAATTTGGAGCCTTAAAACCTGTGCAAAATATTTGTTCCCAAGCACATTTAAATTTTTTGAGCATCTCAAATATTTTTCTAATTTCTAAAAGTGTGTTTGAACACTAGTCCTGATTTTGGATTTGTTTGCCCCTTCTGTTACATTTTTGCCTGCTCAGTGTTTGCGAGGCTTAATTTCAAATGAAAAAATAGTAGCGTCTCCATCTACAATTTTTTTTACATTTACATTCATGGATTTGGCAGACACTTTTGTCCAAAGCAACAATATGCAATTTGCTACACAGTCAAAGTCTATCTCAAAAAGATGAGCCATTTTAAAGCCATTTTTTGTTAAAGACGTGTTGTTTACCATACATTTTTTAGTTTTGTAACAATAACAAATTATGTTATCTGTTTAAGTATAACATA
Organism: Danionella dracula; assembly: GCA_900490495.1. Taxonomy (NCBI): domain Eukaryota; kingdom Metazoa; phylum Chordata; class Actinopteri; order Cypriniformes; family Danionidae; genus Danionella; species Danionella dracula. The sequence goes on from UELW01000111.1 coordinate 12,702,171, forward strand.
AAACACCCAGAAAGAATAGTGAATAGCTCTCATTGTATATTTATTTAAAAAAAACTTATGTAGTTATTGTGGCCACTAATGCTATGCTTCACATAGTTTACTAATACCTCAAGGAGTGGTTCACTCCTTCAAGGTCAAACTAAACATTTTTCCTATTATTTTCCAAGAAAGAAGTTATTTTCTACATTTCAGCATGTACTGATCCATAGTATATGAGTGCAGAACCCTCACCCCTCTCTTTGTATTTTTTTTTGTTATTTACATGGCTCCATCTATTTTGCATGTCTACATATTTCAAGTAATAATTTCCTATAGTACAATCAGCCAGTATATCTAATATACATTAATCCAGGTTGTTGCATAAAGATTTTAAAAAAGGCACCTCAATTTGCTTCTACCATTGCAAACCACTTTCATAATTGTGCTATCTCACTCAAATGATCATGAAAAATAAAAAAAATCTCAAGCTAAAACTGAAGTTGCTGAATAATGTTTTTGCTGAAAGTACATTAATTTCACATTTCTTACTGTTCAGCAACCTCTCGGGCCTTTAACAGAACAAAAGACAGCTGCATCTGAGCTTTACTTTTCCCCTTACTTTAATACTTTTAAAATAAAGAAGTCCATTCTGAAGCAGCAGATGCATGCTAAACCTGCTTCCTTTAAAGAACATCAGTGCAAAGATCTCAGCTTTTGACCTTCTGCCTGAGGCAGTGTCTCTTAAGAACAGATGTGCTCTCAATAGGAGCTTTCTGAAAATGCCAGCCACTCTGGACAGCTCCACATCTCCAGTGCTTTTCAAGGGATTCAAATTTTAGCTGCCACAAAGACTACATCAAAGCACAGGAAGGACACTGAGGTGGTGAACAATCCTGCAGAAAGAAAAATATCATATATAAGTTTGGTTTGTGTTGACATGATTTTAAGGCTTTCATCGACCCCTGGATGTAATGTTAAATCTCTAGAAATTAAATAAAAACAACATTAATATGCTAAACCAGTGCCTGATTCTAGTAGTTTAACCATATATTTTACACTATTAGGAACAAAAACATTAGGTATAGGAAGAGAGCATCTGATTAGCTTAACAGCAATATTTATGACTAGTTTTGACTGCTTGCGCCCATTGAAGTCAACCACATTTTCAGATGTTATTTCACAATATTCCTGCAGCTTTGAAATTTTTGTGACCATTGGTATAAATTGAACATAAACATAATGTAGCATAAAAATTAAATTTTGCTAAAGCTAAAAAGATAAAAACCAATAAGAACAGATAAAGTAATAAAACAGTGAAGCATGAAAAACTATTCTGCTGAAGTAAAAACAAAGACATAAAAGTGGGTCTTTAGCCGTTTTTAAAAATGGAAAGTGAGAAAAGTTGTATAATACTTAAAGGCAATGCATTGCACAGTTTTAGTGCAGCCACGGTAAATAAAAAAATGAAAATCCGTCCTTAAAGGAAAGAAACTCTGAGTAACCTTGATGATTAAAACCATTGTAAAATGTATTTAAAAATCGTCGAATGCATTCAAGGTGGTGTCCTCACCATCAGTGCAAACATAGAAAGAGTTGTTTTATTCGTGCTGTGGCTTCCATTTCTAAGCCTGAACCCTTGTTCGTTCTCGATCTGGCAAACGTCCGTCTCTCAGAATAACAATGCTTTATTGAGAAACAAGACAGGGAACTGCTGTTTATCAAGTATCTTTTCAACACGTTCCAACTGGGAAGGTAGACGCTAATCCTATCATGCTGGCCAATGACCCAAAATACATGACCTAACATAAGCCTGCGTTTAAGATTTCTGTCTGTTGAGTCAAGTGGACACGCACAAATGAAAGAGAGTGTTTGTTTTAATGGCGTAGTGACCATTACAGATATAACTTTTACTTGAGTTAAATAAACTTGAATATATTATTTGTAATTTAAAACACATACATACCACTGGTAGAAAGATTACTGAAAACTAATACTCAGTTAAAAGTACCTTTTCGTTGCTGAAATTATACTCAATGGCAAGTAAAAGTACTGATGTTAAAATCCATTAAAGTAAGAGAACAAATTACTTTTCATAAAAAGAACTCTGAATACTAGAGAACTGTCTTCTTACCTTAATGTGTTTTTTTAGATTAGATGCAGAATTCTTGTAAGCTAAAAATAACAGCAGAAGGTGCACAGTGTTAAAACTTCATCAGCACACGGTCCCCGTTTCTCCCTCTGTAGTTGATTAGATCCTCCAGGTATTGTCATGGGCTCTCATTCTCTGCTATTTCTTAATTTCTTCGTTATCGGTCTTCATTATCGTCTTTAATCTCCATGTTGATAACACCTTGACAAAATTGTACTATGTCGGAAGCTCTGAAGTAACTGGAACTTTTTTCTGCTCAAATAACGTACCAGGCCTTTCATTGGTTCATAACAGTACTCTGTAATGGAGTATGATTTTAAAGATAACAAAGTAAATTACTTGGCATAATTTGTGTGTATATATATATATATATATATATATATATATATATATATATATATATATATATATATATATATATATATATATATATATATATATATATGAAAGGAAAAAGTGACATAAGCAAACTGTGAGGAATGCTGTGAAGGGAATCTGGGGCTGATTGCCTGCAGGTGAAGTGTCCAGAATGCCTGTGTGTTGTTTTGTTTAAAGCATAAATCGGTGATTTAAATCAGCATTGAAGCTAAAATTTTAAAGTGCAGCGTGTCCCTCCTAGAACATAGGTTAACAAAAAGTCCACAGAAATATGTTTATTAAGACTTATTTACCTCTTCTCCCTGCAGGCTCTTCAATCGCTCAGCTGACAGACGTGTCTGCTCTTGAGCAGTGTGATGGTGAGGGTCAATCCTCGGTGTTCAGTGACAGAACGGGAATGGTGAAAGCTGCCCGCATGCTGCTCTCCTCTGTCACCAAAGTCCTGGTGCTGGCAGACTGCATCATTATCAAGCAGATCATAAGCTCCCGGAACAAAGTAAGTAATATGCTGCACTCTGTCCAGTATAAGAGTATACCAGACAGTGAAGGGGTTGATTTTAGATACTGACTCTGTAGGTAGCAGGGGAAAATACTTAATGTTCTTCTGCTTTGGGAAAATTGGATACACGCAATGGAAATGTATTTGTCAATTATTTGTAGCAGTTTTTTTGTTATGTTTTAGATATTTTAATGATCCTTAAAAAAAAGGACTAGACTGGATGATTCACCTTACACTGTTAAAAAGAAAACAAGCAAAGCAAGCAGTTAATACTGAGTGCAAACATCAGAAATAAATCCATAGGCTAGTTAAAGGTGTGTGTGTGTGTTTAGAACAAAATGTGTAGACAGGAGCAAGCAAATTGTGGATGACGAGTGATTTATTTTAATATTTTTTTTCAGCACTTGTTCCTGTTGTAAGTAAATACTATAATAAAATTATTATAATTATTTCCATTAGATAAGCAAAACAACAAGATCTCATTTCATGTGTGACACATCTGTTTCCACTGCAAATATCACACTGCTACCAAATTGGAAGAAAAAATCCCAAAAACTTATCAAAACTTTCAAAAGGTTTTTAAACCCTGGTAAAACTCTTCATTTTTGTGTAGGAACAGTGAGCAAACACATCAACAATCTTAATCTTTGAGATTACTGTGATTGTTAATGTTAAGAATTGCAACTTTATTGCTAGACTAGTTTTTTTATGTTCCATTTCTGCTAAAAATAATAAAGTAAAAGCAGATCATGTGTTACATCTTAAGTAAATTCCTAAACAACCCTGTTTGTTTATAAAAAAAAATTAAATATCACTTCAACGTCTATTTTTTAAAAGCAAAATTTCAACAATACAGCTATTTTTAAAGTTGATGCTTTTGTTATCATACATTAAGATTCAGACCTCCAAAAATTAAAATATGAAATAGATTTTACAAATTGTGCAGCCTAAATTGTATCATGTATTGAACATTTTTACTCTCATTATAAAACTCTACATTGTTAAGTTGCATAAGTATCTGATTACAATGAAGCCAAGATTTCTCTATTTTAGTTTTGCATTATTTTCAATGACTTTGATAAACTGAAAGCTTATTTATTTACAGAAAAATAAAGAAATAAAAAAGCAGGGTGTTTTAATGAAGATGGATTTTTTTTTGTTCTAATTTATTTTCGCTAGTTTTTTTTTAGAATGTTTAAAGCAATTCTATGCAGAGTGGTACATTTGTTTGTTAGAAGTCCAATAGCTCATGCTACAATCCTTTTTGACACTCAGTTGGTGAGTTGAGGAAGTGGACTGTGTATATGCTGTATTTATTTGTGTGATTCTGTGTGCCGTGTCTGTCAGTGATCTAAGATCTGGAGCTAATCATCTCCAGTTATACTGGAGACGTTTGGACGGCCAGGCAGCAGAACAGCTCTCCATTAGAGAGAAACACAATTGAGTTTGTCCCTGACCAGGCCTGATAAGGCTTACTTCTAGCTAGCAAGCCACAAATAGCTTCTCTCATCAATTTTTCTCCAGTGTGAGCAGTATGGAACAAGTCCATTCTACAGTGGACAGAAAATCTCCATATTTAGCAATTTCACTGAGATAAATGTACTTTCTGGGCCTGTTGCGTCAGTTATTTTATCTGCAAATTAAACCATCAAATTTGGAAACACCAAATTTGAAATGATTAGTGACTGAAACACAGGAAAGATCAAAAATATAAAATCCAACACTTAGTCTGCAAATTAAATTAATATATTTTTTTGTGGAAATAAAGCAAAACACCATGCCACACATTCTGGAATCATACTACAATCAGTAACAAGACTGGGAGTTTTTCCTCTTTTTAGTGCTCTCTTGATATTTGCTCTGTACTGTAGATGCCTTTTTATTAAGCAAGTTTGAGCAATATATGCCAACGTTTAGATCCAAAACATCACAATAAAAGGACATATTAAATTTCCCTTAGATTAACGGGTAACCTTGTAGTTTTGAAATGATTTATGACTGACACTGGAAAGACCTAAAATAATAAATATAACACTTAGTCTGCAAATGGAAATTAATAAAAAAAATTGTGTGGAAATAAAGCAAAACACCATGCCACACATTTTGGAACATAAATAATAAAAACATGAATGAAAACAGTTTTGTACTGTTTGCCCAACTACCTTCAGGTTTTCCACAATGTTTCAGTGTTTTTCAACAGTTGTCTCAGATGGATCTGAATTTTTGCATGGAATATCAGGGAAGTCATGCGAGATACAGCTCCCCTCTAAGTAAAACATAATTTTTTTTAAGTTAGAAAATCAGCCTTTAAATGTATTTTCTCCAGAATGCTAAGGCTGATTCTCTGAAGCCATTTAATGTGTCTGCTCTATAGGTGCTGATTACCCTGGAGCAGCTGGAGAAAGTCAGCACTTTTCAGGAATTTGTACAAATCTTCAGCCAGTTTGGGAATGAGATGGTGGAGTTTGCCCATCTCACGGGAGACAGACAGAATGTGAGTGGCCACACACAAACAGACTTCTCACCCTTTATCTTTTCTTCACTTTACTGATGAACAAAGCCTGATATGGACTCTTCCTGTAGCAGAGGTGTAAAGCCACTGTGGATTTACACTAGGATTGATGAGAGGAAGTAGATTTTAGAGGGATTTAAGCTTGAGTCTTGAACTGCGCTCTGCAATTTAGTTTCAATCAGCAGTTCTTTATTGCACCGACAAAAACCTTTGGGGCGAGACTTGCTTGAGCTCAGAGCTTGAGCACAGGTATGAGTGCTTATTTCACATGAGTTCACAATTTAGTGCAAGATTAGGGAGCCTAATGTCCATGAAATGAAACAAAAATAAGTCCACACACACAAACGGTTTGAATTCCTTAGAATGTTCATAACAATTGCATCTAGTGGAGAGCATTGATATTGACTGCCAAAAAGTAGCTTTACTGAATGGTAAGATTTATTCATCAAATTTAGCAGATTTTTGTTCGTCTCTTCTTAGGTGTTAATGCTGGTTTGGGTTAAACAAAAGCCACTTTACTATTATGGCTGAACAATTTTGGAAACTAATTGAATTGCGATTATTGTTTGTGATTATTTTCTCAGAGTTCACTAAACAAATATAAAAAAAGCTAATTTGTAACATTTTAATAACTGATTATTGTCAGACAAACTTAAGCTTTCCTCATATTTAACATGCATGTCTTCAATTGCAGTTTCTGCAATTTGAAAATATTCTTCATATTGAAATTGCTTCTTTTAAAGCCTCCATCATAATTTGGGGAATAGGGAAGTGAATAGGGAAGACACAAAGAACTGATGCAAAAGGTCATCTCATTTACAGCATGAACAATCTTTATATGTTTTCCAAACACATCACGTTCCTATCTCTTTACTGCTTTCCTGGCAATCTGCATCTCTCATCTTCTTCAGAAGAACATTATAAAAGATCATCGTTTTGCTTTTGTGTGAAAGATCAGAATCCTCTCATTCCCTCCATCACACAAGCTGTCAGTCATGAATCCCTAAAGTCAGACTACGTGTTTAGTGAGCAAAGATCCAGTTTTATTCCAGGTGTGGGTGGGGGCCATTATGCGACTATGCCCTTCAGTCTCTGCAAGGTCTGGGAAAATGAACTCTTTGAGCTCTGTGGATATCCTGTTAACGTGCTTCTGATCTTTTACATAAAAGAACGAAAGTCTACTGACATTAAAAGCAATCAGAGTCTTTGTATCTCTGATATTACCTGAGGCAACGTTCTCATGTTTGTTTTGTGGAATCTTCTTTCTTTTGCATCTGAAGAATGAAAAAAAGCAGTCTCAAATGAGATTTTCCTGATGATTGAGATCACTTGGGGCGTTGCATGTTTGCTCATATTTGTTCTGTGGTTTGGTGTTTTGCTCAGGATCTCAAGGATGAAAAGAAACGTGCAAGGATGGCTGCAGCACGCGCCGTGCTGGAGAAATGTACCATGATGCTCCTCACAGCCTCAAAGGTAAAGTGATAGGTTTCTCCTAAAGTTGCAGGTGTTAATGTTTAAGCTTTTCGTTTTTACCTCTGTCACAGTAAAGCTTAAGTTTGTATATTTTGACACAAATAGTTATATTTAAAAAAATAAAAAGCCTGCATTAATTACATAAACATCAGAGTTGTTGTCAGGAAATCATAAACATTGTACATCATAAACATTGACCGTACATTGCATGACTGTGTGTGTGTGTATGCGTGTGTGTGTGTGTGTGTATATATATATATATATATATATATATATATATATATATATATATATATATATATATATATATATATATATATATATATATATATATATATATATATAAAGCTCAGAAAATTTTTCCATGAGAAGAGACACAGCACTTTACACAAGCTGATTTTCTGCTTAACTTCCATGCCATTTCTCCTGGTGGTGTGCTCTTTCTTTCTCTTTTTATTTGCTCTCAAAGCAGATAAGAATACACTTGTGCAGACATTGCTTGCAGAATCATAAGTACAATTTGAACATGGTCATCAATTCTATACTCTGCTTTCCTTGTTTTCAGGGAACATAAGTATCTGAAAATAGACAGAAGTCATTAACCTTTTTTTCTATCTTAATCTTAAACTCACTAAAACATTTTTTAAACAATCTGTGCTCTCAGACCTGCCTGAGACATCCCGACTGTGAGTCTGCACGGCTCAACAAAGAAGCTGTGTTCCAGCGCATGCGTCTGGCGCTGGATCAGGTCATTGACATTGTGACTGACTCCAGGGGCAGCAGCGAGGCTAAAGCACTTTCTGTCAGCATCTACAGCAGCATTAAAGACTTCAAGGTACATCTCTCTGTTAAGCTCTCTCTTTTGGATAATGTTTCTGACTTCAAAAAGCTTTTAAGAGAACAGGTTTGGTTTAATTACACATACAATATAAACATACTGTCTGCAGTAGTTGTAAAACATTTGTAAAGGACACATTTTTTTTACATATTTGAACTATTTTAGTGTATATGAACATTACTGTTGTTCAGATATGCCCACCTGTGAATGAACATGCTTTAACTGTAACATGTTAATCTAAGCACAGATTGGCTTACTTTGAGAAGAGTTATCTAGTTTTAATTAGTAGGTTGTATTTTAGGTATTGTCTATTTGACATGAGTTTTTAAGCTATATTCATCACTCTTTATTTAACCAATATTAAGGGGGGAAACTTATGTAAGTGAGAAAGTTCCTTACTGCTTAAAATGCCCTTCAGCTAAAAAATCTGAACAGTGGCAAAAGTTGATTGCCGATAATTTCTAACCTATTAATTGATATGAATGAAGATAATATGGCTTAAGTGTTCAGTTGCAGTTATTTTTTCAACTTAAAAGTTAAATAAAAAAAGGTTAGAACAACACATTTCTATTTTTCAAAACAGCCCTACATTAATGATGTTAAACCAGACCAAGTAGAGACGTATATATATTGGTGCTAGTGATAAATTTTTGGGGTCTTACTGGAGATATTTGTATGTTAGGTAAAAGTGGAGGGTCTGCGAGACTCATTGTACAGTGTGTCCTGTGAGGCCGTGGCAGCTCAGCTAGAGACTGTGATGGAGAAAACCCATGACTTTACAGACTCTGCCTACACCAGCCATGAGCAGAGAGAGACAATAATACAGCTCTGCCAGCTCACACGTCAAGAGACCAAACAGCTCATCAACACATGGAGACATGCAGTAAGGCCTCATTTTCTTTACGTCAAGCTTTTCACTTGGCTGCCATCTTTGAAAAGCTCCCTAGAAGAGAGTCTCCGGTCATGCAGATTCACTGGAGAAAAAAAAAAAAAATAGTTTTGCTTTTTTGAAAAAATATACACATTTGTTGAAATAGACACATAAAAATAGATTTCATCTATCTTATAATAAATTGTATTGTTATTATAGTAGATCATTTAATGTAGATTTTTGTTATTTTTAAGAAATCAGTTAGACAATTTGTCATTCTAAACTACAAACATTTTACTCTAGCCACGACTATACCTGAAAAAGCCTAGATAGCCATGTATGTAAACCATCAAGTATTCATGCTTTAAGTTTTCTTTAGCAACCAAAGCTTCTAGCAATAGTTGCATTTACTCATTGAATGCACAAGGACTTATGTGTTTAGAACGCAAGTCATTTTACTTTACTGTGTGCTGTGTTTGCCCTTGGATGAGTGCATTATTTTTTTGGGGACCGCTCTAAAAGTTGATCATGGTGTTCTTTCAGTCTATCTTGATGGCAACAGCTTCATAAATTAAACTTAATGTTGTAGCTGCACTAAATTGATTTTGTGATATACAATTGCCGACATTCATCTCAATGCAAAGCTTTCTTTCTTCAGGCTTGCATTGTTTTGTTTTTGAGTGTGTTAAGGATATTCTTTATGTCTCAAGCAGAGAAAATGTCCCTGAACTCCAAACTCTCAAAGTGCTTCATTCTTTGAGAAAAAAAACCCTGCTGTGAATATCCGTAGGTGTTTTTTCCTTCATGTTTCATTTAATTTCTTGAAAAAGCTCTTTGCTTTCTGGCGTTGGGTTGTGTTCTCCTTCAGATCTTCTTTATGTCTTTATGACATCTAATAGTTTGTTAGTTGTTGAGTCTATAGCGAGGTATTTATTAGAAGAAAGTCAATGTGACAAAAAAATTGAAATCTGCATTCCTGCATCCTGACTTCATTAGTTTAGTTAGCATTATGAGGCTGAAGGATGAAATTGACTGAGCTGGTATGCGGTACTCTAGACTGAATAGCTTTAGAAAAGAAACCAAGGTGAAAAACTGACTGAGTCATTCCTGTTTGTGATTTTTCTTTGAGTTGACTTCTGATGAGTTTACAAGGAGTGTAAATTATATGTTGTGTTTTATGTTCTTTCCTCTAAAATGCATTTTAATTTTAAATCCCTTAAAAAGTCTGATATCCACATTTTAAGTACCAGAGTCTTTGTAGAGTGTAGCAGTGTTTGTAGATAATACGTAATGGATTTTCTTGGTTGGAGTTTTTTTTTTCATTTATGCTTTTGCCAGAAGCTTTCCCCCAAAGCGACTTAAAGTAGGGGGAGAGACAATATGCAGTTTGCTTCAAAATCAACTCAAAAGTCTAACTTTGGTGGTATCAAGTGATCAATCAACCATAGACTGAAGGAAATAAAACAGAACAAAGTAGTAAGGATTTTTTAAAGAATTAATGTGTTCATTGAGGAGAAGAGTTTTAAGGGTCTTTTTGAAAGTGGTTAGTGTTGCTGCTGTCCTGACTGGATCAATGAGTTTGTTCCACTAGCCAGGAACAGTGAGAGTGAAAGTTCTGGAGAGAGAGTTCCTGCCTTCTGAGATGAAACCACGAGATGCTGTTCATTCTCTGAGCGCAGGCTTCTAGAGGGTATGTAGGTCTTTGCATGCTTGTGAACGTAGAACAGGGGCTGACTTGGAGATGGTTTTGTAAGCCAGCATCTGTGATTTGAACATGAGCTGTGATGGGAAGCCAGTGAAAAGAGGAGTAACAAGGCCTCGCATCAAGTCCTTGAAGATGAGATGAGCTGCAGAGTTCTGGATCATCTACAGAGGTCTGAATGCGTTTGCTGGAAGTCCTGCTAAAAGAGCATTGCTGAGTCCAATCAGGACATGGCCAGAGCCTGACCTAAGAGATCAGTTGCATGCTTAATTAAGAAGGGCCTGATCTTTCTTATTCTGGTGATAAAAACGGTGTGAAGTGTTTTGAGAAAAGTACTATGTAAATGTCATGATTTTGTAATTTATTGTTCTAAGTTCTGTTTATATCTCTTTGTTATTTGAACCATAACAGGTGAATAAGCTTGAACAGTAATGCCTTAATTTTTTACTGATATTTACTTTGGTTGATCAGGTTTAGGTCGAAGGGAGTTTCCTTGCTGACCGTGATTGCGTTAGGAGTTGGGTTGCCATGGAGGTGATAATTGAATCAGACAATCTCCACAATATATCGTGGTTTTAAAAATGAAAGGCTTAGTTATGTTTTATAAAATCATGTTTTCTAATCTTCCTATTAAATATGTCTTAATATTAATGAATGTGTATTTTAATATGTCCTAATAGGTCAATGTTAAATATGTATGACTGCATAAAAAAACTTACAAAATAAATGTACATTTGACATTTAGAAAAACAAAGTGAAACAATATACATTAATGGCTTAACTGAGATTTACAAAGAGCACATTGTTACAAAAAAAGTCAATTTCTTTTGTTGCTTTAGAGAAATAAATTACAACCAAACTTAAGCAAATTTCACCTGCCCTATTTCCCTGACCATGACTTTGGTGTGTGTTCAGTAGAGTGCAATCACTGTTCAGCTCCCAGTGTGACGTCTGAGAGTAAAGCTCTGAAGATGAGAGTGCCTTTAAGATTCACATGGCCTCTGAGTTGTTGTGTTGACAACCTGTGGTAATCCCATCTGAAAGCCTCCCCCTCACCTGTCTGCCTGTCCTTCAGAAGAGAAAAGTGGGATAAAGACTGCCAGTTCTCACAATGTCTGTCTTTCAGACTGTCCTGCACATGCCACTTGTATTTTATTTAAGTTTAGTTTAAAGTTTAGTTGTTTTAAAGTCACTAACTAACAGTGTGCTAAGTTTGATTATAGCGTTTGTTCCTGCTTCCTTTCTTAAGCAGCAATTCCTTAAAGCCAAAGAAGCCACAGATGAGATGGAGCTATCTATTTTGAAGACTTGCCAGAGTATGGGTGATCTCAGGCGAGAGGTAAGATTCTTGTGATAAGCTACACTGAAGGAATGAAACACAAAAGACTAAGTATCAAAACAAATCTTGAGATCTCCATCTCAATGGTTCATGTAACCCAAGAAAAAGTTGTGATCTGCCCTTTGAAGTACTCTTCATGAAGTTAAAGGGTTCTCTAATCCAACTTTAGCATAGCTTCCATCCATCCATCTTCATGTCGGCTTTATTCCCTTTCGGGGTCGCCACAGCGGAATGAACCGCCAACTCACTGGCATATGTTTTACGCAGCGGATGCCCTTCCCTGCCGCAACCCATCGCTGGGAAATTAGCATAGCTTAACATAGTTAATTGAATCTGATTAGACCAGTAGCAATGTTGTACCAGTAGGAAAAATATAACAGCGTAAAATGAAAGGTTTATATTTTCCTGCCAATATTGTTAAAGAACATCTGAAGAAAAAAAACAAAAAGACAAAAAAAATTCTAACAGAATTAGACAGAAATGTAAAAAAGACCATTGGACGCTTTTTGTAGATTGTTAGAACTAAAGGTTGATATAGAGGACTGCTCCTGAAAAAGTCATATTTAAGAATTAACATGCTTAAGGAACTTAAGTTTTAGGCACTTTGTCTTGTACCGTTATCTTTACCTTCCATGTGAATCCTAAATTTACAATTGGGTTCCTTTTGGTCAAAATAAAATAAATAAATAAATAAAATTATATTGCATAAATATATAGATTATTATGCAGCATATCATAAATATGATTATTTTAGTAATAGTATAATATTTTTGCATGCCTTCAGGTTTTTGGTATTTGTTTATTTATTTAGAAATGGATCATCTGTTGTTTTGTTGCAAGTGTTGACACTAAATAATTATTTTTTTTATGGAATGTTAACTATAAAACAATGTCAGTTACTGTGTTTTAAACACTATTTTTATTTTACAGTTAAACATTTTTACAGTTTTACATTTTTTTTTCAATTGGTTTATATTGTACAATAAAATGATCAATTAAGAGTATTGTTGGAATTGCTAAAGACCTCAATTCCAATTCTTATAAAAATCCTCACATTGTTTTTTTTAATATATTTTCTTTTATTCAAGCGACTAAGCATTAGTGCTTCTATTCTATTTTGAATTAATAAAAAATATTTATCCATCTTTGTAATCATTTGATGAATGTATTTCTCTGCCACAAAAAAATTTTCTCTCTGTCCAGCTTCATAGAGTTGCTGTTGGGAGGGCCACGGAGCTGCTGAAGATACATGCAGATCATCTTGTGCTGCAAGCACTGAAGGCATCAGGAGGGGATGGTAACCAGGATGCTGTAGCGGACTACGCAGGAACGCTGACAGAACACAAAGAGCAGCTACTGGAGGTGAGAGCACACTCAAATACATCATGAGGTTGGTTTGCAATGCATCCCTTAGAAGTTCAATGGTCTTCCACAAAAAGGCAGATGTCTGGTGATGATCTGGACAGGGTTTCACTGCAACAAAATCCCTTTTTTTTAAACAAAGGTCTTTAAAAATGTTTGAAAAATAGCCTTTTCCATTTCACTGCTCTAAGTTGTATTGCATAAAAAAAGATATGAACATATATGTTGGAAATTCTAGTCTGGTTATACAGTGTAATTCAGTGTGATGTTAGTCTTTGGAAATTAATGCAAAAATGTATTCATCAATGTTCAGTTTTTAAATTAAGTCATGTACTCGTTTAAAAAAGCATGTATATTAGGACAGTTGTGGCTTGCTAGAATAGGAGGTCTACTGATGATTTGGTCTGGATCCCCAGAGTTGTCTGTGATGTAATTGTTGAAACCCTCCTTTGAACACCCCAATGGTAGTGCCTTTAAGCAAGATATCAGCTTCCTGAGTGTTCGCTTGGTGTCAGAGCCATGGCTGCAAACTGTTAAAGGTGTGTCCTCAGTGTGTTTGTTGTCTGCGTGCACACGGATAAGTTAATTGCAGAGCAAAGAGCACGCATTTAGAGTATGGCTCACTCCATGTCTGGCCTATCAAATTTTGTGAGCAATCTTAAGTAACATGTAATTGGTATTTACAAACCATTAAATTAACCATAAGCTTAGCGTTTGGTGTATTCCAAAGAACTGCATTATATGGAAAGGTCCAACAAACAGGTGAATCTTTATAGTCAGAGCTCATGCTGAACTGTCTTGCCAACATGTTACCTTGACCATGTTGTTATTTTTATTTATAACACCATCAGCTGTTACCCAGTCTTTAATGAAATGCCATGGATATTTCACTTTGTTTAACATAGGTAGAACTTGTCAGACAAGTAAAAACTGTGAAGCAAAGATCCCGGTGTTTTTTCCCCTGAAAATTTTTAAATAAGTTAATATTGTTTACATAAAATAAGTTTTTTGTCAATGTGAAAACATAAGTTTAAAATTAAGTCTGTTAGTGGTGCCAAACATTCATGGCTGAACAGGCAGTCTATAATTTTTTACATTTATTTATTATTCAGTTATTTTGAACCAAACACTTGAATGCCCAACTCATTGATTCAATCAAGAAGATAGACACTGACACTACTTGCCGATAGTTCTGCCAGGTGTATTCATCATCAACAGACATTAATGAACTCGTGTTTGTCAAAAAAAAGTTGTATTCTGAAATTTCCAGTTGAGTCCATATAGCAGTGTTGTATTGAGAATTTTTGTGTGTTTTCATTCCTTCTTGCCTTGGTTTCTTTTTACAGACATGTCGTTTGCTCTGCCACATTTCTGGGAATGAACCACTTGAGATCACTTGTGTTCATGCTGAGGGTACTTTCTGTGTCATTGGTCCACAGGTAAAAAAAAAAAAAAAAAAAAAGATGTTCTCAAATTTACATCAGTAGCATTTTACTTCATAGCTATTATTTTGATAAGCTATGAGTTATAAATCATGCTGATAAACAGGCAAGTGATTGCATTTCCACAGACAGTGCTGATTTTTAAACAGTCAGACATGCTTATTTGACCAATTTTATGCTGCTGACTTGGCTGCTCAAATCTCAGAAAAACAATGACACCAAGGTTTAAAAACAAACAAACAAACAAGGAGTTGCAATTTAAATGCATGTTCAGCATACAGTGCTGGATGCCCTAGTTGAATCATGCGTCAAAATCAACTTTGCTTTTTTATTTCCTGTTTAATACAAACATTCATGAAAATATTTATTAAAGACTGAGAGATATGCTTTGCTGTGCATTTCATCAGCATATCTGATTGCATACATGGATGAGAGGATGACCCTTACTCGGCAGCCAGAAATGCTGAGGCCTGAAGATCAGATAATAAGAGCATGGTGGGAGAGCTAGATGATATAGAAAATGAATGCTAATGAGTCGTGTTATCAGTAGTTTCAAAAAACACCGTTAATTAGCACCCAGCTCCACTCCTTCAACAGAGGAAAAGGTTTTCTTTTTTTTGAAAAAAACATCCTCCTCTAAGGCTGTTGATCATGATTATGCTGTTGCAGGCTGTGTTAGATTGGGCATTTATGCTTTGCTTGCTGGAGAGAAGCCAATGATGAAAGTTTGTGCTCTGCTTAATAACATGCATCAGTGACTTGTTTATTTGTCTGCTACATAGAAAATATATGTTAAAAAGCAGAAACAAAAGAGTAATAAGCTTGCAGTGCAGAAAACTAATCACAGTCGTTTGGGGTGGATACAATACAAGTACAATTCGGAGAATGCATACAGTTAAACTCTGCAGACTGGAGCACAGAGTTAACTTTCTTTTAACTATCGACACTTACCTTGAGTAGAAACATTGAGGAAGCATTCAGAGAGAGCTGTTGTGTATGCTCGAGCTAAATGATGTGCACACTTCAACACCTCTAAAGAGCACAGCTTAAAAAAAAAAAAACGGCCCAGATGTCAATGAGAAGATGGTCAGTGTAGGAAGACGTATGACTTCAATCACTGGACACCCAAAACTACAGAGAGCCATCAAAAATTGCTTTTATTTAAGGCTCAATAATTTCCACTGAGCTAAAATACTGTCAGCTGAGATTTGGTCATTAAACCAGTGTTTCTGTCTGGAGTTCAAGGCGCCTGCAAAATGAGCAGCTATTTTAAAGTACAATTGTAATAATAATGCCAATTCATGTAAAAAATCACTACATCTGTATAGTTAGGAGTCAATGAACATTAAATCCAGTTCATGACCCCCTTGTTGTGACAATTATCAATTTGGTTCTGTCTCTTTAAGCCGAGTTTCTTAGAGATCTTAGATCTTAAATGATCTGAACTGTGACAGCACAGCAGTTTTGTGTATTAAAGTGTTATAAATAAAATGTCATTGAAACAGCCACTGAAACTTTACATGCAATTGTTTTTCTCAATAAATAGTTGACCCTTTCTTAATAAAAAAGCTATAAGATACAGAGCCCTAATCTTTAGCATTTGTTTATGAATACATAGTGAGCAACATTTAGAAAAACTGAATACTTTCATCTCATCCCAGATCATCTCAGCGGCACAGACTCTTGCTTTGCACCCAACTAGTAAGATTGCCAAAGAAAACTTGGATGTGTTTTGTGAGTCTTGGGAGTCGCAGTTGTGTGACATGGCGATATTGCTGAAGGAGATCAACGATGTCTTCGAAGGTCGAAGAGGTACATCACTTTTTTTTTGAAATGGCAAAAATGTCTTTCAAAACAGATGTACTGTGCTTATGCTTGAAATGTTATTTTACTTTATTTGTGTATGCCCTAGATATGCTTTAAAATGTCATAATGTAGTAAAATGTTATGTTTTTAAAGAGTAATTACTTTTTTTTATTGTGATGATGATAATAATAATAATAGTAATGTGATCAATTTATATAGCACTTTTCCAGAGCTCAAAGACCCTTTGTTTAGAGCATTATTCATTCACTCCACATTCACACTCTGGTGGTGACAGTCTGAAAGAAAGTTGTTGTCAATTCAAGCCAACGGCCCACCAGTCTCTCACATCCATACAGGGCAATGCGTGTAAAGTGGCTTGCCCAGGGCCACAACGGCAGAATGACCCTAGCGGGAATCGAACCGCCTACCTTCTGGTTACAGAACAACCAACTCCACCCCTGTGCCATCTTTCCATCCCTATAAAGGTCTTTGGTCTACTCTCCAGTCTTAATCTGCTATAGAAATAAAGTTCACTTGTCTTGACTTGAATGGGTTCTCCAAGAAATGAAGCTTCTTCCATTGTTTAATCTAAGTTCTGCAACTGAGAGCTTCACCTGAGATTTTGACAGTTTGAACTTGACAGTGTGTCAAACTTACTTCAGAACCTGGCTGAACAGACTATTCTTGGAAATTGGTCAATCCGTCAACATTTTCATGGCTGCTTTCAGTAATCATGTTGACAAAATACCAGTGCTTTAATACATTTTGGAATGGTTTTTGTCCTTGAGGCATGATCAACATTTGCTGCTCAGACATTTTAATCTAAATCCATGTCTTTTATCTCAGGTAATCGAAAAGTCATGCCAAATCCTAGTGAGTATGATTAAAATAATAAATGCAACCAAACATCTACAAACAAGTTAGCTTTTTACACAATTACATTTATTTAAACTTGTTTTTTTAATCATTTTTGAAATCTTTTTTTTTAAGTTAAGTTACTTAGTCACAAAGTATTTTGGATTCACTCAGCTGAGGTGGTCCGCCTCCTAGATGGTGATCGCCGTCCGAACTGGCGAATCAGGGGACAGCTGGAGTCACCTGCGCAAATAATCAGAATTGCTGTGCACACAAGCAAGTGACAGAAAACAATTAAAGGAAACGCTGCTGTATGGCAAGTGCCATAACAGTGACCCATTAAAATTAACATGTCATCTGTGACCTTTTTACACGAGAGATTCGTGGACATTAGAGTTGCCCAATTTTGGGGAATTTGACATGTTGCAATAGCTGAGGTAAAAATTGTGATGGGTAATTATACCAAATCTTAAAGATTCAACTTGCTTTTTTTAATTCCGAGGACTGGCATAGTGCTCAATTTTTCTAAAGCAGTTTATACAAAATGAATTAAAGTATGTTTGTGTTAACATAACTCTAACGTCCATCTCCTCAAAACATCTAAAAATACCAAAATAAATATACAAATAAAAGCAAATACAAAAGGGAACAATTTAGTTTGAATTACTTTATGTTCTATGAACTGATTGAGAAATGCAAATTAGCTTTACTTCGGAGATTTATATTTTTATGTAGAAAGCTGTGCAGATATAACATTTTTTGTAGTGTTGCAGTAGTCCTAACATGGTTACATTGTTATGTTGCAATTAAGACAGAGATTGAAGAAGAAAAGTGTAGTATAAGAAGAACTGCTCATGCATGTGAACATCAAGAGTTTTACATTTTGGTCGTTGTTTTAAGTAACAGCAGAAAACAAAACATATTGAATTTATTTTAAGGAGTTTTTTAGGAGTTTGTAGTTCCTATTCACAACAGTCATGTTCAAGCAGAGTGTTTTGAATCTGTGATTTTTGTTTCTTTTATTTCTATTTCTAGGTAAAGACTTATTTGACACAAGACTGGCAGAAACATTCTGGCAGCTTGTGCCTTGCTTTCTTCAAATTTCTATTTTATAATTGCCTTGCGTTTATCATACTTTTCTTAGTCATAAGTTCAGTGCTTATACCATATTACTGTGCGATTTAGCTAATTTAATTTACAAATTTGGCACATCACCCCTGTCTTCCCGGTGTCAGTAATATTAAATACAGAAAAATAATCACTTAAGAGATAAGTTTATTGGCTACCAGATCTTTGTTGTTGATCCTTTCATCATCACTCTCCATTCTGTTCTCTCTGGGCAGCACATCCTCATGGAATGAGTCAAGATAGCTTCGTTTATTTCATCTAGACACTTTTTGCTCACAGGCTGAACTAAGGATTGGATTATTGGTATAGCATTTGTACCAAATAAGCGGGGAAACCCTCCTAAATAAAACATGTATTATTGTGTGTCTTAATCTTAATTTTAGTAAGGAATGGAGATGCTTTTTAAAAAGCTTTTCAACTTGAACTCAAACTATGAAACATGTTGGATCTTTTTGTGCAGTGTTTGTTTTTTTTAGTTTGGCTTCTTATACAGGAAAAGCTCTGGAATCACATTGACTGATTCATTATTTACATTGACTTTGTGGAGGCTTGAAACCACATTTTGCAAACATACTGATGTGATGGCAAATATCTTAAACTGTGCGCTGAGGACAAATACACAACATCAACATCATGGTGATAATAGATTTTTCATTTTTGCGTGACGTATTTTGTTTAGGTTGAGCTGATGTCCTGAAGAGAGTAAAGCATGGTAAAAGTAATTTCCTTCATCTCTAGTTGAACATAACAAATAACGCTCAAGGATGTGTTTGAATGCCTTTTCAGAGTAAAACCTTAGGTTTCTATGCAGCTCGTAAAGGCTTTTTTTCTGTGTGGATGAAATGTTTGTCAGAGTAATAAGGCAGAAAGCTGCTGCCTGGGGAGTTGCTTTGTTCCAAGAGAGACTTCCATTCACTAGCAGTGCATGCTGAGACATCCACCAAAACTTAAGAATTTTTCTCTCACTCTTTCTTTCTATCGCTCATTCTTTTCTTTTTATGTCTTTCCTTGCACATGATTATCTAATGCAATGTTCTGGGTTAAATAATGTAATCAATTTCATAATAGATTTTTCTGTCTTTGTAGGTGATAAGAAAACATATCTATCTTTACCAAGACCAGGGGTGAGTGTTACAATAACCTGATTGAGTTAAAAGCTCATCCTTTCCTTCATTCTGTTTTTCTAAAAATGTTGCCCCTCCTAGAAACATTCTACTAACATGAAGATGGTCAAGGCCACCAAGCTTGATGCAGAGGTAAAAACTAAGGCTTATTTTATGTGTTTTAAAATGTGACATTTATGCATGCTTGAATATTTCAGTGTCTGAAATTTGAGCTCAGTTTTTAATTAACAAAAAATAGTGTTTAAATTGCATATAGATTTAAATTCTTACACTTCAGAACTCAGTGTACCGAGCAGCAACAACCTTTTATCTCTCGATGTGCATTAGGAGATGACTGATCTGGATTTCTTCATCTGACAACTAGAGTTTAACTCGAGAAGCAATTACAGCAATATTAAAAAGAACCAAATTTTTGGTATATACTTTATAAACAAGATTTTTTACACCCTGTCGTCATTAGCTATTACAGTTCTTATTGCTTGAATTAACCTTCCTGACAACTTTGAAGTGGGTTCTGTTTTTTATCACTCATTTGTTGAAGTTATATTAAGATTTAAAGTTTTGCATAATTAAGGGCTGGGCTTTTCAAGTGAGAACCACTCACCAAGCTCTGATATTTCATTCTCATCATTTATGGCACTCCAAATTACATCTTTTTTTTGCCAATTTTTTTTAATTTGTGATGTTTTGCAAAGTGAAAAATGGCTGATTACCCAGACTCTCCGGCTTTTTGCTAACACCTATGGGTGACATCACACTTACTACGCCCATGTCTGCTGTCTCTGCTGCTGCACCTGCCATGCTACTATGTTTAATTGTATGTGTGTGTGTAATATATACAGTCAATTCTCCAGATAATGCTGTGTTGGTGATTAAGCATGTTTGTGATTTTGTGTGTGTGGTGTGTCAACAGGAGCAGACAAGCCTCTCGAAGCAGGGTTTGGAGCTCTGTCTTCTCACTTCTGATGTAGATTCTGAGCTAGAGCGCTGGGAGCAGCAGGAGCATCCGATGCTTCCTCTTTGTCAAATCATCTCTAGCATGGCTTACTCCATGTACCTTTTCACCAGGTGACTGCACTACATCTTTTACATTTGCTAAATTGTCATATTTACTGTTATTTTAACACATGACACATAACTTATTTTCAATTATTCAGACTCCCATCAGCTTCTAAAGATAAAAATACATTTGTTCTCTTTTTCTCTGTCTATCCATCCAAAGTAATAGTTTGCTGAATCACTTAGTTATTCCAGCATAGAAATGCCCATTCATATCAATGTGATAAATGTTTATGATCCATCAGATCAGTTCCAGCACAGAGTTTAATGAAAATATCTGTTCAGATATTCAGAAAATCCTGTGGTCATTAATCTCAACTTGCTGTCAGCATACAAATTGAGTTTATGGATCTGGAGGGAATGTTTCTTTAACTCTGCTGTTTTCTTATCTGATTAAGGGGAGAAGGCCAGCTAAAGACAACTTCTGATCTGTTTCACCAAGCAGAGGTAGGCTCAGTAACTCATATCTGTCTTGTCTGCTTTTTTAATTGAACGTGCTCCTGGTGTCATTAAGAGCAATGCTTTCCATAGAAAAGATGGATGGATTGATATTTTATTATGAAAACTCAGCTCTCATTTGTTTGTGAGATACAGAGATGATACACATACTGCTCGATCAGCATTTCCTGTATCATCATAAAGCTCATTGGAAGACACACACGCACACACGCACGCACACACACATACACACATAAATTTGTAGCAAGCTCTCAATAGATGCTCTGTAAAGTGTTCTTACAGAAACAATACATACTTTAATTAAAGGAATATGCATTATAAATCGAACAAAAATGCTCTCCTAATTTACTCCCATGTGTTTGTTTTATTTTTTTTACAATCCTGATCAATCAAATTGCAGCTTCAACTTTGTAAATACTCTTGTGTTTTATTGCAGCTGTTGTCAGAGCAGGGTCTCCAGCTGTGCCCCATCCTGCACTCGGTTTCCTCACAGGTAACACACACCTTCACACAGCAGATCCTCATACTCCTTCGTTTAATTATAAGTCTGTAACTAAAGGAGCATAATGACTGCAATCCATCTCACTGGAGCATGGAGACGTGTTGGTTAACCCCCTTTTCTGGCTGACAGTCAAAGGCCAAACGTTCATAATACCCATTATACCTCATGCTTTGATTAATCATCTCAAATTCACCTGACCCGCAATGTTTTTCCCTAGCTGCTTGTAGAGTACAGCTCTCACTAATTGCTTTTGTTTCTTTATTTATTCATCAGCTCATATTCAGCTATTAAATGCACCATATGTAGGTTTCTTTCTAAACATCATCTAAACTAATCCTGGTAACAATTTATGTTAGATACATTTGATACATTTGTTTTCATTCATTCATTCATCTTCATGTCGGCTTTATTCCCTTTCGGGGTCGCCACAGCGGAATGAACCGCCAACTCACTGGCATATGTTTTACGCAGCGGATGCCCTTCCCTGCCGCAACCCATCGCTGGGAAACATTCACACACACATTCACACTTTAACACTATGGGCAATTGTTCTTATTCAATTCACTTATTCCGCATGTCTTTGGACTTGTGGGGAAACCGGAGCACCCGGAGAAAACCCACGCGATCACGGGGAGAACATGCAAACTCCACACAGAAATGCCACCTGCCCCAGCCGAGCCTAGAACCAGCGACCTTCTTGCTGTGAGACGACCGTGCTACCCACTGCGCCACCGTGACGCCCTACATTTGTTTTATGCAACAAAATATATAGTTTTTTTGTGATTATTATACAACACAATTAAATAAAATTTTTAGGACAGGTTTTAGAGCAGAATTTTTTTCTTAGCCTTCAAAATTATTCTAAATTGAATGGGATGTTTTCTAAGCCCACATCGAACAGACATCTGAACATATCTTTAGTATTAAAAGGGTTGTGAACTGAGAGAGAGCTAAAACACTGTGACATGTCAAAATATTTTGTCAGTTATTTATTTATTTTTTAACATGAGCACATGGAACAATTAAACAACACTAAAAGATTCACATTCAGCACCGAGAGTGAGAGAGACCAAACACAGCTATAATAAAGTATATTAGAAGATGTTTAGGTTTAATGTTTAGGACCAGCAGGTATTTAAGGCAGGGTAACTGTATTCAACAGTTTATTGTTGGCTCGGCACTGTAGTTGATGACTTGCATCTGTTTGAATGTCTGGAGCGCTTTGTGTCTTCTTTGAAAAGTGATTCTTTCTTGAATCTGATTTCCTGGATGCAATAATCATGCAGGCGAGGCATTGCTTGTCCTTTAAAGCCAGATCCTGCAAGTTTCTGGATTATAGAAACTTCTAGATGCTCACATTGCTGAAGTTAATTAAAAAAAAAAAGCGTCTTAAGCTCTGTTTCTCAAAAAAGCCCAATGTTCCAGAAAGAGAAGAAGCAGCGGAGCTTTGTTTACATCATCAACTACATATAGGGTGTACTCACTCACTCATTCTTGCTTTGAAAAAAGTTATTTAAGAAACCATCGAACATTTCAGATATCAAAGTTTTAGCATCTGCTAGATTTAAACTTCAGAAAGTAGGTTAATGTTTACATAAAATCTGATTTCACGTTTAAAACTGGACTACAACTGATACTACAACAAAACACAGGTATAAAACGTTCCAGATGTCAAAAGGGATGCTCCATGCAGCAAGCTGTAGACTTTGATAACTGGACCGCTAAAACTCAAACATATTCAATAACAACAAGAATTAAACATTTTAATTTATTTGTTATGTCCATATAATACTGTAGGATATACGTAAACATAACACAAATCTAGTTTTTACCCCTTTAAACATAACAAATATATATATGTATATATATATATATATGTGTGTGTGTGCATAAAATGTATATTGGAACATACAAAGAAACACACTGGAGACCTCTCAGTTTGCAACCATTTCGCTTTTATGTGTAGCCAGTAATTCTGTATTATCTATGCAATATCAATCCATCACAAGTTAAAAAAAACTTGCCTTCATAACATCTCACTGTAGAAACAGTGCATGGATTCTGTTCATAAAATGTGAATTTCTGCTGAAAAGTTATTGATGTGTGTTTGTGTTCTAGCTTCTGGATGAAGATCGAATGCTCATTTTGTCTGAAGCAGAGAAGCTCTCAACTGCTTGCCAGCAGCTTCAGCTCTCTGTCAGGACTCCAGTGCAAGGGAAGAGCGCCATCTTTCAGAAGGTAGCTGAAAAATAATTGTTATTTCTTCATTTAACCTGTTGGTGACATTTTCTTTAAATTTGTTGCTCTTCAATTAGTAACTGAGACTGTGAATTTGACTATTTTTAATTTAGTTAAAAGACAATATATATGTTTGTCATGTAATACTAGACCAGACATATTAAAAAGCAAGTAAACTTAAATTGGGTAGTTTACATGTATATACAAAAACTTATCAAAAGTGTAAATATGGAAGAAAAGGGGAAGGAAAGTATACCTCATTACACCAAAATATTGTCACAAAATAAAGACACAAAAAGACAAAACATGGGAGATGGGGTAGAACATTATAATCATGGGTCACAGCCACACATCAGTCAAAAAAAAATTTTTAATCTGAAGTGAGGCTGAACTCTATGAAATAGTTACCCAGGGTCATCCGTCTGTTTTGATTAAAGCAACTCACAGCCAAAGGCAAGGTTAAATTGGCACGATATACCAAAGCATTCTTTGTGTCTTGCTGTGAAACCAAAAAAACAATATCTGGAAAACCGGTTTAATCAGGATCTCCCAGCATGTCTCCAGGAGCCCGCTTTATTTCACAAAAGCCAATTACAAGTCTAGCAGCCTGTTCCACCAATCACCTGCCAGACGTGAGGGGATTTTTGCCACTGAAGAGAAAGATGGAGAGTGGCCATGATGTACTTCTACTGTGTCAGTCAGTTAATGTTCCAATATTTATTATCTGTTTTGTCCAGGTGGATTCTTCCATACAGAATACCAAAGCCATCTTGATCGTGGTTGTTTACATTCTGCCCACGTGTAATAAACTCATCAGAAAGGTGGGTACTAGATTAACTTTTGACATTAATAAAAGAGAAAAATACTTATTAATTTGTGTGTGGAAGTGTGGGTGAGTCAATTAAAGAAACAGTACCCACCTTTACAATGCTGGAAAAGTTTAGGTCTATGTTCAGAGTGCAGGTATTAATGCTCAATTCCAAATATTTTAAAGAAATCCAACTTCAAACATCAATATTTTTTGGGGCGATTATTCACATAGCACACAACATGCAACTTGTATACGTTTTGTGTGTGATAGCAATCCAGCGATCAATGGGAGGCGATCAAACTGCCTCAGATGAATGCAACCTATATAGTTAGACTAGGGTCGCATTGCAAACAATCAGATATGTAATGGATTCAAAACTGCATATGAAACAACCTGGGTCAGATTTGAAAAAACTGGAATTGACCTGTTCGGACTGTTTTGAAAATATTAAATTGAGATCACATATTTGCAAAAGAAAAAAAAAATGATTTGGGTCACTTTGGGCTGCAGTCTGAACATAGCCTAGAGGTGCTAAACACTTTTACAAATTACAAAACAATTAAACATTTTAGAAAACACATTTACAAGTTAAGACACAATTTACAATTTCAAAACACATTTACAAATCAGATTCCCGGGAATGGAGGATACCATTGACAATAACTTGACACTGATTGAATGAGACTTCTTGAGTAGTAAAAAACCTAGACTAGGCAGTTTTACAGAGAATGTACTTTCAAAACTAAAATTGATCATGCATTAAATAAAAACAAGGGTATTGTTGTGTACATGTTGGGTCAACAATGGTTGTGTTAGAAACTTCCTTATTTAAAAGAGCAGTTTTTAAACAATATATATTTGTAATTGTAATATTTTTAAATGATCAGGAAAACATTAAATCATCTGTTAGTAGCTAAACATATAGTATTTTAAGTTCAAGTTTGCCCCGTTACTGAACTTTTCAGTTGTAATTATAATACAGCCAGAATATTATTTTTACCCCATTTCTTTCAGTGTAAAGCAGATGCCAGCTGCCTGGCATCACCTCAGCAGTGGAGGGAAAGGCATCTAAGTGCACCAGTTAGTGAAGAATCCCTAAATGGCAAAGGTTCCAATGGCTTCGGCCTAAAATCCATAGAGCAACACATGGCCAGCCTCACATTCCTGGAGAGCAAATAGTTTGGAGAAACCAAAATACTCCTCTTTGAACATGACAGTTTCCTCATCCACAGCCTACGATTATGTGTTTCTACCAATTATTCTACCTGCTTAATGACACCAGAACATATTGTAGAATGTTTTTCTTTGTGTTCAAGGAATAATTTTTTGAAGACGCTAAAGGTTGAGCTGAAACTATGTTCAATGTAGTTGCTTGTGCAGGTCAAGAGGCTTTTTTGTGAACAAAATGTACAAGTTGATGCCAAATAATATCTTCCTCTGATGGTCTGGTGATAAGAGTGGTCGATCATGATTGAGACTGTGAAATTGGTTTTGGGTTGCAAGAGGAGTTATTTTTCTGATGGAACCATTTCTAAAGAATGTTTATGAAAGGCATTACATTTCCTTGATTTTTGTTTTCAAAGAACTGGAATTATCCTCTATTCATGTTTATACTACAAAACTTGTTTGACTTTTTGTCTGACAAACGCAAAAAGTCAAAAAAAAAATTTCATATATAAATTGTTAATCATCGGAGTCCAGTGTTTGACTTTCATTCTATAGAAACATGTCTTCTTTCATCTTCCTCAAAAGAGGAATCTAATTTAGAGAAAGGTGTTAAGCTTAGGCACCATCCCTTTAAATGCTGTTGAATAAAGTAGTGTGGGCTATCTCAAAAACTACTGTGACTGGGATCTTTCTTCTTTTCAAGCAAACTCAACTACCGGTACATGAATCCAAAAGATGTGTGTGTATATCAAATCAATAATGTAGGCTGCTATTGCTGTGTTGTACTGCACCACATATGAAGTGTTTTTTGTCTGTTCATTCATTTGTAAACGTGCCTCTAATTTATAGTCAGTCTAACCATAAGCTTTTAGAGATGATTGTGCTGCTTTAACTTCTACGTGTTAAGTGTTGGACCATTGAGTGATTGTTATTTTCAAATAAACATTATTTTTCATAAAATATTATTGTTTGGATGATTTTTTTTAATGTTTATGTCAATCTGAGCAACTATTTGCTTTTGTATATTAAATTATATATAGTTCATTAGTTCCCATGATTTCAACCCATTATATGTTTATATTCCACAGTGCAGATCTTAGATGCTAGAATGTTTCTTCACTTGTTTCATGCCAGTTATGTTATTTCTCCCTTCTGTTTGTTAATAATTGACTCAAAAAGCCATCTTGGTGGAGCTTCCCCAGATTTTGCAAGCTGTACCTCTGGATTTAGTCACACAATACCTGCTAATTTCTTATTTCAGCTAGTTTTAACCACCTTTTGCAATTTACTAAAGTTTTTATTGCAACTATGTAAATAAACAAAAGCTTTGAGCCATTGTTTATTTTTTCAAAGGAACAATAAATACGCTGGTAATCAAAACCTGTATTGCAATAACGTCAGAAACAGTGGAGCTTGATAGAAATCCCAACCTCTCCAAATGAAAGGTTGCCTGCCACAGCCTTCCTAAACTGTGTAACTAACCCATTTGATGTATTTGAGCTAACAGATCCAAAACACACACAAAAAAGCCTTTTTCCTTACTTGCTTTCAGCTCATACGAATCTATTTGAATAAAAACTCCTAACAACCATTTGAGAAGAAATAAGTAATTTATTCAGTAATTACTTAAAACTATAATTATCTGAAACAATGTGTAATACTCTGTACAACTAAAAGGAAATCTCAGAACCATATCATACATACTAAATCCTTCAAATATAAAAGAACGTAATTCATAAGTTTAAAAAAAAAACAAAAAAAAAAACAGCAATGCTCATATTTTGCTTCAAGTATCAGCTTAACAAAATCAATCCAAGACTGTTCTGTATCCAGCAGAAACCAATCAATCCTTCTCCCCATCTTTTCCAAAAGGGGGGTCCAGATACCAATAATTATTGCAC
This sequence comes from Danionella dracula, assembly GCA_900490495.1. NCBI lineage: Eukaryota > Metazoa > Chordata > Actinopteri > Cypriniformes > Danionidae > Danionella > Danionella dracula. Next base: position 12,729,765 of record UELW01000111.1, read on the forward strand.
TCATTTAAATCAAGAAGTTGCTCCCAAAGACTCTTCCTCTTGCCTTCTCTTGTTGAGAATCTCTTCATACTGTTCTCTGGTCAGAAGGCCTTCTGTAATGCTCTTGCTCTCCTCAAATTTGGGTAATATGACTGCAATGTATCCTTCAGTGGAAGGCTGAAATAAGAGGAAGTAATGTTAATTGTGATTTTATTTAAACTTTATCCTGCATTACGTCATGCATCAACTGTCACCTTTTCCAGCAAAAGATCTGGCTGATTTACAATGGCTTCATTTACTTCAAGAAGACGTCCTCTAATACAGCTATTGGAATAAGGAAGAGGAATTATTGATTTTGTTGTGGATGATAACTTTCATACTCATGAATGAAAGATGGCAAACCTACTTTAATTTACAGGTTAAACTATTCAACATCGCTTTACTTTTTTCTTATCTGTGTCAAGTCACTAACCTGAATATAGTGTACTCTTGATCATCAGTGCATGTGATTCTACACAGAGGAGCAAAGTCTGTCAGGAACTGGCCACCCTAACACATTTCAGATTGAGTTTATTTGTTACATAATTACAAACATAGCTTCAATTTGTTTGTGTGAGACCTGAGAGCAAATAATTCAAAGAAACCCCCTTACTCGCTTGGACTTGCCAGACACCTTGTTCTTCAGTCGGCTGCATCCATCGCTGATCTGATAATTAATGTTTTTTATTTTTTGTCCATTTTGAAGTATAGGGTGAGACTCAGCCAGTGTGATGACGCAAATCCTAATTTAAAGAGAATTATTTTAGTTTACATGTTAAGATAATACTCCATCTCATCTGCAAATAAGGTATGATAGAAAGTCTATGGCACATCAACATTTTATAGTGGTTGGCAATAATTTAGTGATATTATTAAATGCTGTTGATTGATTTGACACGATATATACCTGTTAGATATATACATACCTGTTAGAATGTTGTAGAATGCAGTGATCTTCGCATGGTCTCCCTTTCAAATCTACAATAAAACAAGTGTAGTATTATATCTTCATGAAATTTGCATCATGTATAAAATGTTAAATTAATACAGGATTAAAGCTGTAACGTACGCTTCTGAAGCCAAACCATGTTTAAATTGGCAACTTACACAAACATCTTACCTGTTCTATACCAACGGGTGAAATAGCGATCTATTACAGACGGGGCTTTCTTTTCTTCCATTGCAAAAACTACGGCTCAAATATTAAATAAAGCCAAAAATAAAACGATAAAGGCCAGAAACAGCATGCCAAGATCTTAAATCATCATTAAACCCGGACAGAAAACAAAGTTACACAACAGAATGCGCATCCGTTTTGACTTTATTCTTAAAGGTTTGAAAACACGAACAACCATTTAAATTATCTTTATTAAAGAAGCGTTTTAGTAAGAATGTTTACGAATCAATTTAAATGTTTAATTTAAAGGAAACGTAACGTCATATTTAACAATGTTGTCCGGAACTCTTGTTATTTTATGTCTTTTCGGTTGGGTTTAACTGTGACACACAGTTGTGTCGGTGAAGATGGCAGCTTCTGTCATAAACACATGTTATATTTCTTGCTGTGCAAATCGAACTCCTAATACTGTTTCATGGGGAAGAGGAGACCTTATCGCGTTCGGAACATGTAATTCTATAGCCATTTATAGCCCAAAGGTTCGAACTTTGTTTTTGAAGTTTAGAGCTTTATTCTGTTGACTTTTGCCCGTGGAATAACTTAACGTTAGTTAAATGTTTCAATGAATAATTAAGGCAGTCTATTAAAACGATATTTATGAATATATGAAAGCAAATAAGTAACAGTTAATTACATTTGTGCGTTTAGCCTGATAGTTCTGAGACACTGTCACGGGTTTGACTCACTTCTATATCACGTAATAATGCTTTTCTTTAGGAAACAAGAGTTGTTGAACTCTTGAATAAACACACCGGACGAGTCAATGCAGTCCGGTGGGTGTATAACCCATATTTCAGTAAGTCTTTATACTGTTAAGGTTTATTTTTTGGAGGTGAAAGTATGTGTTGTTCTACTGTGTGTTACGGTGTGAGAAACAAAACATGTCACAAAATATTTCGCCTTTTTGTTTGTTAGATGCAGACACGCAGCTGATATCTGGTGGCTCAGATAACAATATTATTGTTTGGGAGAAGCATGATGGGAAGGTATGTGTTAACTTAAAATACACCCAGGCTTTATGTCTCGTAACGAACACATTTAAATCTGTTTCCATTCCACTACAAATTATCGGGCAAACTGCAACACTGCAAAGCCAAGGCCAAAACGTTTGCATTTTGCCAATCCATCACAGGTGTAAATTCACAAAAATCTCTCCCACATTCATGTATCTTGTGAATTTAACGTCGTCAGTTCATCTAAAATTGTTATCCAAAAAGGTTCAGCCAACATTTTTGATAAAGTGGTGTATTATGGATTTTTTTTTTACAATAAAAAACCACAAGGTGTGTGAGGTTTGAAATCTATGTGTCAGTCAGAACACAGTGCCCCGCAAAAACACAGATCTTAAAGTGAGCATATTAAACATTAAATATTTAATTTTAATTAAATAAACATTGTTGTGTTTTGTGCTGTAGTTCAGACCCTGTGCTGTGTACTCTGGACACTCGGGGCCAGTGTGTGCAGTGGACGCTGTGTGTTTGTCATCCTCGCACATCCTGGTGGCCTCAGTTTCCTCTGACTCGACTGTTAAACTCTGGACATTAATGTCTGACAAAGGTAGAGTACAACGTGTTTTCATATAATGCTTAGAGGCTAAGAAATATCAGACTTCCAGTACAGCGTTGAGTCATCTAACTGTCCAAGGCTACCTCCTGCTGGCTGTTTTTTTGAAAACGTATACTTTTTAATAGGGATGCACCGAAACCGGTATCGGCCTCGTTGCCATATTTTTTAAAGTACTTGTTAAATGATGCCCGATACTACCGTCTGAGAAATGTCTAGTTTGAGCGGCGTGTAAGGGGTTAATCACTGGCACCGAGTGCCCGCCCCCACACTCTGGCTGCAGTTCTGAGCAGGTAGAAGACAAGGGGAGACATGTCAGCATGTAGAACTATTTGAAAGTGAATGAAGATGACAAAACAAAGGCGGACTACAAGTTGTGCTCAGCAAAATTGGCTCAAAAGGTAGCGCATTTAACAAAAGTAATTTAATCAAGCACCTAAAATGTACCTTCAGTTGTTAGAATAATTATAAAACCAAATAACTTATTTAGGACTGAATATAACATAGTATTCTGCTGGATACCCGGGCATGTGGGAATAACAGGAAACGAGAGAGCAGACAATGTGGCAAAACAAACAAACAAACAAACCCAGAGTCCTATTGTCAACATTTTATACCAACAGACCTAAAACTGAAAATAAACCATCAAGTAATGAAATATTTGCAGAAAGAATGGAACCAACAAACCAAAAAAACCAAATTGCATGAAATCTATCTAGAGCTAGGAGTAAATCAAACAATTTTAGGAACCAGAAGAGATCAAATATTATTAACCAGATGTCGAATTGGGGACTCAAGATTAATTCATAGTTTTCTTCTTAAAATAGAGGCAATGCCTTTATGTAGGCATTGCAATGTATTTTATCTATTAAACAGATCTTGATAGAATGTCTAATTTATAATTCCATGAGGAGAACGTACCTGACAGGACAAGATCTGAAAAAAATCCATACTAACCCAAAAGGGCTAAAAAAAGTTTTTACTAAGGACAGACTTGTGCTGGGAATTGTAATTTAGTTTTAAAACATGTTTTTAATGATCATATGGGCTTTTAAATTGAAATATTAACAACATTTTAAAACTGGGATAGCAATGAAATGGCCATGTTGCTGTCTGGGCTTTAAAAAGAAAAGAAAGAAAGAAAGTTTCATCACAAATATTTGGACAAGCAGTGTTAGCCATGTGTCGCTAATTAGAGTTTCACGCCACAACGAGCCATAATATCTGCAAAACAATTCCGCGGCTCGAACACTAGCCAAGTTTAATTTATAAAAATTAATATTTAAGCCCTTTTTTAGTATTTATTCTGTAATATGTTGCATACAACATGCTTTTCATTGTAAATAAATGGTCTTAATTACAAACTAGTCCCTTGTTTTGTTTTTTGTTTTTAATTATATGATTAAAGCGATTACCTGTACATTTAAATCATGTTTTTATTGTAAGTATTGGTATTGGTATCGACGAGTACTGAAATGCAAGTACTTGTACTCGTTTTCAAAAATGTGGTGTTGGTCCATGCCTACTTTTTAAATATGTTACTTTTTTTATTCAGTGTTTAATAATATTATTTATTTTTAATAATATTTAAACTACAGGTCAGTTTTTCTTTCATTGTCTTTAAATTGAACATGCGAATCAGAGGGATAGCCTGTTTTAGAAAAAAAGGTTTTTAGTTAAAATGAAAGGCATTTTACAGTTTTATTTTGAGCAATATTTGTTTCTTCAATGATTTTATAGTTCAATAAATTTTAAAGGTTGTCTATAATCATAAGAGCTGACGCATATCAAAACAATAATTTATTTTATTGTTTTGCAATTTTAATATTTTGCAGCTTGTTTATTATGCATTTTTATTTAAGTTACTGTATTTCTTCAGTGTAATTAGCCTAATTGTGCAGTTTTTTATTTTTTTAAAGAACACATGTATTTTAAAGAATTTAATTGGTTCTCATCAGTATCTCTTATTGCCAACAGGTGAATGCCTTCAGACCATTTCTTTCTCCAGCGGGTTCATGATGGATGTCTCTCTTGCTCTGTTGCCAGGCAGTAGAGGTAAACGGTCTCCCCTCTTTTGTCCTCTGTCTCATTCTATGCTTCACATTTTTTGGGGTCTTGACATTCCTCACATTTGAAATTTTGCTGAATAAACACTTCCACTGGTGAGCTTTGTATGAAAGAGTTCTCTTGCAGTTCCAGTTTTGGCCTGTGGAGGAGATGACAGTGGAATTCACCTGTATGTGGAGCTCAGTGGACAGGTATGATTGTGACATCTTCGTTTTATTCTAAGCTCGATAAAAGATTCTTAATGAGGTTTTTTTCAGTTTCAGAGAATACTGACTCTGTCGGGACATGAGGACTGGGTTCGTTGTGTGGAATGGGCTTCAAAAGGTAACGATTTTCAAACAGAATAAGGGAATTTTTTATGAAATATTTGCCAAAGTTTCAATATTTGTGCTATATCAAGTGTTTCTTTTGACAATGACTCCTTGTATTGCTTCTGTTTAGAGTGGTTGAATTCATTATAACTATTGAGATAGTATAATAGCTTAGTGATTAGTCTTCTCAGTAGGAGTTTGCTGTTTTGAGATTTTAATTATCTTAATGTGCAGATGGAGAGCTCTTGCTTGCTAGCTGTTCCCAAGACTGTCTGATCAGAGTTTGGAGATTATTTGCAAGGACTGCTAGTGAACCAGAGAAAAAGACTGATGAAATAATCAAACTGAAGGAGAACGTTTTTCAAGTTTGTGGAGATGGTGAGGCTGTAGCTTTTGCTTCTTTTTATGCTTAAGAAATGTTTTGAAAGCAATAATATCTTTTCTTGGAATCTGTTAATTCTATAAGAAGCATCCTTTTGCTTGCTTCTGTGCCAGTAACGACTTCCTTCAGTTTTTGAATGTCAGTTTTCACAATTACTAAACATTTTTTATACTTAATAAATAATCTAATCAGTCATAGGTTGTTTTTTCCCAGCTCCTGATGATCTGTTTGATTCCTTAAGTTGTGGACTTTTGAAAGAAAGACTCATGTGAAGAGTCCGAAACTGGGTTAGTTTTTAATGGTAGCCAAAAGCTCACCATTCCTCTCTGCTTGTTCTTCGCCTGGCCTGTGTTGCTGGGAGATTGCTGCATCATACGCCTTTGTGGTAATTGATTATATTTCCAAAGACAATGAACAATTGTTTAAAATAATTGTTGTTTTAATTATTACCAAAATAATAATGATTATAATATTGCAGCAATCGAGCAACATTTCAGTCACGCACCAGGAATATAGTGAGGTCTCTTTAAAGAACAACAAAAAATACATTGATTGATGGAGTCTTAATTAACATTTAGATGTTATTTTTTTATTTTCTATAACATTTAGAAGCATGTCATATATTATTGTGGCTCAGTTGTTACATTTCATTTCCAGAATTTGCTGTAACTCTTGAAACTGTGTTGGCTGGCCATGAAAACTGGGTTTATGGAATTCACTGGCAACCACCTTATGCTAAAGGTATTCTATAGATCAATTTTCTATTGTGTTCTTCAAAAATGTATTGTTTTTGCAATTACATTAGACTAGAGATGGGCCGTAGTCCTGCACAACTTAGCTTCAACCTTCATGCATCCTTCCTTATTCCACTAATTAAGGTCGTATTGGCTTGTTGGAGGCTACTGATGCATGTCTTGGCACAGCTGCGGCCTTCCAAGAATGACTGCCAACCTCTGATCTAGGCAGTGTTTTTAACAAGTCTCAATATTTTGTTGCTTGCTGTCTCCCTCTGCAGGTGATTCAGAAGAACAGCCCCTTAGGCTGCTTTCTGCCTCGATGGACAAGACCATGATTTTATGGGGTCCGGAGGAGGATTCTGGAATGTGGACAGAGATGGTAAAGTCTCCTTCTTTACTTCTTATCAAAGAGAGTAGAATGTGCATAAGAACACAGTCTGTGTGCACCTATGCTTTTATTTATCTGGGAAGAGCAGGGCCTTTCATGATCCATTTTGTTCTCTACAACCGCCCTTTATTGTATAGCTCTGATCATATTAGATTCGGGAAAATATATACTATTAATATTACAAATAAATAAAGCAACAGTTTGACTTGAATATAATGGAGTCATGAACCAGCAGTCACCCCACTTTGGAATTTTTGAGTAATGAAACTTTCAGTATGGATTGTTGTTAAACAAATTGGTTATGGCATTAAAATTGTGGACAGCAGTGATGATGTTTTTATATTTAGTAAAACCGGGAGGGAGGACAGTTTTGGCTCCTGGTAATAAATGACCTTCATTGGATAGGTTGCTTCAAACATTTCGCACAACCTGTTCTTGGCATCACAAACTTAAAATCTGCAACCTAGGCAGGAAATGCTTCTCCTGCGCAATGCTCTCTGGGCCATGCTGAGAACATCTGCCCATTCAAAATTAAACCCCCACTAGCAGAGAATCTCATGATCAGCTTGTTCCTGTCCATCTGTGTGAGTGTGTCTGACTTCCTTACAGAAATGGAATTGTGACACCTCAGTTTTTTTCTCTCAAGTCTTTGAGATGTTTGATTGGCGTGCAGCAGATAACAGGCATGGCTTCATGGTTGATTAATAAGAGGCACTCACTTTGATCCCAACACAGGACCTTAAGCTCAGATCTGTGACTCAGGTTTTGACACTTGATTTGCTGTAGTGGAATCACACTCGTGCTCTGTCAAACGAAGGCACGTCCAATTAAAACTGAAGGGCTGTGAGCTGTAATTGTTAGAGGAAGAGATGAATTGTTAGACCTTGTGTTATACCTGAATATATAAGGGTTATTTTCTGCTCGGCATGTGTCTTTTGTATTGAGCTGCAAAGGGCATAGGATATGAGGGAGATATGAATGAGAGTCTTTGAACGGAAAGATGAATAAATAGAAAAGGAATATAATGCAGGTTTGATTTCTACCTTTAATTTTCTACCATTCCATAATTTTAACTTATAGGTTTGGGAGAAGTAATGCATAGGATCATAAGTTGCTTTATGCACTTTAAATGACTATATTATTTAAACACTAGAAATATATGCTCCATAACAAAAAGCTGTATCATGATAAGATAAATTACTTAATAAGAAATATTTTGAATAAGCATTACTTACGAGTCTTAAAAGTTAATAATAGAGTTTAATAAAGATGCCAGGTCACTCTTGATTCGAAAAGGTGTCTTGATGACTCAAGAAGAACTTTGAGAAATGAAACAAGGATATTCTTAGAATTCATAGATTTCTGAAAGATTAAGATGGTTAAAACAAGAGAGATAAAATGAATGTGACCCTAAAGTTTAGGAGAAAGGCTCAGGAGAAATATCACATGTCTCCTGAACAAGTAACCCAAGATAGCATTACAGCTAAACAATAGGTAGTGTTCAACAGGAAGTTGAAAAACGCCCTGAAAGTGTTAAATGAACCCTTTCTTGTTGAAGATAAATATAATTGTTAAGACCATTGTATACATGATAATATATAAAATAAATTAAAGGCTTGCACAATATTTTGCTGTACATTAATACTTTTCAAATCTTTACAAATAAAACATAGAAATGATAACGTACCTTTGTCACTTTGTTTGAATTTTTATTAGAATACTCTTCATTTATTGTTTTCTTCCTCCTGGCCATCCATTTTAATAACTAGTACTACAAAACTGCTCTTGCCTGTTTCTGAAGGAGATTTTGAGCTGTTAAATTCAGCTCTGAGTTACAAATTACAAATTAGTGTATCAAAATGAAAACAAAGATGAAAATTCAACTTATTGCTTGAATATTTTAATGTGGCAAGACCAATATAGATTTTTTTAATTACTTACAACACCCTTCTGTACAAAAATTCACCCACATTTCTAAGTCTGGAATACGTAATGATTCAACTCGTTGGTCAGATATAGGTGAAAACTGTTTTGCAGTGGATTGCCCAGACAAGCATCTTGAGTAAAATGGCTTCTAATAATGGATGTCTCCAGTGAGCAAAGAGTGCTGTGTGCATGCTTTTTTTCCTTGAGTATTAACAAAGACCGATGGATGAGTTACTGTGAAAGAACATTAACCTTAAGAACCCTAGATCCTCATTTGGTTCCTTTAGATCTGAGCATTAATCTTCTTTTTACTGCGTACCTTAATGAACATCACTTTCCTTCTCTCAAGTTACTTTACAGGACAGAGTGCAATTGGGTAGTGATTGCCATTATATCAACTAATTGCAAGATAATACAATAATTATTTAGGGAGTGCTTTTAACCAGAGTAACTTGTGCTTCTATTATTCTTCCATTCTCACCACTTATAATACACCTGTTATGAAAACTCAATATTTGTGCGTGCGTGTGTGTGTGTACCATCTATAACATATGCAGCATAATATATAGTGTTTAGCACTATATAACATGCAAATGCAGACTCTTTTGATTTGACTAAACTCAGGAAACTTAATTTTCTTTCAAACCCCCCCAAATTGTGTGCAACACAGATCCATATTGGGGTTTCTTCCCTAAGTTGTGAATTACACATTTCACCCATGAGATTTGGCGATGATATACGAGAAGCCATGTGGACACGATTCAAAATCAATCTGCTTAATGTTGCATCACTCTTTCCACAATAGCATGCCAAGATCTGTGCCATTCGAAGTGAAAGCTTCTATTTATCGACATCATTAGTTCCACTGCATTCATTCTGTACGATGTGCCTCTCAAGGGCATCTCAGACATCTCTCTATTGATAGTGACAGAACTGTGAAGATGTTAATAGCTGAAGCATTTGACAGTTTTGTGGATTCAGCTTTGATTCTGTGTGTGACTGTCAACCTCAGTGTCTGAACTGTCCTGCTTGTCATGTGATGACGTGCAAATCCTGCTGTTAGATGGTCAGTTTGTCCATTGAGTGTTGTTTTGATGAAGAGCTTAAGCTAGCTACCTGATCTGGCAATATCTTTGAGACATGCTCAGCTGGGCATGACAGAAGACTGAGTCATTGAGCAGTGACACTTCTGAGCAGAATGTATCGCCCTTGCTTTTAACAGGACTGAGGAAGTGTCTCATCCTGTTCAAGGTCAAAATGATCTACCAGAGTGAGATTTCAAGGCTTCTTTGAAAAAAGATTGTGAAGTTAACCACAAATCTCTTTCCCATAAGAGTGTCTATTGAGTGTTGTTTTTATTCCCATACCTATCCCGAGTTTTAGAGTTGTTGCTGCTATGTTGGGGATTGTCAGTACTACACTTAAGGATAGCAAGTTAAGGTAAATTTCCAGAATCCTTGCGTTTCATCAACATAGCTGAATATGCCAGCTGAGATGTACAAATGTAGACATTAATAGCTATAATTATGGTTAAAAAAATCCAAGAGTTTGAGTTTGAAGTCACTATCGAACATTTTCAGTGCTAATTCTTTGTGAAATTAACTTTTTTTGCACCTTTGTTTGAGGTTAAGAGATTGCAGCATTCATTGCATAAATTTTCCATGTAAGAAATACTTTAAGATGCCTTATTGGTGATGTTTGCGGATTTTTATGGTGAATATCATTAGGCCTACCCCTAGGGGCCAAGGTTTGCCAAAAGATTTAAGCAAAAAATAAGGTGGGGAGAAAAGGTTTTGGGCTTTATATAACATTTTGATTTCAAAACTTATCTTGCTGCCATGGTTCCTGTGACACACTTGTTGTTGAACTCCAGTAACTGACAAAAAACATGTCAAATTATGCTTTACATTTTAATAGTACATCCCCACGCTGTTCATGGAGTTCTTTTTTAAGTTTACCATGTCTACTTTATGTATTTAAAAATTGTGTTGCTTTTAGTTGTGTAACTTTTATCAAAAGGGTATGTTTGTGAGTTTAAATGAATCTTTACAATGTAATGGTGACAGTGGTGAATGAGAGTTTCCTCTCCTCTGAAATTAACCACCTCAAATTAAAGCCATTAAAATAAACTTCTCAAGCATATAAATCCGTTTTTGTATTAGTATTGGACAACAAAAAACATACCAAAGGGCCATTGAACCCATGAATAATTTTTTTCCCCAAATTTTTTCAAAAGCTCCTCTTGAAAAGAACCTTGACAGAAGTTCATCTATAGACTATATATAGTCATATATATAGTTCATCTATAGACCTATACGTCTATAGGCCTAATCTATAGATGCTATGGCATCAATACATCGCTTTTCAGCATGGATAACATTCTTTTGTCTTCTGTTTATTGATAAGTCGATTTAAAGAGAGGAGTTACTTTTTAAAGCATGGAAGAGAAGTCTTGTGGATGTACTGTGTCTCTGAGTGAGCCAATAGTATCTCACAGTGGTGCTGTTCACACAGTGCAAGAGGATAACCCCATTTTCTTTTTCTCCCTAACATTTAAAATAATGAGAAAATAGTTTTGTTGATTTTAAAAGGTAGACACTGTTTAAATGCACTAGCATCTTGAGTCCAGTGTGCTACTGTACTTTTAAAATTGATCTAAAATAAACACATGCAGGAGATGGATACAGTAGGTGTGTAAAGATCTTAATGGTTTTAAATTAAACAATATGTTTGAGGGAATGCAATGAATGACTCATAGTCTCTTTTTTTTTTTTGTCAATCAAAGGTTGAGTCTCTCCAAACCTGTTTTTTGAAATAGTACTCCTATTTACATTTGGTGTGAAACGCTTAATTTCTTTCGACCAAAGTTTTGGGCTATGGACTCAGGTTTACCATAGAGTGTATTAGACCTATTAATGTTTCCCAAGGAAGCCAGCACAAATTATTTCTCATTAATTGTCCCCTCTTTGCATACATTGTACTATGGCATGTCGGCCTGATTAATTGGTTCTTAGAAGGTTACTTAACAGAGATAGAGCACAGCTGTAGACTCTCAACTCCCATTGCTGAGGATTCATGGTTTCTAATTAGTGGCCTGGTTGACCAAGCGGTTTGTCTTGGGCTGTGATGGCAAAAATGCAATCCTTTTCAGACAACCAATATTAATTAAAGCAGTCTACTGAATATAGTTTTAGGATTTTATTAAGCTGTAAAGGTGCTAAGCGATGGTATAACCAATCTACAGGTATTATCAATTTAGGGCCAAGATGCTATTGTCCAGAGATTGTTTCACTGATTTTAAATGTAAATTGTGTCTAAAGCTTCTGTAAGTCTCACATAAATTTTGTTTTTGTATTTTAAAGGCTTTATTCAAATAAGCATAGATAAACTTAGGGTCTCTTTAAAGCCCTATTTTATTTGCCTTTTAGATTGTTCTGATTGTGAAAAAATTACATCACATATTACTTCTACACTGATGGCGCGTAAACCTAACTCCCCTGTTTGTTTTGGAATACAAGGTTCTTCTGGATGATTAACTTAAACTTATTGAACTGGTGAATTGTGTTGTTAAAGCATCAGTCTTCTAAAGTAAGACCTTTTCTGGATATATGTACTATTTGACTAGTGTAATTGTATTGTCTATTTAGGGAACAAGAAGTCACTTGTGGCCAGTTTGCAGATTGTGACAAATGCTGGTACTTATGCTTCTAACAAAGTCATCACACTAACTTTTAATCAAGCTTCACTGGTTCCCTGATGAGAGCGGGATCCATTATAAAGTCCTTATTTTTGTTTCTAAATATGCACGGGGTGTTACACCATCATACATTAGTCACATGTTGAATGTATACACCTCTGGGTGGTCACGGATATCTGTAAAAGAGCTTCTGTACTTCTGATGATGAACCATAAGCGGGCCAGGTTTTTGTGCATCAGGCCCCCAGCTATGGAAATCACTCCAGTTTTGGAAACTATTTCCAATTGAAGACTCACCTGGCTTTTGGATAGGGTGAAAATTGGAGCTGACAGGAATTGGTCAGTTTAATATTTGAGTTTGTGTTTGTTGTTTTACTCTGTTCAGTGCCCTGCTTTAGAGTACTGTTGTGGTGTGGCACTGCACATATAAACATTGAATGTATTTGAATTGAAATGATAAGAGACAGAAGGTATTGATGAACCTATTTCACATAGCTCACAGTATCATGAGGCTGTTAGTTCAGGTTATTCTTCTTCTCGCATATTGGTTATACTTTTTGTGTTCCTGGACTCTTCAAGATTCGTGTTGGTGAAGTTGGAGGAAACACTCTTGGTTTCTATGGATGTCAAATGAGTCCAGATGGGTCGAGGATTTTGGCTCATGCTTTTCATGGTGCACTGCATCTTTGGACCAACAACAATAACCAGGTCAGTTTAAGTGACAATATTTATTGCATCTGTGCCTCCATTTAGTGTTTTATTGTTAAAGTTATGTTTTTCACAGGGAGAATGGAAGCCAAGTGTGATCGTTTCGGGTCATTTTAATCAAGTGCAGGATTTGAGCTGGGATCCTGAAGGAGAGTTTCTCCTCACGGTTGGATCAGATCAGACCACCAGACTCTTCACTCCATGGATTAGAAAAGGAGACTCACAGGTTGCGTTTAAATGAACAAATAAATTTTTTTTCTTTGATAATTGTAGTTTAAAATACCTATTTTAATAGAAACGATAGAAAAGGGCTTCCTATTATATTGGGTTTTTTTTTTACTTAAGCTTTCATGGATAATACATTTTACAGAATTTTGGATCTCAAATATTACCAAGAGAGGCTCCATGTTGACTCTTTAAGGATAATGGTGAAGACCACACCTCCCCCATATTGATACCTTTTTTCCAACAAATTTTCCCAAAACTCTCTGGCTGTGTTCTGCCATATGGGGTGTAGCTTGTGTCCAGTTCAGTCAGCACCTGACCATGTCATTAACTGTGGTATAGCGAATAGTGTCCTGACTTTTTTTTGTCTGCACAGAAAAGCGTTAAATACCAGAATAACAATTTTAAACATAAACCGTTAAAAAAGAATAACAAACACATTTATTAAACCAGTTTGATGCTATGAAGTACTAATTGTATGGAATAACTAAAAGTTAATTAATAAATTAAATGTTGGTGTAATATTTAAATAAATGTTTAATCAGTCCATCTTTTCTATTCCCAGATTAGCTGGCACGAGATATCAAGGCCACAGATTCATGGCTATGACATGCAGTGTTTGGCAATGGTTGGGCGTTTTCAGTTTGTGTCTGGAGCTGATGAGAAAGTTCTGAGGGTCTTCAGAGCTCCGCGGAATTTTGTGGAGAATTTTGCCAACATATCGCACACCTCTCTTGAAAAACTGCTGGACTCTAATGTAAGCACAGGGATTTGCCTCATTTCCAGCATTAATTAGTTTCATCAAACACATTTAATTACTCTTTGTGATGTCTTCGAGATTTAGTTTGAAATACAGTGCTTCCATTTCCTTGATCTTATTGTTTGGGGACATGTTCTCAAATTGATCACATTGGTAAATGAGTTTTACATGCTTAAATTTTAAGTTGAAGTAAATGACGCTGCTCTAATTGTGCTCTTTTAAGACTTGCAGTATAAAATATTATCAAAATTCAAGCAGAGATTTACACAATCAATTTACACATCAATTGCAACACTTTGTGCCAGATACAGTCAGTAAAACTGTTGGTATTTAACAACATTCTCATTAAATTTCTCTTTTGTATTTGGTACATGAACAAAGAAAGTAAAATATTTATTTTAATTCAAAGAAAAAGTGTTTTAAGTAAAAATAATGTACTATATGTTGGTTTATCTATTGGTTTAGACATTTGTTTTTTAATTGAGAATGAACAAATTATTATTTTGCCTGGTTTATCTGCTATTCCTGCATTGCAATTCATTGAACTAAAACACACTGATATTGATCACTGCTAAGATCCTTCAAACTGTAGTTTCAACCTCACACTGTTAGATCCATTGTCAATCATTTTTAACCTTTTCCCCTTTAAGTGCAGAAATGATAGTGTACTCTTTTGTGACTTTGAATATAAGGCAAATGATAGGCTTTTCGTTGCTAAGCATTTGAGCATTCTAACCCCATCTTAGCAGGTTTGCCACTGCAATGCGACAATAACCTGAATTTAGGTCGAAAGCCTAGTTTTTATTTGAACTTCAGGCAGATGGAGTTAGTGGTCTTGGAATTTTATATGATATACTGTTACATATAGATGTAAATATACACTGTGTCTCTGTCTCTTGGGTGTTCAGGACATAGCAGAGCTGCCGGAGGGAGCCAGCACTCCTGCCCTTGGCCTGTCCAACAAGGCCGTATTTCAAGGTATGAAGCCTTTGAAAAGTGGTCTCTGGAGAATTTGGATTGTGCTTATCCTGAGAACATGGAGGTTGTGGCTAACCTTTACAGAGGCATCTGATGTGTGTACAGGTGACCTCACATCTCTAAGTCCTCATCGGGATGTGGAAGATTTCAGTAGCCTGTCTGACCAATATAAAGAGTCTTACTTTCAACCTCTTAAACTCACAGGTTAGTATACGTGTTGTATTCCATTTTTCTACACTTTTGATGGATGAATGAAAGGGGCTGTAAATCTCCTTTCCACTTTTTATATAAGAATGCCCCAATTGTGATTTTGAAAGGATGCTTATTTGATAGGTGTCCAACAGGTTGACACACATGCAAGGTCAAAAAAAAGCTTTTATTTTCTCATAATATGCTTTTAATTTTGTTGGATTTGATGGCGATTCCCAAATGATTAGTTTAGTTACTTATTCCTAATAAAACCCTTCTCTTTGTGATATAAATAAAAAAAATTATAGAGTACAATCAATATATAATCAAAATGCCTGTGATTGATATGGTTCCAGTTCTTTACGCCACAAAGAATAAATATATTCTCCAGCAATCAGGTGCCAGAATGCCAAAACATTTTCTTTTTTTGCATGCTCTGTTGAAAGGCTTTCACAGATTTTTTTCACAGACACTACTTGTAATCTGAGAAATACAAAATTCTATTTGTAATTCGTAAATTATAAATTGACTTTGCGAATTTAGTTTTTTGGTTTTATTTAGGTTTTGGTATTTAATATAGTGATAGACTAACACAGATAAATCCATGAGAAGGAAATCATCTTGAGCACATCTTTCAGATACTATGAATTCAAGTTTTTAGAGTCCAGTTCCTCTGTTTGATGCAATGTTTGTTTTTATATATTAGAATTGACTTTAAATGAGGGGAAAACATTAACATTGCCAAGCAAACTACAAACCACAGTTATGGGTTTTGTGAGTCATTATCAACCAAAAAGCTTTCTCAATTGTTGTAGTGTAGTTATTACTTTCAAATTAATTTATGCCTGTGAAGGTTTTTAAAGACATTAACATTCATCAAGAAAAATTCAGTTGACGTGATTTGTCAATAACTTGACATCAGAATTTGGTTAAAGAAAAAAAAATGTTTCAGCAATCTGTTTAAGTTGGTTACTCTTTAGATTTTTTTACTGGTAAATTAAAGAATTTAATAACAAAGGAAGAACGAAAGACTCTTACTGTGATCCTTCAGATCAAATAAATTGGATCTACATTGGGTTAATTCTCAACAGCCTAAAAACCTCTTTAGTTACCATGCTGCCCACAGATGGAACCAGGTTCCAGAGAAGATCAAGGCTGCTAACACTTTAGTCACGTTTACAACCAGGCTAAAGACACACCTGCTTAATTGCACTTTTGTCGACTGAGCACCAACGTCCGAACAGCTATTTTATCTCTGCACTTCACTATCTTAATCTGTCTTAACTTTCAGTTTTTCTTGATTTTATTAAATGTACTTTCTTTTTTATTTTTTGTAAAGCGATTTGAATTACCCTTTGCATAAAATGTGCTATACAAATAAACTTGCCTTGCCTTGTGTAATCTATGCATGTGGTTGATGTGTGTGTGCTTTCCTCAATCTATTCCGTTCTTTGTTAAACCAAATGTAAAGTACTAGAGGCTTCAGACACTGTTGACAGTACTGCAAATGCTGATAGAATACACCAGCACATCTTTTATTATGACAAGCAGTTATTGAGAATGTTTTCACTAAATTATTAATGCATCTGGGGCATGAATCTGAGATGTTGGAAACAAATGTTATTGAAGCAGGTGGATGGGGTGGCTTGAAGTGATGCAGTAAGCCCCAGGCAAACATTGCAAATGTTGTCAATGTGATTGAAAAGGGTGCTTAATTTAGAATCATAATTATAAAGGGGCTTCTACAGTTCCAAAGTTAAAATATTGATGACTCTAAGCTATGAGTGCAATGAGATTGACTCTGATTTGTTATTGTACAGTTACATCTACCTTTTTCTTGGTTTTTTTTTTTTGTTGTGTGTGGCAAGGAGGAAATAATTAAAAGAAATTTGCAAACCAGGTATTAACAAAAATATGTCTTGTCTATAGTCCATTTCAGTCAATGGATCTGTTGTGTAAGTGTCTGTGGATCTAAATGAGACAATGTTATCACAGGCTTGCATAAAGAGAGCTAAATTTTATTTGTAGTGTGTCGTAAAGCTAACAGCCTTTGAAAATTGTAGATAAAACTGCTGTTGTTTGAGGGAATTGCTCGTCTGTGCCTCTACAGCTAAATTGAAAGATGGGCCTGTTGAAATATCAAGTTAGTAATATTCTGGCTAGCTGTCAAACATATGCTCATTTTTTGTGGCTGTATGTTATTTCAGAACCCCCAACAGAAGACGACCTCTTGCAGAACACATTGTGGCCAGAGGTGCAGAAGTTGTAAGTTTTCGCAGCTTTTCTCATTTGCTTCACTTTCATTATCTGTTGGGAAGCAGCCCCTAATGCTGGTCATATTACTGCTTAATAAGCCTTGGAGGGGAAATATGCGGTTTAGAGATATAATACAATGTCTTAACAAGAACAGCCATTTTTTTTGTTAAACAAGTATTTTTTAACATTGTGTTGAGTTAGATGCTTTTTTAAACGTTGGGAGATCTTTACTAATCTTTAATTTATGAACATTTCTAGTATTGCTGAGAAATATAACTTTTACTCTATACCAGATCTGTAAATAACAAAAAGGTGAATGCAACATGGTAGGTACTTAAAAATTGTAAACTGAAGAGTGTTTAGTGTTAAATGTTTGAACTTGAGAGAATTTTATTTATCAGTCTATTCCTCTTTTATAAAGGAAGGACTTTTAAGTGAAAAAGAGGTAAGGAATTTCAATGGAATACAAATTGTCAAAGAGCTTAGCCATTTATTTTTATTATTATCATTATTATTAGGGCTGGACTACTGTTGTATTTTCTTGGATATCCTTACTTAATATCCTTCATGTCATTTGTCTTTTAATTAGTGTTTGATGGTCCAGATTTTTTTAACTCCTAGAAATTTATTTGGGTTCTATCATATCAGGTCCATGCAATTATAAAGTATTGCAATATTGTGAAATTTTGCCATTTAAGATAAAGTTGTTTGTTACTTCAGAGGTATGAAAATGCAATTCAAAGCCAAAGACTGTATAAAACAAAGACATGGTGTGCTTGACATCAACCATAGGTATTAGCATTGTCTTCCAGGCTCACAGCTGGTGTAGTTAACGGATCCTTGTTGGCTGGTTGTCATTACCAGACAGCTAAAAATTTGGCAAACAGTAAAATTTAACTGTAGCTGAGTTGCTTAAACAGAAACCTAATCCTGCCATCCTCAGCACTACCCAATGGTTCTTAGTACCCCCTCCCCCACACACACACACACCACCACTAAGAGTTGCAATAAAGATCAAAACAAGCATAGTATAGCATATCAACTATGAAACATGACAATATTATTCTGCTTTACAATGTACACTCTGGTCCAAAAGTACCTTGTGCTTCTTGCAAAAGTGTGCACGGTTAGCACAACTATATACTTAACTGCTCTTCCAGTTTGTGTTTGAAGTTCATCAATGTTTTTCTCAAGTTTCCTAACATTTTTTAAGACTGAATTTTGCCCATGTGGCAGGAATATCAAATACAACTCTGACATGTGAGGGGACAGTCAGCATTTCTTAACAGATCTAGGTGTTATGTGGTCAATTGCGCTTGATGATGAAATTATTCAAACCACGTTTTAGAAGATTATTATCAGACATTACCAGGGCATGTTTCATGATTAAAAATGCATGTCCCCACACGGCATTTGCATTCAATGAAAAAGTACAGAATTGTTTTTAAAACTGCTCTTAAGAATTCTAAGTCTGTTATCCTGAAACACAAACTAATGGCGCTGGATAAACTCTTATAATTTCCATACGTAGCTGTGAGCAGATGACTGCTCTGACAGCCTGGCTTTTCAAGCTATTCATCCAGGGCTGAAAATTACTAAGCAGATCTGCTAATGGCTGCCAGATTGCTCGGCTTTCTTCCACTCCTATAAGCCACAGGAGAGAGACTATGAGCACATGGCAGCCTGAACCCACTCTCTCTGCACCCGTCATGCTTCTCAGGCTTTATTTGTGAGCAGGCGCTGACAGAGCCCTCATTAACATATTTCTCCTTCTCCACAGGTATGGCCATGGCTTCGAGATGTTTTGTCTGGCGTCAGACTCTGCAAGGACAGTGGTTGCCTCTGCGTGTAAGGTACAGTTGCACAGGTGGCCAGTTGGTCACAAATATGTACTGTATGCAATATAGGCATGCAATATTAGACAATATAAATCAAACCTAAAATGTTATTGATTTTTAATGAACAATCCTCATGTGGTGAATTCAGTACCAGAGATCTATTTGATATTACTCTAAAATAGATAAATAAAGAATGTGAGCTAGGGCTGCAGCTAATTTTTGATAGTTAATTCATTTGTAACTGTAATCTTCAATTGATTGAAGTAAAGACTACAAAAAGTATAAAAAAATCAGTAACAAACTACCTGAATTGCAAAACACTTTATAACATTTAACAAAAAATGCAGGTATTCCAGATTTTCTGAACTTAAAGAATGGCAAGAATCAATTCATTCAATATATGTATGTATGTAAATAATTAATGTAAATTGAAGACAAAGAGACTATTTAAATTCAAAATATTATTTATTATTATTTTTTTTTTTTCACTTGTAACACAGATTTTGTCATGTAAACAACATAGCTGCAATAAATCATTTGGTATGTGTTTGTTTCAGGACACTCCATTAACAGCCTAATTTCTTTCATCTTTGGGAAGAAACTTTAGGTCTTTAAACATTGGAACAATTGCAGTAGCAATCTTCGGCTGTGTGAGATTAGTGCTGTCCTTCCTTTTAGATAGTCTGGGGTAAAATCATGTCTGAATATACTATAGGCTGATCATCCTCTGTTGACTCCATAATTTCTACCAATACCACTGAGCAGGAGAAAATTTATTTTTTACATGACATTGTTCAACACCATATTAATTACTTCTTCAACTTTTAAAAATAGTTTTACACTACTCTGAACTTATTTTTATTTTATACTGCATACTTTAATACTGTACATACAAATCAGACAAGAGACGGAGGTGTTCCATTAGTTTGTGAGTGTTGAAGGTTCACATGAACATTAGGATAACATAACGTTCAAAGGTACTTTAGATATTTTTTAATACTTAATGACTTTCACCATGATCATGTGAAACACAACTTGTCAATGTGTTCACAATAACAAACTGCTCAGAATGCGTGACAATAGACCACAATGTTACAGTTTAGGATTAACATGCTACATATCCCAGAAAAAAAAAACCCATTTTACTCAAATGCTCTGATGGTTGTGCACATTTCACATTTTTATTGCTTTTCTCTGAATCTGCTGCATTTTAAACAGTACCTCACATTTTGTTTATTGTCGTAAACAATACACAGGAACTACATTATATAAACTGGAAGTAATATATCTAAAATATTTACAAGACCAACTAAAAGAACTCTGGGATTACTTGCTAACTGAAAGAATGAAGAAAAGACAGGAAAACATTTGAGAATATAGCATATTAAAATCAAGTGATGTAAAACACCAGGGAAACCTTAGGAGTGTGATTATTCAAAATTATTGGGAGCATGCACTAAATAACTTGACAAGGACACATTGGAAAACCAAATATGATTTTGGTAGAAAAAGTAGAGATTCAAAACCGTAAAAGCCTACATTTCTCATTCAACATTTTGATAATTCTAAGCTGAGGTTTTCATTTTCACCTCTGCTCTGCAGACATAATTAAATAGTAAATCGATCTTATACTTGTTAAAAGAGTAAGGGGCCATTTGTTTTGTGGATTGTAGAAGAATATTGTTATGATAATATGTAGCTGTTAAAACTGAATTGCATAAAAATAATTATATAATTAGTGTTTGTAACCTAGATCATGGCCGATTTGACCATGCCATTCATGTGCAACTTTTGTTTCACAACTTGAACCTTCGTGACCAGTAGTGTGACCCTTGCTCAGGTGGCTGAAGGGAGATCATTGCTTAGTCCTGAACTGGCCTTCATTCTCCTGCCAACCCCTCGCTCACAATGCTCAAAGCTGTTCCGAATGAAAGCACATTCTGCATGTCACCTGGCCTTCTTCACGCTTGAGCAGAGCCTGTGAGGTTGATTTCTACGAGGCTGCCGCAAGCTCACATGACTCTGCTCTGCTGTTGGATGAGAAGAGGCTCTTTTGAATGTGCTCTTCATTGTCTTGTTCCAGGCTTCCAAACCAGAGCATGCTGGGATTCTAATATGGAGCGCAACATCTTGGAAACAGCTTCAGTGTCTGTCCTGCCACAGCCTGACTGTCACTCAGATGACCTTTTCTCCAAATGGACGCTTTCTGCTTGCTGTGTCTCGAGACAGAACTTGGTCGTTATGGAGACGAGGAACGCCAGATTCGGGAACAGGTGCGCATCAGATACAATAGGGATGTGCAATCAATCGAATTTTGATTATGGTTTTAATTTTGAGTCTTTAAAACTATATAATTGAGAAAGTATAATTGACTTTAAGTATTTGCATTCAGACACATCGCTCTCTGTCTTGAGCTTTTTTATGTAGAGAACATTAATTCTTGGATTTTCGCCTACATTATCACCGTGTAGCTGCAGATTGAAGTGTTAAGAACACCCATTGTTCAGCTATATGTTATTGAACTCTAGCAGAGATGAGCGCTCCATACAGGAAATAGACAACTTTAAGTAGAGCAGTATTCACAAGTCTAGACCTTTTTGTAATGTTATCTGCTTGATTTTTTTAAAAAAAAATTTCCTTCAGGATGCCCACAGTGGCTCAAAAATGTTTGTGCTGTTCAAAAAAACCTGTGAATGCAACACTGTGACACCCGTAACTGAAAGCGAGCTAGCTAATGTAAAGAGGCTGATGATGATGAGAACTCAAGCACTGAGTTCTTTATTTAAGTTGCTTCCTTATGAGAGAAATATAATCTCAGTCTATGGTGATTTAATGAGTTAATTTTAACGACTGGTTTAAATAAAGTTTTTTTTTTTTAATTTACTTATTATTTATAACTTATTACAATTAAAGGAACATCTTAAAACATTAAATATGTTTTCACTTTAAAGGCCATCATGTTTTTCCTATTATGTGGTGTTTATATAGAGACATTAATAGAGTGGACATTATAGACATGTATACACGTAAATTAAAGTTAATTCAGAATAATTGATTTCAATTATTACATAAGTAATTATGATTATAATTTGTCCAATAATTGAGCAGCTCTAAGATACAACAAAACCTTTGTAAGGTAATCAACCATCTACAGTAACTTAATTAAAGAAAAAGGCAAAGAAAAATTGAAGTTTGCATTTTCTACTTTAAAATACTAAAGAGACAGAGAGAAAATACTTTTTTTCAGTGTCATTGTCAATTATTGATGCTAGTGAGCTGGAAAAAGCATTTCACATTCCTCCGGTGACTGTGAAAAATTGTGTATTTCAAAGTCATTAATTTAACTTATGGTGTACTTGTATAAATGTTACCTCTTTTTTTTTAAATAATATTGACCAGCAGACTCACAAGATCAAACTTTGCCTCCTAACATATTAAATATGGATTTTTGAATTTGATAAAGAAAGAGCATCTCAAATGGAGTGCAAATTGATCAGGCTTTGCCCTGTATTGCACAACATACTGTTGATATTTCTTTTTTTAGTGTCAAGTGGTAGTGAGGTGCACTGTTTAAAGTTATATAAAAAGTCAGTGCACATGATCAGACTATAAAATCCTTTCTTGAAAGGGACTCACAGGGATTTTGCTGGTAAATGATTTCATGATCTCATGGTATTTTGTGATAAGTTAAATCATAACTGTTTTAAAAGAAGAATAAAGAACAAAATATAAACTATACCCCCTCTGCTGTTTACAAACTTGTTTTGGGGAGGAATGAAAGATATATTGAGTATTGTAACATAAAATTGTTTGATTGTGTGAATAAAAAAAAAACACAAATGCAACCTTGAAGACCTCTAGACCTTGAACACTGAGTAATATGAACACCACACCAAGTTTGAAAATGTTCCTTGAACCTGACTACAAAACATTCTGCTTCATCATCCCTCCATTTCTTTTTGCCAGCAATAGGAATCTCTCACGGCATTAATCGGGAGTCTTCTGGCATGTCTACAGTCTTTATGAGAATTAACTGCTAAATCACTGCTGACACAAGCTAACTAGAAGAGCGTCTGTTTTTCTTTCTTCATTTTGTGACTTGTCCATGGCATTGGCAGCTGCTGAGGGCCAAAGCAAGGTGCAGTCTATTCTCGTTGAAACTGGCATTACTCACAGCCAGCAAGCAGCAGATGTGGAGAGGTTATTCAGTGTGACCACTGATCAGAGAACAGCCAGCATAGTGGTCAAGCAGTGCCATGCATAAAAAAAATCTCCATCTTAGAGTCAATGCCTCTGTTGCTACCTTCTCTCAATTCCTCTGAACCTTTTTAGAACAATGGACAAAAACAGGAGCACATGGGCATATTGACCTTGATAACTGAACTGTAGTTTTTAAATATAGGCTGGAGAAGGTACTGATGATGTTTGTCATTAACTAAAATTATGATTGGAACACTTTACTACTTTGCTGCAAACATTTGTGTTCAGAGTACTTTTTAGTTTAGAGTACTTTTTGTCTAGTGTTCGTGATAAACAATGAGAATCAGCTGTTTACAAATTTCAATTGACTTTTTCCTCAGATGGAAACTTTTCTCTCTATGCAAACACCTGCAAGAACACAGCAGTTCACTCACGCATCATTTGGTCATGTGACTGGAGCTCGGATAGCAAGTATTTTGTAACATCAAGTCGAGACAAAAAGGTAGGTCCAGTGGTGTTGTTCACTTGAGTTATTGCGTTTATTACAGTAAATCTTGTCATTTTCTTATAACACTCAGGGCTTTTTCAACAAAACTATCATTTGGTAGACAGGGAAGTTGTGGTCTGGTGTATAAAGAGATCAACTTATGATCGGAAGGTCACTGGTTCGATCCCCAAAGTTGAAAGTGGTGTGAGTGATGAAACACTTGCTCTCACATCTTCAACAACCATATCTGTGGTGCTCTTGAGCAAGGCAAAAGTTTCTTTACTGCTCCCCGGTTGCCGCAGCCATGACTGCTCACTGCTCCGGGTGTGTTCACGGTGTGTTTGTTCACTGCTGTGTGTGTACAAATGGATATGGATCACTCCATATCTGACCAACTGGTCACTTTCACTTCATTTTAACTTCACTTCACAACATTTACAGTGCACTAGCGAATTAGCTTCCTTAATTGGTGAGCGAACTTGGTGATTCCCGTCAGTTTGGGGAGGTAGAGCTGGTGTTTACTGCTAAGAGCAGACTGAGGGGTGTTGAGGTATAAGTGGAGTAAATATAACACTTGTAATACCTTTTTAAGGATTTTATATTTTTACTTATTATATTATTATATTTTTACTGTGCAATGTAATTGCTTATAATTGCAATCTTACATCTAGCTTTGAGCATAATCTGTTTGACATGCATGTGTTTTCTGTAGGTGATCATTTGGGGTCATGCTGGCTCCCTAATCGGTGTTGGCGAGTGTGAGCCTGTACCCGTCACCCCCTGCTCCTCTGTTCTGGATGTCGGAGATTCGGCGACAGCTGTGTCTATTTGCCCATCTCTCTGTTCTGACCAGAGGTAATGCGTCTCTGCATGTTGATATTACAACTTGAGATTTTTAGCCGCTCTTATTGTTCAACTGCTCTTCCTGTCTATAGTTATCTGCTGGCTGTAGGACTGGAGAATGGCCAGATTGTGCTATTTAAGTGGAGACCATCAGAGAATCTATCTAATGGATCAGACTGGAGTCGATGTGGAGAAACTGATGTCTAGTATCCTTTTTCAGTTTTTGTAGCATCAGTACCTTGTTCGTGCATAGTTTTGGGATTTTTTTTTTTGCTTACATGATGAAGTGTGAACAAAATGTCTTTCAGGTCCACATTTATTTCTACTTGTCATAAAATCTGTCATCTTTCGTGTGAAAATGAGTCAAGGTTGAGATCAAAGTATTTAAAAACATGAGGTTTGGCCACACTTTATAATAACTACAGACTATAAATCATTAGTTAAATATCAGCATCAGATAATTTATCATTTATAAAGCATTGTTTCTATGTTGATACACATTTGTAAGCAGTTTATTAATGTAACTTTAAAACATTCATTCATTCATCTTCATGTCGGCTTTATTCCCTTTCGGGGTCGCCACAGCGGAATGAACCGCCAACTCTCTGGCATATGTTTTACGCAGCGGATGTCCTTCCAGCCGCAACCCATCACTTGGAAACTTTAAAACATGTATATAATAAATATAGAATATTAATTTAATATTTGTTGAGTGTTAGTTATTTATAAATTAATCTCTTCACTATTTAAAAACCAGTTAGTTATTGGTTGTAAGTAATTTATGACATAATTTAGAACATGTTAATAAATGCTTATTAAACTATTTGAAAGCTCATTCATTCATCTTATTCTGATATATGGTAACAGTTACTCAGTGTGATAACAAATGCTTTAACGCACATTCCTACTGTAACTCATGATTAATTCAAATAGTAATAAAACATTTACTAGCTGTCAGTTAGCTGTGCTGTTTTTGTGATCTTATGTAAGGTGAGGACTATTTATGATTTGTAAAACATTTACACAAGATTCTTGTAATTAAAGCATTAAATTTTTTTACGCATGTTGTATAGGTGCTTATAAACCAAAAATAAAGCATTTAAAGTTATATTGACAACCTGCCTACAAAAATTTTTACATAAAAACAATGCTTTTGACATTTTTATGTAACTAATTGCTAATGATTCATTAATTATTAGTTATGTGTAGTTATTATAAAATGTACTGAAGGTTATGCTAACAAAATGCTCCTTAAAAAAATTGGATCATTAATTTTTTTCATATTTGAAATGTTATTAATAAACATTTTTGCCCAGGGTGTTTTAAAAAAGGAAACTAATTTAACATACATTTCTACAATGACACAATTCCTTACTCAATCTAAAAATCAAGTTTTTTTTTCCGTCAGATATTCAGATTTTCCCAGATCTCCTAGAGATTCCTCACTCTTTCACTCAGCATCACAGAAAGTGAGATGATTTCCAGTTAAAGTAGACAGTCATATTTTTTCCCGGAGCGCTGCTTAGCTGGTATAATTGATAACTAAAGGGGTGGCTCATATCTGAGCTAGCCCACGCTACCGAAGAGCAGCGCAGGTTGAGTCAGGGCCTGCTGTGGGCAGGATACGCATTGATCTGTGAAGAGAGAGAATGAGGTGTTGGAGCTATCAAGGGCTATGCTGTGTTTTCACCAAGCACTTTCTTTCTCTCTCTTTTCCCTCTGGACTGTGTCCCGACTGGCTAAACTTCTCCTGTCTCTAGGTGTAAGTGATACGCTGCCTTTGTGTGTTTGTGTTGACCCCTCATCTTAGAAGCTCAAGAATAGTTGGGTCAATTTCGCATTGTTTGGGGGGTTTGCTAAACACGGGAGCAAAAAACACTTTAGTTGAAACAAACATTTTAATTATTAACATTTTTTATTATAATAGTAATTTTTAATTACTGTTTTACAGTTTTGTGATCCTTTATGAAACTGTAAATTACTGTTTTTCTCATCAGTTGATATCAATAATTATGATACTATCAAATTAAAAGCAAGTTTTGGCTCTGGGGTGAACCTACAAACCTGATCATTAACTGAGGTTTTAATTTTTTTATTTTAAAACAAGTCACATTTTGTTGTATTATCAAGATCTTTACGATAAAACAGATCCGTCGACAGTTTCAAATTCATTTTTATAAAAAGTATTTTTTTTTACATAAAAATTACATAATACATATTTAAATTATTTACATTATTTATTAAAGGAGTTAATGATATTCATAAACTCGTGTATTGAAAAATGTAAATTATGCTTTTGTTAATAAAGTCATTATTTTTCCACTCCCCGCTCAACTTTACTCTCTCTAAGCAAGAGCTCTTTATATTTGTGATGATATACTTGAACAAAAATGTGTCGAGACTACCAGAGGTAGAGGTCGATATACAGAGTGGTGTTTGATCAGTATTAAAACATGCAGCCTTTGTTTCAGCTATGGAGCAGACACCACTCTGTATATCAAATGCTCTGAACACTTGAGTTTCTTTATGCTGTGAGCATGAGAGTGTCTCTCTATTGGCTAAAAAGGTATACTGGTCAACCAAACGGAAGCCTCAGTTGCTGCCTTCTCATGAAGCTCTGCTTCAGATTGGTCTTCCAGGAGATTACATCATGTAACCGGAACCCTCACAGATGCACAAGACAAGAGATGGACAAAATATAGCTTTTATTGTCAAACTAAATAAATTTGTGGTAGATTTAATCTCAGAGCAGGAATAGTTCAAGCGTTTTGTCTCACTATTTAAGAGCTCCGATAAAATGGAGGAAACGATCCTTTGCATGAGAGATGGAAGTTCAGTTAGAAACACAAGGTTCCGGCATCTATCAAACTCTTTATCCCTCTATATACTCTTATCCATGGAATGTATATCGTAATAGTTAGCGATATGGAATTATTGGCAAGGCCTATTGAGTAAATAGGTTTTGTTTTTGTTTTGCTCCTATATTTCTATATTTAGATTCTAGCATTTTGCATACTCTATCATTTAATAGAAGGATAGATAATATGCAATTTGTTATGCTAAATCTAACTAAAGTAGTGCACATACAGGTCATCTCAGGTAACAGTAAACAAAGAAAGTGTCCTGAGGATAGTAATAATCAGAAAGAAAAAGTAGAATATGATTATACCTCCTTGCCTTTTGTTTTCTTTAACCATCTGCCAAAGTCAGAGTCACACTTTAGTTGTGAAGAGGCTTCGATGGAGGCCAAGGCCGGGTCGAGCGGGACATGATGGACAGGAAGGAAACCAAACATGGTTTCAGCTTGCCAGTGCAGGCAATGACCATGCCGTCAAAATTTTCAATATCAACATGTCAGCGTTGTGAGTTCTCCTGTTGCTCTCTGGCTGATATACACTAGGAATGAACTTTATTCATCTGAACATCAACAACGCATTATGAGTATAACTCTGCTATCATGAGGAATACTGCAAGCAGTTATGGTTCTGGATGTAAACATCTTTTTGTATCACAATAAAAGTCCCCTTTATTAATTAAATGTCTCTGGAGTGATTTATCTCTGACTAACTATAATTCTTTTATTGGCTCTGTGAAAGACTCTCACATCTTAAGAATGCCAAGCGCTCTTGGAATAATCTACAGTCTTAAGTGAAGCTAAAAGAAATGAAAATCCAACTTGTAGCCTCCATTTCCAGTTCCTCAAGGACAGTTGAGCATTCATGTAAGATGTACAATGAACTGCTAGGGCTATAGACTCCGCAGGAGTGAACTATTCTCAAAAGAAATCCTGCTATTCGATTTGGAAAAGTGCTTGATTCATTTATTGTAACTGATGACATCCTTCCGACACACGCTTTTTGAATTAATTCAACTTAAGTTGTATTGACAGCATGCTTTCATTTACCACAGAAAAAGATTTGGATGCAGCAAGTCACCATAGCAGAACTAAAAGGGTGAAAATATCTTTGAGAGCTTGACTTCAGAATACCATTTGCAAGGTGATTAGCCATTTTTGAACCCTTAAATGCTGAATGATTTACACCCTTACCAGAAAAACTGACCAGGTAATTAAAAAAAGGTATTCAAATTTTAATCGTCTATTAAATTAAAGTCTCTTAAGAGATCTAAAAAAGTTACAGCTTTGTGCAAATTAATCCTAAAAACAATAAGAAATCCATCCAAGGGATTCATTATCATCACAACAAATGCTTTATATAAGAACAAGCCTGTTGTGTGAAATTTGGTAAATTATGTCAAATTCTGTGAAGGTCCCCCATTATTTACCATAAACTCTGCCACAACGCGACCGCTTGTAAACACAATCAACCTCCATTTTGCTCAGCCATGGCTTTGAAGGTCCGTGATGTTTTGGGATGTAAAGAAGTACACAACTTAGTAGCACTGGAAAATGTACCTGGAGATTTACCAAAGTGTTTGCTTGCTCAAGACATTCTGCTCCAGACTCTTTTTAAATGAGGGTCAGTGCAAAGCAGGATTGGAGCCCCAACTCCAGAACAGCTAACATACTAAAATTGGCAAACTTTTTGGTGCCAACTCTATTAAAACTTTTGCATGAGCTCATTTGAGGATTCTACTGTCGTATAATCTTCATGAAGAAAAATACATATTCTTCATTTTTACTTTGTATTATTATTATTATCATCATCATTATCACTGTCCCTTTCTTTCACCTAATGGGCGTTATGAAAACACCAGAAAGTGGTTTTGAAGAGTGGTTTTGTTGAAGTGAAGTTTTTATTTTTACAAAATCGTATAGAAGTATAAATGTTGTGTTACAAACTTTACATATATACATCATTAAGAAAGAAATTAACTTATTTTGCATTGTTATCTCAGATCTTTTTATATATCATACACTACTTGAGCAAGTGGGTTGATCAGGGTGCTGTAAAACACATTCAGTGAGAACTCGCCATGCACTTGCGATCAAACCATACAGCAAATAACAAAACGTCTCTTTGACACTCAATGAAAACAAACTATCAATAAACCAATTTCAGAGATAAATCTGAGCTCCGCGAGAGAGAGCTTTCCAGAGTTGTGGAAATGTAACACTTGACCGCCCCAGAACTTTTTAACGAATCCTTGGGAACAACTATTTGCAGAGGGTAGCCAAGAGAAGGATTATAACCGAACCAGTAGCCCTGTTGTGGCCCATTTAGGATTCCACCAGCTGCCAAAGGATCACCAAATCCTCTTATTAGTATTGATAAATGAGATAATTATTTATTATGTACAACAATGAAGAATAATGCATAATGAGTTCAACAAACTAAGATGTAAATAGCAAGCAGCAATTTAATGCTCAGAGTAGTCTGGCACAGCATTTGCATTATATTTGCAAGCACTTGGAGACTTATTCAAGCCAGAATTCTGCAATCAGAATCCAGATTTAATATCTTTAGAGTGTGAAGGAGCAAAGGATGTACTTAGGATTTCACTGGGCCCCTCTAATCAGAGTAGCAGCAGCGATGCAATTAAAGATGGGCAAATGAGCATAAAACTCCCTTCAAAACAAACCTATTACAAAAGAATCAAAAGTACAACAAAACAACGTTTTGTTCTTCAGAAAAAGACCATAACCCAGATCAGAACGCTTGTATAAAATTTATTTATTTTTTTTGTATTATAGCTCTAAATCAACCTGGAAATACAATGAATTTGAACTTGAACAGAAAATACTTACTCACTAAGCAACACAGGATAATTAGAAATCAGAAGTTTGGTGGGTCAGATGTCAGAGGAGGATTCCAGAGCTCTAAACCAACCCAAAGTGGAACTGAGCTCCCATGAAGATCAGGAACTCCAGCCTCTTGTAGTGGCCTGACCTGCTAATTAGGAGAGCCCACACGGCAAGTAACTTAAACCCCTCCTGAGTACATGTATGAAGCAATTGCATAGTCAGAGCCTTGTAACAATTACATTTATAGAAGCAGGGGCCATTTCATGCAAACATTTAAAAATGTAAGAACCTTAAATTTGATCTTTAAATGATCTAGTAAAGATCGTCAACAATTAGGGGGATTGTGTCAGCTTTTTAAGGATGGATTTAAAAAGTAGATTGCAGTAGTTGGCTTGTAATCTTGCTTGCAAGGATTTATTAATGGCAAAAAACAAGGAGTCACAGAAATCCAGACGTGAGCTTATTAGTGCATGAGTGACTTGTTCAAGGGCTTGTCTGTTCAGTAAAACACTATATATACACCCCCCCCACACACACACACAAATACATACTCACCTAAAGGATTATTAGGAACACCATACTAATACGATGTTTGACCCCCTTTCACCTTCAGAGCTGCCTTAATACTACGACGCATTGATTCAACAAGGTGCTGAAAGCATTCTTTAGAAATGTTAGCCCATATTGATAAGATAGCATCTTGCAGTTGATGGAGATTTGTGGGATGCACATCCAGGGCATGAAGCTCCACTTCCACCATATCCCAAAGATACTCTATTGGGTTGAGATCTGGTGAATGTGGGGGCCATTTTACTACAGTTAACTCATGGTCATGTTCAAGAAACCAATTTGAAATGATTTGAGCTTTGTGACCTGGTGCATTATCCTGCTGGAAGTACCCATCAGAGGATGGGTTCATGGTGGTCATAAAGGGATGGACATGTTCAGAAACAATGCTCAGGTAGGCCGTGGCATTGAAACAATGCCCAATTGGCATTAAAGGGTCTAAAGTGTGCCAAGAAAACGTCCCCTACACCATTACACCACCACCACCAGCCTGCACAGTGGTTACAGTGGTTCTCATTCTTTTCACTCCAAATTCTGACTCTACCATTTGAATGTCGAGACTCAGAAATTGAGACTCATCAGACCAGACAACATTTTTCCAGTCTTCAACTGTCCAATTTTGGTGAGCTTGTGCAATTGTAGCCTCTTTTTCCTATTAGTAGTGGAGATGAGTGGTAAGATGGTGGGGTCTTCTGCTGTTGTAGCTCATCCGGCTCAAGGTTGTGCATGTTGTGGCTTCACAAATGCTTTGCTGCATACATCAAACTGATAGAAGTTGCTCTTCTATCAGTTTGAATCAGTCAGCCCATTCTCCTCTGACATCAACAAGGCATTTTCGCCCATTTACTTGATGTTTTTCCCTTTTCACACCATTCTTAGTAAACCCTAGAAATGGTTGTAAGTGAAAATCCCAGTAACTGAGCAGATTGTGAAATACTCAGAACGGCCCGTATGGCACCAACAACCATGCCATGCTCAAAATTGCTTAAATCACATTTCTTTCCCATTCTTACATTCAGTTTGGAGTTCAGGAGATTGTCTTTACTAGGACCACACCCCTAAAGGCATTGAAGCAACTGCCATGTGATTGGTTTATTAAATAATTGTATTCAGGAGAAATTGGACAGGTGTTTCAATAACGCTTTAGGTGAGTGTGTGTATATGTATATAAAAATCTATTTTCAGTCAGACACTAAGTTTTAGTGAAGTGTAGGTCACAAACGAAACGGTGCCTTTGAGCCGGCTCTTTGTATTGATCAAACAAGCCGGTTGCCCCCCACATTGGCTGAGTGCATACAATGAAATACCTCGATTTCTTATCGAGCAGGCTCCACATATAACTTAATATATTTCTTGATTAAACACATATTAAAAGTTAATACTTTATTTAAAGCTTTAACATACCTAATAGTTGTTCATTCATTGCTTATTATAGTATATAAAAATGTGAATCCCTTTACAATTGATATGCAATGTTCCTCACAGAGCATGGGTATAGTTAAAAACACTTGAAATGTTTTTTCCATGAACGTAAAAATTAATCAATATTCATATATAAAAAAAAATCAACATCTGTTCTAACTTTATGTAAAGTTAACTTGGAGTTTCCTCAAACTCTCCTTAACAGACAAACATGAATAGCTCTATTCAGCACCGACAGCCTCAAAGACTCGATCCCAATCTTTGTCCTTGGCTAACAAGTCTCAATAAAAAATGTTTTGAGATAAAAATTACTTTTTGTTTCTGAATTTTGAGGATGAATTGAGTCTCGTCCATTGGAGCTGTTGGTAACATCTGTTTGGGGTCCTGTGTGTGAAGTCAATTCCGGCACCATCATATATAAAAACAATTCCCATCTCTGTATAACAATTTTAATTAGAAACTAAAAGTACTTTTTTTTTTTATAAATCTATGAATTACTTATACACTCTTGCTTAAGCTTTTAAAATAGCAAATCATTATTTTGGATACATATTCTAAATACCTTTGTCAGAATTTAAATGAGGCATTTTAATCTAGATTAACCTAGATTAATTTAAAAATTAATCTAGATTAACCTAGATTAAATTTTTAAATATATACAGTCAACATAATTACCAAACTTAGTCAATGTGATTCAATTTTATAATTAATAAAATGTTTTTTAGTTTTTTTTTGTAAATAGACTGATTTCTAGCGGCTCCCCTGACTGGACTGAGTAATGTTCAGGAGACACACTAAGCATCTCCTAATTATACTTGAATCCATGTTTAGACATGTATATATGTTTAACATTATCAACATTTTAAAATATTTTCTGTATTCCGTATTCGGGGAACGAAAGTAACCATAATGTTTTGGTCCACTGGAATCTCCTGAGTTTTTGTTTTTGTTTTGTTATAACATAAGTTGCCTGTCACCTTTGTTAAAAGTTTCCAATTTTCTGTTTCAAGGGCGGTGGGAAAGTTTCTCTGTTTATCTGGTAAGGCGCTTGATTTTATTTTACTGTGTGCTGTTTGAGGACAGTCTCTGACCTGTCTGTTTGTGAGAAGTTAAAAGGTCTTGGTGCTCAGTCTAGAACTGAGATGTTAAATATTTGAACGGATGATGGAATGGGAAAGCTGACTGTGACATGAAGGCTTGCATCCTCAAGCATCGTGTTTGGCATCAAGTCCCTGCATGCTCAATAATTCATAATGACTCGCTGCTCAGAACAACCCTTTTCAGATTCATCTCTCTTGCCATTCTGTTAGGATTGTGTAATAGTTGATACGGAAAAGCAAAAGAGTTTTAGATGATGCTATTCAGTCAAAATACACAAAGCTTTTAACATGACCTACACATCCTCTGTTGTGACTCTCTTTTGAGTGTTTGATCCTGATTTGCTGCGGTTGTCTGTTTGCAGTTCACACATAATGTCAAATGAAAACCTTCTGAACACACCGCTTCTCTTTGTTTTGAAATATTTCATTCTTTATCACCATAAATATGACTCACCTTGAACTTTTGTTTAATGGTCAGTTCTAAAAAACATTTTTCCAGCTGTGTTTGGGCTTAAATACAAGATAAATGATAAAGAATGTAGCTCAAAGTAAAGTAAGACAGTTTTAAACAACTTCATGGATTTGGCTGCTTTTGTCCAAATAAATTTTTTGTTGAGTTTTTTTTATCTACTACAGCACCTGATGACCTCAGTCAAAAAAAAGATGAGCAAATGTTATAAGAAAAACACATTCGGTTGGCTTTAAAACACGTTTGGTTGGCTACCTCTTGCTTAAAAGGATTTTGATTCATTCTTGGTTATTCCTCGGTCACCAGGTATTTGCAATGCCATTTTGGGATGTTTCCGTGCTCTGTTAAAGTAACACTTTGAAAAAAAAAAGTTGTAAACAACACGCTGTTGCCAGGATAAGCATGAACATTTGTTTCTTTAATCAAGTTTTTGTTCTTCAAAAGTAAACAATGTTAATTTAATTTAAACAAAAAGTAGTAGTTTAGTAGTATAAAGAAACTTAAATTTCATGGTCTAATCAGAACATAATTTTGTAATTTACTGACTGGATTGATATTAGTTTGATATCTGACTACAATATTTTTCCCATAAATCTCCAACAGCACCAGTTCCTTATAACTATAAATGTAACCTCATAAATATATGTAACTATATATGTAAACATTATAAATGTTCATTTATTGTCTGTAAAGACTCTTGATAAATGCAAGCCAGTGTGAGTAAAACCCAGAGAACAGGATTGAATTGAACTCAATAGCTTTTTTTAAGTTGACAGCATAAATTATAGTCCTATAGCGATGCCACACAAAACTAGTTTCTTGCTAGTAGTTCACTACCACCGAACACCAAACATTTGTAAAAAAGTTTGATATATAACATAGATCCTTACGTCTATTTTTCTATGCTATGGTCTAAAGGTTATTCAAGTTGCCACACTCTTATTTATGACTAGTGTCAGGTCCTACTATAGCTTCAATATTTCAGCAATGCAAAAGCTGTGGGAGATAGAAAACGTCTTGGCACCAGATTGTAAGTGTAATTTATTTATTTAGGCTGAAAAGTTCAAGTACAGTTCACTATGACCAGTGTTGAGACCAGATTAAGTTTGGAGTTAGGGGAAGGTTGATTTACTTGGGTGTTGACATGCGATGTTTACTGACTTGGTTTTAAGGGGAGAGTGTCTATTTCAGAGCTTAACTCAGAGAAGCCTGCATCTCCTCTGACTGATGTGTGAGCAAGAGGCCGTGCTAAAACAGGCCTCACATCCAGAAGCTCGTTTTCATTTCGCTCCTCATCCGGAAAAGATTTAAGAACACTATTATAATCCTGTTTAGTTCATGTTGCTTAGTTAAGATACTTTGGAAGTATTTGTTTCAGGACTGTACTTTGTTCTTTCTGAATATAGTGACATGTTTTTACCTTAATTATAGCTGCTTGAATTGTATTGACGGTAAGATACTTTTATTCTTAAAGAAAGATTAGGCAAGTCATGCTGTTATTATGTTGGCTTGAGAAAGCCAAAATACTGTTCTAGCTTTTAAAGTGTTATTATTGTCATTCACATCAAAATTTCCCACTCTATCTTCTTAAATCCTCCTATTGAATTCAACATTTTTTGACCTGCTCAGACTGGTGTGAATCGGGTTGCTATATTTCCTTATACTGCTACCGCTAAAGGATACTTGAAATTTACTGGGAAATTTTCCCATTCCCATTGTAGAAACTTCAAACTCACTTAAGTACCTCATCAGTCTGAGCAATATCATGTTGAGCAACGTACAAAAGTATTTGAACCATGGGGGTCAAAGGTAACCATTGACATTAAAAAATTGACCATTGACAACTAATTTAACCACTAAAGGATAAAACAAGCTAGAGAAACAGGGGTGGGTTATGTTGGTTGTGAAAGCAAGCTAGATTTTTATTATGTCACAAACCCCTCCATAGCAACCACTGTTTACCCTAGCAACCAAGCTTTATATCTCAGCTTAGGAAAAAGAGTTGACGCGAGTGCTAGTTCATATTGACAAGAGGAACATTATTGGATGTCATTGATCCCTTCACAGCAACTAGATTGTTTACACTAGCAATTATTATTATTATCAGAACATTAACTCTTGTCAGAACTGTCCAGAAACCACACCACACTGAGATCAGAAAGAACAAAAAAAGCTACTAAATTAAATCTTTCAGTGATGCTTTTGTTTTTATATTTATTGTTGATAAACAAATTAAAAAACGGGAGAAATTATTATTAGAAATTGTTAATATTATTTGTTTATCCAAGCTAGAAAATTGTCCTCCCACATTTAAATGATACCTTAATGAAACTTAATTCAGCTTCGAAGGCATTCTGTGGGGTGCATGTGTCTCAAATAATATTTCCAAACCAGATTTGGAAAAAGAAAAGACAAGGTGTAAATATTTTCATCCTTTTATTAATAAAACATTTTTGCAATAATTTATTAAAAATGTTATGGTTTCCATGCAGTTTAAGGGTACAAGAACTATGAAATGAACACATCCACTTTGATTTGTTCAAGAGCTCCTGTGTGTCGTTGTGTGTGCCAGTGCAAACACACGGGACGGTACAGCAGTGGAGCACACGAGTGTACACTTCCAAAAAGCACTGTATAGAAAAACCAAACAACAGCGGTGTGAAGTACCTCTTTTTTGTTCTTGATGGGCAGTGATGAGTTGTGAGCTCAAGAGATGAAAACTTAATCAAAAGAAAGCAAAAATTAAAAAATGACTGGGAAAAAAAAGAAAATAGCGGCAAGTCTTCCAGCACAGAATAAATAGTTTGATTAGCGATGTGTAAACTTGTAGACAGCACGTTTTCACACAGTGGCAAACAGACATACACGCTCACTGCTAACATTCTGTCTTTTTAACCTCATTTGTAACATCCCCACTATCCTTGTATTATACCTCTACAGCAAAAAAATAAGTTTGTTTACAATATATACATTAGAAGTGGTGCTTCGATCTTCTGGGTGATGACAAGGCCTTACTGTTGTTTGTTGCATGATGTAACGATAGAACAGTTCACACCAGAATACACGAAGCTCAGCCCAGCAGCGTCTAGACTCAGTTTGTGAATCTGTTTGCACTCGTGACTGCATTCATGCTTCCAAAGAACACAATATTTTTGTAATTTCATTTAAGGTGACAGCAGATTTAAGAAACCAGCCAATGTTATTGCCAAGATAGTCCTCTCCACCCAGATGTGCAGATGTTTGACAAACCAGGTTGCATTTCTAGGCAAGCGGGTTTACCTTGTTTCACAAACACATGCAGACACAGTGATCTGAATCCACAGTATAGAACAAGTCTAAAGAAAGAAACCCATATGACGCTCTACTCTGGTCACAAAAGCTCCTTCGTGTTTAATCAGTGGATATTGACCGGTGTTTAGTTTTGCTAGATAGCTGGTAATGTCTATGTGCTTGTTTTCAGGAGAATGCTTATCCTATTTTAACTTAACTGCTGTAATAGCACTCAGGAAATGGAAAACACAGTTTGTGTATGATTCTGTCCTTCAGCTTAGTGCACCATCAATACAAATCTGTAAATAGACTTCTTTATACAATTTAAAAGAACATTTATTGCCACTTTAATAAGAATTTATAATATAATATAATTGTTATGTTGTGCATTTGTCAGAAATGTTTGAATAAATTACTCAATTAAATCTGAAAGATTTGCACCGGTCTATATTTAGCAGAAAGGTTAGAAAATAAATTATCTAAAATGTCATACATTCTTTGTGTATATTTATATATAAATACTTCGGTCTCTGAGTTTGATTATAACATCTCTTTATTGTTTGTGTTACTATTTTTTTTTAATTTTTTTTACCAGTCCTCTGCCGCTGAACAAAATAGTTCATATTACGCTATTGTCATTATAATAATCTCATGTTTGGTCACTCTTAAACATTCCTTTACATTGAACTTACTCAGAAATTTTTTTATGGTGTTTTTTTTATCATTTGGAGGTTCTTAGGGATAAATATAAGTAATACTGTTAAAGTCTGAAACTTCAGAAGCCAGCAGCTTTAAGGATCAGTGTGATAAACGAAATCATATCAATTGCATGACATTGGGTCAATTTTGCAGAAGAACACTGAGACTAATCAGAGGGATAATGTCTAAATGAATCTAAACAAAATATAATCTATATGACACAAGTAAAAGGTTTATGAAGTAATTCCAATGGGTGGCACTGTTGCCAATGCATGCCTTTTGGTCAGTGTTGGGTACTGATGGCACAACAGGTTTAATGCCATTCTATGAAACTGTTACAGCTTTCGACTCATTATTGGCACAAAAAAATCTACATGGCTAAACAATATCCTTATTGTCTATTTACATACAATGTTTCAACTATTTCCAAAATGATCCAAGGATGGTTTACCATTTTGGAGGAAAAATAGTTTAAGGAGGCATTATAAAGGTCCTTGGAATTCTGGTGGTTTTGGTACAAGTAAAATTAAGTGCTCAGCATGATCACAAGCATAATTTGTAGCAATCATATCCTACAAACACAAGTTGCCATTGCCAGAAATTTTGACTATTATGTTTTATTTATTTTAAGATTTTGTTTTTACAAACAATTGAAGAGTTGTAACCAAAACTTCATAGTCTATTCCTCTGAATTATTAGCACGATGTGCATCAGAGCTGAACAGGTGCCCTCAGATTATGGCAATCGACTCGTACAGAGTTTTAAAAATAAAACAAATACCTACTTTTAAATAACAGTTACAGAACTTTATTGATGCTAATTGTCTTTTTAAATCAGCATAACCCACATAGAGGAAAACAATACATTTGTTTCTAGCCCTTCCAGTTCAAAGATTTTCCTCAACCTAAATAAGTGATCTAGAGGGTTTGAGACAGAGTCCGGAACTTGTCTTTTTCCAGAAAAATAAAGATAATAAGTAAACAAATAGAATCCATAGGTGTCTCCTCAGCTTCAGTGTTTGGTTTCTAATCAAACATCTTAGTCATCTGTCTGCAGTGACTGTATATACTGTAGAGAGAACCCATGCCAAAAAGAGTCTTTATCTTTCTGTAAATAATTAGCTAACAGAAATATATGTGAATGTGAGCCAGCCCTTTTAGCCCTTCCACTGATCAATGCAGAGGAATGACATTTGTGTTTAAAAAAAGGGATAAAAGGGCGATGTAACGCATCCATTGTGTATAATTTGTGGCACTATTCTAGACTGTAAATGATTAATATGTTTTAGATATTGTTGAGATTTTGTGAAAAAGTGAAAACATGTGGATAATATAAAAGAAAAGGTAAATATCAGTCAAAGTTATGTGCTGCCTTGATCAAAAGGCCTACGATCTATGATCCCAAAGACTCATCCGTTAACCCCTTCAGACCTAGACATTTCAGGACTAGCCTTTTTACTTCCTGATAAATGCACTCAATGTAAAGCTTGTTTTCTATGGCACTGGATGTTATATTTTCAGTTTAAAGTCCTAAAGCTAATATAAATACAAACATTTGTATTTTCTATTATTATTACAATAAATTAGTATTTGTTATTTGAGGTGTATACTGCAGTGGCTCCATTTGTTTTAACATAAAACCATGAAACTAAGTGATACTCTACATGGCTCTTAAATTAGGCTCATATAACACTCATATACAACTCTTTCGTCATAATTTAATATATTGTGTAATTATCATCATATATAATTCTTTAATTTGCCAATTCATTTTTATTCAAATTGTGTTCACCCACATTATGACTCCTAAAGCTGTTTTGAAACAACTGCAAAAAAGTTATATATATATTTTTATTATTGATTGATTAAAAGGTTTATCTTTTTTAACGCAAGAAAAAAAAGAAAAATCACAGGTGTAAAGGGGTTAAAGTTATGAGTATAATGTACAGCCTCGTGGTTTTTGCTCTTTGTCAACATGACACATTTCTGAGTGTTCAGTGCAATGAAAAACGCTATTATTAGAACATGCTTCCCTACAACCAGTTGAAAAAAACCTATTCATGACTAAAAGTGCTGTATGTGAGTCCTGGGAGCCTATGTTTACGCAGTCATCAAAACCAACACGCCTTTAGAGCCAATAATTTGTAATAATCATCTCATGTAAGGCTTTTTTTTACATTTAGCTAACAGCTCAAATGTTAAATAACCTCTCAAAGTGTCACTACAGGCACAAGTACAGTAAACAAATCACACAAACTGAACCAAAACAAGGAAGCTAAGCTATCAACTGAAACAAACTAATGATTGCGATAATATATAAATTATGATAACTCATGATGTGGGGAACTTTCTCCTTTTTTTTAGCAATCAATATAGATCAGATTTACAAAATTTGTAACTGCAACTCGGCAAGACTGGGTGCAAATTATTTTCTTCACTTCACACGGAAGCATTTCTATAGCAACTACTAGATGATTCCAGTGTTGTCAAGAAGAAGTGAGAGGATGTGATTCATCAGATCACTCTCAGACTGCAAGGACTTCTGCTAATTTATCTGGTCAGGTACGTGTTCCCCGTGCACCCAAGCCCTTTTAGCCCAAGCTACAAACTCAAATTTTTACACAAAAAAACTAGTACCAAAAAGGGCTGTGGGACTCCTTCAGAAAGTCCATGCAAGCCTTGCTCTTATTACGTTAATTACACTTGTGCTAATTGTCCAGTCCTGCTGTTTAATACAATATTGTTTTTCAGCCTGGCTGTGTGGACTGCTTCTTTTGTATAAGCTCTTGGTTTTCTATGAGGATATTTTGGTTTTGCTCTGCATGGAGTACCACTTCCCTGTTATTATCGCAATTTGTGAGTCTTGTTCTGAAAAAGCCTGTCTTTTGACGGCTATTGTACTGGAGCACTGAGTTCCATCTGTGTTATTCAGTCCCAGATCAACTCACTCAGCTGTAATGGAAGACTGACCCTCAGCGGCTTCAAACCTCTCTTGGCTGGACTTGGGGCTCCTTCGGGTTGCTGCAGGAAAGCCTTTTAGTCATTTGAAATGAGTGGTACATTCCACAGACAGGCCTACATGATGCTAACTGTTTTTGAAGAAAAGCAATGCATGTCTGTCAGAGAACAGGTTACCCTCAAACACTTCAAGAAGCTAGTCGTCTTATTTACCATTAACAACTTCTTCATACCTTTGCGACACTGAAGCAGTACATCAAATGTTCTTATAGGTTCTTTGGAGCACCAGATCTCATCCCAATTGGTTAATATCACCGCATGTTCACTTTGATGCTCTGTTCTGCTATTTACATGGTTTTCACCAAGGTGGAAATTGAGGAGTACGTGGACTTCCAGCAGTGCTGATGTGCACAGAAAGGCTGTCAATGCAACTGACTTCAGCTGGTAAGGCTACAGCTCCTGTCCTCTGTTGACTGCAGAGTTTTGATTGAGTTGGGATTGGGAAGTGATGAGATGATGTGAGTCTGTGTTGAGTTGCTGCGTTTGACTCCGGTCACCTCCCTCCTAGCCTGAAAGATCAGTCCTGCTCTGATGTGGCCATGGGTGGTTCAAGAGGGGGTCATTGATGCATGAGGACTTAAACCTCCGTGGTTGCTCGCACGCTTCTGTTAACTGCTGATATTGCTCAGTCTGTCTTAAAATAAAAATGCTGTTCGCTTCCTCAGAGTGCAGGGCACTGCAGGGTGAGGGTCACAGGCCGGACACCATGACCCTGTAGGAGGGGGGAATGTGTCTGTGGCGTGGACTGGATGATGGGCTGCTTGTAGGGCTGCTGCAGCTGGCATCCACTCCTCCTATGGATGGTAAATAGGCGTGATGTAGGATTGGGAGCTGTAGGGACAGTCGGCGCTGTATGCTGCAAACACAAAGGAATTGGTTACATTAAAATACTTTTTAAAATTTAAAATTTAGAAAACACCTAGGTGCTTTTATTTTGAATTACAGTCGGTCAGATAAATGACACAAAATACACAATGGTTCAGTCTACACACATAAAAACAGTCAAATTGCAGGACAAACCAAAAGTTAGGATTCCTCACTAATTAATAAAAACATTATTAATATTAATCACACATATTTGTGTGATGTATTGTTACAGAAAATCTAATTACAAGAGTTATATGAGGTTTAACTTCAATTCAGGACAGAAATATAGCTTGCCAGACTCACATGAACAAGTTTAAGTACAGACACTATTTTAAAAAGAAATTTGGTCATTTAACCATGTATTTTAGGAAATAAGCTCAAGCTTTAATCCCTCTGGTGACCGGCTGAAATAATTTTAACATGTTCGGGACATAATGGCATCTGTTAAATTGGCAGAGATTCCCAGAGTGCAATGCAAGTTTTAAAATATAGATAAAACCCTTTAATCCATAAAAACAGGATTTGGTCCTGTATTTTTCAATAATTTTATTTTTATCATAATTTTTTTTTTACAGTTTATGGTTTAACAAACTCTGTATAATGTGGTTAACAAAAAAATTAAGGTGTAATATATATAAATACGACTTTGCTTTGCTTGAATTTAAACATTGTCAATGTTATCATGGCACATGGCTAATTTGCTTATACAAGTTCTGTATCTTCTATGTTTGCATTTTTATACTCACACACATTAAAATTGTATGGCAAGAAATTACATGATTATTATGAACTGTTGCTAAATAAATTCTTAATTAATTAGGAATTCTAATCTGAAATGCTGGGCTCAGACCAAAAACCAATATTTGTAATTTGTTCAAAACTACATCCCATAAACAGTTCATGATTAATTTTTCCCGTTTTTTTTTTACTCATTATTTATAAATAAATCTTGAATCTGTTAAATGATATTCATTAGTTAAATCTATGGTAAAACAAGGCAAGTAAAACTCCTGGAGATTGGTTTGTCTAAAAACCTTTATACATCTGTCTTTAAACCTAAAGTGCAGTTGTTTAACCTTCACTTAAAAAAACAGGCTCAATCAATTACTCACGGAATATTCCCATAGCTGAGATGGTGTTATTTTGCAAGGTCAAGGAACCATCAGCTGCTGGGAGAGTGTGAGCGAGTGAGTGAGAGTGCGTTCAAGGATGTGTGTTGGATGAACAGTGACACAGGGCAGAAACTCTCAGCTCGATCAAACATTCATGTGCAGGGATGGACTACAGTCCTGTTCTTCTACTCCCCTGTCTATTTTCAGGCTCCAGTGCTTTCTATTCTCTGTACAAATCAAATGTTATGTAACCACAAACACCCACTTTTCCCCACAATTCCAGTCTCTCTGAACCTCTATTTTGTTTTGTTTCAGAGCTATCATTGCTCACTACCTATTGAGTTAGTTAATATAGATCAATGTTCACATATCCACCAAAACATAGTCTTTATGACTGTTCCTTTGTTTGTGCAAAAAACCAGGTGTACTAATTGTCTGCCTACTATTTGGTCTCCGAAGACTTTAGCAGCAGTTTCTTAAAAAAAAATTACTAAATAATTGCTGTATTTATTCTGTTCAAGGTTTGGTTGAGGTGCATAGGAGTTAAGCTTCCTGTGTGCAGTTACACTGTAAAAATAAAAATTTTACTTTACTGTTGTGACCGACGTGCTTCAAACAAAGTATGAATAAGACGCATGCACTTTGTATGGTGATGAAAAGGCATGGAGGATAAACATGCGACACACATCGCGCTTCCGGGGATCGTTGGGCTTTTGTGAGCAATAACAACTGCTGAGGCATCACAGCGCACTTTGTTGAAATTGCATTAATTCGGTCTAACTGTCTAAATTTGAGGAACCGCAGAACGCGGAGTCATGTGTGAATCATTGCCTCGAAGTGGCAAGAGGATGGAAAAATCGAAGACAAGATAAGGCACATTTACGGTGCTCGTAATATGTTAACTGCCACAAGACTAACGTTATTTCCATGTGAACACCTGTTCTGCACCGCCCACAAACTACATAGAACTGTCAGGTTTTTATTCACAGTAGCGGTTTTGAAAGTGCGCTAGCTAAATATAGCAAGATTGTTGGGCACCTAAAACATAGCCCATCCAACACTCTTGAACTAATTGAACAGCAAGTTGCGTATGGACAGAACCTTGCAGATAGGCTAATACTGTTTTGTCCGTCTCTTGTTTGTTTTTCCTATCCCCGTGTGTGTGCAAGTGTGTGTCCACTGTCAAAGTTTGCTGC
Organism: Danionella dracula; assembly: GCA_900490495.1. NCBI lineage: Eukaryota > Metazoa > Chordata > Actinopteri > Cypriniformes > Danionidae > Danionella > Danionella dracula. Next base: position 12,773,937 of record UELW01000111.1, read on the forward strand.
ATAAAATAAAAAATAAGTTTATAGTAGTGCAAAATAATATTAAAAGTGGCAGACAGTCCTCTAAAGAGACCACACACTAACAGCCACCAAAGAAGAGAAGCAAAAAGTAAATTTGGAGGATTTTGGAGGATTGGTTTATTGCAGGTATGTTGTTTACATGACAAAACAAGTTAAACAAAAATGTAATAAACAGTCATATTTTGAATTTAAATAGTTTATTTGTCTTCAATTTATTTATTTGTCATTGTGATTAATCGTATTTGGTTGAAGATGTATGTTTAAGTTGTTAAAGGCCAATGCAGTTCAAGTTAACATTTCTGTCCAGAATTATTCAAATTCACATGGTTTCTGTTCTTATTGTTGAGCAATTTTGTTTCAAGTTTTCTTTAAATTAATAAGAGTCCTAGTCCACTAATCATTATTCATTCTGAAAGTGACCTGGCTTTGAAACTGGTCTTTCAATCCATTTTAAAAAAATAAAAATCATGTTTTATCAGTTAAGCCCGGGATGATAAATGATATAGAAATAGTTTTTTGACGCATGCACTCACTGCTCTGGTGAGTTGATGTCTTCTAAAGGACCTCTGCTTATCCTGGATGGATCCACGGATCCCCACTGAGCCTGAGGTTTTTGCTCGAGGTGGTTCTTTAGAGATTTCTCTCCATCTGAAAAAAAAGTCATGATGTTCTGAATGACAGGTGTCTGCCGGGGTCAAGAATTGAGCTGGAATGCCAAGTTAAGATTTCCACCATAAAGTAATGTTGGAAGGTGAACCAGGTAGAATACGGCAACATTTATTTTACTCTTTTTGAGAAATAGTGACATGCCACAATGAGTCACCTTCTGACAGCAGCCTGAGAGCCACAGGTGAGGAACTTAAGGTTTGATTTATTTTTACATTAGATACAACACACACACACACGCACACACACACACACACACACACACACACACACACAATTAAAATAATGTAATATAAAAATCTATTAAATATTGCAAACATAAAGCAACATGACAATGTTCATTGTTCTGTTTTTGCACTTTATGCTCTGATTTGCACATTCTATCCTAAAAAGCACATTTTCTAAGTACCTTGAACTTCTGTTATTGTTCTAGTTCTATTTTTTATTTATACTACCTCTACTTCATAAAGCAACATGACAATGTTCATTGTTCTGTTTTTGCACTTTATGCTCTGATTTGCACATTCTATCCTAAGAAGCACATTTTCTAAGTACCTTGAACTTCTGTTATTGTTCTAGTTCTATTTTTTATTTATACTACCTCTACTTCATCATCCACTTTTTAATACGTATGTGCACTTGGCAATAAACATTCTGAATCTGTCTTTTATATGTGACATTTAAATTCAAGTTGGCTCTTACCTTTGCCATCTGTGAAGTTGCGTATGCTCAAGATGTTGTTGACATCTTGGTAGTGGTTTTGTTTAATGTATGGCGTTTTTTCTGGAGTGTCCTGCAGTTGCATGGTGACTTCTTCCAGCTCTTTATCCAGCTGCACCACAGACAAAAATTGGTAACACTTTAGATAACAGCTAAAAAAATACAAAATAAGTACAGGGTACTTGATGGGTAATTATTAACAATAACATGATAACAACAAGTACATTTCTGGGCAAAACAGTGTAATAAGACAGGAATAAGAAAATAAATATTATGTACATTTCTGGAGTTAACAGTGTAATAAGAGCAGAATAATAAAAAATACTTATCGAGTAATAGTTCTTAAACACTGTGTACTTCCACTGTACTTTTGGATAACTATTTGTAATTATGTATCTATTATGGAATGATGGCCCCTTCCCTCTATGTCTCATTTCATACAGAGGATCTGGAACCCTCTATATGGAGGTAGCATATGCAACGTTTCGCATGATCAGTGAAACAAGCAAAAAATGGGTGTAGCCAACCATCGCCTTCGAGGAAGTGCCTTACTTCACAATAACCAAATATGACTCCAGAGAGGTGGGACTTAGGCGTAGCGCAGATGTCTGATTGGCTGAATGTTAAATTTGATATACACTAAACAAATAAATGTGCCATTTTTGACATTGGAGGGAAAGAGAACTTTCTCACTTCTGACCCCACCCTCTTTGCGGCCAGTCGAGGTATTACATTTGTCACTTCCTATTGTGCTTGAGCGGGGAGAGCGGGGGAGGTTTCCGTTGGTCTGGAACTGTAGCAATTTTTTTCTACTGCAGTTTTTGGTCCGATTTAAACTGGGCCAATTAGAGAACAGCAGGAGTGGCTGTGAGCGAAGATGCCCCCTTTGTGTGTTAGGTTGGATTTGTATTCAGTCTGGTGATGGAGGAGATGGTGTTCAAGGCTATTCAGTCAGTTGTAGCAACTCTTTATAACATTGAGAAATTAAAATATGAGCAAGAACCATGCTCATAACATTTTGTTTAGAGCAAAGATGTTGTGGTCCTACTTCCCACATGGTTTAGAAATGTTTAATTCACCAACTTGACAAGACAACAAAATGTTGAAGCTAAGCACATTGTTGTGAATGTTACGCTTATGGAAGATCAAATGAAGGAGGCTGACAAAAATGTAGGATGTTGTGCTGGTCAGTTCGATTTACACAATGACTCTGTATAATGTATGGTCACTTCAGCCGAGTGGTCAGGAGCGCTAAGTCTTGGCTTCCTAACCTTAAAGTGAGACGAATCCTAGGCGTGTCTTTGTACCAGAACATCATTGGCACATCATCGATGAGGTGCATATTTAAAAAAGTATGTGAGAAATAAAAAAACAAAAGTGAGGATTAATGATTAAGGCTGTATTTGTGTCTGTATGATGAAATCTTTATGATCATTTTGCTATCTACTTAGTTTCAAAGCTTCCAGTTCCTGGCACATTGCATACATAAAGCCAGATCCAAGCATTGAAATCTTTGGAAGAAACCCACCTCCAGGAAGTTAATGACTGTCAATGGAGCAGTTCCAAACCACATGTATGAAATTAAATGTAGTGGGAGTGGCTTGTTTTAAGCAGGCTAATGGAATGAGGGTTCTAATCTAGAGTGGAACTTGTTACCAGTAGTTACAATGTAATTAGACTAAACAACTCTGATAAATATTAAGAAAACGTATTGGAAAATGTTACCCTTATTAAAACATACTGTTAATGAGAATTTAAATTAAAATAAGAATGTCTGACAGCCTGTATTTGAATTTTAGCATCTTATTATCTTCAACTAGTTCTTCTCTTCTATCACTTGTTATTTGACGTTAACTACCTGTAGAATATCTCTAAATCTTCAACATGGTAAAACCTGAAGGTTGTATATCCTTTTTTTATTCATTTTAATTTATTTATGGGCATCCTAGATTTTTTTTAATGTCCTTAAAGAATTGAATAAGATTGGAGCAAATTGAGCAAATGAATGAGCCCTCATTTTAAATCAAGAATCAAGAAGAGATCAAACCCTCTACAGAAGCCAAAAAGGGTCCAAACTAGCACTTTAGTGTATCTAATAAAGCATTTTCATTAGAGTTACATAGATTATATAGTTAATCACCTCTGTAATTCTCATTCTGAGTCGGTGGTTGTCTGACTGGAGCCCATCCAGACGTGAAGTGTTAGCCTGGTTAACACTGGTTACTGAGGTGGATGTCTTGGAATCCTCTTTTTTCTGGTTCTGAGTGAACTTCAACCTCCGGTTCTGAGTGGCTGCATCTGGGTTTGTCCGCATTGACACAAACTAGCAAAAGAGAGAGAACAAAGGAAACTATGTTTAGTGTTTTTGCTCAGCGTGTGTGAGAGAGAGAGAGAGAGTCAGATTTTCCTTAGTGTTTCAGATTCTAGTGTTTATTTCTAGAACACTCCAGGGGATGCAAAGTAAGCACTGTTCTCAATTATATTCAGGTGAACTTGCTAGGGATTTGCACAAATCAACTGGCAGAATGTTCCTTTTGCTGACCTCTACAGTTCCCCATTGGGCTGGATGCAGTGCAGGACTTACTTTTGGCACGAAAACAAGACACAGAGTGATTGTGCTGCAGAAGATGATGACCAGTGCCACAATGCAGAACTGAACGTTGGGCTGATCTCGGGTCAGGAAGGAGACTGCCGCCCCAATGATGCACATGATGCCCACATTGTAGACACTCATGCCAATGTACTTGCTGTCGTTCAGGGCTGGAATGCTCACATTTCTAGTCTCCCAGGCCAAGAAACATCCAAACAACTAGACAAAGAGAAATGAGCAGGAAAGTTAGTCTCCATCTTTGTTTTGTGCATCAAAAGAATCACAAAATAACCTATTTTTAGACGTTTCTGTGTGCATGCATGTGTGCATTGATCTCTTGCACATATGATTGAATAGAGATGTGATCGGACTGAAAGCAAATCTGCCAGGAGAACATAAAATACGAAGAATATAATATATAATAAATGAAAACTATAAATTGCCTCCAGAGTGAAAACAAAAATGTGGAAAGAAAATTGTTTTTCAAGTGTTCTTTTACTAAGGCTTTTCATTTTTTTTCAAAATAAAAAAATCATGGTTAGATATAAAAAAGTCTGTTTGATTGTAGCAAAATTGTAATGTTTTTTTTGTTCAATAGTTTTTTAGGAATATTTCAAACTACATTTTGCAAAGTATAAACATATTTTAAAACATGTTATTGTTTGCACTCATAGGTCATTCTTCAGATATTCAGCATGTTTTTCCTACTTTTATAGTTAACGTAAAAAAAGTTAATAATTAGAATTGTCTGTGCTGTAATATTTTATTTAATTACAATTTTATTTTATCATATGTTCAATTGAAGATTAAGATTAAAGAGCATTTTATTCTGAATGACGCATTTCTGTATCTAGCTAATGCACAGATCATTTATACAGGACTTTATTCAAAGTCTAGGGAGTTTATATTTCTGGAAGGCAATTAACAACTTTTTGCTCATAACCACTTCATATCTTAGCCCCTGATCAAGCCACAAACCCAAACAATCAACAAGTTAAAGCTGCCATATTATTCTTTTCGGCTTAGTCTCTTATCTGGAGTCACCACAGCGGAATGAACTGCCAACTTATCACAACTTTTACACAACATATCCCCTTCCAGCTGCAACCCATCACTGGGAAACTCTTATATACAGTCATTCACACTCAACGGACAACTTAAGTTTACCTAATTCACCTGTACCACATGTCATTGGGCGTTTTGATGGGGAGCACCTGGAGGAAACCCACGTGAACACAGGGAAAACATGCAAACTCCACCTAGAAATGCCAACTGACCCAGCCGAGGTGTTGCTGTGAGACGACCGTACTACCCACTCTGCCATCAGGATGTTCCCTGTTTAAATAGTCTATAATAAATTTTTGACTCCTCTAGACTAACACTGCACCCTTAATAAGCTTCAAAAGGCAGTATTTATCATATACAATGTCTTTGAATAACCTCAAATGGTTGTTATCTTCAAAATGAGCCATGCGCTGCTTTGGTTCAGCTACGTCTTCCTCCAACGATTATATTAAACTTTGGGTAAGCCAAAAACAGTTGACCCTTGACATTCAAAAACACATTTTTTCCCTTGTTTATCCGGTGCACTTCTACTATGGTTATGCTTCCGGGACAGTCAGTGTTAAATTTTATGTTCTTCATTGAGATGCGTTTGTGGGCAGAACTATTGCCAATGGACATTTCTACCTCCATCAAGCCATTTTGAGCTTACAGAAATAGAAAAAGTATTACACAAACATGCAGGAACCAATCTGAATTGAGGCATGTTTTTGATAGGGGAAAAAAACATAGAAATGTCTTAAAAGTCGAGTTTACATGACACACCACCTTTAGCTAGTATTTATATTATGTTCTTTTGTCACAAATTATATTAAAACAGATACTCTATTTTTAATATATATTTTCTCAGATAATCGTTTTCACTTTCACCACTGTGATTAGTCCTCAGTTTACAGAGATGAATCATCTAGAGGGAATGAATGAGTGGTTGCAGACATATTTAGCACCCTAATGCCTCTAAAGGCAGCTTCAGGAACAACACCTTTCCGACTTCCCCTGGAAGTCAGAGCAGTAATCAAAGCACCTTTGTGTGAGTTGAGAGAGAACCTGAAGAAATGACTCAGCTAACTCAATGACGCAAACTGAGATTTGATTCTACACCCACTCATCTCAAATCTATTCAATCCTAATCCAATCGCATGCCTTCGATTCTTTTCACCCTTTCAACCTACTTTCTCTGTTATTCTAGTGAGATCTGGCAGCTGTAACTGCAGCCATGCTTATTTAGAAGCAGGCTTTCACTTGTAAGAAGGAAGTTAGAGGGCATTTTCTGAAATGGAAGTTATCAGAGTCTACTATGAATGAACAGCATGACATTTGAACCAGCCCACTATTATGATTTTATGACTCGCCTCATCCCACGTCACATTTCAGCACTCTCATTTAACATCACTTCCTTCTCGGCCTCCCATAAATCTATAGATGTAGTTTCACAGGCGAGTAGAGACATGCAAGCAAACGAGACAGGGAGACGAGCTCTGTGGTCCACAGCTGAACTTTGACTCAGATCATCTGCGGTAGGAAAGAGTAAAAATGCGGTAATAGGCTGCCAGTCAACCGATTCACCTGCTTCTGCTGCAGAGGAAAGAGCTAATGCACAGATCATTTCTACAGAGCAGAGAGTGACTCAAAAACCAAGATTTTATTGGAAGACGTTACCATCATTGAGTCAGAAATAATGATCAGTGTTACGGGCAATTAAGCTACTGGGGTATTTTGCTTCCTGGGGCACCTTACCTGTAAACTAGAGAGGTAACAGGAAAGCTAAAACATACATTTGACATACAGCACAAACAGCACAGTGCTTCAAAGTCTAGGGAGATTATGTTTCTTCAATGGGTTAACGAGGTAGCAGCTGAACAAAAATCTATGTTTTAGAAAAACTAATGAGGTCCATTTTTGTGAATCATAAAATCAGTGAACATTTTACATGTTATTTCAATTATTTTATCTGCTCCTAAACATATAAAACAGTAGCCATCTCACTTCCAATTTGACAATTCAATGCAAAATTCCTAAAGGGGGGTTCTCTGGCCATGTCGGCCCTTCCTTGGACAGCTCGCCCAGTATGTTTATCTCAATCTTGTGCATTTATCCCATATGTGCTTGTGTTTTCTGGGCTAATTCTATGTAAGCGAACTCGTGAACTACATTTCTAATGCAATGCAAACTGTTATTCATGTATAAATGTTAATTTTTTGAATGATAACACTATTATTATATGGTGCTGATAGTAACATCTATGCTTGTTTAAACCAATAACTTTTTAAGTAAAAAAAAAGTAGCTACCAAACCAGTAGTTTCTCTCACCTGCTCCACTTTCTCTATATGAATTGAAGATCACCTTTTCCCATTAACATGCAAATCCCTCACAAATCTTGGCAAGAACACGTAAAAACATTTTTTACTAGAACAAGCAAAGATTTTTCCTTTACAATTTGGTGTTGTGTACAAATCATTTCACAATGATTTGTGAATGTACCAAATTGTTGACCATAATTATGCTGGTGACAGTCTGATCAATTTAGCCCTTTCTCCAAACAACTAGAGACTTATTTCCTGAGATTAAGTCCTGGGTAGATCTGAACCTACTGAATTGGAAAAGACATTGGGTTTTGAAACAAAGCTGAGGTTCTCAAGGTGAATGGATATCTTAGTCCTAATGGTATACATTTAAAAATGCAAGACTTTTAAGAGGCACTTCTTAAACTTCTTTTAACTTTTTATCCACTGCTTTTTAGCTCCGACAATTTTTTAATTAGTTTTTATTCCCATGTAAAGCACTTTGAATTGCTATATAAATATAATTTACAATATAAAAAAATTACATTGACTTGCCTCCATGATAAATGAATGTAGGAATGAGGGATTATTTTACTGTGTGTAAAATATTCAAGTCTATATTATATTTAGATTTGACTTTCTTATACAAGTGCAAAATATGTAAACGTTTTTTTCTGATATTCCTTTACATTTTCCTTTATATATATATATATATATATATATATATATATATATATATATATATATATATATACACATAACTGTTTGGTAATAGTTTTTAAAATGGGATGGAATATATAATTTTACATTTTAGATATGTTGATAAACTGTATACATTGGCTAAATTACAGTGACAAATGTTATACTTTAATTTCTATCTCTTCATTTATTTTCTTCTCATCTGTGAAAACCATGCGTACCATTTTCCTAATCATCAAAAGAACGTATCTTGTGATAAAGCTAAAACATTTTTGGATTGTATTTACTACCATACATTCATTCTAAAGTACATTCAACAACAACTGAATGGCAAGTAGGTTGTTTTATATTTATATATAATTATATTATATTTTATGTAATTACCTAGGAAGTCTAAAGACGAAGCAGAATACTCAGAAGCTGTTTACTGTAGGAGCAGATGGCGATTGTGTTGATGCTCTCTACAATGTTCTCACTCACCATAAGGAGGCCTTTGTAGGCATAGACAATCCCCAGCCAAATGGTCATGTGTGTGTTCTCGCAGTGCTCCAGGAAGGGCCGGATTGAGATGTCCCGTCCCTGAGGATCCGCCTGCAGAGACACAGAGAGGAAAGTGATGAGTGGAAATAATCCTGCTTTAAAAACACCTCTGTCACCAACAACAACATTCAAACATGACGAACTCTGGCTTATTAATCCTGATAATGTTGTATTATTCGAAAAGCTGATTGAAGTTTACTTTAAAAACTCAAGTAACTTATTTTGCATTTAGATTTTAATGTTATTTTTACTGAGAAGAATAGTGAAGTTCCTGCTTTGTTTTCCCATGAGAAACACGTCTAAATGGAACTTCAAGGAGAGTCACAATAATGAGATCCTCTCCAGAGGATTCAGCCACAGTGTTAATGCTTAGCTAAAACTATTCATGGGTCATAACTGTGAAGTTGGCATTCCCCACCACACAAATTATTATGTAAATTGTTTACACTACATATCACTTTGCAAATTATCATTTGGGAACTTTTTTTGTGTATTAAACAAAATGTAGTCCCCTTGAAAGCTCTATCTGACACTTTGGGTCAAAATTTAATTATTCACATTTTCTTTGGCATCCTATTTACATGATTTGATGTCTTTTGTAAAGCTAGTTACATATATATATATATATATATATATATATATATATATATATATATATATGCTATTTCATGTACTTAAAGCTGGCCATACGATAATCACTAATTGCAAGTCAGCCAACGTCCATGATGGATGTGACACCAAAAAAATGCACAAAAATCTAAACTTTACACAGTCTAGCAACTGTTAGCCATATGAGCCATGGTACTTGATCTGTTTTTCGGTGTCTGGACAAGTAAGTTTAATAAAACAAAGCTCCTTATTAAGTATACATTCACTTCTAATTTCAATTAATTTGCAGAAGGTTGTGTATGTGTTTGGCAATGATTTTTAACTCAAATATTTCAAACCCTGATTAGCACACATGTCAAGAGTGTACTCTTAGAAGATATTGAGAAAGTGAGAAGGACTCCATAAGCTTTAGAAGTACCCAGGCTCTAACCCAGTTTCAGATGCCCTACTTTGGAACATATTAAGCTTGACATGGAACAACCTCGACACAACGATTCATCCCAAGATTTCCATTGCAGATTCTTCTCAGTTTAGTTACAGAGCCAAACAGTCCTGGCTTTTATCCGCGCCTCTTATGGGGTTCTAGCTGAGAGCTTTGAGTCGGGCTTTAAGGAGTTCACTGCTCTGAAGACATCATCACTAAGTACAAGTAAACTGGGCCAGCCAATGCAAGAAGGAAACTATTTATAAACAACGTCTTCGTAGGTGCCTAGAAATGATAGAGTAATTTTCGACACACGGGTGAACAAATCAGAGAAGAGGATGATAATAGAGGCTTCCAACAAGTAGTTTAGTGAAAAGATATGGAAATATCTAAATGACATTTAATATAACATTTAATATGACATTTTTTAATTTTAATTGTTTAAAAAATAAATAAGCAGGTCAATATCAAAATGTGTATTGATATGTTAGTAAGAGTCTTATTTACAGCAGATTACAAAGTATTTATTATAGCAAAATGTATAATAAAATTTAAACTGCAAATAAGCTGGACTTGGAGTATTTTTCTTCTAAAGTGTGTTTGCAGGCTTTGAAATAGACATCATACAGTGTGATTTATTTTTAGAATCCCAGCCGGTAACATCATAATGCTTTTATTTCTTTATTAAACATTCAAGAGTTCCACCTGTTTTCAGAAAAATGAGCAGAAAAGAAGGCCTTTTTTTCAAAGCCTTGGCTTGTAGTTGGCGGAGCGGTGTGCTGTTGCCAGGCAACAGATGGTGGGTTGGGCTTAAAGACAGTGCAGTGCGCTCTGTTATTTCTCACTGCATTAGGCGTCTAATGTAATTGTTCGCTGGGAGCTGGAAGGATGTGTGAGTGACTGTCTGACTGTGGAGAGATGGAGACGAGGGACATCATCAGCTGACAAGAGAGAATTATAGCAGACTTTATAGACTGGAATGAACCAGACAGCCACTGAGAACTGCACACAGACAGCCATTAGGTGTGTATTAGTACACATTGACAGGTTTACGCATAGGGTGAGGGAATTGAATAACACTAACAGCTGCCTGAGGAGACATTTACAATACACCAATTTCAAGGAGAAATGAAAAATCTTTAGCATTTTTGCCTTGTCATGCATGCGACAATCGTATTTTGTGGAGTCTGGAAATGATTTTGAAGTACAATATGTGCTCAGTGTGAAAAAATATGATTTTGTGAAAGTACGATGAGCATGTTGCATCCAAAGTCTATATTAAAGTGACAATGAGCCATTTTTTTGCTTTTTTCAAAACCTTTATAACCTCTTAATTTTTATAAGTCACACAGGCATTATGAAAGTAGTGGATTTTGGTTCTGCACAGAGAATTGATTGACAAGCATGGTGATATTTGCAATCCATTTTCTCGATCCGGCTCAAGCTTTGACCATTTTGAGTCTTTATACAGCTAATGAAACAACTAGTAATAGGAAGATAGAAAGGCAGGGAGAAAGAGACAGAAAAAGAGAGAGAAGGGGATGAAGAGAGCAAGAGAGAGGGGAAGAGGAAAAGAGAGAAAGAGAGTTATACATAGAGGCAGAGAGAGAAAGAGAGGAGAGGAGATAAAGAGAGAGAGAGAGAGAGAGAGAGAGAGAGAGAGAGAGAGAGAGAGAGAGAGGGAAACAGTAGGAGAGGAAGAAAAAGACAGAGAGGGATAAAGTGAAGAAGAGGAAAAGAGAGAGAGAATTATAAAGAGAGAGGCAGAGAGGGAGAAAGAGACATAGAGAGTTATAAAGAAAGGCAGAGCGAGAGAAGGAGACAGAGAGAAATGAAGAGGGAAAAAACTGAAAGAGAGGGAGAAAGAGACAGAGAGAGAGAAGGAGACAGAGAGAGGGAGAGAGAGAGAGAGGAAGAGGGAAAAAACAGAGAGGGAGAAAGAGACAGAGAGAGAGAAGGAGACAGAGAGAGGGAGAGAGAGAGAGGAAGAGGGAAAAAACAGAAAGAGAGGGAGAAAGAGACAGAGTTATACAGAGAGGCAGTGAGAGAGAGAGAGAGAAGACAGAGAGAGAGATAGAGAGAGAAAAAGAGGGATACGGTGAGGGAGGAAAGAGGGGGGGAGAGAGACAGCAACTTATACACTTCTTGTAGTTTGTCCTTTTGTTACAAGGTTTCATTAGAAAACAATTATGTATATAAAATATACATACAAACTTGGCTCACATAGTGATAAACAGCATTAAATTCAACTCAATAAACTTGTACTTGTTTGGCTCTTCATACAATTTTACCTTCAAAGCACCTTTGCAGTATTCTGAAGATTCGCATTAAATTCCGTTCTGAGAAAACCTTGTCTATAGTTTAAAAAAACGCCTCTGGAAATTCAAACTTCTGGGAAACAAAACAAAGCCAACAGACTCACGATTACCGATTACAGTATGCCAGTGGAATTCTTTCCTTTCTTCAACAGAAATGCTGTGATTGGGGAACAATGATTTTTCTTTGTTCACTGATTGTTGAACACTCTGTCAGCATAACAAAAGGGCCCCTGTTTCTCAATCAGAGAATAAAAAATTCACATTGTATCAGTCAAAGAGGATCCTAATCTCCCATTCAAGAGCTGTCTGTGGCTCAAGCCATGCTTGTTACCTTCTTACATGAGAGTGAATCAAAGTAAAACGACAGTTAGAAAGACAAGAGGAGAGAAAGTGTCTGAGACTTCAGGAGAAATTGCCTCTGTCATTTTTCATTGAGCATGTTTTATTCCTGTGAGAGTTTAGTACAACGTGAATGACATTTCTATTCTCCCACATCTTCCCAAAACCTTTGATTTTGAGCTAAGCTGTCATTTAAGGGAAATGATAGCCATAATTCAAATTTTAGATGGGTCAATCACCCTACTGAACATCGCTGACATGACTTTTAACAACCACAATATCTTATCTGTAAAATCCTTTAACATTCCGAGCTGTGATCTTGCGGTGGCCCCGTTTTGCTTGGATGTACAGTACAAGAGAGAGCAGTTATTGTTCAGTGGAGCTCTGTGCTTAACAAGGAGATGAGCCAATTATTCAGCCACCTATAATCTTTAGGTCAACTGGAGTGAAGCTTCAGTGACCGACTGAAATCCAGCAGTGAGAGGCCATTGGACACATCGAGCAACAAGATTTAGAAGCAGTCTTTAAAACCACCAGCTGATGAAGATACATTCAAGAGTCATCATGTCAAGTCCTGTCTTTCTTTTAAACATTTCAAAGTTTCTATTGCTTCCATTTTGAGCTTTTTCCATTGGTCTATTTCTTCCTAGTTTAAAGTTCATACATACTCTGGTTTTCACACACTTATGGTTTCTTAGGTTACTTAGTTCTTTTTTCCAGTATTGTAATATGTTTAAGTTGATCATGTTTCATATTAAATGCTTTCTTGTTTTGCAATTCAGTAGTTACTGTTTTGTTGCCATATTAATAGACCTGTTTCACAATTACGTTGTGCAGCTCCAGTTTTTCCATTATTACATTTTTTATTTGTAACTTTTTTTTATTTCAAATCAACAATACAGATTTACAGTCTATAACATATTAGTCAGAATACAATCATGTGTACAAACATTATATGGGTATATATATTAGTGAAGACAAACTCAAACAAAATAAGACACAAACAACCACCTAACTTTTATCCTCAAAGTTATTCCAATAGGGAAATCTAACAATTTGTCTTTACACTAATTTTCCATTGATTGCTCCCTGTAAATTTAAATATGAGATCTTGCTTTTAGTGTTTAGTGAATTGTTCAAGTTCTCTGTTTCCAGCATCCTGTTTATGTAGTACCAACAGTTGCTTTTGTTCTGATTGTTCCTGTAATGGACACATTTGTTTGTTCTAATGGGTTTATGAGGGTTAGTTATTTAACTAAAAATAAAAAATGTGTAGAATTTCTAAAGAAACTTAGTAATATTCAAACAAACATAATATGCCTTATATGCCATATCTGTAAAAGATATAAACAAATATTATAGCAAAAAACTTGATTCAATTTACAATAACAAAGGTTGTTGTCACCTTTCAAAAAAACAACAACTACATTTTCTCACAAATACAATCCATGATTTTCTCACACATGTGATTGTTTTTTTTTTTTCAGACAGCAGTTCTGACACAAACTTCACTCCTTAGTAAGCCCTGCAAAGTTTGTCATACACATAAAGCCACATAAAAAAAATCTGATAAAAAGATATTAGATATTATATAAGATTGGATAAGATGAAAGCATATACAAAGCATGAATAATTACGGAACCGTGGGTGCAGGTTGACCAGTTGGGAATCAAATCACAAGCCAGACTCGGTCCATCAACAAAAACTTATCAACCTTATTTAGGTTGACACCAAAATGACAAGATTGAAACAAAGTTAGACAAAGTGGCTTCTGGCATCAAGATTTGTCCTCAGAGGGCAGTATTTTCCAGCTTTGAGAAGCTTTCAGATAAGCGAGAATGCACTTGTGTTGCAACCCTGCCCATTACATCACAGACTTCACTCATTTTCTATAATATTGTCACTTGCTACAGTTTTAGGATTTGCCTAAAGGTTAGAAGAAGAGTCTCACCTTGGTGTCTGCACATTTTTTTGAGTCTTTTAATCTAAGATCTGCTTCAAACACTGTGAATTCTAAAGTAGCCCTGCGGCTGAGCCTGGGAGCTGCCATCCCTGATTCATTACAGTCTAAATGCATCATTAGCCCGTGAATCTAACCCCGAACATCACATTTAAATATGCAAATGAGAACGTGGTTTAGATTGCCTTTGTTATTGCGGCTCTAAAATGCTTTTTATTGGCATCATTCTTTAATCTAATGCACTGGAATATCCTGGCTTTAATCACAACTCCCATCTGCTCGCTCTCTGCGAGTCTCCACCGCAAACGACTTTTGTGATGATGTGGTCACATGACTGGTGTACCGCGCACCCTTCACCCTACACAAACACACTCACTCATGAACATGCAGCTAATTTGCGAATAACAACCTTCATAAATGGGGTTCGAGAGCTTGCTGTCAAGCGTTATTAGGTTTCGGGCATGAGGAAACGTCTGAATCTGGTGACTACAGGGACCATACTGAAATACTCTCACGGATGAGCTCTCGGTTATACACACTCTTAAATACTCATAAACACCACAGAGAGAACACGATGCAGTAATTGATTTTGTTAAGAGTTAAAATAAAAGTAAATGAGTATTCAACCACTCAAGAAAAATTAAAGCTTTAAATTAAACACATTTTAAAAATAGAATTGGTAAGCTAACCATGATAAGCACTTCCAGAAACTGGTGTTCTTGGAAATTTATTTTATTCACATAATATAACATAATATAATAAATGTATAGACATAATTGGTAAACATGGATCTGCCCGATGGTGTAGTGGTTAGCCTTGTTGCATTTATGCGAGTCAAGTCTGAGTCCAAAAATAAACATGTTTCTGGTTTTTGTCAGTAACTCCTGCTTCATTACTCCATTGAGAAAAATTCTGACCAACATAAGCTAGTAGGTGAATCAACTTTATGAATACAATAACACTTTTGTCAGCATAAATTTGTGATGTCTAAAAGTAAAGCAATTTGTTCAAAGTAGATTTTCTTGAATATTGAATATACATGGTCAAATGTAATAGTTAAAAAAATTGATGTGTTCAGCTTAGTTAATTCATTTATTAGTGTGTTCATCCATGAAGTCATGATTAAAATACTTTGAGTTATACTTGGTAAATAAACAAAATAATGACATTCATAAGCTGAGCTCAATGTCTATGTACAATTCTCCTCTGTTTTCCAAGTTTTCATGAAATGGACCGGTGTGAAGAATCTGATTGTAATACATTTACATTTATGCATTTAGCTGACACTTTTATCCAAACTGACTCATAGTAGGGGAAGAAACAACATCTAACTCATAACAACGGCAAAGTCTAACTCATAGAACATAGAAAAAGTTTTCTCAGCTGATCAAACAAACTTAGTTATAGAAGTAAAAAATATTCCAGAGAAAATACTTTTTTTCTATTGAAGATTAAAGATGAAGGGCTAAGTCAAAGGGATGAATACCCCTTAAAACACACCGGGGTTCTCAATCTCCTTGGAAAATGAAGGGTTTAATGGATTTCACTTCAGAAGTGTTATGTTCACTGTATACATAAAAAGAACAAGACACTGTCAAATATTACTTTTCTTTAACACATTAAATACTCAAATTAATCTTACTGTATTAGCATGTTATTTTTGATGGCCCTATTTTTAACCACATATGAGCTCCAGCTTAGGGTTCTAAGAAAGGGAAAAAGAAGGGTGAAGGGGTGAGGCTGAGGCAAATGAAATTGTTGAATTACAACCTTACAAACTGTGTTTAATATATATAGCGCTGTAACTTATATATATCATCTAGGAACCAAAACACTCACAGCTTATTTTCTATTCCAGATTTGTGACTCAGATCAACTATACATCTTCCTGGAGTCAAGGACACAGAGAGGTCCCACACATCAGTTCTTCTAACTCATCAGAACTGCTGTTTTCTCCTCCTCTCGTACAGGCATGGCAAAACGAGAGTGATGGAGCCAGGCCGCTCTCCTTCATGGTATGCTATTATTTATGCTATTATTACCGAAGCTTCAAGCCATGTTTTAGTTGTTTTTATCAGTTGTGATGCTCCACCCAGATTCACTGATAAAGATGGTGTCTGTTTTCCACATGATACTGTTTTTAGGTCATCATTTGCTTCATGTGAAAACTTATTTTTCAATACCATTTAGTAGGACAAGCTTTACATGTTTTAGTGCTTATACTTTAAACAGTTTTGAGATTGAATTCACCTTGTGATCAATGTCATGACCACACAAGAAGAGTGTGTTGAGTTTTGTTGAGTTGATACATCTCCTCTAGAGTCCTGACTCAGCATTTCTTATAATGCACAATTTGTGTACCCGCATTGATCAAGTTTAAGTCTATCAAATAATACATAAATGTCACCTTGTTTTCCATTAGATGACATAAACAAATTAAAGACATCATTAAAGATTCATAATTGGTTAATTACATCAAGTCAATGGGAAATCGAAAATGAAGGATAAAACATAATCAAAAAAGCATATCAACTTAGTTCAATGTCAAATAGAATGAAATTATCACTAGGAAAGGTTTAGCTGCAAACCAGACTAGACATAATTTTTAGTCAGGTATGTGACTTTTTCTGTCCATAAGATTTAAGAACGTCTTCTATCTTCATCTCATAGAAGCCCTATTTTTGTTCCACTTTTCTTAAAAAAGGAGTCTTTGAAGTTTTCAAATATAATTTGGTCAATTTAATGCTTTTGTTTCTCTCAAATAATATTACTGCTAACACTGTAGGAAAGGGTTGGGTACTCCAAAGGTTAGGGTCAATATTGTGACCTCATGTGGTGCCTATATGTTGCAATATATGTCTGTATACAGTTAAAAAAAATAAAAGTTGTAGTAACAAAGCAGCTGTCATATGTCAAAGTAGAGCAGATGATGATCTAACCATCCAATCAAAAGATCTAATCATCTAGAAGATTAAACTCAAATTTTTTCTTCTTTTCTAGAAATGCAAAACAAATTTATGCACACTGAGAGAAAAATGTCTGTATTTTTGCAACATTTCAGAAAATAAATGGAAAAATCTACCTAATGATTTAATCAATATGTATGATGAACACATTTGAATGAAATATTAAAAATACTTTAATAATAATAATAATGTGTTCAATATATATATATATATATATATATATATATATATATATATATATATATATATATATATATATATATATATATATATATATATATATATATAGAGAGAGAGAGAGAGAGAGAGAGAGAGAGAGAGAGAGAGATTTTCTAGTCAATTATTGGAGCATTATTCATTTCACTCCACATGACAGTCCACCTTTACAGTCTGACAGGACATAGCTGCCATTCTGCATCTATGGCCTCCTGACCACCACCAAATACCCCACCAATCACAAACATCCATTTAGGGCTATGTTGGTGAAGTGGCTTGCCCAGGGCCACAATGGCAGAATGACCCTAGCAGGGATCAAACCTTCCAGTTACAGAATGACCATCTCCACCACTGCACCATCTTTCCACCACTTTCCAATATTGTGACCTCATGTGGTGCCTATATGTTGCAATATATGTCTGTATACAGTTAAAAAAAATAAAAGTTGTAGTAACAAAGCAGCTGTCATATGTCAAAGTAGAGCAGATGATGATCTAACCATCCAATCAAATGATCTAATCATCTAGAAGATTAAACTCAAATTTTTTCTTCTTTTCTAGAAATGCAAAACAAATTTATGCACACTGAGAGAAAAATGTCTGTATTTTTGCAACATTTCAGAAAATAAATGGAAAAATCTACCAAATGATTTAATCAATATGTATGATGAACACATTTGAATGAAATATTAAAAATACTTTAATAATAATAATAATGTGTTCAATATATATATATATATATATATATATATATATATATATATATAGAGAGAGAGAGAGAGAGAGAGAGAGAGAGAGAGAGAGAGAGAGAGAGAGAGATTTTCTAGTCAATTATTGGAGCATTATTCATTTCACTCCACATGACAGTCCACCTTTACAGTCTGACAGGACATAGCTGCCATTCTGCATCTATGGCCTCCTGACCACCACCAAATACCCCACCAATCACAAACATCCATTTAGGGCTATGTTGGTGAAGTGGCTTGCCCAGGGCCACAATGGCAGAATGACCCTAGCAGGGATCAAACCTTCCAGTTACAGAATGACCATCTCCACCACTGCACCATCTTTCCACCACTTTCCACCACTTTCTTTACCCATGAGTGGCTGCTCAGGGCTGTAGAGGGTCGAAGAGAGCATGTTAACTAACATGCTAACATATTATACAACAAATGAAAAGGGCTTCCTATTAAAAAAAAAACAGTTTTTTTTAATAGGGAGCCCTTTTCATTTGTTATATCATTTGTTTTCATTTGTTATATTTATTTGTTATCCAGATAAGCTAAAACATAGTAAACTCAAACAACAACAAAAACAAAAACAAATAAAATCAAGTTTATTCTAAAGTCAACAATAAAACAACAGAAAAAAAAGAGTAAAACGCGCAAAATAGTGCATTAAAAACTGTCAGGCCAAAGAGGCCAAGCGAGTAATCTGGACCCCAATGGAATGACAGTTTAAATGATAATTTGTTAAAGGAACAAAATACAACCACATACCAAAGGAAGGCAAACAAAGCCAAAACCAACAAGGGGGAAAACAAAGACTAGAAAACTCAAATTAAAGGACCAGAAAATAACAACAAAGAAATATTCAGTCTGCTCACTGCATAAAAATTACCTCCACCATAGACTTCATAAATTAGTGAAAAATTACTAATGTGGCTACAAGGAACAGAAAACTAAGGGAAGATTATAAAGGGGAATTAATCAAACATAACGAGGGGAAAAAAAACAAGTTGTACTAACTGAAAGCTCTAACTAGAAAATGTGAAGGTTCGGGACAAGTAGGAAAACAACAATAGAGCATGTGCTCCTAACAGACAAAACAAATCAAAGATGGCCCTGCCAGTCACGTGTGGCTGGAGGCGGCAAAAGAAAAGGGAAACAATAAACAAACAGTGATAAATGAAACAACAACAACAACAACAAAAAAAACAGAGTGGGAAGGGGCTATTAATGGCCTGTCAACCAAACTGCAAAACACAAGAATAAATCCAGACAGATCATGCCAAGAACCAATTTCTTGTTTTGTGCTCAGCAGCACATAAAATCTACATTCAACTTGTTGGCTGAATTTTATATGTTTGTGGACAACTATTTAAAAATGCCATTGGCAAAAGAAACCTTCAGAAACTCACTTGAAAAAAAAAAACATCTTAGTCAACCTTCCTGGAAGTGAAATTTATTAAAGAGCTCTTTGAACCCCCGTTGAAAGAGCAAGTTCAAAATGGGAGGCAGTAATCCAGTGCTTCAGAGGTCTGAACTGACCCAGTGCACTTCACATTAAACAAACTGACTCCACACTTCAAACAGCATCTGATCTAATCCTCAGCTCATCTCCCACTTGTGCCTCACACACTTTATCATTTCTGGGATCATCCGCTCCTCATTTGCTCGTGTTCTCAGTTTACCCCGGCTTCATTGAGAAGCACGTCCTGTCCAGGATATTACCCTCGTGTTAACAATAATTAAACACGATTATCTAGCTCTTTGTGAAACTGAAATCTTTTGATGATGTTAATTTTGCACAAGGAACTCAATGTTCTCGCTTGAGATAAATTTGTTGATTATTATGTGTATTGGCTGAAGCTGCTGGGGGTAAATTAGATAAAAGTTGAGTAAACGTGCATCGCTTTCATGTCAAAGCTTGAGAGGCAAAATCTCTTGCTCTCTCTCACTTCTATTCTCAACTTAAATAGTAAAAAAATAAAACGAATAAAATGCTTTTGTTTTGGAAATAACGATAATATTGTTAGTTATTCAGCCCTCCGTGAATATAGAATTCATTTTGACCTATAGATAACAGTTCTTCAGAAAGACGTTATGAGATTTCTTTATATAGAAGATGTATTAACTTTCCCCTGAAGCCACTGTAAAACTAAGACAAAGAAACATACATATGAGGGTAGAATATATGCAAACAACACATGTAGTACGACATACAGACATGTTATAACAAAATAAGAGAGCATTTAAAAGAAAAATAAACCTAAACGACTAACGTCTAAAGCCGCTAGCTCTATGCTAACATGAATGGAAAATCCCATAGACGTGCTAACGTAATTAGCATTTAACAATTCCGAACAAACGAAAACATATAGAGCACAAAAAAATAATTGTACTACTACTATGAACAACAAGAGTACTTACAAGCATATGTTTCCTGTGTCCTACGAAGGTAAGCAAATAAAATGAAGTGTTTTTAGCTGCATTTGTTATTTTAACGGCTGTCAAACTTTTTACTAGTTAACTCAACGTCGCCTCCTAGTGAGCCGGCACAACCACTGCGCACCTGCAAAGGCATCACATTAGCTGTGTTTTAATTAATGACACAGTAATAGGAGAAATTATAACCTTGATTTTCAAAATTATTTTGTAAAATAAGATTTGAAATTTTACTGTAAAACAACACAACTCAAGCATGTGGGTTTGCACTGCACAACATTCGAAAGATTAGGCCCTTCTTAACTGAGCACGCAGCTCAACTCCTGGTTCAGGCTCTGATCCTCTCACGTCTGGACTACTGCAATGCTCTCCTAGCAGGACTTCCAGCAACTGAGCTCAAACCTCTGCAGATGATCCATAACTCTGCAGCTCGTCTTATCTTCAAAGAACCGAAGCGAGCTCATGTTACTCCCCTCTTCATCACTCTTCACTGGCTCCACATTGCAGCTCGTGTTAAATTCAAATCACTGATCCTGGCATACAAACCCATCAACCCTGTTAACCTCTGCAAGCTCATACAGTCCTACATGCTTTCCAAAAGCTTGGTTTTGGAGAAGGAACAAAACCTTGTGGTTCCGTCCCACAAAGGTAGAAAATCTATTAGCAGAACCTTCTCTCTCACTGTCCCAGGTTGGTGGAACAAACTCAGGAACGCAGCACCACTAACAACTATCAAAAAGCAACCGCAAACTCTTCTCTTCAGGGAACACTTACTAAGAAAATTTTTTTTTTCTTTCTGTTCTGTTCTCTTTATTTTCTTCCTACTACAATGATTGGTTATTTGAAACGACTTGAGATAGACTTTGACTGTGTAACAAATTGCATACTGTCTACTGTAAGTTGCTTTGAACAAAAGTGTTTGCCAAATGCCTAAATGTAAATGTCAAACAGAAACTGTAAGTTTGGTAAACTTGATACACTATTACAGATTGATTTTATAATAATTTGGTTCTGGAGAATGTTTTATGTGTTTATTTCTTGTTTAAAAGGTGACACTTTTGAAAGTTTGAAAGTACCAACACACTTGGTATGAAGATACCAAATGTTTTTCTATGTGTAATTTTGGAAATCATTGAAATGTATATTAGATTAATACAGTATGTTTACGTTTCACTGTACTGAATGTGAATCCAATATGTTTTGTCATTTAAGCTGCTGTATGAAGTAGTATGAATTATGAAGTAGCATTTTATGTGGTGTGGTAACAGTTCACCTTTTATGTTGCAGACTTGAAATGTTCATGTTATTTGACCTCAAATGCTAGTCAAACTTCTATTTGTGTACTTTACTGTTTTTTTTCTTTTATGTTTACACTCTCGAATGTTTGTAAACAACCCAAAGACAGCAATGAGATTGTTAATACTTAGTTAATGATTTAGTTTTTGACGCATACCACATACTGTATGCTGTGAATGTAGTACGGCATACTGGGAATCAGTTTTTGCATTTTAACATTTAGCTTAACCAATAAATAACACTTTGTTCCAGGATAAATTTGTGATGATTCAAAGTAAAGCAATTTCTTCACAGTAGATTTTGGTGAAAATTGAAACATCATTGTTAGTGTGTTCATTCATAAAGTCATAACAAAAATATTTTGAAGCGATGCTTGTTCCTAACAACTCGTAATCAATTAACGCATGAAGTAATGCCTAATTCTGCTTTAAATAATGTAGTCATTTATTGTGTTACTGTGTGATGTAGCTTCATTTTATTGCTTGTGTAACAGTGCATGATCATTTGTGGCTTAATTCAATTACATACATTAGATAAATTTTTTATTAGAGGTGCTTTTTTGGGGGAAAAAACCCTAATATTTTCCCTGCAGCCAAGTCATGTTCCCCTATTTTATTGAGAGATGTGCAAGCGAAATGAAGAAAATGACAAAAGTCTGCATGAACACTCAAAATAAATAAAAATTGAAAGTACACAAGCACATTGATCATTAAGGGATGAAGAAGCAAGTACTGCATGGTCTCTTTAGCAACAGCTACTCAGTCTGTCTGTTACTGCAGGAAGTGCAAATGAAATGAAAGCACAAATCTGACACAAACTTTGCAGGATCATAAAAGAACACCCCTCAAACTAAATATAAATGAAAAGTACACAAGCTTTCCCAGCGATGGGTTGCGGCAGGGAAGGGCATCCGCTGCGTAAAACATATGCCAGTGAGTTGGCGGTTCATTCCGCTGTGGCGACCCCGAAAGGGAATAAAGCCGACATGAAGATGGATGGATGGATGGAAGTACACAAGCATACTTATCATTCAGGGATGAAAAAGCTAGTACTGCATTCTCTCTTTAGTTACAGATCAGTGGTAGGAGCTCAACCTGTCTGTTATTGCAAGAAGTGCAAATTAAATGATACCACAAATATCTTCAAAACATTACGAAAGCATGAAAGATATTTAGCATTCATCTCTGAAAAAGCAAGTACTGGTGACTAAGATAACGTCGTATGGTTAGTTGTTCAACCCAAAATAGGCACAATTAAAAAAAGAAAAGCTTAAGTAAACAATATCATATTTTAGAATTTGAGGCTTTAATAATCACAAGAGATTTTCGTGTGAATTGGAGGAAGGCCTTTGGGGAAGGTCCTAGGAAGAACTGACAGTTACAAAAAGAGGTGTCAGAAGAAGCAGCAGCCAGTGGAAGATATGCCAGCTGCCAGTAAATTAGTGATTGCAGCTGCTGCCACAAAAAAAAAAATTGGCATTATTGTGAACTTTATATTTGGATTCTCATGAATCATGAAAAGCAGTAAAATTTCATCCACTCTCATCTTGTCAATAAAAACTTGCGCACGTTTCATCAAGATTTTGTTGTATTGGAAAAAATGTAGCTCGTCAATGTCTAGTTATTTATACGAGAAAAAGGTGTGTTTCATCATCAACTACGAAATCACACTGGTTCCATAAAAACAAAAAAAGGTTTGACAAAATGAGTAGCAATGTAATATTCTGTTGCGCAACAGTTCCTATAACCATCTCTCTTATGAATTTTAGACTATTATTCACTGAAAAGCATTAGTGCAAAAAGTTCAAGACGTTTACTTAAAGAAAACCCTGCAGTTCTTAAAATAATCATTTCCAGCAATGCAAAAAAGGTCATTTCCTCCTTCCTTTGTTATCTCTGAAGCACACACACATCGTGTTGCCATCATGGCTAGTCGAGGGAGCAGTAATTGAGTCCTTGGAGGTTGAGTTTCTATGAGAAGCCTGTTGTGATGTGGCTCTGGCTTTTTATGCAGACTATAGAAAGTACAGATGAGCTGCCAACAGCAGGAGACAGCATTCACAAGTAACACTGATAAGGTCACTAGTCAATAAATAACATTTCTCAGACCCTGCAGTAGAGCACCAGAATCAACTCTTCAGCTCTTGAATTAATCTCTGGGTGCTCTGTTAACTTTTCTCCATACAAACTTCTACCATGAGAAAATGTGCCCAAACAACATCAACAGGCTAAGTGATGCACTAGCAAAACTGTGCCATACTCCATAGCCGAGAAACTCTTCCCTCCTGGATTCAAATCTGGAACCTCCTCTCCAAGAAGCAGCAGTTCTAACCATTAAACATGTTAAACAGACCATTCTGATGCAAAATGAGGCTGGAGTTGTGCTAATTAAATCCTCTGGCTCCAGTCTGTTTGATGCACTCCAGTACCAAACTGCACTTTCTTGTTCCGGCACGCTGTCAGGATGTGGCCGGCACTTGGTTTTTGTTCCCTGGTACTTTATCTCTGAGCCAAATTGGATTATGTTAGTTGTAGGTAGCTATTTGAGCCAACAACTCTCAGTTCAGAGTGATTGGAGGATAAAAAATAACAGAGGGAGCATGCTTGGCTTCCACCCTGCAGCATTTGGAGGCACATTCAAACAGGAGCAGGCCGTTGGCATTTCCCTGAGCAGCGGCCATTTTCTCCTCCCATCGGCCCACTTTACATGAGCCGAGAGGCCAACAATCTGTCTCTTTAACAGAGATGAAGAAGAGATGAGAAGGCTTTGCTAAAAAAAAAAAAACTGTTGCATTCTGATTGGTAAATCTCAGTCTAAATTCACAAAA
This sequence comes from Danionella dracula, assembly GCA_900490495.1. Taxonomy (NCBI): domain Eukaryota; kingdom Metazoa; phylum Chordata; class Actinopteri; order Cypriniformes; family Danionidae; genus Danionella; species Danionella dracula. The sequence goes on from UELW01000111.1 coordinate 12,798,636, forward strand.
AATAATGCCTTCAACAATGCTCACATTTCCACCACAGATGTTCACACTGCTAAATTATAAATTATTATCTTAAACTGAATTTATAACACAAATACTGAATTTCGAATAAAAAGATACTACTGAAAAGCTACTGAAATGAATTGCAAATGCAAAATGATAGGGGGGCACACAATTGAACAAGATTAATATAAAGGTAAGAAGAATCAATAGAATATGTCAGAGTGTAGATGAAAACAGACAAGGGACATTTTTTATTGTAAACAAAATCTAAAAACATTTAAAGCTTTATTTAAACTCAGTTAAAGCTTGTTGAGTCCATGTAATTATCTCTTTTGTTGTTCCCTTGTGTTCTATGCATTCATAGGTTTTCTTGGTTTAATTTGGTATTCACTGTAATCCATTTGCATTTGTGTTTCAGTCAGCAATTCTATTTATTTGGACATTGCATTGTATTTATTAGTTCTGTTTCTCAGCGTTCACGTAAAAATGTTTTTTTGTTCTCCTTGTAAAGCCATTACATCCTACACTTAGTTTTTTTTTTTTTTTTTTTTTTACTTGTTAGCAGTTTCCGGTTCTGTTTTTGCAGTAGTTTCCCCAGTGTATTTAAGCTACCTTTCTCCTTGTGTCAAGTGCGTTTTGTTTAAGAAATCTGTGTTCTTTTCCCCATTTGTCTTCTTGCTCCGAGCCCCTTTGTGACTCGTGACACTCATTCAGTACCAAACTGTTGAAATTATGTTTAAGAACAAGCCATGCGAAGCAAATAAAAAATATCTGAGTCTTTACATGAAAAAAGTGTTATATGACCACTCAAATAATAATAAACTCCTGTGTTTCGTGTTCTCTTGTGTGTTTCTGTGCTTTTTGGACTCTAGATATGGTTTTAATTTGACTCTATATGTTAATCGTTCTGAAAAGCGCTTTTGAAAGCAATTGCAAAACAGCATCTGTAGAGATTGGTGCTAAATATCAGTTTCCCCTATGATTATGAGGTAAAGAACCATATTTATTGCTATGTACAATACATGTACGTATGACAAAGTCATCAAACTAGACAAAACTTGTCACATACTAAGACAAAAAAAAACTGATTTGGGCAATCTTATTATAACAAATGTATTTTGATGCTTAGATTTTTTATCTTTAATCTGTAATCAGCATTGTTACAGTAGAGGGAAAGAAAACTAAATCCTAAAAAAAAAATATATATATATATTTAATAGTATACAAATCTATTAGACCTGCTAACTGTTAGAATCTCCTGGTCAAGAGTGATATAGTTTCTCTCTTATTTTCGTTTTTTATGATACATAAAATCCAACTGCCTGCCAATTAAATAATCCAAGTGCCACGCATAAAATTATGCATTTTATGGGAGGTCGTCACGTCACTCAAACGCCATTTCCATTACCGGGTTGTCATGGTACCATGCGTATTAAAACCTGTTGTGTGTGTTCTGGATGTGTATGCAGTCGTGTACCTGCCAGGTTTTTTGTATGTGTGAAAGTGTGCACTTGCGTATTTCTGTGTCTGAGTGACTCTTGGCTGGAAGCGCTCCAGGCTGTGGGCTGGCAGAAAGTCAGGGGGTTGCAGTTAAAAACGAACGAGGAGGGGGCTGGCCTCCATCCGGTTGGCAGGCGACCTGTCTAACTGTCAGATGGTCAGAGCTGGTTTGCTTTCAGGCCTCAGCTGCTAAGACTGGAAACAGTGTTGGTTTGGAAAGAAGCGCCAGTGGAGGAGCCAGAGAGCAATAGTTTCACAAATGAACAAATGTTCTTCCATAGCATTCCGCTGAATGTTTTTACTTTTTTTAACAATTGCTAAGACAGTTTTTTCAATACATTTAACAAGTTTGCTTAACTTTTAACACACAGTTGGCAAAACAGTTAATTTCATTCTCAAAACCCCCATTGTAAACATTGCAAATGGCAAAACTCATTTTCAAAATACAAAAATAAAATTTTCAAAACTCTAACACATGTTTTCTTCAAACAGCAACATTTAGTCAATCATAACACATTGAGAAAAAAACATGGCTTTAAAATGACATAGTTTTGACATTGGGGGAGCTTGCGTGTAAAAGAAGTTCAAGCTATTTTGTATCAAAGCAACAAAAAATTTGTTAATTGTATTGTCTACCTAGACGAATGTTGTGTTAATCATGTTAAGAGTTTAGGAAAGTTGTTAGATGTATTGAAAATACTGTCATGGCAATTGTAAAAAACTGAAATCCCAGAAAGTGTAGAGTGTTGAGAAGTTTCTGTAAAGCCATAAAGCATTGCTAGACATTTCTGTATGTAAAAAAAATGCAGTTTACTAATCTAAATGATTAGTAAAGCAAAGTTATGTTAATGTAAAAAGACTATCTTCCCTTTATATATTAAGGAATATATTATTAATATTAATATTCCTTAGGAATTAATACTTACAATGAAGAAGATCATTAAGAGAGACCTCAAAAAGATTTATTTATCCTAATTAAACATTTTCTTTCATATATTTCAAATGAATACAAATGTATAAAACAATGCATAATAGACTATGAGGAATTATTGGACATTACTAATGAAAATAAAAGGAAACATCTACAATTACACCTGATGTTGATTGATTTAATATTCATTTATAAAAAAAGACTTAAAATAATATAAAATATCTTGTTAAGATGGATATTTTTCTTAACTGTTTACCTTTAATGAAATAAAAATATATAATAATATATAATAATTGCTGAATATATGAGAACTAAAAACATTACCTATAAATTTGTTTTGGAAAACAAAAAAATTATTTGTAAAGAATTTAAGGAAAATACACTATTAACCCCCTAATTAAATGTAATGTGTATGTGTGTGTGTGCGTGCGTGTGTGTGTATGTGTGCATATTATTACTGTAATTTCAGTTCTGTGTTGCATTGATACTTATTAAACTTGAATTCTGTTCATTTGAGAAGTAAAGTGAGTAATGCAAATTACTGTACATATAGCTACAGTGACAAAACAAACTTTGACATGAAGTTTTGGTCTTGACCTTTTTTTTGCTCTATATATTTATTAGATGTTCATGTTTAAAATATTTAATGTATGAAATTTAATATAAAAATAGTAAACTGTATAAAAGATGTCTGGTTTTCAAATACATCATATATTTCCAGACACTAAGACATTCCTGTCGGACTACAAATATCCTTTACATCAGTTTTATTCTCCGTCATCTCGTCACAAATCCTTCTACCACTCCTGCCTCTCAGCGGCCAAATGACACATTTCATTCTCTGGCAGACTCCAGCCTTATGAGAGTAATGAAGAGCTGTTTGTGACCGAGTTATCTGGCTCAGGAGGTCTGCACTGTGCCTTCTCTATCGACCCACGAATCAAATCAACTTCTCTTTCACACACACAAAATCATTTTCGATGTTGCAGGTTTCTGCACAAGGCTTCGTATTAGCTTTGGAAAGAGAAAAAAAGTAATGTTACAGGACGCAATTCACTTTCTGATGGTTTTGTGTTTGTTTGATGTGTAGCATGATCAATTTAGCATGAAACAGAATGTGAATATGGAATACCTTCAACAGAAACAGACTAATACAAAACAAGGCTTTAAAAAATATTACATTTAAATTCACAAGAACATAATACTCATTTTATTTCAAAGTGGGGCTGACCTCTTTGGACCCTAGAAGTTGACTCCGCTGTATGAAATGATAATTTTCGGACAAATGTTTTTAAAGAGGATAGTGAACCTTGTACAATATGAACTCTTTTTTACTATTAGTGAAACTGCTCTTTATTTAATGGCAAAATTCCAATTATGGAACAAATTACTGCAGTGTTATCGTCGTGTTTAAAAGCGCTATTTGGAAAAACTTATTTTAATTAATCATTTCTAATTTAATAAAACATTTCAATATATACTTCTGTATAGTATTACAATATGGATGCCTGCAGGCAGGTATGGCCTGTATAAGAACAAATATTATTTTATTTATTTATTTTTATTTAGTTGGTTTCTGTATTATAGAGCCCACATTATTATAAGCCATATCGAGTCCACTCCAGAAAATAGTTCACCTTTAGTGAAACATAAACTATTTAAAAAGGAATTCTCAGGATGTTATAGATATAAATAAAAGCAGATCACGTACATTGTATAATCCATCCATCCATCCATCTTCATGTCGGCTTCTTTCCTTTCGGGGTCGCCACAGCGGAATGAACCGCCAACTCTTCTGGCATATGTTTTACGCAAACCATCTCTGGGAAACATTCACACACACTCAAACACTATGGACAATTGTTTTTTCTCAATTCACTTATATCGCATGTCTTTGGACTTGTGGGGAAAACTGGAACACCCGGAGAAACCCACACGATCACGGGGAGAACATGCAAACTCCACACAGAAATGCTAACTGATCCAGCTGAGGGTCGAACCAGCGACCTTCTTGCTGTGAGAAGACCGTGCTACCCACTGCGCCACCATGACGCTCCACATTGTATAATCATTAACATTAAATGTATTATAGTAATGTAAGAATTCATGTAATCCAGCCACAAGAGGGAAACACATACACTTCTTGTAGCATACAGCCTCCTGACCACCACCAAACACACTCAACCAATCACACACATCCATACAGGGTGATGCAGGTGAAGTGGACTCAGCGGGGATCGAACCGCCAACCTTCAGATTAAAGGATGACCAACTCCACCAAAGCACCATATTTCCGTGCCCTTTATTGAGTGTTTTACTATACATGGAGAAAAAACTGAATGGAACAGAGAGGTATTCTGTTTGTTTCTATATTGATTTTGTATGCTTATTTCATGCAAATATAAATGATTTTTGTAAATAATGTTCAAAATTTGCATATGCAATTTTGAACTTTCTGACTTATGCTTAGTTTTAGTCAAGATTCTATGCACTCCTTAATATTTTAAATGAGACCCCAGAAAATGATCACAGTGTGCAAAAATATACTAGATCTGGATCCCTAAAGGAAGAAAACTCACAGCGGAGTATAAATTCATTACAGCTGGTCGGATTGGAGGCCAAGTCTGTCGAGATCTCAGCACTGATGAGAGCGCTGGGGAGGAATGGCAGACAGTCTGTGTGATTGCATAAGAGTGCAGAGTGATAAAGAGAAAAGACACTTGTTAACAGTGAACCAGAGGCATTCCAGTCAATTACTTACACAATTACAATCCCAATCACGAAAGCAACCCAATTCAAACTGTCCATTCAGCTACTCTTTATATAAGGACACACAGAGATGACAGTAATGAAAAAATTATAGTCAGGCTTCTCAATTTTTTTTATAGAATCATTATATGTGCTGCATAGGACCCAATGTCTCTGATCCACTTCCAAACATCATCCTCTATTATACAACTTTGCTTCCATGGTAGGGGCACATTAATTTGGTAATGGTTATTTGTAAAGATGGACTTGTATTGCTCTTCATAACTGGATCTTCTTGTTTATGTATTTTACCTCTTCAGAAAAGCAATTCCACAATGTTGGTTCTCCTGAGATATTTCAAGTGAGTTTTCAGGATACATTTTCAACTTTGGAGCATTATATGGATAAACATGTTTTTGCAACCTCCCAATGTTGTTACTGCTCCTATTATTTTGCATCAAGTTGGTTACGCCAGGTTGCATCAGGTTGATACAATAGCTAAACATTAAAAACCCAATTGAAAGATACATTTTAAAATATAGTTTATTTCTAAATAAATAGCAAGCATTATGACCTTAAGTGCTGTGACCAGAATGAATAAGCTAACCTTGTGAGAGCCAAATTTTTTTTGCATTTCAAAGGGAAAAAGGGAAATGCCTTTTTTTTAACATTTCTGAAGGTGGAAAGTGCCAAATGAGTCTGTCAACATGTATCCTCAAGCTAAAGAACCAACTTCTACACGACAGTTCCCCCACAGCAGCAGAGGGTGATAAATACATTATTCAAATCATTTTATTGTCTACTGCCAACAAACTTTTTGCATTACACTCAAATCTGAGTAGCAATTATGTCAACTTGGTAAAGTAAAAAAAGGTTAGAATTAAAATAAAGCAAATAAATTGATTACTCAAACTCTTCAGAAGACCATTCTAAGAAGAGTTATTTCACATTTCTAGTTTGACTGTAGTTTGACTAACCAAAACAACAGTTTAAAATAAGTAACTATAAATTATTTCCAGGTTAACTTTACACTTGTTCCTTAATCATGTCCAGTAAGGGTTTCAGGAGATCAAGGCCTCTAGTCAGCTTGGTGTAGACTCTGTGCTGGACCATCTTACTAGCCTTTTAAGCAGCTCATGGCAAGAACGCATTACAATCTTCACAAGGTCATTAAACATTGGTAAAACAAAGTTTTTCATTCACATTTTCACCATCCTAAGTTTTTCAAACTGTATGAACAACTTAGTAGAATAACTTTGGGGCCTAGGTCAGCCTGTGGTTTAGGCCGCTCTTGATCGCGTCCCTCTTCTCTACAACAAATTTTTAAAATTGTTATAAAAAGACTTCAGAGCTGAATAATCAGTGATTCCTAAAGGCAAAAACAATGTTCTCAGGTTGAAGGTTTTGCGTTCTCCTTGATGGAACACATGAATCCTGCTTCCTGATGGAACCCTCAAAGCCAACTAGTCCCTTGCCTCCTACTTGTTTCTCTCTTGAGAGGATCATGCGAATCAGCCTAAGGCAACACTATTTGGTAAGCAGTTGGTTATGAAACTTGTCTGTCTGATAAACCCAGTTGCCAGGGTTACAATGTGTTATTAATAGGTTTTTGCTTCACAAGGCCTTTGAAGCCCTTTGATCTGGCCTTGTTCTGGCCTCATGGAGCTTTGCATGTGAAGAGCAACAGTGACCGAAGTCCTCTCTAATATCTTTTTTGGCCTGGCTCCTTATGTAACACTAACATCTAAACTGAAAATGATCTGAATCATGTCAGAAAACAAAGTTAACTCTAGCTTTGATACCAATTAAATCAATAAAAATGAAATTAATATATGCTTTTGTAAGGCAAACTTTTGAAGGCGTAGCTGACTGATTCTCAGAGGCTCTTTTTTTGTGACAGTTTTCATAAAACACTAAATAATTGTACAATTTATACTGTGTTTTGCTCTTAGGGTTTATACTTTATATAAAAAAATGTCACTGCTTTAATAATCTCCCGTTTATCCTCATCTTTGCATGCGGTTTAGTTCAAAATAAATGAATTACTGCATGTTTATAGATGTTGAAACATTCTCCACCTTTGTCGGACAGTTAGTTACCCCATCCTCCACAACATCGAACTTTAATAACACATCAAGCACAAACTTAAGTGTAAACTGACTGGGTCAGTACTGTGACTTGGAGAGATCTCTAATTCTGAATCCATCTACAAACTATACTTCTCTCCTTGTGAACTATTCTTTTTAAATTACCCATATAAAGTCATAATGCAGACACAATGTGTCACTACAGTCCTCAACTCCACACATTGGCCATTCAAAGGTGTGAATGGCCAGTTCAAATTCTCTCATGTTTTCTTTATTTACTCTCGCTTCATTTGTCTCTCCTGCAATACACACCAGTTCTGCCAAAACCTTACAAGGCTAGTATACGTCTCTGTGGCCCGCATGCATTGTGGCATCGGGCCCACTTCGTATTCGGATTCAATTACCAAGAAGTGAGCATCTCTTACTCTCCTGAGCCACAGGTTGAATCTTCGAACACTCAAAAAAAATGGCCACACTTCGTTGCTACGCAACGTACAATTTACACCTTTTGGTATAATCCCTTCAAACCTCGCACATTGTTGTTCAATGTTAGACTGCCAATGAAACTACCGACCTACACAACAAACATTTCTTCCATTCAAATCTCCAACAGGGGTTCTTAAAAATATTAGAAAACTTCAAACGGTTGCCTTTTACGTTTTCGGACTGCACAGAGGATTCTCGAATGAATCACAGTATCCTTCTAAGCTTCTAAAGAAAATATTTTTGTAAACAATATCCCATTAATAATTTTTTTCAGATTTATCTTCAAGATAAATTAATTCGACCCATTTATAATTCATTCTAACATTACAAAATCTCAGACAACAGTTTTTCACTTCATTTTGGGTTACTTGATATGAATGTGGCTATGTTGCCTTTAGCTCGTAGTGATCTAACTTGCTACAGCATTTCCCAACTGTTATACATCATATAAATGTAATTTAGGGTAAATTCAAATGAACTTAAGCTTAAAGTTATGTTCTGCTAATTTGAACGGTAGCCTACAGAAAGGCACCTAATATCATTTGATAAATGACATTAAGAAGCCATGTCTGTATGACTGATCTAAAATATAGTTTTTATTTTTATTTTAATTAGGTCGAATACATAGCTTAGAGCTTAGAAAGGAATTAAAGTAAATAATGAAATCAATGTATACAAGATATGTAAGTTGTTTAATTATAACATTTATTTAAAAAATCTTGTCTGCAAATTATAGTAAAACTCCAAAAATCAAACAAGAAATAGAAGTCACTTTCTCAGCCACAAACAGCCTGATTTGCCCGCCTCATCACAGTAGTGTGTTGTGGCATGCAGGTTAATGAATGTGCAGATGGTAGTCTGGAGGGGGGCTCTGCCTTCTCCAGCGATGCAATCCTCCTTTCAGCCTCGCCTATTCTCATTCTTCATGTCTCTCCCCTCTTAACATCTCATTTATCTGCTTGATTCCCACCAGGCCCAGCTTCACAGTAACTCTGAGATCACCTGCTGTCTTCAGTGTGGATCCTGTTAGTATTTTACAACAAGGGTTTCAACAAGGCAACCAGAATAAAATTATTGTTATTATTATTATAACAATGTAACAGAGGACAATGGCCAGGTTAAATATGCAAAGAGGCACCTACAGCGTGAGCTACAGAAGCATGAAATTTCAAGCTAAACACGCCCTGAAGGAATGTAGATCTGTGCGGGACAGGGCAAGATGGTGGGGTGAAGAGTGGTGATTAGTAAGGCAGCCGTGCATGAGTTTGCTGAGGAGCTCATAGACGAGAGAGCAGACTCATGTATGGTCTCCTACGGCCCGGTGAACTAAGTGACTGGTGTAGGATTTAATAGAGCCATATGGTTTACATCTCTACTCACACCATGTCTTTCCCCTTCTGCTTGTGAGTGTATTGATCCTAAGGGCTCTTTCCTTCCCCTCATCTTTACTCCAGCTTTCAGATCTCTCAGTTTCCGGACTAAAAAGAGGATGGAAGCATCCGTAGCAGACTGATTGTGATAAGAGCAGGAAGCAGAGGCACTCTAAGCAGAGATATTTCCATCTCAAGATTTTCTCAACACCCTGAGATACCCATCCGTGAAGTGTATTCCGTTTCCAATAGTACAGCTGGATTGTTTTTTATTGAGTAAACAAGCTGTTTGAATGCATGGGCTGCTTGAGGACACTGGCGACAAGCATGTATGCAAAAAGGTCCTACATACATACTTTATACATACCTACTTTCAGCTTTTTAAACAACAAACAATGTAGTTATTTACTCAGTTACAAACAACCCAAAAACAAATCAACAGAGAAACAGAAAGACAGACAGAAAGGGCAGGCCAAATCAATACAAATAAACAACACAAAACAATAAAAACAACACAACATCAAACAACAACAGAATCTCATCAATGCGAAAACAAAAATGAAACAAAACAAAACAAAACTAGAAAAAGATAAATAGGCTTGCAGAGAAAATAGAATAACTCTATGATAACTATGATAAACTCTTTCTCACGCCTGGACCCAAAATACACAAGAAATAAGTTTCATGCTTTACTGCTTATTTGTATGTGAATTCTTTGGTGTTTTTCATTGTGAAACTCTGCCTTATTACTTCTGTCTGGTAGAGTATACCTTGATTTTTTAATAATAGCAAAATTGCAATTTGGATAAACTTCTGAAAACAAAACAGTAAAAAGATAAATATGACTAAGCTGAGAAAAAATGAGTGTGCATCTACTTAAGTCTGTATTCGAAGACTTATTGATTAGAGAAACAGATACAATAAGCTGTCAAAACATTTTACTTGACATTCATAAAGCTCTCCCTTTCCTACTGGCATTTGTAAACCCTGCTGTTCTGAGTTTGGTCAATAATTTTCAATAAGAGCTGTTTAGTAGCAGTTTGCAAAGCGGCTTTTGGGAGCAACTAAATGCAACGGATAAGCAACATCTGTTATTCTTCATTCTGGATAAGCAGTAGCCACCACTGCACACAGCAGTCTTAAGGCTCCTTAAACGTAATGCAGTGTAATGAACTGAGTTGCACAAAGAAACCCACATTCCCCACACAGCTGTTTGCAGATTAGGTGTGTTTTTTAGCAGAAAATATCTACTTCCTGTTTCTTGAATGGTGGATCCATTGGTATTTATTTTATAAATGCAAACAACATAACATAAAACACAGATAATGGTATTTTTGTTAAGGGTTTACCATGTTGTGTTGGTCAAAGCTAGAATATACCGCAGAGTTTTTAAGGATTATTTGTGTACAACATCTTATTTATCTAGAACCTAGGTTAGTTCTGTGCTTAAAGAACAAACTTTTTTCTTTTTTTCCCAATAGTTTTTGCACTTCCTGGTTTAAAAGGACAGTTTTAGTGATAACAAAACATTATGTTGTAGCAGTCTTCTGAACGGTTCAGACAACGTGAAAAATGTTTCTATCAGCATGCAAAACATGACAACGAGGGATCTAATTTTATCACTGATCAGCATAATGTGATTTTTTGGGAACATATGCAATTTTGCTTCGAGGTCAGTGAACGTAATGCTAGTGTTCAAATTAGAGTTCAAGAAAAGATAGATCTTTCTTTAGAGTGTTTTTTTGCTGTGAAAATAGCTATGAGGTTGAAGGAAGATTTATTGAAGGTATATTAAATAAATACAAGCTAATGAAAACCCAACAAACGTTTAAAGTTGTAGTGCTCACATGGCACATTCCATGACGGTGAAGCCAGTTATAAAAACAGACGGAGTTGGGTTCAAAGTGTTAAATCAAGTCTTACTCTGGTTTTCAAGAACTGGTTCCAAATTTTTATAATCTTGCTTTAGCTCTGTCCTCTTCATGTCCAACAATTGTATTTGGCATGGCCTTCAAACGAAGTTCCTCTACAAACAACAAATGCAGCAGCTTGTTTGAAAAGCAACACACCACTCTCAGATCGTAATGACAAGTACTCCACATATGACATTGTAGACTTTTTCAAAAGTAGGCTCAAGACCTTCCTGTAAAAACAAACTTACTCTCTTTGATATGAACACTGGTTTGTATTGTTTCTATGCTGCTGTATTATATTTCTCATTTCTACCTGCTGTACCATGTTTTTTATTTATTTATTTTGTAGTTGTCCTTGTAAGAAGTCCTTGGGTGGTTTGAAAGTCTCCAGCAATTAAAAGATAATACTATCATTACTATGATGATCCTTAGCTCCATCTTAAGGAGAGGGTCTATGAAAACGTCTTCTAAAGATAAACAATTTGTGTACTTGTGTTTACGCTAGATGATAGGTAGGTTATGTGTACTTGAATGGATGCCAGGGAGTTATGAATAGCATGTGAAGATAGATGTATATTTAATGAGCCAGAACCTGGTTTGGGTTTAACGTTGCCATTAACTGAAATGGAATAACTATGACATTGCAAAAGAAAAATATATTTTTAACATTTACAGGATGTATATTTTTGTAACTAGATGGTGGCTAATATTTTGTAGATGAATGCTGTGGTGTTCCTGTGTAACTCTTCATATCTAATATGTCATTATGTCCTTCAAGCATTTCTAATCTACGTTCTCAGACATTATCTTTTAGCATCTGCCTAAAACACAATACTGCATGACAAGCAATGTTCCTTCTAATTTTTCATGCATCTGAGCAAACATGCAAACTCTCTGAGGAACCCCTTGGACCACTCTGAGTAACATCTCGACAGCATCCCACCTTTCCAATTAATATAGTTTATTTAAAAATCTAAATACAGCAGGGATTATCTTTAGCAAACATTTCATAAAGTGACTTTTTTCTCCACTTATAACTAAAAAACAAAGCTTGTTTTTGACTTGTAGAAGGGTTAATGCTAGTGTAAAGTATATTTACTTAAACTTACAATTTTGAAAACACATGATTATGACTTGTGGGTCATTGTGTCTCTTACTGTGCACTGGCTGAGAAAATTTGTCATTTAAAGAAAAAAAAAACTTCCAAATTTACAGATTTTTCCTTCATTTGTTCGCCATTCTTTATTACTTTGGTTTGGTAAGTCACTGTGCCACCCTCTTGTTAATCAAATCATTGATATAACAGCTCTTAATGAAGCTATTCATGACACAAACAATCTCATGCTGATGTTTTGGAAGTATAAGTAGAGCAGTTTAGTTTGTGTTGATTATAAGTAGACCCTGTAACTGGGTCTTTGTCATAACAGCTGGCAAATAGACTTGTTGAGCAATTAGGAAAAATAAATAATTAAACTACATCAGTAATGAATACACCGATAAACATGTCATGTCTGGGCATTAATGACAGGTGAGTACAGTTCACCCGTTTGTCTCAAAAAAGCTGGCACACATAAAATGTGGAACTGCTTTCATGGCATCGTTACCTAGCCCACATTCCTAAGAGCACTACATTGTAGAATGGTTTTCTTGAGTGTTTGCCCTTCACAAGTGTTTTTATGGCATGTGAAATCAAAGTACAATACTGAGCGTTGACTGTGTGTCACTAAAATATAACTTCAAGGAATGTCACATATCACTTCAAGGCTAGCAATAATGAACCTCAGATTATGGCCACAAATCACAACTGTAAAAGCCAAGGTCTGCATTCAGCCATCCCCAAAGAAGCAAATACTGTTTGCAAATCCATAGCAAATATGATCACTCGATGCAACAGACAGAATCACAAATCAACCTGACATCTCATTCATCACCCGGATAGTGGCTAAATAAACCAACACATACACACACACGCACACGCACGCACACACACTCACCAACACAACCCCTGTTATTTACAGTTTCCTGATGTATGGATGAATGCAGAAGTGTCTCATGGTAGCGATCACCTCAAGGGACATGGCTACTAGGAGACTAAGAAATTGAGCAAACACTTCTTTAAAAGAGCTTCCGCGAATCGGACAGGGCGATCCTACGAGCACCGCTCTCTGGTTTGTGTCTCCAGCTGTTTGCATCTTTATGCCCAGGTGGGTTGGCACCTAGCCAGCATCCCTGTCACAGCTGAGGGTTTAATTAGCTGTGCCTCAAGGCTGTGGAGTCCCGGATGCCTCAGGGGCGGGGGTTTTCTGTGAAACAAGCAGCTACGTGACTTTACTCAGGTATGAAACCATCGATCTATTCAATGCCGTGAATTACATTGCATATCCATGCTACGTAATAAAGTTAACAAATGAAATCTCACTTGAGGATAGCTTCTTCCTGACAGGTGAGAGAAATAGCATCCTCTCTTTGTGTGTGCTTAGCATCTGTTTGCAGCCTTCAACTGTTCTGCTGAGGCAGCAAGAAAAATTTTAACACAAGTGGCCAAAAGCTGCTTACATTGTTGTCCTTGCTCTGCCATATGCGAAGCCCATCGGAGCAATAACAAAACTCCACATTAAGTTGAAAACGTATCAAAATTTCACACGCCCCATACTTTTCACAAGAAACAAAAATCGTGTTTAAAATATTGTTTAGTGTTTAGATATTTTTGTCACGTTCTCCTGTTCAGCTGGTCTTTCGGCTCATCACCGTTGTTGCTACTACCTTCAATTTACTCAGCCTGCACTAGTCAGAGCTCGTGGTCTCAAAATCAAAACCCTGCCGTCTCCTTCTGCTTTGTGGGTGACGTATGCGTGCAATGTCACATTTCATCATTGTAAAACAAATAAAATAATAGTGACTTCGAGGCAGAGGCTCATTTTTTGTAATCATTATCTGAGTTACTAAATGAAGAAAACAGATAACTCATTCTCTAATTATGGCCAGAACAGGGGAATGTTCCTGGAGTAAAATGAAATATAATCTTCATGTTAACTTGAGATCTGCTGGATTTCATTTATCTAAGAATCTACGGTAAGAATTTAACACGGCGACATGATCGTTATTACATCTAGCTTTTATTGGAACATTGCACATATTTGAGGTAAAAATGATAACTTATTAAGTGGATAAAGATAATCTGAATCTCACCAATTGCACGGCAACCGATATAGCAAACCACATTGATGACCTGACATGCTTAAACCAAAACATTAGAACAGCACATGTTCATACAGCTATTTAAAGCAACATTTTGAAAGTGTTTTGGATTGAGCAAGTACTCACAATAGCTTTATTTGAACTTTGTTTTGAAAAGTTTAGTTGTATAGTTGTTGTTTGAAAGTTTATTGGAATTTTGAGATGCTTCAGGTAGGTTCCAACACATACACACACACACACACACACACACACACACACACACACACAAAATCACTTATACCTACTTTATGGAATTTGTCCCACACAACCTCGCCTCCATACAAAATAGCAGAATTGCAAAAGAAGGAAAGTGACTAACTGGCTAGTAATGGTCATGTCGGAAGCAGCAAGAAAAGCAAGAGTCAAAGAATAAGTATGAGTGAAAGCACAAGCTGAACTGGTGTGAATGCGCTGGCGACCATTGAAAGAGAGCCTAGCGATGTCACTGTTGGATTAGTAAGTATAAATTCTTCAGTAACAGCCTAGTGCTTAACAATAGCTGTTCATATACTATGAATACCTTGACTACAAGAAGTCCACAAGCAAAAATTCCAAACATTACATTGTGGTGCTTTCCTATGTCAAACATAAAGAAAATCAACACTAATCCAAAGAATCATTTTCTATAAATAAACACAAACAGGTTATTTAGGCCTGCTTGATTGTTTGTTTTAACTGCTCAATAAACTTTTTCATTAAACAGAGTCACAAACATCACATTACATATCCAAGGCACCTTTATGAACCCAAACATGCATGAACTGAAAACATTCAATCAAACAATTACAAGATCCTATACACACACGAAACAAATCATCAGCTTTGATTACGTGTGTTTTCAATTCAGAAATCAACAAGACTTAGTTTGAGTCTAATGCATCAGTCATGGGGTAAACCGACTGAATCCATGAGATTACTTCATTACCACCTGCCTGCAGCACCTTCTCCATTATTAGCAGAAGCATAAAAAAACAGTATAAAATAACGGTGTTACGTTTCTTTTAAGATGGGAAATGACTCTGACCGTAACATTTATTTTGCAAAGAAAATTAAAACATTTAACAGAGTGGAGAAACCAAAAGAGAAAACAGCACAACAAATGACTAAACAGAGTGATTTATTTACAACTATTTACAAACAACATGACTAGTGTACAGACAAACAAGAACAGATAAAACAAACACCGAACCAACCTGAAGAGAGAGTCCCTCCCCTTGATGGTGCCGGTTCCCTGCAATATCCCCAGGAAAATAATATCTCTAAAGTAGCAAAAATTATAAACATAAATATCAGGCAATTACTGATTAACTTCTAATCTACTCTAATCTTATTTACAAGTGCGCTCATCACCTATCTAGTGTACTAACAAAAGGTTTACCTACGTGTAATGTCCCAGAATGTTGATATCTATCTTTCTCTCCCTTCAGAGGTTTAGAAAAATAGACCAAGCCAATGTTTCTGGAGAGTAGTCAAAACAACTGGCAACATGACAACAACTCAACTTATACAAATGTATACAACTCAATTTCAAAACGCGTAACAGTCTAGGATCTTGATCAGAGCTGATCAATGGTGGTGTGTCGAGACCTTTATCCAAATTAGGTTGTTTTGGAGCAACCGGATTGGGTGGTGATGTGGTGACGTCATCAATGTAATGGTAATTGACATCCCTCACGACGTATTGCAGAGTGACTGGAGCGGTGGTGAGAGGTAATGGGTGGAACCTGGATTTGGAAACGGATAGGACAAGCACATGCGCACAACAAACAAACAAACTCTAGAAAAACAAGACATTCTATGTAACAAACGGCTACAAATATATACAGCATATACGCTATATTCAATTCATGTCGTTGTTTTACAGGTTAAAACTATTTAAATACTAAATATTAAAAAAAGAAAAAATAATAATATATTTGATTGTATATTTTAAGATATTTATTATGTCTCATATCAATACACAAATGTATTTAAAATGAAGACCATTTATCTTAATCATAATCTTATTCAAATTTTCACTTATTTGTATAAAGCAATTGAGGCTTAACATAATCAAAATAACTCATTTATTTTCCCTGTGATGGTTTGAGAGCTGGGCGTCACGGTGGCGCAGTGGGTAGCACGGTCATCTCACAGCAAGAAGGTCGCTGGTTCTAGGCTCGGCTGGAGCAGGTGGCATTTCTGTGTGGAGTTTGCATGTTGGGAGTTTGCATGTTGGGTTTTCTCCGGGTGCTCCGGTTTCCCCACAAGTCCAAAGACATGCAGAATAAGTGAATTGAATAAGAACAATTGCCCATAGTATTAAAGTGTGTGTGTGAATGTTTCCCAGCGATGGGTTGCGGCAGGGAAGGGCATCCGCTGCGTAAAACATATGCCAGTGAGTTGGCGGTTCATTCCGCTGTGGCGACCCCGAAAGGGAATAAAGCCGACATGAAGATGGATGGATGGATGGTTTGAGAGCTCCTAGGTGCTACTCATTGTGTAAAAAAAGGCTTTTTTCAAAACAATATTTATAAATGTTTTCTGAAGTAAAAATGTTGCCATTAATGCATTAGAGTATTACAAATTTAGAGAGATTAGTTTTGGAATTTCAGTACTTGAAATTTTGCCGATTCACAAAAAAATCTGAGAACAAGTGAATCTGCATAAATTGACTGTGCTCATAAATGTTTTACAATAAATAGTAACATCAACATTCAATATACAATAACACAAGCAAACAAGAGCTGATAAATGGCACAAATGCTTCAGTATGACTTCTTAAAACAGTTGTAGTGGAGGCACTTGGAGGACACAGAGATGATGCAGCTGTGCTCGTCTCTCTCCATCTTTCTTTCTATTACATGCCCTCATGTTCGCTCTCTCTCTCTCTGAAACACACACACTAATGGATTTTCTTCTTTGTGAGGAGCTCGAGAGCTGAGTGTAATGGATCTGTCTGGGGTCGTGATTGAGAATGTCTGTTCTGGAGCGGGAGACAGAGGAAGGGTAAAGGGTTCTTGATTTTCCCCAAGATCACTGATTTATTTTGTTTAGTTTTTACATATTTGATATAGAGGCAATAGGACTGGGATGATAGGGAGTGCTGAGTTTACACAGAATACATTTCTGTGCTATGCATTGCGTTGCAATTGTATTTCTATGTAAAATTAGCAACAGCAGGCTCTTGAGTTTGCTCAAAGTGGGGGATTGTTTGTGTGGTTCAGTGGGTGGTTAAAAACTGCACCATAATGCTTGATTTCTTCTTATTCTACTGGCTGAACATCAGCTTTTCAAGTAAATACAAGCTCTCTAAATAAAAAAATACAAGAGACTACATATATTGAGCACTATAGGTTTACAAAAGAGCAACATACTGAATTTATTGTCAGTACTGTTTCATCTCAGTGGCCTCTGCAATCCTAAGCAGCATATATATTTAACCCCTTATGCTCTGGGTTTTTCTCTCCGGCTTTTCAAATACATTTAAAAGGAAACCAACATAGGGACACAACTTAGATTTTCTGAAAATACAGAACTTTTTAGTTACTTTATTTGCAGTTTCCATGCTGGGATAAATTTTTTAAACCCATTGGAAATAAAGATTGTACAATGCAGTACAATCAAAGCAGGTTGTGGAAAACACTAGCTATACAAAAAAGTGGAAAATATATTTTCCCTCCATTAAATTGAATTGAAATTAACCTACTAAATCATGCAATTTCCAACCAATCAGCAGAAAGATGGCTTTTAGGAAATGCCCTTATTGATTGCTTTCATATATATTTTAAGATTTTTCATGTAAGTTTTGTTGATAAGTTTTAAAGGGATTATTTGTTTGGGTGAAATGCTACAAGGCTACAGGTTTGAAAATGACCAACTAAAGTGCTACTTGAACTTGGCTTTGAAACTCGAAAGAAACTTGGTTATGTATATTAAAATGAAGTAACGTTTAACATTTCATGGTGAATTTTGCATAAATAAGGGTGGAGCTACTCAACAGAGAACCTCTCATCAACCAGTCATTTTGTTCTCCAATCCACCTATCGCTAAAGCATGGCTTTTTGCTAACCAGCAAATAGCTGACCAAAATTACAATGACTACATCCTAAGGTAGATACTAATTTTCAGAAAATGTACATACCCCCCCTCCCCCATGTATGGTCTGCCTGAGTGCAGTGGATTGTGGATAATAAAAGCCAGTTGGGAAATCTATAAAAAATCAAAATTTAAAATTGTTGTACCCAGAAAACCATGAAATGTTCCATGAAACCTCCCACAATTTCTTTTCATTTCCACAATTTTTACCTCTGTGTATTTGTATGAATACATCGCTCCTGTTCCACGCGTGGATGTTTCCCCCTGAGCAGTCAATGTGAACAGGATGTCAATTTTACTAGTTCTCAACCAAAAGACGTCATATAGATGCGATGTAAATGTCTATTTGAGGTTACTTGTTGGGTGGGTACATAAGAAACTTTAAATTAAATGTGCAAATTTTTTCATTATAATAATGGCATAAAATGAAAAGAATGACCATTTTGGTATTTACAATTACTGGCACAAACATACAGTAAAACAACACTGTTGAAAAATATTTAAAACTAATTAAAATGCAGTTTAGAATGCTCGTCTTTCAAAAGAAAACATATATTGTTAGATAACAAATTGCATGAGATTCATTTAGTTGAAGTGAACATTTTAATTTGTATAACAATTGAACATCAGACAAACTGCTAGCAGCAGAAGTTAGCATTAGACTGATTTATTACTTTCAAAGTCACAGCAGAAACTCCAGCATTGTCCTCATGGACAGTTCAGCATTCTAAGCACAGGAACTCTTGACACCGTCTTTAATTTAGAGGTCCTTTAATTGGAAAAACGCATCCCCCTCATGCTCAATCAGCAGTCGCATAGCAACAGTAATCCACAAGTCTGCTTATCCAGACCGAACGATTACGAGAGACAATGGAAAGACTGGATGATTGGAAGGAGACAGTGAGCCGTAGACACTTTTTTGGATTATAAGGAGCAAATGTGATTTCACAAAGCTTGGCAGTGAAGCTAAAAACATGTAATCAATAGAAGCTGTCACATTACACATTCAACAACAACTCGTTAGGGATTACATTACATCTACCCTTAACAAACTCCCATCAATCATCTCTTGTCTACCACAAACACTGTTTATATCACTGACACCCGGGCTAGAATGACTGATGAGAGTGTCATATAAAAACCATGATCCGGTTGCTCCTAAAAGCAAGATATTCCCCTGCTCTGCACGGATGATCAATGGAAGAGAGAGGTGGGCTCAAAATGACCCAGTCTGATTTGATTAGTCATTGATTCCTGCACAGACCACAGACCCTTAGCTTTAGAGCCTTACAAGGTCTTTCAAGAGTCTGAACAGGCCGAGCAGGACACAAATGAACTGATGTCTTTTATTTATGCATTATGTCCTTCTTCTTAAAGAAAATAATGATGTTCAAGTGCATATAAAAGATGTGGACAACCCGCATGGCTTTGAAGATGTGTGTCTGGTAACTTATTATGAAACCTGATACAATAACTTCTTTTGCTCTTAACTCTGACCATTGAAAGGAAGGTGAGTATATGTCTGGTTTTGTCTACATTGAAAGGACACAAATAATACCTTCTTATATACGTAGAAAGTAATTTTATGACTGAATTTAATCAAAATATGATTCTGTAGAGCTTCTGGAAAAATTCTGAGAAAGTTAGAGCTTTTTTTAAAGCTAAGTCTATATGTCTATATGATTATATTATCTTCAAATTAATAGTTTTCTTTAATTGTGCCATTTTTCTACAGTACTACCAAATCTATCTTTTCACTCTAAAAAAAGTTATTTATGAATGTTTTTTAAAACAATAAAAAATCTCTTTGATTGGCTTACTCTGACAAAGCCGATCTATCAGATTTTGCTACCCTGTTAGACTTCCCTACTGTGCATGTGTAAACACAGCGACATTATTTTTTCACACCATAATTCTTTGCGTCGTACCTTACTTTATGGAGGATAAGCATTCAAAACAATTTTTTTATTAAACGACATTTGGATTCATTTACACTAACATTATTAAAGCTATGTTAGAAAACTGTGCAAAAATTAAACCATTTATAACATTTGCAAACATAAAACTGTTATTTTAACATTTTATTTAATAAATCAGGCATTTAATACAAGTAAGTAAAATTTAGATCCAAATATTTTTTATGTGAAACATGTACAATAATACATGATTTAAAGTGAGAATAGACAAATCTCGCAGGCTAGCAAAACATGATAACATGATAGAGTAGCATCTTGTTCATTACCTTCCACTATCTTTCAGCATAAGCTACAGCTTCAGCTACGTCTGACATAAAAATATCCATCTAGGGTCACAAAGTTTTGTCAGATGGCCAACTCGCATCGGGCAAAAGGTTGTTCGTCAGTTCAACCCAAGGTCACATTTACTCATAATCACACACCCTTACTCATTTATTTGCGCCTGAGGGCAATATATAAAATAATATTCAACCTTTGGAAGTGGATACAAAAGACACTCAAGAAGGCCCACGGTTGCCTTTGAACCAGTGACCTTCTATAAATAGGAATAATTATTATTACATATGAATTAATCAAATACATGACTTTGAATAACCACTGAATTAAAAACGAATGCTGGTATGTAGGTTATGTTCTGAGTAAAAAAATATTTTGGTCTATACAGTCTACAAAAAAATTTAATAAAACCTGAGGTATCTTTGAACCTCTACCTTTGAAAGTTCTAATCAGGATGACTTGAGTCTGCTGACATCCAAGCAGCTTGAAATACAGTAGGTGAAAGGAACTTTGGACACGATGCCAGTCTACTAGACAATGGGGAATTTAGAGTCATTTAGAGTTATGCAGGAATGTTATGGGGAACAGTGGGGAAAATTTGGAATGCTTGAGTGAAAGCAGTGCATCTGCAGTGCATGCAACAATGAGATCTTCCAACTTGAGAGAACATAAGGGACTGCATATTGAAGCATGTACTGATGAGTATGAGCATGGATACAATTGAAACAAACAAATAATTCAAATGGGAAATAGATTTTCTTCAGAATTAAAATTATTTTGAAAATGATGAGAAATTGTAACTGAGGTCTCTCCTCATTTTTCAGCAAAGCTGCAGTATTTTGAATGAGCTGCAATACCCCAAAAGGCCTTGGTAAAACTTACATGTAGTGCTTTGATGCAATCTAGGCGAGTTGTTCAAAAAAAGAGTGGGGGATTGATTTAAAAATGTTGGGTAGGTCCTATAATGTTATCAAACAAACTTTGAGACACAGCCTAGTTTTACACCAAAAGTTGTTATCATTTGTCTTAGATTGTCTACTTATGATAATGTTAATTAAATCTACCGTCCTACCCCTCCATTTTGCAAGTTGAGTAATTTCTTTACATTTATAAAAGATTTGTCAAATGACATGAACATATTTAACAGCTACACAGAACTGTCCCAATCAATATAATTTGTAGCTTTCTCCCCTAACACTCTGTGTCAAGGGAAAGGGCTATGTAGAAATGGAACACAGCCTTATTCTGAAATGGCAAAGCCTTATTTTGTTTTCTGGAGCGTGTTCTAATCCAGTGGGTCCCAACCTGGAGTCACATAGGGGCCCCAGTAAAAAAGATTGGGAACCACTGTTCTAATCTACACATTCATGCTAACCAAATTGGCTTCAAAACTTGCACTTCATTAACTACTACGACAGGGACGTCTACTTAAAGACAAGAAGAGATGCTAAGCATCCCCTTGAAGTTTGACAAACTAAATGGTTAATTAAAATGGCTATTAAAATCATGTTGCTGTTAAACTACTCTAGATTCTCATGACTTAGATGAGCAGACATGTACAGTCTGTTCTCAGACGTGATTTCTATCTCTACAGCTTTGATGTTTATGGGTCAATTTTTGAGGAGTTTAGTGGCAGTTGTTTACTACTTGCATTACTGCCATCTGCTGGACTGAAGTGTTGTCATTAAAATACACAGCGTTTTCATACTTCAGGGGGTGGGTCCTACGGGGAAGCAAGACACTCATTAGATAAAAGCTTGTCCGAAGTCAATTCCTGGAAAGTTAAGCATCCCTTATGCTCTGACAAGAATGAATAGTGCATGAGATTTTACAACAGAGATAAGAGTTTATCACACTAGCTGGCCTGGTTCTGTCCTAGTTCTGCTCAGATCCATCTGATTGTTCTCAGTTTGTACAAATTAAACAGTCTTGTCCTGAAAATGCAGCTGTTACCACCGGAATAGTGCAGAGCTCTGTCCGGGGTCATCAAGTCACTTGATAAGTTTCTATTTTTTTAGAAAACACAAGGTTTTATTCTGTTGTTATGTTAAACTATTACTTTCAACACAACCGATGAATTCCCTTCAAGCATTAACAAACTAAGCCTTATTTGTTGAACATTTTCTGCATCTAAATAACAGTTAAACAGACACAAAAATAATGAATCAGCTTAACAGGTGTCTTATAATAAACTTTACTTTACCATTAGAATGATCTACTAGGAATTCCTATTTACCCTACCTAGTCCACACTAGGGCATTGTGAAGCAGCTTTAAAACATCTGCTTAAAATGCTTTATACAAAAACGTATTGACTAATTGATTTATAGATTGAAAGCAGATGAAACAAATATATTAAGACTCTGTAAATTACAGAATTTCTTTTTTAAAATTCAACACGACTCTGCATAATCAGGGCCAATGTTACCTCAATGAACACAATGACTAGGGTGTCTTTGGGTCGTATAATTGGTCTAATAATGTATTATTATATTATTACATTATATAAATGATTATTATAAAATAATTTCATCCTTGGGTACTATACTAATAACATAATCCCCGAATTTGTGAACATGCAGCCATCCTCATAGAGCAACCATAAAGATATGGGACTGCTTAAAATATGTGATAGTATTTTTTTTACAGGACAAATAACTATATATTGTTTTATTATCATATCTTGTGCTTTTTCTTGCAAATTTGAGCCTGTTTATTCTTTACTTGGCGTAGTTAATACAGCTAGCACTTTATTTAATTCTTCTTAATTTGAATTAGTATCAAATTTGATACTTTACAGTGTTTAATTTCAGTTATTCCCCTAATCTTTTACTGAATGAGTTGTTTGTAGTCTGATGTGCTGTGATTTTATTCAGTATCTTGTTGTTATGATGTTTAATTAGCATGAGTGGCCAGAAAGGTTCTTAAAATAAATACTTTTAAAAACTATATTTTTGGGTAAGGAACCAAACAAAATTGAAGGCATCATTGAGCCAAACATCCTAAAATTCTCTTTTGTATAATTTTCAATTTAATAATAACATTAATATTAATTGATATTTTAAATCATTTTATCATTATCTATAGTAACATCATGTAGGCTTCAGAGCTAACAAATATGCTAACACATTATCAGAAAATAATGATTATATAAGAAAATGTTAGATAAAGCTTTCAAATGCTAATGGAAACACAACTTATAAACTAAGTTTGCTGATTAAGGCATTTGATGTCTGGAGTAAAATGTGTAACCAATTACCTTTCAAATAAATGAGTATAAAGTGAACTGAAGTCCATCTATCGCCTACAAATCCAAGTCTACATGTAACTATTCATTACATTGCAGCAGATCCAACAAACATGATCACTCAAGCAGCACGGCCGCAGCAGAACTCCAGACCCACAGCTACATCAACCCACCATGAAAACGCACATTTAAACCAATTATTTCCAATATTAAAGTTCTCTTGAAAATAACCATGTTCACATGAAAAGACCCGGTGACTCATAGCTGTCCGTCTGACACAGTCAAGAGGAAAAACTTGTGTTTAAACAATTAAAACTCTTTCTCTAAAGGAGGACCGAACAGCAAGTGACCAGTTTCTTATTTAGACCAAACATACCCCTGTGATGAAAAAAGCCAAAGCCCACATGCAATTATAATGCTCCTCTCCATCACATCATCCATCATCATATTTTGATGAATTACTGCTGCCATGACTGATAGAAAATGTACACAAATGTCTTTTTTAAATGATCTGCTTACCTTCTGTGAGCTAGAATAGTTCACCATTAATTATAGTAGGTAAACAGAGCTGACGTTGTGAATAAGGTGTAATCATGAGATTAATGTGCATAGAAAGTAGGGATTTTGCAATGAACACAAAAACTATAACAATGGTTTAAATTAAAAGGGAAAATATATGTTTTTTCAACCAATCAATCAATCAAGCAAGCAAGCAAGCAATCAATTAATCAAGTTTTTATATAGCGCTTTTTTAGCACTTGCTTTTAAAGCAGCTTCACAAAGTCCTAGTGTGGATCAGGTAGAGTAAATATGAAGCCCCCCTGTGAGGTCCCTGGGAGCCTCGCTGACTAAGGCAGGTGCTTGTCACTTCCCCAGCATAAAGAATATACAAAGTTAAGATCCTTTTTCGCAAGATTAATGTAAATTCCAATAATTTGTATTTTGACAAGAGCTTATATCATTAAACTCTGGATAAGGTACCATTTTTAATGATAATTATTAAAGATATTGACATGGCAACTGATAAAGAACATTCAACTAGAATCTCTGGAAACCAAAACCATTTAAAAACCTCAGGGAGGATTAGCAGACACACTAATAGGCCTCTTTTTTCATTTTCATCTGAAGATCCCTTTACTGAAAAAAGCTAAAACTCTTATGCTTAAAAGTTAAGTTTAGGCAATTTAGTGCAAGCATAACATTCTGTGAATTTGCTTTAATTCCAAGACTATGAGCATTGCAGTTTTCCTAAAATTAGTGCACATCCTTTGTTAAACATATTACTTTACTCATACTAAACACATCTTCGCAGTGGATGTAACTTTGTTTTTCTTGGTTTCCAGGTCTCGTAATGGCATCTGTCTAAAGCCTTTTTTCTTGTGTTTTTGTCTTAGGGATCAGCAGTGACAGCGCTGGTTTATGGGTGTCAGAAACCTTGCTTGTTGCCATGGCGATGCCACACTGCAATGGTGTGTGCAGGCAGACTGCGCTTACTGCAGGATCGACACAGGAACAGTGTGAGAATGAACAGTGAGTGTTGCAGAAGGAACCTGCGGAATTCTAATCAGCCCCTCCACAGTTTGTCCTTCATCAGTCTCCAGAGACACCCAGGAGATGCATTACACTTATTCTCTCTGACTCTTTCAGCATTCACTGACACATGACAATATCCACATGGACTAAGAGTACTTAGGCAGAGATTTAAAGGGTCATGAATTTTTGAATACTTTTTTTAGATGATACAATGTATACTGCTAGTCTCTCATTGCGGAATCATGTTTGTTACAAGTTTTTAAATCAGTTTTACACTTTTGTCTTTTTCAATGTATGTGACTTAGTTTCTGTATTCCAGTTTCTTATTTATTTATTATTTAGTTCTGTTTCAGGATATGATAATACATTTTTACTTACCATACTGCCCCTTATCTAGTAACTAGCTCACAATTATTTTGTTTAGAGTGTCTGATGTTTTTAGCATGTTAAAATGAAATGTTTTTTATGAAGTCAAATGAATGGACTGTGTGTTTAATGATTGTTTGAAGTCTGTACTCTTGGCTCTGAAAATTATTACTATTTCACAAACCACACTTTCTTATCACCAAAATCCTCTCCTCAATTCATGTCTAGTAATCATTTTTAGGATCTTAGCTATGTTACCAATTCAGGGGGGTTCATGAATTTTCAAACCATTCTGCATAAATAACACACAGTATACTAGGTTACTAGGGAATAGAAAAAAAAGATGCAAGGTAGCTTGTTACAAAACAGGTATTATGGAGAGGTCTTCATGGTCAGAGAAAATAATTTGCCAGGATGCCAGGGCTGAATCCCTGCTCCCTTTGAAGTAAAGTCGTGTTTTTTTGTCATTATCTCACCCTAAGAACAGTAGTTATTTTCAGTGTTGTGTCTCCTAGACCACACTGATCAACTAGAACACAAGTGAGCGCCTCATGATTGACTCACAATCTTTCTTTTTCTGTAGTCTTGCATTTAATTGCTAACCAGGCCTGCCATTGAAATCTTCACTGGGAGACCAGTCATGAGCTGAAGGATGTGGATGGTGAAAATAATTATATATTGTTTTGATGCTGAAATTGATTCATTTACAGGACTTTGAATGTTGGTATGTGTTTAATACATTTAGTATACCCAGGGAATGTCCAAACTGTGTCTCTAAAGAAGAAAGTATAAAAGCACACTAGATGACTATCCTGAGTATCAAACGTTACACACATGCAACAATTTCAGGAGAAAAAACTATTCCAAACATCAGCAGATTGTCAAAGTTAACTGCTATTACACACAAACGTTACAATAGCAGCAGGAACAAGCAGTTTAACTGTGCAATATTAGGTAAACTACACTTTTCTGACATTCTAGCATGTTTTAGTGTTGTTCCCTCATCATGCCTCTTTGTGTAATCCTATTTAAATTTTCTGGGAGTTCAAAAGGACTCAATAATTACACCACTTTCCATCGTTATAACATTGATCCACTGACCAATCAGATGATCCTATATTGCAGCTCATCTCAAAGCAGGGTGATCCGTCTGACACAGAAGTGTAAGAGTAGCAGAGAAAAAAAATTGTTTATCCACTGGAAATGAGTAGATTTTGTGTCTGCCAACAAACAAAACCTCAGAACAATGATTGTATTAGTAGGAGGCACATCTTTTCGGACTATCATTAAACAAATCTTAATTCTATAGAGGACTGACTGGCTCTGAAATGGGAAGCTTTTCTGACTGTTCTTACAGCCAGTGGGAAGAGCAGCGATAAACAGTGTGTTTTGCGTGTCATATATTTATTCTTAATGCTGTAGAATACTGTGTATGTAGTTCTAATCTGGAACTAAATATATAGTAATATAATGACTAGGCTAATCTCACATTATCAGAATACTCTCAGTATTCCGTAGTTTATTGCCATTGGATAGGTCAAAACGAAGATGGGACTTCCTCCAGCTTTTAAGGCTAAAGCAGTCCAGAGAGTTTTGATTCATATTATTATCTCTATTGATCTAATGTCCTCACAAAATGTTGGTATTATTTATTATATTATATAACTTCTATGCGTTGCATCTAAAATTGTTATAAAGGGCTTAATATGGTACCTTTAAAACAGGGGTCTCAAACCCAATTCCTGGAGGGCCGCAAGACTGCACAGTTTTGCTCCAACCTTAACTGAACACACCTGATTCCACTGATTAAGCTCCTCTAGGTTTCTACTGGTTTGTCTCTAAAAACAGGGTTTCGACAAAACAAAGGCCCTCTTTGAGTTTGAGATGCCTGCTTTAAAAGATCTCGCGGAATCATTTTAATACTCAGAAAAATTGTTCTTGTGTATATCTCTAACATTTTTTAAAACCAAACACATTTATTTGCAGTCATTATCCTTCTTAGATTTGCTTATGGTCTCTAAAATGAACTATATATTGGACAACAGGAAATAGGCTGAAGAAAAAGCTGGTCTAAACGCCCCAGAGTGATGGGGAAAGTTAATGGGCCTTTTCCTAGCACCAATCAATCTGTGCTAATATCCTGCCGAGAGTTCTCCAGAGAGATGGTGGCCCCGATTCCATTGCTCTGATGGCAGAGTCCACTCAACCTCATCGCCTGTTAGTCTTCAGACCTTTCACTCTCAAACACACTAAGTACAGGGATTATCTACCTCAAGAAAAACAGACAGGTCCTTAAAGTAACAGTCCACCAACTTTTCAAACTAGGTGAACAAAGACCATGTAAGCTCTTTGAATAAATCAATTGTGCTCATACATTGTCCATGTTGAAATTTTTGTATGTGAGTATATTTTGTTTGGGAAAACTATGAAGGTTAAATCGTGCCAAAAGCTGGGCATGTAAATATGATATTCATAAGTGAGAGACTTGATAAAAGAAAACTGAACTGCTCTAACTGACAGACAGGTTGTCCAATCGCCGATGTGTTGTGAGAAAAGGAGATCAATAATCATTCTTAAAAATCATCAATAATCAAAAATCATACTTACGAGAGCACATTAAGGACTGCCCCTCACTCATGAGAGTGTGTGAATTGTCTCTGAAACGGAACAGTTCAGTTTTCTGCTCACACAAATCTTCTTATCACGCGTGTGATCAGTAATACATGCTCTATTAATAGCATGGATTTGCCGCCATAAGAAACACTTCTCATTTGATCGATTACTAATAGTTGCACAAATTATTATTATGCTACATATACTACCAACTCTGCAAATGCACATTTTAGCTTTGCGTCTTACAAACCATTGCATTCGTGACTAAACGTGCATTCGAGTAAACATACAACTTAGTAAGCAGCCGTTCAAAGTGTCAAGCCTATTTGAGGCTTGTATGTGTTAGCACGTTCAAGGCTTGTCCAAATGTCTCTTTTTCCAAGCAATTGTGCCAATATCCCACATTCCAGCTGGCCTTCCTCCCCACCCACCATGCGAGTGGGGGCGGGACAGGGCATCTCACTTTCCTGAACCAAAAATAACACCTGAAACCATAGCCTAAACCTTCTCCTCAATGATCCCATACTCCCTGCGACTATGATTTAGTTGAGATTGATTAACCATTACGACCCGGCCGAGGGATTCTGCTGAATCGTTACATACAACATTAATAATCAGCATTCAGACTCGCCTCCAAGCTGTACTCTTCCACCGTTCTCTTCAGGGGATCCACAATCTGCCAGCATATGAGGATGCACAAATCAATCAGCAACATCCCACCCACGATGATAAAGAGCTTCTGGTCCTTGATAATCTGAAAGAGAAAAAAGGAGACAAGCAATGGATGAGGTGATTAAGGGATGAGAAAGAGTCTGAGGTGGCCAGGAACCATCAATGCTGCATTCGCTCAACTGATCCCTCACACTGAAAAGCTTTGTGGATGAAAGTATTACTCCTGTCTGATCTTTTTCCCCTCTTCTCTGTCTAACATGGCCTGTCCTAAACACAAACCAAATCAAAGGAAAGGTCACTTTTATGTTATAGACAAATCAAAGAACACAATGAAACATTTAGATCGGATATTTTGCAAAACAAATCTAAACCTCGGTAAAAAATCAAGAAGAGGATCTATTAGGTGCCAAGATGAGTTCTCACTTCTCTCTCTTCTATCTGAAGATGACGAGCTCATTCAGTGATCAGTCATTTTAAACTTCAAAGTGTATCGATATTTCAATATCCTTAATTAGGGTGGGATTAAAATTATTTCATGAAAAATACATCAATATTATTATTGTCAATGTGGCCCTGTATGTTAGATTCAATCTAACTGAATTTCTGCTTGTACATCCTAAAATACACATTTAACAATACATGTGTTACTGTGTCATGTACCTTTGTGGTAATTTCAGGTCTAATAAAAACATGAACTTTGACAAATATTAAGTGAAACACGTGAGTAGATTTCTGGAGCTCTTTTTTACCTACCTAAAACTGCACATTCGGATGTATGCAGGAGTCAAGCTCCCCATACACCACAGGATTTTACTTGCATCTCTTGATCACTTATTGGTGCAACACAAACATCATTATTAACACACCTCCAAGTGAGTGAATGTCCTGAATTTCCAGTGTTTTTGCAATTTTTTTAACCCATTAGGAGGAACATTCACTCATTTGGATGTGTGTTAATGATGCTGCGCGTATTCTACCAATAAAGTTACAGCAAGTAAGATGCTGTGGTGTATGTGAGACTTGACGAACATATCTAGAAAATATAAATTTATATTTATGATATAAAACATATTTATAATATAATGTAAAAACGTGTATATACAGCCTCTCATAATGTCATTGGGAAATTGTTCTTAAAATTGTTACTGTTAAAAGTCATACTACTTTACAGGACCAGTAAAGTCAGCAGTTTTGTTTTGATGACTGTATGAACTGCTTGAATTAACAACCCATATTTTCAGCGGATAAATGGTCAGAACAGATGTCCAGAAGCACCCTAAGGTGGATGCATAGCAAGACCTCTATTTTAGGTGAATGGTGTAAATAGACAATATATGTGCTCTTCTGTGCAGAAATTGACAAAAACAAGGAAGTCTTTGGAATTTTTACAGGACTTTAATGCACCAGAGAATAAAAATGTAAAAGTCTGGAACTTTATTCAAAAAGTCTAAATTCTTTGATTTCAGCCCCAGCGCTGCATTAGCACCTGGTGTCAGTAATAATTCCAAGGTTATACATTCTGCAGAGATTTCTATGAAAATCTGCAGGTGCAGAATCTATCTGGGACTAATCATGTGCTGCCCTGTTCACTATTTAAACCATTGTACAATGCTTCATCTAAAACTTTTGATCTAATATATAATTCAACTGGATTGCAATGTCCAAGTATCATAGAATTGTCTCCTTCATTATTAAACGTCAATCATGAACCATCAACACTCACCTTTTAATGCACGACAGCCGTAGGTCTACAAGAGCATGGAGTACATTAGTGTCAGATTGTGTTTATGCTCAGTGTAACTCAGTGCATGTGTCTGATTACATTTACTGATACACACGTCTCCAATGGATTTTTTTTATAACAATGTATCTTCCATAATGCAGTCAGAAATGTTGAATGATGCAACATCCAGGTGTGCTTACAGGTTACTACAATACAATAATGAACATTTTACTTCAAACAGCATTTAAAGACGGTGATTTAGGTAAAAGTTCAGCAATAACTATACCAAAATGTATTGATTATACAGCAAAAGTACATAGCAACAAGAAGAAACTGGAAAAAAAGAGGCATCATAATGACATGCGTATTTAAAAGTGTGCTGCATATCTTTCTACTCTTCCTCTTTTCTTAGAGCTCTGATGCACAGGCGCCAGTGATGATTGACAGTGCCCTCGCTATGCCCTGAGGCACAGGGAAGCTGTAACAGACCCCTCAGACCGCCGGACCCGTATCCAGCTGAAGCTGATTTGCGACGGGCTGTCTGTGCAGTCACTGCTTCTCAGCTTGATAAAGAGATGGCACACCCACATACACACTCACAAAACACAGCCCTGACAGCAGCCATCGCTTTGGAGTGCCAAAGCCCAGCAGTCCATCACCATGTGGAACGGGAGTCAGCTTACTGCCAGCTTCCTACACACTCAAGCACCAAGGGGAATTAGAGCCCTGAGCCTGGGCATTACCTGTCTCTGAATTTACTTCTATCTAGAAGTTCTGTTGGGAACCGAGTGTATAAGAGCAACTGGAGAGAAGACTTAACTGAAAAACTGACAGGTAATGCGTCAAGCTGGAATTGCATTGCACAGTGCTTCTAATCCACTGAATTGAGGCTCAATTTGAAGTCTTTACCCAAAATTTAAAGTGTTCGAAGCAAAAAAACATTAAGCAATTGCTCTGACTGCTCAGACCACATGAGTTAAGAAATCACCCTAAAACCTAAATCTAGCTTTTAACCTTAAGTCTAACACTTAAGGCTCGAGATTGACAAGGTAAACATTTCAATTAAGGGAATAAGGGAAAGTTCTTTGTTTTGATGAAATTTGATGAAATGTGAAAAAATCCCTGAAAATCAGTGTTTGATTTACCTACATTCTTTTAAGATTTGAAATTGCAGAATTAGGTTGACAGGAAATTCTATGATTGCGCTCTTGAAATCTAGAGCTCCGTTTTGCCTGGAATTTGGCATTCTAAATTCTACAGAATTCGCAAAGGGTATCAAACAGGAAAGAAATATTCGTAACATCATAAATCTATTCATTTTCTGTTTCTGTTGAATTCTATATGTTATATACACACAAATACACTGTAAAAACTAATTGTCAGGTGTACTTCATTGAATTGTGCAAACTTGCCTTCATTCAATTAAGTAATTGCAACTTTTTTACATCAAGCAATATTTACTAATTAGTAAACATGTTAGTAAATATGTTCCTGTACATTCAGTAAAGATGTTAAAACTTAAAAATTAAACAAAATTAGTTGTCAAAATTAAGCTTTACTTAAGCAATAATTAATGCTCAATTTACTCCTCACTAAGAGTTACTTAAGTAATAACAAACTATTCATTAGCAGGGTAAAAAGTAATTGTTAGGTTTACTAACATTATTTGGTGTAAAAAAGGTTCAAGTACCTTATTCAACTAAGGCAACAAACTTCTAAATTCAATTGAGTAAACGTACCAAATTACTTTTTACAGGAAGGCTTAATTGAGTCCTTATTGAGTTCATATCTTATACAGTAATTTATATCTTAATCTGGCATTAACTGTAGCTAAACTTACAATAAAAAGTCAGTTAGGTACTAACATTACTGATTAGAGATTAACTGCGTCTCCAACTAGACATTAATTTGGCATAAATAACATTCAAACTCATGGTCAGTCAAAATTAAGCACCATTTTTTGTTTAGGCAACACTGATATTGGACAGATTTTTTGGGATAAAAATGTCTTTTACACTTTCACTTAAATTTTGTTATTGGATTTTATTATCCATAATGCTTTATGTTTATACAGTATATGGGTTAACATGTATACTTGGACTAGGTTGGCTAAATTTGTATTAAAGACCACAATTCTTGAGGGATTTCACATTCATCGAGTTAAGCTAATTGAATCAAATTAGAGTATGACACAATACTTAATTAATAGTTTGTAAGTACCTCACTAACTCTTAATTGTAAGAAAGTAAAGCATCAATTGATACCTAACTAACGCACAATCACAGTATGGACCATAAAAACTAAAGTATTACCAGAAAGAACCGATTCTCTTTCAGTAAATAAATAAAAGTAACAAACAGTAGCATGACACAAAACCTAGAGGATACCTTTTCTTTTCTGTTCTAACCAAATCTCTGATTTATTGAGTTGGCGTGCAGTATTGTTTATCACTCCCAGGCTTCTCTTCTTTGTGTTTTTCTCTTGATCTCTTCCCACTCATTCTGATTCTGACTGCAGCAGTAGAAGTGGGCTGTGAGCTCTATAAATAAAGATGGCCAGCAGGGCGCTGGAGCTGTGGCCCGCCATCCTTTACAGCACTGTCACACAGTATCAGCGGCTTCACTCGTCTCATTCTTACAGCAAACAGAAAAAAAGAACCTATGAAACGAGGTCAGTGAGTGTGCATGAATCTGCCGTGTTAAAATAATGCGTGCACGTGCTACAGTTCAAAAGAAAATATTGTGCTGCTCTCTCAAGCATCGAGAAGCTATTCTAAAGAGGAAACTCAAACGGATCTGCCATGTAGGGCGACTGGTACACGGTGCTGGAAGATTTTGAATGGGTATGCACTCAGTTTTTGAAATTTTATTTAGAATATTTTGAAAAATACAGAGTTTTTAAAGCCTTTTGGATTAAAACTGAACTCACTACTACAAATGATATCTTTATTGATTTAGAAATAATCTCCAGTGTTTTATTTTCACAAAATGCAATCAACAAAATTCTTGTTTCCTGTGTCTACATAGTAACTACGTCTTCCTAGTAACTATGCAGAATACTGTTCAATAAAATCTACTCTGAACCAGTAGGGAACACATGTATTGTGTGAAAACAGGTTTTAAATGATTTAGCACCAATTATCTAGCATCCAGCTGATTGTTAATGCGACTTGGCACAGCTACATCTCAATGATTACTACTTTACTATTACGATACAAAAAAGTCATATCTGTTCTTTGGTTTCCAGCAAATCATGCTTCAATTAAAAGCTTCTATCAAACTTAGTTTAAGTTTTTTGATTTTACAAGATTTATGGAAAACATGTATTTCCCTGACTGGATGAAATAGATTCAGCTGCACTAATTGAATCTCAAAATCATCTCTTCCACACAACTCATGTGGAGGACCGTGGACACACAGAAGCTTGCAACATGTCTCCACTCCACCTCTGAAAGGGATTCTTAGACAACGCTTATGTTTCCAACATAGGATGTGTCTTCATTTTACAAAACAATTACAGATTTCACTTCCTGCGTGAAATCAATTTTACTTTATCCTCCTCCTGCATCTTCAAATCAGACATCTTTTTGCTCTAATGAACACATTAAATATAGAGACATAGAGTGAATAATTTACATTGCAAACCTTAGTGCAAGCGCACCAGCCTGAACCAGAACCCAACTATCACAACACACCCCTCATGGTCAGACACGAGTTAATAATGGACATTCAAAAAAAGACAAAAATTGTCGAAACTACCAAAGCCATCACAGAAAGCTAATTTCAAAAATCTCCTCATGCTTTCAGAGAGTGATTAAAGTATTGCAATCAGCTAAACTGTTGGCCAATCAGAGAGCAGCGAAAAAACACAATCAAACCTTCACACTGACTCACATTATGTACCCTTTTTCTATGCATTATCGAAACTACCTTATCATCATAATTTCCAGCACATCCTCAATAGAGTGTGCTTTGTAGAAGCCCTTCAGAGGACCACAGAGTTAAAATCCCTCATGAACTCATCAACTTCAACACAATGCAAATAAGATGATTTTTAACCAATTTCCTCACCTTTTTCTTCATCTTAACATTTTTGAAAATGGCATGCACTCTCCAGGTCTTTGCAAACATGGCGCCAAAAGCCGTTGTGTAACCAACAATGAGGATCCACGTTCGAACCTGAAACATAAATTATTAAACCTGGTATTTATTTGAATGGCTTGCCAATGTAGGTAAAAAAAACAAATCCACAGAAATTGTGCATCAAATACCCCATCTTCAAATTTTATGGGCAGAAATAACTCACCGTACAGAGTGTTTCAAACACCTTGTCTGACACAAAATATCCGTCTAGGCCAAAGAGGAAGATGGAAGCATAGGAGAGCATCCCTCCCAAAATGATTAGGTTGTTCATGTACGGACTCGACATTTTGATCAGCCTGCAGATGGAGAGAAGCACACAGCTGACGCATGAAATATTCACAATTCATTTATTATTAACTACTGCAATTAAATCTGCATCTATAGCAATGGCTGTGTCCCACAGAGTTGAATTCACACCACTGAAAGAACAAGTGAAGATGTTTCAGGAAAAAAAAAAACTATTGTAATTCTATTAGAGTTCAGTATTAAGACATGTCATGTGTCAATTCTTCACTTCAAAATAAAATTAGTAACAACTAGATGTAAAGATGTAGATGTAAAGTTCATACCGCACTGTGTATGTATGACCACATTATGCAAAGAAAAAAAAAATCAGATTTTTATTTGGTGAATGTCAGGAAACTAAAACAAGTGGTTGAATAATAATGAATCAAAGGCTATGTTCAGACTGCAGGTTCTATTGTTTAATTTAAAAAAAAAATTTCCATAAAATAATTTTTTGGGGGGTTCTTTTTCATATTACAAGTTGTATACATCCTATGTATGAATGCTATCTTGCTCGCTGTGAGGTGCGCATGTGTAAAAAACTGGCATTGATCAACACAATAGTAAACATGGACGAAAATGCGTCCATTCGAGGCGATTGTGTGGCTTCATTTCAGTTAATTTCCGATCGGAACCACCATCATTTCAACCAAATTGTATCAAGAAAAAGACAAAGAAGAAGTTTTTATTAGTTCTCTTAATTCTCTTTCCTTTTACTGACTGCTTTTAGCATTCATTTTCTACCATGATTTGAGTAAAACTTCCCACACACGCCCAGAAATGCGACATCTGTACCCATACAATGACGTAAAAGTCGGAAAAATGTGACCTGGCTGTTCAGTCAGATTTGAAAAAATCAGAATTGAGCTGTTCAGACTGTCGTGAAATTATCAGATACAGATCCCATGAGCAAATTTTTTTTATTTGGGTGACTTTGGGATGCTGTCTCAAAGTAGCCTAAGAAGAAAAACTTCGGGATGCAAAGAAACTAGGATTTTCAAAAGAATAAATGTAAAACTGAAGCATAAACAAATAGATTCAAGTATTACAGGGAACATACCATTGACTGATAGCCTGATGCTTCTTACACACGAAAGTATTTTTTTTATATATTACAAATTTAAAAAGCTGGACCTTAGAGTTTTCTTTTTATTCTGCAATAGGTGTTCATGTCCCCAAGATCCTTAATCATATTGCATTATCATTCTAGAACACACATGTTTGTTGCTCTCTTTCGCCTCAAGTGTCCCTTAGCACTTACCTATGGTTTCGGTTTTTGATGTTGAAGAAGAGGAAGGCTCCTCCCATCAGCATGCCCAGGATGGTGATGGTGGAAAGGATGCTGTAGAGTGGGACGTTGATTTGCCGGCGCTGCAGACGCACAAAGGTTCGATCCTTTGGAGGTTCAACACCTTAAAGACAGATTTAAGTGGGGTCAATGAAATCATACCCTCTGAGAAATATTTCACATTTCTGAAGAAAACGCTGGTGGATATTTTAGGTGATGATGGACTGAAAAGAGATTTAATGGTGTTACACACTCACTGATGTGACATTACAATGATCTTTCTGCCCAAAGCAACATAACAAGCATTGAGGAAGTTTCAAAACTCCAGCAATGACTGTTGTTAAATGCCATTATAGTGTTTGTCATAATTATAATTTGGAAGACCATTGAGTACTTAAAACAAGCCACTAAATAGTCAAGACTTGCATGTGTGAGATGAAAAACTGTCATTTCTTTTTATATCTTGATTAATTCAGTGGGAAACTAATCAAATTTAACTATATTTTCTTTTGAAGTAAACAAGTCTGAATTTTTTTTTATTATGTAGGTGCTTTGGAAAACATTTTAAAGGGGTTAGAAACTGAGAAAGTGTCTTATACTTTGACGTATGTAGAGTTGATGCTACAAACAAAAGTACAAATTTCTGAGCTCTCAGATAATCTACACAGTTCCATCTTCTCTCATGTTGACCAGATTCACACAACATGCATGATATAGATAGACTTGAAGAAGCTAGCTTAACACAATTATAAAAAACAGTTTTAAGATTGACAGAGAATGTAGAAATGTATGCTTATTTAGTGCCAGGCTATGAAAGTATGCTACAAACTGGCACTGCCTACCATTTTATCTTAATCTGAAATTATCTGGGAGATAAAGTTAGTTTTAAAGAACAGTGATTTACACTGTTGAAAACCAAGAATGTATGGATGCTCCCAGTGTGGGTGATTTCTGAGAGTTAGATTCTAAAAGTAGATTACGCTATCATATCTAAAGAGACAAGATGATGAATAGACTTCAACAGACTCTCTGGTTTATTTTTGATGAGCATGTTAAGAGGAGAAAAAACATAGTGAAGCAGCTCAGGACCATTCTGCACACACTCTTGGTATTAAAAGAGGTAGTATATTTAAACTGTTGTTATCAGTGTTATACAATATGTGATGGGCATAATTTCATCATGCGATGTTCAAATAGGAATGTTCTCGACTCATGTTGAAATAATTTAGAATCAATACATTATTAAAGTGAATAAAATATAACATATTAGATAATAAAATTTTTCAGATGTCCCTCACCAGGTTTATTTATACAATTTTAGCTACGTTTTTTGTAAAGAAGATACAATATGGTGGTGTATTTTTTTTAACTAGCCAGAATATCTTCTGAGTAACTTTCTGATTTACTAATGCTGAATCACTTTTCTTTTAGTTATATGACATTTATGAGATTTTAAAGAGTGGATTATCTCATGTAACTAGATTCTAACATGTAAATAAATCATAAAAAGAGAAAGCAGATAAATAATTTTTATTGGTTGGTTTAAAACCACACACTTGAATGCTTCTTGTGGACTCCTGTCCTCTCCGAGTCTCAGAGAAGCCTGTATGAGTCTCCAGTACAGGACCTTTCAATTAACACCAGCTACTCTATTTCCAAACATTGTTCTCTCATGTATCTTTGCTAAATGTTAGATCATCGGACAAGGGAAGATATAGTTTTCAAAATTGGTCAATAAGAAGGCATTAGAAGAAATATCTGAAAGAAATGTCCATGCTTCTAACAACCATGGGTTAATAACATCTAGATTTATTGTGATTTTATGGAAAACACTGTTTTTGGTATAACAATGGTACAACATTGTACATACAATGACTCTGCCCTACACAGTTAACTTAAAAAATCATAATTTTTCCTAAACATAATCAGTATATCATTATAATATACTCTTTTCATTGTCTACAAATAAGTCAAGAGATATAAGAACTATGTTTCCAGATGTAAATGAAGATTTCTGGCCCATCAAAAAGAAAATTAGAAAATGTCTTTTCCAATGACATAAAAAAATCTTCTAATACAAAATTATTTTTGTTTAGGGCTCAAGTGTTTCGCCAAAAGATATATTTTAATTTCTGTTCAACACTGAAATCCAGACAGACAGAAATCAACTGAGTTAAAGGAAAAAACTAAGCATGGCAATGTTTGGGTAAAGAGAAAAATATCTCTCTTGAATTATTCAGATGCTCACACTTGTAGCACAGAATAGACAACACTCTCTCAAACACTGACACAAAAACAAGGATTTCCTACCTTGGAACCTGATGGTGTTGTTGATAAGGTCGAGTACATCTGCAATGGCGTTGTACTCACCCACCTTCACCTCTTGACCCTCTGTGAAAGAAACAAGAGCAAGAGGACAGCCCTGATAAGAGGAGTGTGTTCAAAGCCACTGGCCCCCAGAGACACAAGACAATAGACAGCAAATTTAGTTTGCATGCTTCACTGCAGAACTAGACCAACATGTGATTTTAAATGCCTTGGGTGAAGTAAATCATGGGAAAAGTATGTAAATTACAAAACCCTGGCACATCAATTAAAAAGGCTGATTAGCAAATCTGTATGTGAATTAAATGCTGATTTGCAGAATTGTGTCAGAATCGCTTGTTCATAGTTGAATTGTATTAGTAGTTAGATAATGTACGCTAAGCATTTTATTCTCCTGTAATACGTCTGGCAAAAACAGAGTAAAGTGCATATTGAAACTGAGATTGAGGACACAATGTTTATAGGTTACAGTTCCAAACATGTGATTAAATGAGGTTTGCTGTCTATAAACCCCCCTCAGAACAAGAAATGGTCTCTCAGGGCTCGAATTCAAAACAAAGCTTTTCCAAAAGTGAACGAAAACTCAATATTTCTCCCTTATGGATGGTTCAGCATTGCCTTTGTATTGACAGACACGTTCACAGAGCCATGTGCAATCCCCGCCGGAGAAGAAAACTCACTTTAAAAGTGGAACACAGGATATGGGAGTTTTATCATTTTACTCAAGGAGTATACGGATTTCCAACGCAATCATTAAACATTGATAGTAACTAAGAACTGAATTGGTAACACTTTCTGCTCAGCAGAATTCATCTATAAGTTTAAGTTTTCTAACTGCTGCATGATAAACTATAGCACTACTATTGTTTTGTTTTGATGTGTTATGATAGCACAGTTTAAAGCTGTTATTAAGAATGGATTTAATGTAAGGATGTAAGGATTTACCGGCAGTTATAGGCAAAAGCATGATTGTGACATGAGACAGTTGCAATTCAAAAATTTTATTTATACTACTGAACACCAGTGAAAGACAAAAAATGCAAATAGAATCAGGCCTCCCCCCAAAAAAACTGCTCACTTGATCAACTGATTAAATATGTTTCAAAAATAGATACACCACAACAAAAAAAACATCTACTTTTTTTTAACCAAACATATTCTACCTCTGACCTCCTCTTTCCACATTGATGATTGGTTTCTCCCAAACTTTGCTGGGAAAACCGAAAAAAGACAACAAAAGGCTACATTGTCAGAAACTCAGTTTGGCTGTGTTTGAAAGAAAGAGATTACACTTTGGTAGTATTGCTAAAGTTTGTTGAATTAATTATGTACTGGCACATAGTGATATGCAAGCCAAAGCTTTGTGAAGCGCTGAAGCAGATGGATCAAATGAGCCGCATTTGTTTGAAGCGTTGAAACAATCCGACACCTGGTCCCACAGAAACATTTAATGGTCAATGTCTGAATTAAAACTGACCGCTTATAAATTTCTGATCACTTTAGATCTTGGGAGAAACATCTCCATCCACAATGTTGTATATATATGAAATTAAAATTACAGATTTGTTTTACCACTGTGTGCTGTTTTTCACAATCAACACCAGGTTTCCCTTCAGGAACTCGAGCTGTGTCGAAACACTAACGCTCGCTGCCTTTCCGGCTATGAATTATGTGTCAAATCTCGTTCAACAGACATGTGTGACGTCATCCGAGCGTGACGTCACACCCGGAAGTGCGCAGTATATAGGAGCCAACGATAGAGACGGCAACCAGCTTTTCTGCATTCAGTAAGCGCTCTTTATGTGTCTTCTTGTTCCAAAAAGTGTGGCTAAATCTTGTACCTGTTGCGAGAGAATTATTGAAGCACTCCTCAAAATCCAGTTGCTCCTGCCCACATTTTATCATGAGCGAGGACTTATAAGAGCTCTGTTTGGGAGCGGATCATGCCAAGTCGGCTCTTGAGGGAGTCGGCTGTGAGCATTGGGAGGGCATGCAAATGCACACACTCCACTCGTGGAGAGCATTTTGGGGAGATGCTCTCCCCGGCATCTCAGGTGGCCAGGCTGCCGCTTCTGCCGAGGCAGAGTGCCCACTTTGGTCATGGGGTTCGCAGATGGAGCTACCGGAGGACGCCCGCTCTTTTCTGCAGCCAGCAGTTTTCTGCAGGCTCAGTTCGCTAAGGGGCTGAGGTCTCTGGTCTGTCCGAGAGTGCCCGTATGGGACCTTGCCATCATCTTGGAGGCCCTGAAGAGGCACCCCTTCGAGCCCCTGAGCGATGTGTCCTTATGCTTCCTGTCTATAAAGACAGCATTTTTACTCGCCATTACTTGGGGACTACGCACTTCTGTGGCTCCCTCGTGTCATGAGTTATCCCCGGAGATGGCTAGCATATTCTTGCACCCTAAGCCGGACTACGTCCCGTAGGTGCCTTACGTCGTCCCATGTCCCTTTAGGTTTCAGGCGTTCTTCCTCCCAAATTTGAGTCCTCTGTGCAGGAGCTCCTCCATAATATTTGCCTGGTGCGAGCCCTGGGCTTTTATGTCAGTCGCATGGCTCAGCTCTGAGCTCGAACCAGCTTTTGTATGCTACAGTCCACACAGGAAGGGCTCTACTGCTAACATGCAGTCAGTGGGCAGATGGATTGTGGATGCTATCGCCTCTGCTTCTGTGTCCTCCCAGTCCCCTTGGGGTCAGGGCATTCCATGAGAGGTGTGGTGGCTTCTAAGGCCTCGTCATCTGGTATTTCTATCCAGGACTTTGTAACGCTGCAGGATGGTCTACGCCCTTGACTGTAGTCCGGTCCTACAGTTGGATCTGGATGATTCTCCGGGCTCTGCGGTTCTTCGGGGTGCTGTCACTGAAGACACTGTCAGTCCGGGGGTGCTTGGCATGTTTTGACACTCGTTCCCCATAGCGTTTGGACGCAGCTCGAGTTCCTGAAGGGGAACGTCTCAGGTTACCTATGCAACCAAGGTTCCCTGAGGGAGCTTGACGCTGCGTCGCTAGGCCATTCCGCCCACGTTCTGACGGAGCTTACTGTACCTCAAAGCTGGTTGCCATCTCCATCGCTGGCTCGTATATAATGCACACTTTCGGGTGCAACATCGCGCTCGGATGGCGTCACACCTGTCAGTTGGACGAGATTTGACACATAATTCAGAGCCGGAAACGCAGCGAGCTTTCCCCCATATTGTTTGGATGCAGTGTTTCGTTCCCTCAGGGAACCTTGGTTACATATGTAACCTGATAAGTTTTTCACATCTCTAAACAGTATTGATGAAAATAGTTCAGCTTGAATTTGCGAATAAAAGATTTTGTTGTAAAAAATAAACAAATTATTCAAACAAGGTCCCTCACTTTAATTAGAACTATATAAATAAAAGAACTGTATAAAAAAAAACATTTTTGAAAGATTCATTATACTTATATATTATATTATAGATATAATTTCATCAGATTTAGAGAAAAAAGACATAACTTTATTAAGTGAAAAGATTTGAAACTCCTCTCCATGCGTTCAATTTATAAATCAGTGACATGTCATTATATTTTTGTATATGAAGACTTAAATCAAAAT
Source organism: Danionella dracula (assembly GCA_900490495.1). NCBI lineage: Eukaryota > Metazoa > Chordata > Actinopteri > Cypriniformes > Danionidae > Danionella > Danionella dracula. Next base: position 12,841,007 of record UELW01000111.1, read on the forward strand.
AAATCTCAGAGAAAAGCAAATTTATTATAATGTGGTGATTCTTATCTAGTTAAAAAGCTTTTACAGCTTTTGGAAGCTGGGTTCAGACCAATGACTGTATATACATTAACAGGTTCAGATGCTCGGATCCTGTGTTTTTGCCAAGACAAAAACCTGGTAAAATGTGCCAAAGCTTCGGTCACGTCACAAGTGTTTCGAAACATCTGAAGCTTATTTTGGTCAAAGTCACATGACTTGGTGGTTTTAATGAAGCTCTGCAGCTATGGAGTGGCAGAATGATGTACATACTCTAACAATCATCAAACACAGTGTGCATATATCAGCTCAGCTCTAATCATCACAATGTGTGAAAACTGATCTGTGTGACTTTACTTGGTTGTGTTAATTGTGCAAACCTAAGAAATAAAACAACATTACCAAACTTTAACAAACAAACAAAAAAAAAAAGAGGCAACCACTCTCACCATTTCAAGAGTGTGCCTTTTTTCTGCATCTAACAAAAAGTCTACATCTTTTTAAAGCGAGGAACTGTCAGACTATGGCTGGACTACAGTACATGAAAAATAATCTCCAATGTTTCCTTCTTCGCTACTGTGTGTACGTCTGTGACTGAATTCACTCACACAAGTATAATCTCTAAACCTGTACATTGTCCCTTTTCCATCTTATCTTCCAAATAAAGATAAAGCAACATGTTTTAAAGCGAGAAACTGTCATACTATGGATAGACTACAAGAGGATTCATCCAGCTTCTTTGGCGCTGTCTTCTACTCTCAAGTGTTAGCTGGTAGAAAACTGGGTGTGCATCTGTGAGAATAAGAAACTAATTCACACCTTAAGAGAACATGAGTAGATCTCCAGTGTCCACAATATACTACACAATATACAGTGATGGCTCTTATTTTCTACCAGTGAACTCAATAAAACAACAAAATATGATTTGGGTTCATTATTGGGTTCATAAATTAAAAATTACTCAAAGAGAATATGTTTTGCCAGGATTTTTTTTGCTTTATTAACTACCACCTAACATCCAAAAGCCATGTTTTGCACCTTCAAACATGACCCTAAAAACCAAATAAAACAGGTTGGCACAAACATGAAGCACATAAAGGGAACACATGGAGGAGATTCATAGCTGTATAAAGACCTTAATTGTGTTATTTAGTTTTTTACAAAGACAAGACCAAACGACTCATTAGCTCTCAATCCTCTCTTTAAGAATAGCGTCTTTGTGTAAGTGAAAAGTGTTTTATGGGCACAACTAATTAAAACTATGGAATTTGGAGTCAAATAAGAGTTAATCTCTTATTTTTACTATATTTTTCTTTAAGGAAAAGAAAAGAAAGAAGATTCAAATGTTAACAAGCACATGACTTTTTGCATATATGATTAGTAGATGGTTAAAATGTGCAAAACAGTATGAGTGAATATGGATGGCTGGCTGGCTGTGTCAGATAACTGAAAGCATGAATGAAAAAACAGACGGATGAATTAATAAACAAAATTCTGTGAATTATAATACATATAAACAATTAATGAGAATGCATGATTAGTTGCATGAATAATGAATAATGTACGAGTAACATCTCTGTCTTTGTGAGGAAGAGTCTAGATATGAGCATGACTACTGAGAGTGATGGAGCAAACGAAAGCTTGAGCTCAAACCATGCGTTTCTTTTCAATCACTGCAAATCCTGATTGTTTTCCATGAAAACATGGAACAGTTCTCCCACAGTTCTCTAATAATTGTTTTCATTGCTTACTCCTCCTGTTCTTTACTGTCATACAAACGGAGGGTTCAATCAGCCCTCAGCCAAACAGGCCTGCTCGCAAACCCAGTCTGAAGAGGTGATGTAAGACGCTGCAGGGGGGAAACCTCTGCTCTGGAGCAGATAAGACTGAAGAGGGTGAATAACACAGGCCCACGGCTGCAGAAGGGTGCGAGGGGGAATCCCTGCTCCCAGATTAAATCCCACAAAACAGTTAATCTCCCCAGCCCTCAGGAAGCACACATACACACTAGATTAATCACACCGGAGGGTAGAACAGGGGAATTCTCTGACCCCATTAAGCTACAGGACGTGCTGGCTCTACTGCGAACACTGAGAGTCTATGTGATGTATGAAACAACGACTGAAGGGATGTCGTGATTAATTTTTTCTAGAGGAAGTTGAAATCTTCATTAAAGGAGAACATGGAGAAGAAAGTGGGAAATTGAGGGGAAGATCTATATTTGTGTAGTAAGGGCAGTGTTAACCATGAGAATTGATCATTTAAAGCACTTACCTTGAAACTGTGTGAATTTAATGGTTCCCATACGCTCTCCGTTTCTAAACATCACCTGACCCTAAGGAAACAAACAAAGGAGTAGCTTTAAAGAAGTTCTTGATAAGGTCTTTAGTTTGCTGATTGCTTGATTGCTTGCTGATCAATATCATAGCACGTTGTCCAAGTTCTAAAATTATTTTTTTTCATTGGCACTGCTGAAAACTTAAATCTGGCCCAGTTAACATACACACAAATTCATATATTAAAATAGTTATCTGTGCAATAATTTTGAGTTGTATTAAGAGTTAACAAAGAGGAAAATAGACACATAAATCAAAATCAGCAAAAATGCAAACCAAACCAAACTAAACTAAACCAGACTAAACCAAACTAAACCAAACTGAACCTGAACTGAACCAAACCAAATTTAAACTGTTTTAGAATTTAAAGAAAATAAAACAGTGGCAATAATCACAAGAAACCGATTTAAAATATGAAAGTATATAAACCATTTAAATACAATAGCAGTTTCATTTACTTCACAAAGATTAGGCCATCTAATGTTCCCTTTAAGGCGAGACGGAGCAATGTCTATCCAAAAAGTAGTGCTGTCTAAAAACAAATATTTAAAAAACATATATATATTTTTTATTTTTTTAGCTTATCTGATTGCATCTAATATCTCATTTAAGCTTGTAGTGAAATTGTTGGTTATAATGAGACAAACTGGTGCATAGCCTCAGCTGGTCTGCAGAACTGTCTTGATTGGTCATATTCCGCAGTAAAATAGCCAATTAAAGTAGAGCAAGCGATCATCATTTTGACCTTGATTATATATAGTGGCAAAAGAGCAAAACTGCCAGCCAAATTGGAGTAAAATATAAAAAAGGCTAATTATATAAGTTAACAACAAGTATTAATTCCAAGTAATTAACAAGCAACAGCAGTGGAAGTAAAATATCCTTTAGAGCATTGACTGAAAGCGATTCACAAGGTCAAATATGAATCAGCTGCATCTAATAACAGACAGCTACTGTAAATAGTATTAACATGAATATATTTCATAAAAAGCTACATCAACAGATCAAAAAGAAACATGCAAATGTGGTTTTCCTTCTGTCTGCCCCAGAGCTACCTAATGAGCCATTTAAAAGGATTTGCGATCACTCTGCCCAATAAAATAACAGGTGAGACACGCGCAGACTTTCCATGACAATAATTAGAAGCCTGTTAAAAGCATGGGAGGCAACTGTGAAAATATCCAATATCTACAACGTCTTTCTTTGATGTGCAGAGCAGCCTGTGGTCCCAGTGCACTAGCTAGCTTTGTTTAGCTCCAATGACGTGGGTGAGCTAGATAAACGTTCGCCTTTAGAAAACACACTATAGCAGAGGCTTAGATTTATCTGTGCAAACAATATCTAAGTCAACGGCGCTCTGATGAAAGTTTCAGACTCTGAAACTCCAATAGTGGTTGGAATACATATATTGGCATTAAAGCCTTATTTTACTCATAACCCCTACAGGATTCATGTTAGTTGGGGGACAAACTTTCTTTCAAAAAGACATTTTTATATATATTTTTCTGAATATTTGTTGAATGGATAGATGTTATTCCTTAGATGCGACAGACTTAAATGAACATTACAAAATTACTACTACTACTACTACTACTACTACTACTACTAATAATAATAATAATAAATATAAACATTTATTTTTCTTAATGAGGACTTAAGAAAAATAAAGTGTACCATTCCTTTATCAGCATGTCAGTGTGGGTTTGCTTGTGCACAGAGGTGTGGACAAGGTGGGCACAGGGGCAAGAACCTCTGTGGGTGAAGGTGATGAAGTTGAAAAAAATATATAATGATATCACAACAAGCCAAACAGAAATGTCTTCTAGAATTTGTTTTTGTTAAGCTCTGAAATATATCTTTAATGAACATCCAGTGGCTATCAACCATGGAGGAGAAAGTGAGATTGTCTCAGACTCTTTCCATGACTCGAGTGAGCTAGAGTATGAATTAAAGCCAATCAAAAAACCCAGCACAGACGTTTGAAGAGGAATGAAGTGTGAAATCAAAGTTATCTCTACTGAGCTTATCCAATGGGTTTATGTGGGATTTTCAAAGAAACACTATTATATATTTATTTATTTTTCATATCTAATCTTCTGGCATTCCTGTTCCCTTTGTGAGGTCCCTTTGATGAGGAACTAATACATTTTTTGCCACTTATTACAGTACATGTGAAGTGGTTTCTTCATCCAGGAATGTAGGTTATACTACTATAATTATTATATTTTATTTTCATCCAATGTTGTGTTATTTATGGTACTTAACTACTTCAACAACAAATTAAAGTGAAATGCAGGTATTTTACAGAAACCATGTCAACTTTTAATGTAAACTAGGAGTAATTTCTTTTTAGTGAACAAAAATGTAATTAATAACAGAAACATATATTTAACAAGTAGAACTCAAACCATTTTTGGTAGTGGTAATAAAATAGCCAAGAGTTTGAATATTGCATGAGTAAACTGCAACTAAGTGCTTACCCCTTTTACAGTGATTAGATCTTTGATGCTCAAAACTATATATTTTTATAAACTGTTCTTTTCTTTTCTAACTTTCTAAATGTGTCATATGGGTCACTTCATTGATTGATCCTAGCTTCAAGCTTTATTTATGTTGAGAATATTATAATTAATAGTAATCCATTATTATTGATTCATAATATTCTCCATATTGAACTAATAACCTACCAAATATGGACGATTCGTTTAATTTTGCTTGTTTATGGGTGTACCGATCCAGCTTGATATAATTTGGTGTAGAATATTAAACAAAATGTTACATATTTGTTCCGTCGATGCAAAAACAATGTTTTGTTTGTCTTTCTCTTCACATTTTCACAGCTCTTCAAGCTGTATTTCTATTTTATTCCTATTGTTTGTTTTTCTTCCCTCTCCATTTTGCTTCTCCTCAAGTCCCACGCCACATGCATTGTTTGTTAGCAGTCTGGGCAACCATGAACTGGTATACACAACAGAGAAAACAGCGAGCTGGGGAACTATGCTAAAACCCAAAACGCACATTAACCCCAATCAGTTTTTTCAACCAGCAGAGTGTACTCAAAAGCAAATAACTCATGTTCCATGTCTAGAGACAGTTTGGTTCACTTCAGTCTTTAGGTTTGCTAACTTCCCTTCAATTGGCGGGCCGTGATTCTCTCTTCTAGCAGGCTGCAGTAGTGTGTTCACATAAACAAACACACACTCAGGGATGTCTGCAGACAGGACACACTCTGCATACTAAATGTTCCCATCACCTTATAGCCATGTCTTATTCTTTCAGTGACAGCATGTGTTTAGTGTTCTCTGCCTACGATTTTAAGTTACATAAACAATTAAACTGCTCTCAAGCCTTATTTTGCAAATAGCAGCACTTTTTGGACAAGAGTGATCCATGTAACTTCTCAGACTTAGAAAAAGCTTTCCAGCTATAAAGATCTCAGTAATCAGGGAAAAAGTTTTACCACACGTACCGTCACTCCAAAGAAGTTGGTTTCATTCATGACATCAAGGACCATCTTTCCCACCTCGCGGTCGTCCACGGTGAAGTTGTGGTACATGTCATGCCTCTCTTTATGTCTCAGAAGCTCCATGACACGAGTAAGGGTCTTTGCGATCACCCAGATGCCATCGTAGGCAAAGCCATGGAACTTGCTGGTTTCAACTCCTTTCTGTTCCCGCTCCCGGTTGTACTCCCGTTCATACTCTTGTGGTGTCTGGCAAAAGAAAACATAAGCTTTCATGCACATCAAAGATCAACTTAATTTATTTACATTTACCTAAGCCAAAATCAATAGGTTCCTAAATCACTGTTATATGTACAGTGGTTTTAACAATCTAATTTACACTCAAATTGACATCTTAGGGTACTTTCATATAGAGTCAAATGGATCTCAAAAATATTATATTTCATGCAATTAAATGTGAAAATAAAAAGCCAAATACAAATGTACACATTTCGTTTTATACATTCAAAACTAATTTAATCCATTTTCAGGGGGGAACCTATATAGGGAATTATAGGATATTTGCTGAATGTGATATTACCAAACTGGAACGCAGTTATTTGCTTCCTGATGCCAGCATTCTCCATGGGTCACAGAAAAGCATTGGTTGTTTTTGGGTTCATCAATGACGCACATCAATCAATAATTCTCAGTTTTGGTAGCTCTAAAAAGAACAGTAAATGACTCACCTGAACTTACTACCTGTGCAGATGCAATACCCTATTCATGCCCATATATAGTTTCCCTAAATTAATTAGAAAATGTCCAGGGACTTGGATTCAGTTAATTCTTGAATTGGGGGGACATTCGAATAGTCATTTAAAAAGCATGAACTTTGTGAAATATATATTTTCAACTGGTCATGGATTTGCAACCAGTCACCTGACTTTAAGGGGCCTTTCAGATTGGAAACGTCTAAAATGTTCCGTTAATGAAAACGTTCACTCCCTCTCCTCAATCCCCCACAGTTTTATGTATATATGTTATTTTTCCAAACTGTTTCGGAGACGCTTACGTACGTCCTGTCGAGCTGAGAGACTGGATGCTGGATGAACCGTTTCAGAGACTACCTCTGGAAGCGTTTTCGGAAACGGTTTATGCAAACAAAAGAATCGCTTATACACACGCTACAGTGAACCGTTATCAGAGTTTTTGGAAACGGAATACAAATGCCTGTCTGAAAGTGAAAGGCCCCTAACCCACTCTACTTGTACACATTTGAGTCATAAGTGTAACACAGAGCTGCTGCTGTTGTTCTTGAATCAGAATGCTTCCGACTCAACCAGATCAACACTGTGCTGGGTTTTTTTTAATTGATTTTTCTTTCACTTAAATTTTAAAACAAACTTTTGTCAATGTCAACAGAATGGCTTGCAACTTTCATTGAAGTTTATGCAAGGGTCTTCTCCTCAAATTCAGCAATAGCAGTGAACACCATTTTAATGGCTAGGGTAAGAGTCATTGCCCCTTTTCTCTTGCATCTACCCCATCTGAGACACATTAGAGGCAAGTACTGACTACGATATAAAAGGCTGTGTTATGTAAAGGTAAGAGAAAAACAAATAAACCAATACATTATGTTCAGTAAAGATAACAACAAACACATGCCTTTCTTTATCTCTTCAGTGCCAGACTCATTCTAGAGCAGGGCTCTCAAATCAGTTCCTGGAGTACCAGTTTCACCTCAAAATTCATACTACACAAACTATTCCACTAATTAATATCTTCTTGGTTTGTTTGAAGCTATGGATGTGTCTATTGAAACAGGGTTGGAGCAAAAAACATTAGAGGTTGTGGCCATTAACTTTGAGACTCCTGCCCTAATGTCTCAAACTCTAGTTTATATAAAATATTTACCAGTACATATTTATAAGTCATTTCCACAATCTTACCAGTACACAAGCACAACCATGGCCCGACTCAATAAACGTATAATTGGCTGAGAATATGTTGCATGATTAAATGGACTTAAACTGAGCTTAAATTTTCAAGAGATGATGGAATAGACAGATAAATGCTTGTTTAGATGAATTTAATCACTCTTTAATAGAATGTTAAAATTCAACAGCAAAAATTGAGTTGTGTAATGCTAACACAGAAGTTAACATAGAACACAGACTGTTAAAATACTGAAAGCTAAAATAAATATAATTTTCTAGCCTAACAATGAAACATTCTGGACAGTTGACAGTGCGTGCCTGCCTGCATGTGTGTGTGTGTGTGTGTGTGTGGGGGGGGGGTGCACATATGTGCTGTTTGTGTATGATTTATGTGTGTGATATGTGTTAAGCTGGTCTTCTTTGTTCAGTTTATTCTGTTTATGTGGTGCATGGTGAACAGTTTTGCTCACTTGACCTCCGGCAGGTTCAGTGGGAGTAAATAACAAGTTAATGGGCTATTCAAAGCATGGGTTCATCCATTGCCACTACAAAATAGACTGTGAGTAAACAACTACTAATTATCTAATAGTAGCTAATTTAGTTGGTGCACAAATCAACACCAAAACCACATTTTAGACTTCATTAAAAAAATGAAACTGGTCATGAATCATAAGCTAGAGGGCATATTCTCATTAATAAGCATTTCATACAAGAAGTTGCAAAACTTACTGCACATACATAAAGAATCGTCACCAAACAACAAAGCTAGCTAATATCCAGGTTTAAGTTGGTCTTTTCAAAAGGGAATACTCAAGACAGAAACAACTGAAAGTGAGCTTCAGTCACTAAAACCTGCAATCCATCATTTTCCTCCCATTGCAGAGTTTTCTATGAGAAAACTTTATAACCCCTGAGACCCAACTGCATTGCAGATACTCACTCTGCCTGAGATTCCTTTAATCTGTTTGGCACTGAGGGGCTCAAAATCCACGCTGATGTAGCCCTCCATAGCAGTCAGTAGCTTTTTTGTGGTGCAGTTAGTGGAGTTTGCCTGCTCCCACCAGTTCCCCTGGTACCATCCTGGGATGATCCACTGGTATTTGCTGCCATACATATTCTGGTTATAAGCCTGGAGCACACACAAAGGGCCAGTGACTTAGCCATTGTACTATGTTTAGTACTTGCCTAAAAAGGGAGCGGATTTCATGAGATATGTTTTGAGCAGCTGAACTTACACAGCAGAAGACTTTAGCAGCTAGATTCTCATCAAACTGCCCGATGATGATGCGGACATCATTATCCTGAAAAGAAAAACCATATTAATATTTAAATGAAAAGCCCATTGACAAATAATAGCAATAGCATCTAAACATTAAATAAAAACAGGCACTTACTGATGAAAAAATACTTAGAAAAGACATACTTGTGCGTTTCATTGATCCTTTGTGTTTAAATGGTTAAACTGATCTTTTTTCACCTTGTGGTTAGGTCATCATAATGTCATCATAATAACATCACATTCTTATTTGTTATCAGCACCGCAGACAGAGCAAACTTAGATACTTAATGAGAACATCCATCCATCCATTTTCATGTCGGCTTTTTCCCTTTTGGGGTCGCCACAGCGTAATGAACCGCAAACTCCTATGGCACATGTTTTATGCGGCGGATGCCCTTCCAGCCGCAACCCATCGCTGGGAAATATTGAGAACATGTGATGCTGGAATATGAAATCAGGCTACACTTTACATTCTTAAATGATTGCTTGTTTAATCCAGTTGATTTTGTACAACAGAGTATAGATTGGAAACGATAGATTTCAAGAACATCCTATTTGTACATTCGTACATTCTGTCAAAATGTATTCGTATAGCACTTTTTTTTTTACAGTTGCTTCAACCCAACTTCACAAACAAGGGCTAAGAATCAATTATTGTTAAGATTCATATTAGATCGTTTATCTGGAGAATAGACTATGCACAAGAGCAATGGATTACCACTTGAATTTAGGATATATAATTGTAACTGTTTTGTAATCTAGCCACAGGGGTTTCTAGCCAGTGACTTCTGTGCCGGTCCCAAGCCCGGATAAATAGAGAGGGTTGCGTCAGGAAGAGCATCCGGCGTAAAACATGCCAAACCAATATGCAAGTCATCAATCCTATTTCCATACCGGATCGGTCGAGGCCCGGGTTAACAACGACCGCAACCGGTGCTGTTGACCTACAGGGTGCCGGTGGAAATTGGACTACTGTTGGTCAAAGAAGGAGAGGAGGGAGAAGGATTCATAGGCAGAGAGAGAAGAGGAAAGGCAAGAGTATAGGTCTGAGAATAGGGACTCTCAACGTTGGTACAATGACCGGGAAAGGTAGAGAGCTGGCGGACATGATGGAAAGAAGAAAGGTAGATATTCTGTGTGTGCAGGAGACCAGGTGGAAGGGTAGCAAAGGGCGTAGTATTGGAGGGGGATACAAACTGTTTTACTATGGTGAGGATAGGAAGAGAAATGGGGTAGGAATGATCCTGAAGGAGGAGCTTGTGAAGAATGTTTTAGAGGTGAAAAGAGTGTCTGACAGGGTGATCAGTTTGAAGTTAGAGATTGAAGGGGTGATGTTGAATGTAGTGAGTGGTTATGCTCCACAATTAGGCTGTAATCTGGAAGAAAAGGAGAGATTCTGGAGTGAGTTAGATGAGGAGATGAGAGTATTCCCAGAGGGGAGAGAGTAGTGGTGGGAGCAGACTTCAACGGTCATGTGGGCGAGGGCAACAGAGGTGATGAGGAAGTGATGGGCAGGTTTGGTGTTAAGGAAAGGAACCCAGAAGGACAGATGGTGGTGGACTTTGCCAAGAGGATGGAAATGGCTGTAGTTAACACTTATTTCCAGAAGAGGGAGGAACATAGAGTTACCTACAAGAGTGGTGGTAGGAGTACGCAGGTGGACTACATCCTATGTAGACGAGCCAATCTGAGAAAGATCACTGACTGAAAAGTAGTGGTAGGAGAGAGTGTAGCCAGACAGCATCGGATGGTGATGTGTAGGATGTTTCTGGTGGTCAGGAAGAAGAGGGGAGGAAAGATGGAAAAGAAGACCAAGTGGTGGAAGTTGAAAAAGGAAGACGGTTGTGAGGAATTCAGACAGAAGCTGAGACAGGCGTTGGGTGGTCAGGAAGAGCTTCCAGAGGACTGGAAACTACAGCAGAAGTGATCAGGGAGACAGGTAGGAAGGTTCTAGGTAGGAAAAAGGAAAGAAGATAAGGAAACATGGTTGTGGAATGAGGAAGTACAGGACATCATCCAGAGGAAGAGGCTAGGTAAAATGAAGTGGGACATTGAAAGGACTGAAGAAAGTAGACAGGACTACAAGGAATCACAGCGCAGGGTGAAGAGGGAGGTGGCAAAGGCCAAACAGAAGGCATATGATGAGTTGTTTGCCAGGTTAGACATGAGGGAAGGTGAGAAGGAATTGTACAGATTAGCGAGACAGAGAGACAGAGATGGGAAGGATGTGCAACAGATAAGGGTGATTAAAGATAGAGATGGAAGGGTTCTTACAAGTGAGGAGAGTGTGCAGAGAAGATGGAAGGAGTATTTTGAGGAGTTGATGAATGAGGAGAATGAGAGGGAAAGAAGGGGGGAAGAGGTGAACATTGTAGAGCAGGAAGTTGAAAAGATTAGAAAGGATGAGGTGAGGAAGGCTCTGAGAAGAACGAAGAGTGGAAAGGCTGTTGGTCCAGATGACATCCCTGTGGAGGTGTGGAAGTGTCTAGGAGAGACAGCAGTGGAGTTCCATTCATTCATTCATCTTCATGTCGGCTTCTTCCCTTTCGGGGTCGCCACAGCGGAATGAACCGTCAACTCTCTGGCATGTGTTTTACGCGGCGGATGCCCTTCCAGCCGCAACCCATCGCTGGGAGAGTGAGAAGATGCCTGAGGAATGGAGGAGAAGTGTCCTAGTGCCAATCTTTAAGAACAAGGGTGATGTGCAGAGTTGTAACAACTACAGAGGTATAAAGTTGATGAGCCACACAATGAAACTCTGGGAAAGAGTAGTGGAAGCTAGGCTATGAAGGGAAGTGGATATTTGCGAGCAGCAGTATGGCTTCATGCCCAGGAAGAGCACTACTGATGCAATTTTTGCTCTGAGAATGCTGATGGAGAAGTACAGAGATGGTCAGAAGGAGCTGCACTGCGTCTTTGTGGACTTAGAGAAAGCGTATGACAGGGTGCCGAGAGAGGAGCTATGGTCCTGTATGAGGATGTCAGGAGTGGCAGAGAAGTACGTCAGAGTAGTTCAGGATATGTATGAGAGGAGTATGACAACAGTGAGATGTGCTGCAGGTCAGACGGAGGAGTTCAAGGTGGAGGTGGGGCTACATCAAGGATCGGCTTTGAGTCCCTTCTTGTTTGCTATGGTGATGGACAGGTTGACAGATGAGGTCAGACAGGAATCTCCATGGACAATGATGTTTGCAGATGACATTGTAATCTGTAGTGAGAGTAGAGAGCAGGTGGAGGGACACCTGGAAAGTTGGAGGTCTTCTCTAGAAAGAAGAGGAATGAAAGTCAGTCGTAGTAAGACAGAATACATGTGTTTGAACGAGAGGGAGGGAAGCAGGACAGTGAGGTTACAGGGGGCTGAGGTCAAGAAGGTGGAGGAGTTTAGGTATTTGGGGTCAACAGTCCAGTGCGACGGGGAGTGTGGAAAAGAGGTGAAGAGGCGAGTGCAGGCAGGTAGGAGTGGGTGGAGAAAAGTGTCAGGGGTGTTGTGTGACAGAAGAGTGTCAGCAAGAATCAAAGGAAAGGTGTACAGAACAGTAGTGAGACCAGCTATGATGTATGGGTTAAAGACTGTAGCAGTGAGGAAGAGACACGAGGCAGAGATGGAAGTAGCAGAGATGAGGATGTTGAGGTTCAGTTTAGGAGTGACAAGGATGAACAAGATTAGGAACGAGCTTATCAGAGGAACAGCTCAGGTTGGTTGTTTTGGAGAAAAGGTCAGAGAAGCCAGATTGAGATGGTTTGGACATGTGCAGAGAAGGGATAGTAGTTATATTGGTAGAAGGATATTGGAGATGGAGTTGCCAGGCAAGAGGGCAAGAGGAAGACCAAAGACAAGTTATATGGGTGTGCTGAAGGAGGACATGAAGGTAATTGGTGCAAGAGTAGAGGATACTGAGGCCAGAGTTAGGTGGAAACAGATGATTTGCTGTGGCGACCCCTAAACTGGGAACAGCCGAAAGAAGAAGAAGAATTGTAATTGTTTTGTCTTTAACTTTAGCTTTTAAAGAAAAAAAAACTATTTGACTGCCTTGATCTCTGATTTGTTTGGAGGATGTTATGACAAAATGTTGACATATAATTTGCATTTGTTTTATTTTGTTGCTGTCACGTGGTGTGGTTGCAAAACTCATATGCAGAGCAGCCAAGGATAAAAGAAAATTACTTTATTTACAAAACTCTAAATAAAGAGAACAGAAATTACCCAAAAGTGGGGAAACCCACATAACTAAACTTTCTAAATACAGAACAAAAAATCATGATAGGAAAAGGTTTGAAAAGAAGATCATCATAACTCTAACAACAAACAGTAAACTACAGAGTTCCAACATACAACTTAAAGGACACAGAGGATGATGTTGACTAATTCAGCAACCAAGAACTAAAGCAAAAGAAGACATTATAAAGGGACAAAGACTTAACTCTTGATCAGCAACTAGAGCTAACTAGAGAGGGTTCAAACCTAATTAAGACAAAGACCGACAAAAGAGAGTAAAATTAAGAAAGAAAATACCCTAAGATATGACTGTGCATTCACCTTCATATATTGAATTTTTTTTTGAGAAAGTAACCATTTGAGAAAGATAAGAAACTGCCTTGTACATTTCCAAGGACTTTGAAAAGAGTCTATGTAGTCAGCCAAATGCTCAGTAGGTCGCATATTCACAGAACACTGTTGTGTCTGTTTTTGTAAGCTTTATTAAAAAGCTTTTTAAATTAAGATTTGTTTTTGCTGGATTGCTTATGTTCCACTTTGAAATAGCATTGATTTTAAAACTGAAATCTCTGAAAAAATGTTTAATAAAATTATTAAATCAAATCTCTGCTTTTTATTGCAATGTTAAGGTAAAAAGTGGTTCTAATATTTTGTTGTCCCATGATTTTGCAAATCCTTAATTTCATAAAGGTATGATGAAGTGGGTGGGGATATACATACTCATAGACATGCTGTGTCTTTTTAAATAACTAAAACAAGATAATTATAACACTTTTCAGGCTTCAAGAAGCATTAAACAGACAATAACTTGGGTGTACTTTTAGGAATGTTTGCAATAATTTTTTTCAGGAACCTCAGCTGCAGAAGCATTTTGGCTTTCACAGGAGCAAAATGTTCATTTCTGCTGCTGATTGTTCCAGAGCAACAAATATATATTATATAATCCAATGCCAATGCTGACGAATGTCTAAAGTTCAAATCAAATTCTAGCCATGTTTCACATAAAGCACTTTCAACCAGCTCACCGTTCCAGAATAAAAAAGGAAACATTATGACCAGATTCACTTTAGTCGTAAAGTAGCCATGTAAACAAAGATACTGATTAAACCACATACCAGCTTAGAAATGTATTTAATGTTCTGCGAGAGGAAAAATTATCTGCTATATCCTGGGCGGCCTCTCGGGTCTCACAAAATGTTCATCAGATTTCAGTCTTACTGGAAGTAGCCAGTAATTGAGGCGTTTTTATGAACACCAAAGTCATTCATGCTGCTCATCGCAAATGCTGTTTTCTTCTGCGTATGTGGTGCAAATGACTTTATATCCTGAAGGAGGGAAAGATCTTCATCTGAAACGGCATTCTTTGTACGTGATGGAGTGAGTAAATAATTCAGCCCACTCTAGTATTGTTTCCAGCTCGTTCAGTTTTGCCTCAGTGAGAATCAATCCATCACTAGACTAGGATCTGTCTGTATTGGGCCATCAACACCACAAAGCATAGACACAATCCATGAAATCAACTAAATGCATGTCATCAAGGCCATGTCGAGACTAGAGTATTCTTCTATGGTTCATAAGCTACCCTTATCCTTCTGGGGTGATGGATGTATTAGCAATCTAATTCATCCTCATAATTATAACGCATTTGATGCAATTTGATGCAATGTTCCTGCTCTATACAGTATATGTTCACAATATATTCAGTCATTTCAAGTCAATAAACCTCAAAAGTACTTAAGGTAAGGTAACAAATCATTAAAGACATGTACAATATGAACATAAATAAATTAAAATAAATGCTGTATTGAATACTTAGGGTATTTAAGGCTCAAATAATTTAAAAATAACCTCTCAGAATAACACTGTAAGTGAAAATTTTGATAATAAAATTGATAGATTAAAACTTAAGATATGAAAAAGTGCTCAAATGCTTTCCTATTTCCGTTTAATATATATATATATATATATATATATATATATATATATATATATATATATATATATATATGTCTTATTCACTGAATGAATGAAACTTAACCTTTGTGGGGTATTCCCATTTTAAAAACAATTAAAAATCTAAATTTTACTCCATTACACATTAACATATATGACTTATCTCAAATTCAAACAATATAGAGAACATATCTTGAATTATTGCAAGCAGTCCCTACTAGAAAAGAATATACACTTGTAACATCTTTTTTCTTGTAAAAATTAGAAACGGGTCAAAAATGACTTTAGATAATAGGATCTTAAGAACAACTTAAATTTGACCTTTTGCACTTTCTGTGGTAAACAGTCCTTTGGTGGATAAGAAAGTATCAATTTAAACAGCAATGTTTTTAAGGCAATATATCTGTTCTAAAAAATGTATTACAATAACAATGAATGCAGCGAAAAGATTAGTTACAAAACAATGCTGAAATTGAAAACTCTTCTGTATGACAAAAAGTATGTATATCAAAGTTCCTTTGATAATAATTTTATGACTGTATGACTTTAAAAGCTATATTGATAATGACAATATAATCTTATAATTCTAAGTAAACAAGTTCCTCTTGCAATTAGATTACATTAAGAACACCTTTAGAGTCTTGGTTATTTTCAGTTTCTAAAGGGTCTAGCTTCATATTTAATTTTGCTGTATAAAATGAAATAACTTCAAAGCTGAATATCTCATAACCTCTTGAGACGCAGATTATAATAATTAGAATACCTTATAATTCCAAGAGGAAGAACCATGAATTAAGATTTCAGGAGGGAGTCAAATGGAGATCCAGTCTCCAGAGCCCTATCCATCAAAGGATGGGTCAGAAATTTCAAGATATTGAAATGTTCACAGATGACTTGAAGAACTCATTTTTCAACGTGTTTATTTGCTTTTTATCATCTCAGAATGTCATCCTAGTACACATGGCCATGGGAAAAGCATTTAGCATGCACGACTAATGAGCTGTTCAAGACAAAACATCAAGTCCAGACTGAACTGAAAATAATGACTCCTGTGGGTGGGCTACTGATTTGTAAGCAGCTCAGGAAACTAGAGTTTACAGGTACGATCACAGTGGATTCATTAAAACCTTCATTCAAATGAATTACATGTTTTGTAGTTTTCTTAAAACCACCTTGGGAACTCAAACAAATGGCAATACACCTGCTGAGATATTAAAGCTACATATTGTTGAGAAGCTGCTGCATCCCTTTTCAAGCCTGAACATTTGGGTCAGGTGCTTCAAGCTCCTCAATCAGCTGCCATTTATAAAGCCTGGACATTTAACCTGAATCCCACCAGCTGTATAAGTGTCTCCAGCTGTCCTGCCTTCCTGGCACACACCAGGTTCTTAGAGGCAGGCCAAAGAGAGGCTGCGTCCTTGCCAAGCTGCCCTGAGACTTCGGTCACAGCTTGTTTTGCTCTTATACAAACTATGGTTTAAGGACTTTTCCACATTTGCATAATGAACAGTTGATTTGTTGGAGTTTAACGTATGTTGACATCCAAAAACTAGCTTTCTAGTCAAATATAATGGTTTTATGTGCACTTTTTCATGTTTTTTTACAGCGCTGTGTTCCAAATGGAAGTTATTGCAGGGGTAAATAGGAGAGCCTGGAGCTCCCATTTCCTTCCACTTGAGCTCCAGCTCTCTTTAGCTTGAAGATTGACCGACTTGGGGTTAGTGGATGTTGTTAAAATGGGAAGGATTCGGACATTTTAAGTGATTGACTGTGACAGTTTACTGTACTATGCTGATGAAATACGGACACCATCAAAGACACCTGCTGTTGTACCCAAAATTCAGAACTTCAGTTTCTTCCTTTTAATTGTTCTAAGGCTCAGTTCAGCCGCTTGAACTGCTAAAGGTGGGATTTGAGAAAATGGGGTGGATTTTTATTGGATAAAAAGCCAACAGCGATGCCATTCTGAAGCTTTCGGAACCTTTCTGAGAGTGTACATAAATGCGCAAAATTACATTCCTAATTTCTTTACTTTGCTCAGATCATATCCAACAGCGCAGCTCAAGAACAACTTCATAAACAGGATAACAAGCTCAGAAATCCTGTTTGTAATCAAATTAAACTTTTTGAGTGGTTACATAGATTAAATGTGAAAGTAATATTTGAATGACTAATTATTAAGAATAAATAGAATTTATACCTATTCCAAGAAATCCTCCCCAAAATTATCGCACAACATTTCTGAGTTACACACAGCAAGCGGTTTTTATAGTGTGATGAAACATTCTGACTGTGCAAAATGTCTAGAAATACTCCTTCGGCTTTCTTTGGCGATGGGAATTGAGTTGATGGAAGTTGCAAGTCAAGCAGGAAATAGAACTCATAATGGCTTCTGGGCAGAAAAAACGACTCAGCAAAAAACGGGAACCTAACATTTACACCTTTTTCAATAAATATAGAGTATAGAGAGTATCACTAGAAAACAATAAAACAAAAGACAGCCCCAAATGAATGTATTACTTGCTCACCTTAAGTTTCTTCACATTCACACAGGGATCATTAGAGAAACTCTCTGTGTCTGCAATCTGGATGTCTGCTTTCTCCAGCTCATTGGTCAAATCATTTCGAACCTGTCAAAGAGAGAGTGAGAAAGAGAGAGACTAAGAGGAGAACTCGGTATGAACAAGAATTGAATGAATGAAGCGTTTGTGAATGGTGAACCATACAGAAAAACAAAAAAACAAATCAAAGACAGCACTGCAGTACTCTAATAGATGTCTCAATCGAGTCTAATCTCATGCTGATAGGATATTCCTTCTGCATCGCAATCAGTTTTGCTCCCCCACAGACTTCCTCAATCCTTGTCCATGGATGCTTTTGAAAAAAGAACAATTTCCTTACAAACAAAACTTTCAACTCTTTCAATCCTGTGTAAAGATGTATGGTGTGAGAATGAAAGAATGTGCTACATACATGGCTTTGGTATATTGTGAGGGAAGAATGAAGAGGAACTGAAATGTTTGCTTGTAGAACTCCAAACCATAAAACATACCTAAACAATCTCTCAAACTAATGTAGTTTGATGGAATTGTTTATACAATTTAACAATTAAATATTTTAAATACAATGTGAACCTTATAGAACCCAGCTAACTTTGTACACTTAAGGAAATCTGTCCTTGACTACTTGTAATAGTACTCTTAAAAAATAAGATTGTACTGTTTAAAAAAGTTAAAATGATGAATTCTTTTTTTATTTTATTAAGTAAGATGTTCTCGGTCAGGGCATCCTTTTATATTGTGCTTTTACTTTCCGAAACAACATCTTGATGTATTTCTGTTCCAGACTGCATCTGGGGTAGTGCAAGAGTAACAGTGCACATTCGCCTGTGAAACTGCTTGTCTGCAGCCAGACTCTATTAAGATTTCTGTGCTTAGTGTTTAAAATAACACTTTATATTTAAATCAGCAAACAAAACTAATTTTGCACCACTTTTTCCTAAATGCATTTTGAAGTCTTTTGCCTGTTCATTTTTTTACAAGTTGTTTTTTAGATTGAATGACAGGAACAACAGCATCATCATCAGCAGCAGAAGTGTCTCCTCAGAGCTGCCAGGCCTGTGGATGATGAATGAACATCACCACTGCGGGTCACAGGCTTGTTGTGTCACTGTTTTATTCTCCCCTCTTTTCCTAAAGGCACAGCAGTGCATCATCAGACCCATGATCTGCACTGTGATTGGCTGTGCTGCGAGATTTATGGGTAGGTGTGTGAGTGTCGGCTAGGATCTTCGCTCTGATGCTGATGCCACGATGAGGCCTGACAGGGGACATTGGCCTCATAATCTGAGCTGCCACTGGCACGTCTGATCGGTATATGGACAGTAGCAATCCTGTAACTGCTCAGACACTAAAAAAGACTAGGCCTAGCCTGAACTGGCCATCGGGAGCACTTGGAGGATTCCCAGTGGCTTACCGTTTGATTTAGCCTGCTATCATCAAGCAAGGTAATTCTTTGTTTATGATAAAAAAAGTAAATCCAAGTCTATTGGTTTAGGGTCTTCCTTACAAGCGTGTCTCAGCCAAATTATTTAGATGTGACAATATCAGGTTTAAGAGAAAGTAGGTTATCAAAACTGCTTATTAAATTATTACATTTATTTATGTTTTATGTTAAAATGTTTTAGAATTATTATTAAATGCTTAATAAATATAAATATACCCATAATGTAGCTTCGTCGACTGGACATTCATGTACAAAAATGAATGAATTAAACTGGAAAATACAATCCTGATGATGAAATGAGATCTATTTCATTGTTCTACTTTTTGGCCAATTCCCAGTAGAAGCTTCAACAGATAGTCTGCTACCTAAACAATCAGTGGATAAAACAATCTTAAGAGTTTCCAATTCATTAAACCCTGGGTCCTCTTACAAGTGCAGACAAAAGATGAATCCATTGATGTGCACAAAATACATCTCCATGTTATCATAGTAGTTAAAATTAGTGTACAACTGCACCTGCGTTCAGATGTTAAAAATAACACAACTAGGCAAGATTATACAGGAATGTGCAGTAGCATGGTATACTCATGTCCTCCAGGAACAGCCAATGCCTCAAAAAGGTCAAAAACAACGCTGACCAAGAGTGAGATTCTGCCAATACACCGCTGTGGCTGGGGGGGATGGGTGCGTCTATTTTTAACATAGGTTTTAATGAGCATTCAAACCGAAAGAGACATGAACAGCAACAAAGCACAGCATAATGGCAAACCCATATGAGCTGATCTAGCACTGACCATGAGGCCCAGTTCGTGAAATAAGGATTGGGTGACTTGTGCTTGGATCATCTCCTTAGGGACTGTAATTAGCTCAGCTGAACCAGTCTATTGTGCTTGGTGTTGCTTGAATGTTTAATCAGTGATCAAACAAGCAGAAACTTCATTATACACACTCTCTCTCGCACGCAGACACATGCACACATGCACCTGAAAAGAACCCCATTACTGAAGCTGCTGGAGTGTGACCAATAGGTCACTAATGGAGCACCTTGGTGTAAAAGAGGACAGTGCATGTACAGATGAGAAACCATAGAGTGACCCGCTTTAAACACTCATATTCTCACTTTATTTTTACACTTAAAGAGAAGGAGGGAGAGACGATGATGCACGGGTCAGTGACGTAAATGACAGACATATTTTCCAAAATATAATTGAAAAGATTTGCGGAAAAAGCAACATGGAAAGAGAAAATAAATGATAGATGTATGTTTTGTATATTTGTCACTCTTCCCACTCAAAGTGTGTGCTCTGAAGGATTTTAATCCTCACTAGGGGCCATCTAGTATATTTCACAAACAAAAGATTATGTTACTTGTGACCAAAACTGGTTCTGAAATTATGAGAAATTTCCAGAGTAAAGGTTGTTAGACTTTCCCATCGATGGGTTGCGGCTGGAAGGGCATCCGCTGCATAAAAAAGATATGCCAGAGAGTTGGCGGTTCACTCCGCTGTGGCGACCCCGAAAGGGAAGAAAGCTGACATGAAGATGAATGAATGAATGAATGAAAGGCTGTTAGACAGGTCGCCATATATATATATATATATATTTTTTTTTTTTTTTTTTTTTTTTTTTTAGTATTTGTTTAAACATGGAATTGTTAAAAAAAATGCCAGCAACATTTTGCAACATTAATATTTGTAGAGAAAAAAATCTAGATAACAAAAAACTTAACTGCTCTCTATGTTCTGTCCAGTTGGAAGCTTTACCTCATATTTTAAGGCATTGTTTTTATACTAAAAGGTAATAGAAAAAACTTTCTATGTAACTATGTTACTACAAATATATTGTTAATTTTTTTAAGATCACATCAATCGTTGCAAGTTCAGCAACTGAAAACCTTGATTGTAGGTTGCTTCCAACTTGTCATGTGTTTGAGTAGTTTTAACTTTAATCTGTGACGTTCACAGCTCTTTATTTAATATATGTTGAAGAATATCTCTGGTTTAACTGCAATATTGTTGATGTTTCAGAAGCATGGGGCCTTCGATTCATCACTATCTAACTAAATGGACTGATAGACTGGCAATTTTTTTATAGTATTATATGTGACTATACGTTTTATTGTATTAACTACTTTTTAGATCTTCTCATTGTCAAAGTTGTCTGTTTATCCCTAATTTCTTCACTTTTTCTAATACCTTTTTATCCTGTGTATTATCTTTAATTTAGCTTTTTGTATAGGTCTTCATTTGTGTGTTCCTGTTTTCCTTCGCTTTCCAACATATGACTGGTAGCAGTCCTCATCTTTTGATTTGGATTTTTGTTCGGAGCACATGGCTCATTATATTTTTTGTCACTACATCCTTGTTACCCGGCCTGTTAATCGTGTTTCCCAAACTTAGTTTGCCCTCATTTAGTGTGATCATCTTTGCTTTAATGAGTCTCCTGTTTTGTCAGTTCCTCGCAGTGTCATTATTTCAAGATCTCTGTTCAAGTTATTTTGGGTGCTTTTTATTGTTCCTGTGAGTTCTGCTTAATAGTTTAGCTGTTTTGTTTTCAAGCGTTATATTATATTTTCCTCACGATTGGTATTTTGCGTTCATCCTTTTTTAGTTAATTGAATAAAAGCCATGTCATATTTGTTGTCCTGAGTGTGGGACTGCACATGCACCTTTTGATCTTGACAAACCTGTCTTTCACAGCCTACACATGTAGCATCCACAAACGTAGGATAACAGATGAGCAGAGACACCTAGGGATCCTAAGGACACAAGAAAAAGAACACTACGCTGCCTTTTTTTTTTTTTTACTTCAATTTAGATACAGGCTCATTAATGCTTATAGGAAAACACAGAGTCTAACCTCTCAACAGAGAGAATGCAAGCGGCATATTCTTGACCAAAAGACTGTGTTCATAGGTTTCCGAAGAGAGACAAAAAAGTGGAAGAAATCAATTATCATGTTCCTCTAACAAGCTATACCATGGTAAACTCGAAGAAACAGCGAGGTTGACGATGACAGGACAGCATTTATCTTTCGTTTTGGTTGTAGTAGCACTCTAATTACTATAAAAAGCCTCAGAGAGGTATGTGTCAATACAACTGAATTAATTTAAATTTTTACAGCATACAAATTGATTAATCTGAGCTTCAAACAACCTAGTTTAACCGCAACATGAAACTGCTGAGTCAGATGCATAGATCTCAAAGTAGCCGGATTTGCTAGCTCTAGCATAACCTCTGATTCATGAATGTTTAGTGATGATCCAGGCTTTCAATTCGTTACCTGAGGAATACTCTGAACTTTGACTAAATGGTTACCATGGAGAATTTTGTGTGTGAAAGTGACGTTAACATCTCACTGTCCCAGGAGGAAGTCAACTGTAGAGTACCTATGCTGGGGATTTTTAAATGGATTATGTTATCTCATCCTGTCCACTCAACATCTATCTAAGTTACCAAATATAAAACCCACTGTGGAATCATACTGTGTCTAGTCGAGCAAAATAGAAAATAAAACACATCCAAAAGCAGGAAATATTAATGCTCCAATTTCTCAGAAGCACTCGTCCAGACATTGGAGTTAATGAAAGCTGGCTGTGATTGTGGAAAGTAGTTATGTATTCTTTCAGAGTTAAACAGTGAAATTTGTTCAACAAAATATGTTTCATACAACAAATCATAATAAACGAATATATATATTTATATGTATTAGTAGTATTAGTGTAAGAGTAGCAGTTTACCACCCAATGATAAATAAAATCATTTAAAAAGTGACTGTGCTACACAAAATAGACATATGCTATTTTTGTTGGACTGTAATTCATGGCATTGATGCTGCGTGTTGCATTCCTTAAATTTTTTTTAAATTCCTAAGAATTGGTCAAGCTTTGTAGTTAAAAAAAGAAGATGTTTAACGCAACAGCAGTTAACAACCAAATTACCACTGCTGAAAATAATTAAAATAAGTCAATTTAGCTTCCACAAAATATTTTTATTTCTTCTTTAACCCTTTAAAAACCATCTGAAGCAGCTTTCATTGACAGGTATCTGTTCAATTTGTTAGCAAGATCTATAATTGATTTGTTATAACGTCATCGTTATAATAACTATTTGTATACTTTGACCCAAAGAGAGTGTGCTGTGTTGAGGTCACAATTGGCCATTTTTCATTTACACTCTGAAGTGTTCTTGTTAATGTCGCAATGCAATAAGTCGCTTTATTATATATCTTTCCCCACATATACACTCGTAAACACACTTTAAAATGTTTTCTCAACCATATAAAATAATAATCATTGGGAACACAAGTTACTCTGGAACTAGAGAGCAGAAGGGCAGAGGTGTGAAGGTATACACACAGTGAAAGTACACTATTATTAAAAATGAGCATCTCAAAAAACAAGCATGTTTACAGGTCAAATATATTTTTGTAGGTTTACATTTGCCAAATTTATGTAATTTATTAAAATAAGTATATTGTGTTTGTGGTTTAGGGAGGAAGGGAGATTTGTGCACTTTTGCCTATTTACTTAGTTATAAAGAAATTATTTTATATTCTTCAAGCTGAGCATGTAAGGACAAATGCCTTTTGAAATTACTCTGGTAGAATGTAAAAATAATATGGTATGCTCTGACAGATATAACAGGTTTAAAGGGTTAAAAACTAGCTCCAAAAAGTACCTCAGAGAAGCGCTGGACATCCTGTGTAAGAGTTCCCACTCTGCTCCAGTTGTAAAAATTCAGAAACTTCACCACTGCAGGGTTCACTGCATTGTCTGACGGGACTGTCCTGAAGAAATTAGGGTACTTTTTTCGATCTGCCAAGACAGGAGTTGTGGCCGCAAAAGAAAGCTGAAAGAGAAGAAAAAAAGAGGCCAATTACAACTTTTATTTTTTGATGTTATTCAGACAGTTCTCATCATACATATAAGCCCACACAAAGCTTTCATTTGCTTGTATTTGGAACACCTCCAAAATTAATACATGGTGGGACAACTGTGCTATTAGGTTGACCTGGGAATTTATTCTTCTGTGTTCATGCAGAAGTGTTAGTGAAAGTGTCCAGCGACAGAGAAGTCCTCTTCTACCCTTTATAAGCTGCAACAATTAAGGTGCAGGTTTTTTTTTTATATATCCTAAGCAATGTAAGCAAACTTAGAAGCTTTAGAACAGCAGTGAAATCACAACACAACACATAACAAGTGCATTTCAATACAGTATTTCAACCCGATTAACATCTCAATTTTATATAGCTGATTTCTTGCTTTTGTGAGCCAAAACAAACAGCACCACCGAAGACGCTTTGTTCTCTTCACTGTTAGAAATAATGTCTGCAGGCTTTGAAATATAGACATGCATTTTTTACAGCTTAACATTTTGAAGAAAAAAAAAAGCCCTCACTGACATATGTGAGATGTTTTGGTAGCAGAAAGATAAATATATTCAAACAAAGTTGTTTGAGTAATGTCTTTCAGGAGCTTTGAAGCGAATGTTCCACAGCCAAAAAACAAAGAGAAAAATATGCTCATAAATAGATGTTTCTATGCAGCATTGAAGGGTAACGTAAGGGTTAGAAAGGAAGCAAAGAACTGTCCTTTTTCTGAAAACCTCGTATTTAAATTCCACCCTACACTATGACATGAAAGAAGTGAGATAGTGCTCAGATTGAACTTTGCAGGTGTCCAGCTCAAAGCCTGTGTGCCTGCAGGAGTTTTCAGTGTAAGTGTGAATGAATCAACACACTGCCACGGCTCTATAAAAAGACAACTCTCACACCTTTCTGAGGAGCACATCATGCTAAAGGGGAGCCATGGTCAAATTCAACATGTTAGCTTTTAGATGGATGACAAGATTGGGAACAATGAATGGGATACAAATGTTCTCTACACATTTGTTTTTCCATATTACACATATCCATATTACAAATTTTTTTCATATATATAAATATAATTTATATATATATGTATATATATATATATATATATATTACATAATAATAAAACATAATAATATATATATACAATGTTATGTTGTTTTTTATGTTATGCTATGTTGATATTATATTATATTATTCATTCATTCATTCATTTCTCTTCATGTCGGCTTTTTCCCTTTCGGGGTCGCCACAGCGGAATGAACCGCCACCTCTCTGGCATATGTTTTACGCAGCGGATGCCCTTCCAGCCGCAACCCATCGCTGGGAAACATTCACACACACATTCACACTATGGGCAATCGTTCTTACTCAATTCACTTATACCGCATGTCTTTGGACTTGTGGGGAAACCGGAGCACCCGGAGAAAACCCACGCGATCACGAGGAGAACATGCAAACTTCACACAGAAATGCCACCTGCCCCAGCCGAGCCTAAAACCAGCAACCTTCTTGCTGTGAGACGACCGTGCTACCCACTGGCGCCACCGTGACGCTATATTATATTATATTATATTATATTATATTACATTATAGCAAAATACCACCTCAGATTAAATAAGACTGAATGCCTCCTATAACATGTTAGAAACTAAAAATGTCCAAAATGTTATTAAAGCTTAAGTTTTCGAAGCTAGTTAGCATAGCTAAAAAACCTACATGTTTATGTTTGAAAACATGAAGAGAAAAGTAGGAATGTTCTAAATAAAATATGAATCATTTGCCTCAAAGTACATCAACAAAATCATTTTAAAAAGAAGTGCGTCTTTTGATCAAACATGGGGTTGTATAAATATTGCACACTAAGCATGTTGATATTATTTAAGAATTTCAAAAGGGGTATATTTGATTCATACTTTTCCTCAAAACATGTTTTTTCCTAATGTTGTCAAGCATCAAGTAACATATTTAAAGTCAAAGAAAAAAACAAGCCTGAAACATCACATTTGGATGTTTCTGCCAGAGCTCCCATCAGTAGATTAGCTAATGCTCCTCCAGTTATAATACATCCAGAGGCTTGTTCATCTCTGACAGATAAACACATGGAAATGCTTTCAGTTCAAATAGGAAAAGCTTTCTTGCACTTGTTAAACACTTTGCTTAGAGTTATGAAATGTCTGTCGGCCGTGTGGCAGAACATTCATTTAGATGAAAATTGTATTGCAAGGCACACCTTCTAAAGGAAAAGCGCATGTAAATATAACAGCTCAAAAGATAGAAGCTGATTTTTTTCTGAAGATTTACATAGAGGTATTGTTGAATTTGCAAGTGATTTGAGTCTAGTACTAACGGTAAACTGCATTTCAAAGGCTCAAAGATTTCATTTATGCTCTACACCAGGGTTTCCCTTTAAACGGCACGAAAAGGGATGCTCGAGATTGGCTCAACTAAATTACTTTTCTTGTGAATAGAATTGTGGGGGAAATGGAATTGACCTCTGCTCTAGTGTTTGTGGTAGCTGAGACTCCGTGACCTCTGGCAAACTGTGTCAACAGTGGCTCATTTCTTCCGATTTGAAAATACTTTTCTGAAAGAAGAGCTGACAGTATTAAATAGCCAGAGCAGGGAAAGGAGCACTCTGCTTTATATGAGTCACAGATTTGTCACCAGAAAAGTTTTAAAATATAAAATCTTTTAACCATCAAAGACTTGCTGAATTAATAACATTGTTTTATATATTTTAAAATAGTGACTAGACATTTAAAAAAGAAGAAGAAGTCTTCTGTTACTTTTTCAGAAAATGGCGAAAATTAACAAAAATTCATTTTTATTGAAATATTCATTCAGGCTATTTGGTAAAATGTTAATTAACCAATAACAATTGGTTTTAAACCATTTGAAGTGTCTATTTGTGAGTTGTTAAAACATAAAAATGACAGAAAACATAATAGGTTTTTTAATTTAGACATGAAAACGTGTGCTTTGTCATTCATTCCAATAACCAACCAGTCCAGTGAGATAGCAAGTGATTTTTTCAACCATAAACCCTTTAAGAGTGATTCATTTGTCCTGAAGCAACCATTTTCACACACTCTCAGAATAAACACCAGCTTTAGTAACTATGACAATGGATGTTTCCTTTCTTTATAGAAAACATTCCGTTTTTAGTTCGACATGATGATTTATCGTGCATCTAAATTAAACATCATGATATTTTTTCACAACTTCACTGCACGAGTCAGACACGAGCAACTTAATTTGTTAACTAGAGTTGAAATAATGCCTCAATTGTTTCTACTGTATGTTCTCACAAAGGCGCACTGGTGTGTACAGCAGCTGACAAGCAGAGAACTTGTGAATAACAACATTTCAGTGAATTCCATCAAACCCTTTTAGAATCATTTGGACAAAGTAACAAACAGACTTTATCGCGATTTGTTTACACAGTCATTATAAATGTGAAATGCGTGAACTAAAGCTATTACTGACAGAACCATCCCTGCATAAATCACTGCGCCAGCTGCTCTCATCTGAACATCTCCTTTTCTAACTACTGTACACAGGAGTAAGAGATTGAAGTAATCTGATAGAATGATTTTGTTATCTTGGGGAGCCATTTCTGTTCATCAAAGTAAGTAACATCAAAGTAAGGTTAATTGCAATGGCAGAAATATAAGATATAACCATTCCTGCTAATGATAGATTTGCACTCACGGAGACTTGAGCAGTAAATGAACACAAAATCATCAAATTCATATTTAGTTTATTTTCCGAGGAAACCTCCTCAAATATACACGGGAGTATAGTAAAGAAACAACTATATTTGTCCTGTCCCAAATGTCATATTACAGACTTGTGGACCCTCAAGCTCACACTTGGTTGAGGACATGTACATGACATGAGTCCCCAGGGGTGAACTAGAGTCAAATTATAGGACAGAACCCCGGTGCTTCAAGCAGAAGGTTTAGATTCTGCTTGAATAAGTGGTTTCCTGGGTCTTGAGCAATAGCTTTTTATGCTAGTTTTATTTTATTTTTTTCATTCAAACTGATTCTGTTTTCCACGAACTACTTGATTGGTCATTTACAAATAGTTCTTAGTTGTTTAAAGAACTATTTGTAAATACTGTGCAATTTAATACATTTCATTATAAATTTTCACCTCTGGGGTTCACAGAGGATTAAAGGATGTCTTGGATGTTGTCCTAATCATTGTTTGGTGAGCAGAGTTAAAAAGCTGAATGATTCATCCTCATGAGACAAGTCAGAGCATTATGCACTTAGATAAACCCATGTTCTCTTCACGAGAACTGACGAAACCACATGAGGGAAACTCTGCCAGAGGCTTTTGCTTTCAGGATGATAAATAAACTTTAAGCATTCATACATTTTTCATATAGAGTTTCTTTTTTGATGGCATCCCTTAGGCTGAGATTATCCATAATCTTTAAAGGTTAATTTAGCTAAAAATGTGTGTTACTCAGCCTTCCATTGTTCTGGAACTTTTTCATATTGAGTGCAAAAAATGACAGTTGCAGGAAAAAACTGTTGAAAAAAGTCCTTGTGGCAGTTTTTCTCAATACAGTCAAGAATGATCAGTGGATGCGCCTCCAGTCACTGAATGAACAATGGCTGAACAATTTGCTTCAGAAGAAACTAAAAGTAACAGTTAGATGATCTTCTAAGATCATTAGTTGAATTTGTGCCCATCTTGCTCACTTTCACTATGGAGATCCCTCCGCTACCTTTTTTTATTGGAATAATGTTGAACTGGGCAGCATGCTGGTGGGGTGATTAGCACCAGACCACTCAACCTGACTCCCTTTGTGAAGTCGCATGCACCGCCTGCATCCATCTTACAGAGGGTAATCTCTCTGGGGGAGTTTATGTTCTTCTCGTGTTTGCTTAGGTACTCGGTTCTTCGATTTTTCCCTCCCAGAACACAAAACATCAAAATAAGTGATTCGATGATGCCCACAAACTTAAATCATATATTAATTAATATAAAATACAATTACATTTCCTGATCTCAAAAGGACACCCTCCCCATATAATTAACCAACAGGAATTTCAATTTCAATCAAGTTAATCCACATTAGGCCTCTTGCTTGTAAAGATGCTTTGAAGCAACTAAAAAAGCCCTATATAAATACATTTGATCAATTTTGATTGTTTTTTTTTACTTGCAACAATAAAATACAATAAATCAATTTAATTAGCTTAATTTGGACAAACAAGCAAATTCTCTGATGACAATTATCTGGGGGTAAAGTTTGTCTACTGTTTCAGCAAGCCAGTGCATGACTAATAGTCTACAATTTCTAAAATGTCACCTTGTTACAGTCCCTTCCTCTTTGCATCTCATCAGCAACATTCTAATCTTGATCACAGACAATTAAAACACTTGCCAAAGAAATGAAAAGCACCCTAACAAAACTTTTCTTGCTGTCTCGACTTCACATAAACATCTCTGCACATATAATGTACAAAAAAAGAGAAATCATAATAGTCTGAACGAAACCTTTGAAGAATCATTTTGAATTCAACCCAGCTCATCTGTACATTCTGTGTAACGGCATGTAATGCATTAGATTTCCTTCACTTCTTGATCACAGTGTGCACTGGCTCTCCCGCTATGAAAGATACAGGGTGTTTTTAAACAAAATTACAAGGATCTCACCCTTCCATAAAGCCACAGGAGGTCTGGCATAACCAGGAGAATCTCATTCCATACAGTCCAATGGAAGCGACTAATTCATGTTTACTCACATCACACCTTTTACTTTTTTTTACATTGATTAGACATTGTGTGACATAGAGAATAACATTTTTTTAAGTTGTAGTTGTAATCCTGTTGTGTTTAGATAAGTGCAGTGATAATGAAACAACTGTATGTTATAACTTTGAATCCAAAGTAGGCGCAGTAAGTCTTATCATCCAATCCAATTAGAATGCCCTTAACAACTTATGCATCTACCAGAGGCCCTATTACATTAAATCATTTTTTTATGCTTGACCCTACTGGTTGATTTGACCAGTGTGAGTGCTCTGTGCCAGGACCCGGTTGTGGATGTATGCCAAAGTAGAAGCATCGCAATGATATAAGCATGCTCCAGCTTTAAACCTTTGACCAATGTGAGTGAAAGCCAGCGACGGAGAGGGGAGGAGGGGTAGTCGTTTAGATCCTATTAAGTACATCCTAAAGCCCAATATATACTTCTATACTTACTACAGCAACAAGCAACCACTATAGAAGCTCTTGATTACAAATGTGTGCATGCAGAGCCTCGAAACAGGCAACTTCACTGCAAAAAATGCACTCTTGGAACAAGAAAAAAAAACCCTCAAATAAACTTCCTATATCAAGCAAAAAAAATCTGCCAATGGGGTAAGCAAAATTGTCTCGGCAAGAATTCTTAAAATTAGAAAAAAATTCTAGCTGATAAATAGACAAAAACTAGAATATTTCAACTTGAATCTAGTCTCTAGTGCTCTTAAAACTAGACAATCTGTCTTAAAACTAGGATGTATTCTCTTTTATTTAAGACTAACTTAGAAAATTTAGTATTAAAATAAGTATATATGACCTTAAATTAAGAAAGTTTGTTCTTAATTTTAGTTCTTAAAACATGGGTTCTTTACACGGGTAAAACATGGGTTCTTAAAACTAGAAATTCTAGCTTAAAAATTAAATAATTATATAGGCCTATTGATGCATTTTTACAGTTCCGATAGGAGACAGAAAGTACACTTGGTAAAGATCTGGGAGAAGATGGCTGAAGGACAAGAGCTATAAAACTAAAATAGAAAACACTCTAGTTTTAAGACAGATTGTCTATGTGACCAGGTCATAATGAACAGTGGTTCCCCTTTTAAGGCGAGAGAGTTTGAAGAACATGCGTGGCTCTTTTAAGAGAACATGCTAGAATTCTCGCGAGACTCGGATGTGCGGGCTAGTTTGGAGAGTTAGCATGGTGATTGTTAACAGAAGGACAACTATTAAAACATACCTGTTATTTTTCGATAATTGCTGGTAAATATGGGTTTGACTGTCTATAAAACACACATCTAAAAGCAAGCACGGTACTTTTTAAAACCTTTTTCATGTGATGTTGTTAGATGGTGATTGATGTATGTTACTGTGAGAACCAGAGTATCGCATGTGTAATGGAGACCGTTTGTGGTATGTGACATTTATGTTCGAGTTCGAATGTCATGTAATGTGTATAATCAGTGTTGCAATGTTATGAAGAGTTTGTGTAAGATTAGACTGATTGAGTGCCATTCTGTGAATTTATGTGTAATTGTGGATTGTGTTTAACCACTGCCGTATTTCTTAGGTTCTAAAATTAGATTATATTCCTTTTGACCATTTACCAATTTACACAATTACCTGAGAAAGAAGTGAGTTTAAGTTGTGTTTCTTTTTTTATTTGTACCTTTTCACTTACTGTTGTGTTGTAAACACCAAAGAGAAACCTTTGTTTAAAGACCTCAACTCCTTTCGACCGCTGTCACTGTTTAGTACAGCAGTCAGAATAAAGCCACAAAAATATATTCTGTTGTTGGTGCTCTTTTACCCACCATCCAGTGCACCAGGTCACATCTAGTTTTAAGACCACTAGTAACTAGATACAAGTTGGAATATTCTAGTTTCAATGGGTTTTTACAGCTTGGAAAGGCTTGTTTTGAGAGTTTTTGTATTTTTTTAAAGATCTAACAGCATTTGTTACCAGCTAGAAGTTTTTCCTAATTTTAAGAATTCTTGCCAAGTCAAATTTGCTCACCCCATTAGCAGATTCTTTTGCTTGATCTAGGAAGTTTTTTTTCTTGTTTCAAGAGTGCTTTTTTGAAGTACAGATCTCTTCCATCAAAGTTAGTTTCTTCTTTTCTTTTCACAAATATTTGAGTATTATTTCAAGAAACCAAATGTTCTTACCCCATTGTCAGATATTTTACTTAATCTAAGAAGAGAACTAGATTTAAGATTTTTTTTCTTGTTCCAAGATGCATGGTTTTACCAGTATTTAATATTGATTTCTTAAAATAAAAAATCAATACCAATCTTGATATAAGAATATGTTGAGAATAAGAAAATCAAGATTTTCAGTCTAACTTGAAGCATTTTCAGCTTTGCCTAGAATTACTTTTTTGCAGTGTTGACAAACAAGTAAAAACCCAGCTTGAGAACAACTCTAACTATTGACTATTGATCTATTTGATGACACTCACTGTTATAAAAGGAACGCTATCTGTAATACTAAACTTTACATTAGGTTTTTCAGGTACCAACTACTTCATATGAAAGGTTTGAAGTAAGCCTAAAAAAGTTAACAGGCAATTTAACTTACAGAATATATTATCTAATATTTATATTTCCAAATCATTAACAGTGCCGCCTATTTATAACAAAGCTGTGATCCTGACACAATTTTCAGAACTTTTGAGACACAACCTAGCCCCCAGCTCAATTTCACTTGCATCTAGAACTGTAATAGTGATTGGCATACTTCCTATTTAACTGTTTAAACAGTGATTAGTGAGTGATCACTGTCTGATCACTTTCACAATTGCAAATTACTCGCACAGCTTTTCTCTACGCTAAGGTATTGTAAGATTGAGAACATATGATTAGGCTTTGAGGGTCTACTTCATAAACTAAATGCTCAAAGTTCCAGTTCACAGTTTAACCTCATCAAATCCATCTCCTTTCATGCTAAAAATCCACACATTTGTTTTTAGCAAATGAGACATCCTGTCACTCTCCGTACACTGCTCTCAGCTTTTCTCCAGTGACT
This sequence comes from Danionella dracula, assembly GCA_900490495.1. NCBI lineage: Eukaryota > Metazoa > Chordata > Actinopteri > Cypriniformes > Danionidae > Danionella > Danionella dracula. The sequence goes on from UELW01000111.1 coordinate 12,873,862, forward strand.
GTACATTCATTCTGTTGCTTGTGCCACCGCAGAGTTTTAATCGCCACCTCCTGCCATGCTGACAACCCTCGTCTTCATTCCATCAATCTCCCAGTGGCCGTGTTAATTAAAACTGCACAGAAAAACCTGGGCCACTCACACCTTTAACTCAACAGCCCTGGACTAGAAGGTCAAGCTTATCAGAACTCATGGATTTATGCTATACTTCCCGGGTAGAACATCAACACTGGAGTTAGTCTGGCAGATAAGTCAAATAGTGTTGAGATAATAACAGGAATTAAACTTTTAGGAAAAAGATTATTTTTCGACTTAAGATCATCAACAAATCACAAAAGTGAACTGACATTTCAATTATGTTTGGTGTTTTGATTCTGATTTGGAGATGCTGCGAGTGCTGTTCCGTGTGTTTTAATAAGAAGTAATTCATGACAAGTTTTGGTTACCGAAGAATTACAAATTATCAAGGACCATAACAGTGGAGATTGACCGTTTTAGAGACATTATCAACATTCAATCTGGAAACAACTGCCAGCAATATGATAAATAAAACAATTAACATAAGTTAAGGAGGAGCCTTTATTTTAAATTCCGAAAAATAAGGTGTTTTCACTTGATTTAATGTATACTAATCCAGTATATAAGCTCAAACAAACAGGAAACTATGCTAGCTATCCCACCTTTATCCCTTTCACCACACACTGGGGGAATGTCTACTTTGACAGCTTGCCTATTATGTTTTTTTATTGGTTGCCACATTGCTTGCAATATTAGGAAATTGTATGTGCATCTGAGAGTAAAATTTAAGTGAAAAATTTAATGATTTTTTTTGTGAAACTACAGAAAGGAATGATGTCAGGTGACAAAAAATGTAGACAGGGACATTTTGTACAATTTAATTGGGTCGCCCAACTGGAATCCAATATTGGCAGATCATAAAGTTATCTTGTTTTAATTATTAAAAAGAGAAACAAACTATTTAAGTAAATTTCTGAAAAGAATGCCAACAGACTTGTTAATTTAGTCATTAACCACTTGCACTGACAGGCTGTTTCTTAGATTTTCCACATGGCTTATTCTAATCTAATTCAGCTTTCATTTTTAAATTTAACTGTAAGATGTGTTTGTGCTCAACTTGTTACATTTTTAACGAGGTACCTTTTTTTCCTAAAAGTTAAGATTTAACATTATGTTCATCACATCTGAAATAGTAAAAACTGATACTCAGTTGAAGTTAATATGGAAACCACTCATCTTTTAAATATACTTTCAAAGATAGTGAATTTTTTTCTTCACTGGAGTCAGAATTTCGATTAGGTGAAACTTTCATTAATTTATTCAACCAACCAACCAACCAACCAATCAATCAAAACATTATTTATACAGGAGTTAAACATAACCTGACAGTTTGCCCAAAGTGCTATTTATATACCAAACACATTTGAAATGCACAAACATAAAGCAAACAGGTAACAAAAAGGTAAAACAGTACATAAATGAGGCAAATGAGACCCCTCGCCAAACTGCTCGCAAATACTCCTAACAAACTAAACAAATATAGATTTTTGTTGGCTCACAGTGTCTAAGTGGTTAGCTTGGATGTTTGTCAATAAGTTGGGCTGTAAAGGTAGAGTGACTGGAAATGGGAAAGAAAAGTAATTATTACATTTGTTATTAATAGATGAAACAGAGGTGGTGTCCTGGATAAAATTTAGACCTGTTTGGAATAGAAAGTTAACACCTTTATATACTTCTGTTTTTCAAATTGTATAATCAATTTAAGATTCTGGATCTAGCTCCATTTTTGTGAGGAGTGTATTGCATTTTAGAATATGTTTACTTGGAAAAGACAATAATGTTCTATTCTAGCACAACCTCACTGTGATAGTGAATCATCACACGAGTTATTTTGTCCTTTGACTTTTCAAAAAACAGTCTGTTGGTAGTACATGAAAGAGTATGAGTGAGTGTGTGAGACAAGAAGGAGTTCTTAAAGAAATAATGGTGTGGCTGAAAATAATGCCTTTTGCATTCTTTGAGCAGAGCAAGGTCTAGTGTAGCAGACTCTCTTGACACTCTCTTGCCTGAGTCAATAGACAGCGTTTCATTCTCATTAAGGTTTTCTAGCCAATTCTGGAGACTGTGGCCTTGCAGAATGAAATATTGACAACTCAGCACAACATTGTTCTCAGGAACACCACCATCGACTCACAATGAGTTCAGCTTTGATGCTCTTTGTTAAAAAGGCTAGAAACGAAAAGATTAGAGAAAGGTACCAGTGCATGGTTTAGTTACTTAATTATGAATGATCTGTGTGTTCACTTGTTCACTCCTCCTGAAACAGAGCGTTTCCTTTAGTCTACTATAATATTATTTAGATGAATAATACTTTTCCTACAAAAAGAGAACATATTGACCAGACAAAGCATGAGATCTGGGGTTGTTAAACACTGGATGTGCTTCTGAAGATGTTATAACGATTTCTGCTTCGTTGGAGGAAAAGTACAGGTGTACAAAGTGAGTTTTTTGCCATAGACATATATGAGACAAAACCATAATGCTCAAGAGCATATTCATTTCAGATAAATCATTTCTCAACTCACTTAATTATACCAATCAATTTATTTTCTTTGCCAGGTAAAGGATTTTCGGTCATTTCCATAGTCATCACTACTGTACATTAAACCTTGTAGTTCAATTCTGGGTCAATTCATTTGACTTCACATTCAAAATCTTTTTACTTAAACACATCAAAGACCTCCAATTGTAACATATCTTAAATATTAAAGAAAAAACAGGCCTGTGTAAAAATTTAACAATGTACGACTAGCTTCGAACTCGGGGACCGGAATGGGATTGTTGTTGTGCTTTTTTGTTTACAAAATTCATTTTACCATTAAATACTTTAAATAAATACATTGACAGTTATAGTTGAGCTAAATAAATCAAAGTTAGATGATTTAAAAAATTATTTAGCATACAAAAATAAACAAATCTTGGTTTTTATATTAAAGGTGTGCCATTCTAAGACAGGGCAGTCAGTTCGAGGCCAGAAGAGTTTTCCCTTTACGTAAAGGGTTTCCTCCAGGCACTTGACTTAAACTCAAGACTATAAATGCCTTCAGGGGGTGAATGTGAGAGAAAAGCACGTGTGAAGTTGACCTGTGATGAATTGGTAACCCTTCCAGCGGGTACCCTGCCTTTCAAAAAAATAAGAGATGGATATGTGCACCAGCAAAACCCTTGACCTCAATCAAGACTAAGTAGGGGAAAGAAAATCGATGGCTGAATGGAATTACAATTGTTTTGGTACTCTACTGGAGTAGTGTATATGTATGAAATGTAATGAATGTAAAGTAGTGTAAATGTATGAAAGTGTAGACAAATGTGTTTGTTGGTTTATAGCACCTCTCCCACAGCTTGTTTCCTTGTCTTCACTTAATGTATAGGCCAATGGAAAAATGCTTCAACACTATCGGTATTGAAAAAGTGTGTGCATGCATGTGCGTGTGTGTGTTTGTGTGTGTGTATGCGTGTGTGTGAGTGTGTGAGTGTGGGGGGGGGAGTAACATTCTAAATGACCAAAACTTCATGAAAAGCCTGGGTTGTTCCTCCAGAGAGAAAATAACAGGAAGTAACCCTATTCTAAGGGTCAAAGAAGGCCCAATTAGTTAAATAGACACTTTAATGCAGACACCAACAGGGGAGCCTCAGGTTCGTAGTCTTTGACCCTCAGAGAGGAGGAAAGCAGCATCCACACCAGGGAAACAAACATCAATTATAGAGGACTCACCAATAAACTGCTCCTTCGAGACCATGCTGGATCTGTGCTCATTATTTAAACTGAACATGATCTGAAATAATTTATTTTGAACCTGATCTTTCCAGCTGTAGATTAACCTTCACAGCAAACTGCCTAGACGACAAATACATCGTAAGTAGTCGAATGTTTACTGAATACGATATAGGATTCTGTATGAATGCCTAATCAACAGTTGATTAGCTGACAACAAAAGTCCTTCTTCTTCTCAGTTAATTAGGTGACACCTAGTCTTGTGTGGTCTGAGGGTTGTGGCAGCTTTGTTTAGTCAATGATGCCGTTTGACTGACATGACAAACAGCCAATCCCATGTCGTTTCTCATAGCATCATGTTTCGGGGTGCAGAAATGTTTTTAAATGTTGTTATTTAAAAACACAACTTTTCAATACACACGATAAATATTCGATATACTTGATCGTACGTCTCCATATTGTTTCTGTGCGGAAAGAAAATAAACATTACACTGGCTACTGCTGGAAATCTGGATAAGTTTTAACAAACAAACCACTTCTTCAGGATTCTTGAAATGTTTAGAACTTTTCGAACCGAACGCATCAGGCATTCCGCTGGCGTGATGTCTGAGGCTGTAACTAGGTGACACCTGGGTTTGTGTAAATTTTCAGCTTTGTTGAAAAAAAATATATATCGTAGCTTCTACGCCTAATCTTCTACAGCCTGGGTGACTTTGTCAAGTTTTCTTTACTTCCTACTTCATATGGTCTTAGGAATAATTTTTGGGGGAGCAAAGTTTTGCAACCATTACTTGATAATCAATCATTTAAGAATTGTATGTTGGGAGAGAATACATTATAATGTTAATTTCACATACAAATATAACCAAAAGTATTGTTATTAACAGAAAACTAGCATTAGATATTTAGGTTACTACAAGAATTTGTGTTTGTGTTTACAGTTTGAGAGTTGCTCCCTCAGGTCCTCCATTCTCAGATTGAGTATGCACACCTGTTTTTTTTTTTTTTTTTTTGAGGAATATAGGCCTGGATTTTCGAATCAAAATGAAGAGGCATGGTTTTTAAATTGAGGTATTTAATGTATGAAACCGTTGTCTTGAGTTGCGAGTTAACAACCGAAAGAGGCTTTGTTTGGCTGGGGATGCATTCTGCATGCTGATCTGACTCTCAGGTTGGGACATGGAGCTCATCTGTTTCATCCTGCAGTAAATTTGAATGTTTTACATTCTTCAGGTTGGATAATGTATGATGACGAATTCTTTATGCTTTGTATTTATTATTGTGTAATCATTAAACATTAAGCACTGCATGTTTTAACAGACGTTCGTATATCTCTTTTTGTCATTGTTAATGAGACTCCAAAAATACGTACTTCTTTGTACTGTAGAACATATGCTCTGATCAACTGTTCTCAGTTCAGATCTCAGATAAGTGAGAGGAGCATGGTTGGGGTCGTCCCTAATTTCATTACTTACAAAACTGTCTGAATGCGTCTCCCGGCCTGTAAAAGTACAATTTTCTGAAACTAACACAAATGTATGAAGTCTCTTGACTATTAAAACAGGTTGTCACAGGCAAAAGTGTAAATATGAAAAGGCATTTCATATTTAACATTTCATTGTCATGTTATAATCTAATCATGTTTACCTACCATTTTACTCTGAGTACAACCATCCTGGACTGGATAGGCCTTTAGACATAAAAAACAAGTCTTTGAGAGAGTATTCGCTGTGACTGATTTTGCTTTATTCAAAGTCTAACACACACAAGAAGACTTCTTTAAAAAAAATTCAAATGTTTAAAACCCCCCCAAATTAAATTTTAATCACCTCTACAGTTACAAAGTTTATTGACATGATACTTGTCAATGGACTTGGTTAGAAAGTGGTAGAACTACAATGGACATCAATAGTGCATGATTAGAAGGGTCGTCTGAGGTCAGCATGTATCAATGTCCCTTCTCAACCCTGATCTTTTACCAGTAAGAAACAAGCGCCAAACACAGTGAGAAAACATGAAGGAGAAGCCCTGCTCACATAATTTTTCTGATCTGATATTCTTACTGGGGATATTCGCACAGAGGAAGAGGTTTAATCAGCTGCAGAGGACCATGAGGTCCACACAAAGGATGCTTTTGAAATTTAGCATTCAAGAGAGGCATTTGGCACTCTGCGTGATAGCTCAGCACGTTCCATGGCTCATGAGGAATGCTGGTAAATGCAGAAAACCCAGCTCATTAAAGAATAATAGACACCCCAGACAGGGTGAGACTCAACAATTGTGTTTCAAGAGTCTGATTCATCCAGGCATAACATCTCACATTCCAGAAGATTGTCTTGCATGTTAAACAAGAGTTTGAGCTGATATTGCATCACGTCCTAGTTTTACAGGCAACTATAATCTTTATTACAGAAAAGTTCAGATTTGAGTAGTATTTCATTATAAAGTTCATGACTACATTTTTTCACGTTTAAATAGTGTTATATAACACGAGCCATGTATTTATACACTTATTCCATCTATGTCCAAACCTTGAGAAGAAAATAGTCATTTAATGATCAACAAAAACAACTAAACCCACATTCAGTACTGATAAAAGCTGTTACTCTGTGAAACCTTTAAGTTTGACACGAGAGTAAAACTAACAAAGTCAATGTGAGTCACTCTCATAATCAATCTCACGCTGGCATCTCGAGCCAAGCTATCGTGGCCAATGATTATAAAAACCCTCTCTCTCTCATAAGTAGTGCACATTCTCAGACGATAGAAAAACCCATTAGAAGCCAACACCGTGGAAAAAAACCCCACCGCCTCTTTCTTTCCACCATCTGCAACCATATTACCCCCTCCCGTCCAGCATGTGGACCCAATGATGATATGGCAATCGATTTTGTAAGGGAGCTCCTGCTTCATTCTCCACACTGCTGCAAGTGTTAGTCCCACATGAGTGAGTGTGCAGAGTCCCACACCTGTACCTGCAGCCCAGAGCCATATAGAGGAGCGAGCACCAAATATTTGGTAATGAAGTACATTTAGCATAAATTACCCTGAAACACACATCCTTTTAAAGGTGGTGAGACTGCTGAGAACTCTGAATGTTTGTCTATGATTAGCTTATGAATATTCTTAGAATTTATCTTGAGGGAAAGACAGCAAAAAAATAAAATAAATAAATACTGGATTGGACTAAACTATTTAATTTGAAGAGAGATTAAAATTACAGAGACTTATATTACAGAAAATAGCAGGCCATACAGAAAATATTTTTTTTTTTATTGTAAGTGTTATAAGCATATAGTGTTTAAATGAAAACTTCCTCTCACTCCTCTAATCGCAAAGTCAGTAGTAATAGTAGTGCAAACTAATACATTTGTACAGAAGTATAAAAATAACAAATCAACAAAACACCAACTCATGAACTTTTCCCAAATCTTTGGTACATCTTTCTTGGACTGGATTTCAAACTTCAGCGGATCTCTAGTCACACAATTTGCATGCGGAAGCAAGGATGATAATATGAGAAGCTTCAGAAATATTTCAAAAGAGACACCAAATTTGCTAGTTGCCTCCAGACGAACTAAAATACTGCTAACTTTGTCTAAATAAGGAATAGATATTTGAATTATTATTTACAGTTGATCAATGTAACCAATTATCTTTTAAAAACAGGTTAAATATGAGCCACAAAGGTACCGGGTTATTGGAGGTTCATCATACCATATGCATTTGAACAGCCTGGCAAAAATCATCTTCATTTCAAATAAGCACATAAGAGAAACTAACGAGAGTGCAAAGTAATTAGGTTGTTTGGAGCTCCAAGCAAGAACTAGAACTATGTATTAGAAGCACAGTGCTGGAGTACAGTGCTGTTCAAGGAACAGAGTTGCCTACTTCTGCTGTAACAGTATATATCAAGTGCAACTGCATACCCTTAAACTAGAATACAAGGATCTGCATATTTAAAACCTCAGTACCATTAATGTTTATGCATTTGGCAGAAGCTTTCTTCCAATGTGACCAACAAGCGAAGAGGTAAACAACAAGCAATTTGTCACAAAGGGACAGTTAATTCCAAGTAATGCTGATCTAACTTTCTGTAAATCGTGCAAACAAAGAAGTGCTATGTGGATGCAAATCTTTGTTGGTTTAACATTTTTCCGAGTATAACTTCTTGCATGGCAAAATCAAATAATATACTTTAACAGAAAAATGCTATTATGTTTACTAAACTAGCCAAAATGTACTCACAATATTTTAATAAATATTACTAATGAAATTAAAGTGGAATAACATTTTTAGTGCATATCCTTGATCAAAATCAATGATCTGAAGGATCCACCGATTAAGAAAATTTGCGCACAATTTTGTTTTCTTAATTACAATCATGATAGGTACGAGAACTCATGCAATTTTGCAGAACAGATTAGACACTTTAAAATAGTTTTTATGTAAACATCCTTTGGACTGTTTGTAGTTTGAGACATATTGGAATCCCCTCCGATTTGTGGCGAAATCAAGAGTGTTTAAACATAATATTTAGATACCTTTATAAGCAAAAAGTGTTTTCATTACCGACACAATCTATGTTTTTTACAACCTACCTGAGCTTGATTAAGAGAGTTTCTGTAAGTGGTCGTTATTGATAATAGCCAAGGTTCCCATGCTGTTTAAATTGCATCACAAATAATAATTGTTTCTCTGTAATTGTTGTAAGAGTTTTAGTGTTGAGTTTATTTTATATAATATAAAACATTTATATACATTTTTAAAAGCTTCAGAAATTATTTGCCCAAAGACTTTTATGTTATCAATACTTAAAAGGAAAAATTAATTTAAAATAACATATTGTGAGACTATTATAGTTTTTAGTAATACATATTATAATATTTTACTTAAATCAACACAAAAAAACCTTACTTAATATTTATTAATAATGCTTTCAATTTATTTAACACTTTTCCAGACACTTTACAATTTTCAGAGCATTAATCATTCACTCCACATTTACACTCTGGTGGTAATAAGCTACCTTGGTAGCCCTCAGCTGCCCTGGGGCAGTCTAACAGGACATGGCTACGAATCCGAGCCTACAACCTCCTGCCCACCACCAAACACACCCCACCAATCACTCACATCCATCTTTACAGGACAATGTGGGTGAAGGGGTTTGCCCAGGGCCATAATGGCAGATTGGACCTAGAGGTGATCGAACTACCAACCTTTCATTTACAGGATGACCAACTCCACCACTGCGCCACCTTTCCGCACATTAATAAGAAATACTTAATTCAACTTACCTGTAATTAACAATTACCCTTTCATACATTTTTATCCTAAGTTTACACTACAAAAATAAGCGAATCAGTTTCCAAAATGTTTCTAATGAAACTAAATTTTTTTTTTAATTCAGAACATAATTTTTGACACATACCTTCGAGGGACTGAGATAAGTGAATGTGAATCCATGGTGGGGAATATATTTGGCCGATCACATGAGAATGAATGTACACCTGGCTGTGATGCTACGATGCTATGATGTTACTTTGCCAGGGGCATACTACATATTTTGTGCATGCCGTAGGAGTGTGCCTGTTCCTTTTCAAAGCTTTACCTGTGATGGAGAGACAGAACAGAGCAGCAAGTGCCACAATACTGCCATTCCACTGTTAATTGAGGGCATATGACCCCAATTACAACCAACCATCCGGCAGGTTGTTTTGATGCCTGTCACACCACAAATGACCAGGCCCTTTTCTACATTTCACAATCGTTATTTTCTTCTGACATTGTACATATGTGACGGGGTGAGAGTGTATGACACTATTGTTCAAAAGCTTTCCATTCATCCATAATTCATAACTGAATAACATTAAGTAAAGAAACAAATACTGAAAATACGAAAAATAAAAAGCTTAGATGCCCAGTAAGAAAATCATGTTCAAAGTTTAAAGTTTTAATGTAAAGTATATGATGTTGATCTAGGGCTAGGCTTTTGATCATTCTTTCATATGTCAAACAAATGGCTAAAGTGATTTGAGACTGAGAGTCATACTCAAACATTGCATTACTGCAAGACAAACATTAGAGCATGTACAGCTTATTATAAGAACTCTTTGTTAAATTCATAGAATAAATGGTGCTTGAAACAAGACATAGGCTACGTTCAGACTGCAGGTGTTTTGAATTTTTTTAATAATAATGGCATATCTTTTTTGCCATAACTGGAAATACTTTCAACTAAAAAAAGTTTTAACTTCAAGTTTACATATAATTAGTTTAAATCAGTTTAATTAAATGTAGTTAATAATTAGTTAAATTTTCACTCATTGTTTGTTAACAAGGATGCCAAGTAACATGAGCTCAAAGCAGCAGGCTACAAGCAATGGTCATGAAGGTCAGATAAATCATGATTCACTTCCTATGCACTTACACTGACAGAACTGAGGGGTGTGTCAGCGTCCACAATTGTCTTGTCTCTTTCTGTATGCAAAAAAATATATAATTTTCTTCAAATTTCACTGTTTCATGTGAATGTTAAAAACATTGTTTGCAAATGTAAAAAAAACTATCTGCAAATCAGTAAAAAACTCAAGCTCTGTCTCAAGACAGTCTCAAGCTGCTGAAACCTTCTGTTTTGAAGGCAACCCTAAAAAGCAACGGAGTCTCTTCAGTTTAAAAAAAAGTGTTATTAACCAATAACACAATGTTTATTTGATCAATTAAATAAACCTGTTGTCATAGTAAAAATATATAGCTATGCCAACCACAATGCAGGTTGCAAAACAATATAATTTCTAATGTCCCAGGAAATAAAATCTGTAACTGAACAAATACAAAAATCTGCAATACGACAGTTGGTGTGAAGGAGAGAGAGAGAAAATGTTGCGCAATGAAGCGCAGTACTCAGAGTGAAGCATAAATATGCCTCACTGGCCTGGCCTTCTCTCTCAGAAGGGTAATTCATCTGTGGCATTGTGTTTTCCCCAGCGTGTCTGGAATAGCTGATCTGACGAACAGCAACATTAATCAATAGGGAGAGTTAGCTGTCACCAGCGCTCTTCAGGATGAAAAGGAAGGGAGGGGGGTAAAAGTGTGTGACCTGGTTTAACAGCCTGGGATATTGATCATGTGACTTTGGTGTCCTTCAGACTCACAAGTTTCCTGGAAGATGAGGATAGTATTCCTACCGCACTAAGGAGCAGCCGCTCGTTTCATCAGCTTATCGATCTCCTGAATGACCCGCAGGTCTAACGGTTTTGAATCTCATCCTAATCACCTTTCAACGATCAAGAACACTGGAAACCTGAATGTCTTTGGACTTGAGGAGGTTTGATAACTCTAATGGGTTTTATACCCGTTTGTACTCCAATTCCTTACATTGTAAAGTTATTTACCAATAATAACGTCATTTTTAAAAGCAAGCAGCACACAACTTGGATAGCTTGTGTTATTTACTGCTCAATTCCAAAAGTTTTTATATAGTGCTTTTTTAGCAGTTGCCTTCAAAGAAGCTTCACTAAGTCCTAGTGTGGATCAGGTAGGGTAAATAGGAATTCCTTCTGTGAGGTCCCTGGGAGCCTCGCTGACTGTGACAGGTGCTAGTAATCTCCCCAGCATAAAGAATATGCAAATCTAAGATACATCGATGAACAGCTCGCCAGACAGCACCTGACCAAAAAAAAAAAAAAAAACACAAAACAGAAACTAACAAACAAGAAAAACAATGGTTAGAAAAATGTAACACAGACATAAACAGGTGATCAGCATCAGCTGCAGGATTAGTGCAATATAAGATGGAGATAGGTTAGATAGGCACATTGAACCACATTGTTTTTTCAACAATTTATATTAGGAGACTGCTCAGGTAGACTGCTCATAAAGGTAAGGTTATAAAATAGTGTTCCTCCAAACACTTTTACGGTGCCTATCAATTGTTCCTAGCTCTGTATTAAAATTGCTGGTAATTAATCCCTCTAATTTCTCTCACATCTACATTGACCATCTGACAGTAACTTTGCATACACCTCATGCAAAGGCAAAACACTAACCAATAGCTGATTGTTACAAAGTTTGCCGAATGATAATCTCAACCCATTTCCAAAATAAGCCTGAGCTACAAAATGAGAATGAATGTAAAAATAAAAACGTTTTATAAATAGAGAAGTTTAAGAATCACATTTCCCATACAATTAGACCAATGTGAACAGCATATTCTTAAAATAGTACATGTCAATGAACCTTTAAAAAATATATTAACAATATTCATAACTCCACTGTTATCGTAATTTTTAATAATTTGCAGTAATTAGGTGAAAATTACACAGATGTGTCGTTATTGTGCTGAAAAGGCTATAAGAGTATGTATGTAACTCAGAATTAGAACAAAGTGTATTCATGTTTTCTCTATTGATTCCAGTGGTTTCAACAGTTCATCAAATTACTTGTTATCAGAGGAATAGAAACACTGACCAATGAACAGATGTAAAAAAAAGGAAAGCATTGCACTCAAAGTGAGATGAATGATTGCGTTCCATCTCCCTCTCCATAACTCTCTCTCTATTTATAAATTGAGATTTGATAGCGTAACCTGAAATCTCACAGCGTTGCCGCTGCTAGCAGATCGTGCTGTATGAAAGATTAATAAGCAAATGCCGTGCTGCAAAAACCCTTTTTATTATTTTTCTTCAAGAAAAGAGAGGGGATTGTAATCCATATGTAAAACTTGATCACTTACCCCAAACCAGCCATTTAAAACAGTGAAAAAAGAGAGAAGAAAGCAACTGTGTACTTAAATGATCTGTGTAAAACCAGATCATTTTTTGTTGTTAATGTATTACAGTACAGATTAGCACCAGATTACTTCCTTGTTGTCATTATTGGCATGTAAGTGAGATGTAATTACATAGCATCAACAAAATAAAACTTGACCACATCAGCATATGGCATTTCAAATCTGTTCAATATGAAGTTTTTTTGCTGTCTAAGAAGGCAGCATGTTATTGTGTAGGCAGCAGTGGCACACATTAATTTGGAACACAGGCTATGAGTTTTTACGTGGACTGTAAATGGATTTCTCCTTCATCCTCTCTTCTCAGTACATTTGCCAAAGAAACATTAGGAGGCAGAAACAGGGGAATCTTCACTCGGGGCTATTTGGCTCATGTTTGCTTGAATGCTCAATCTTCTCTCCTCCAATTAAATTGTTGATGAAGGAAAATAAAGAAGAATTGAGTAAATACAAACAAAAGAATCTGACTGAGAGTAGAAAACTGATGTAAGTTTTAAACCAAAATGTGTATGCTAAGAAAAATATGGGTAAACCAAGGAACATTCCAAATTTAAGATAACATTGCATTATACCTGCTATAAAGCAGATTTTTGCGACCTCGTTTGGGTTGGCAAGGGCGTGGAGCTGACTCTTTCTCTTTAATTTCCTCTTAAGTTACTCAAAAATATATCATAAATCTGTAGAATTTTCATCTTGAAATCAACATGATGGGTCTCTAATATCGTTCGTAAACATGTCACCATATGCCATATTTCCCATTTATTTACAACACTTTGTTTCTTGAATTACAGGGGCTTTTCATCAGTGGAATCCTAGCCTGTCTGGGATATATATGGATGTCACCAAACTACTTCTGCAATTCATTGTGACTGTCTATGTATGTGTATATGTATTTCATTATAACTGTGCAGCAAGAGCTTCTCATGACCTCAAAACTCTGACTACTCTTAAGTTTCTCTTCTGCAGCTCTTGAAAATAAGATTGCCAAGTTAATGTAGATTATTCACGCATCAAGCTTGTCTCTTAAGACTACTTCTAAAAAATCGAGCAATGCAAAGACTGAGAAAACTTAATCCAATAAAATGAACATCCAAATGGGCAGATAAAAAGTCTACACACTCTTGCTAAAACATTAGGATTCTGTACATTTTTATAAAAAACATCTTTCAGGTGGGGGACTTAAAAAGTAAAAACTATCTATGGAAAGGGGTTTAGAAAATGATCTTTATACCTGGTTGTTGCAATGCATTCTCCAATAATACTGTACACTAATACTGTAATATAATATTATGAAATTGTATTCATTATTTAATATTCAGTTTCTGAAAGCAAAACAAGCATGCAACTAGGACAAATCAAGAAGGTGGCTGACATGAGCATTTATTCACAAACAAAGAAATATTAGTTTAATAATTTACTTGTGAAACAAGTAACAGAGCAGAAGCTCAGAAAATGAGACGGAAGGTATTTTTTTAGCATGTGCTGATTTCATAGATTAAAGCATTGTTGCTTAGTAACCCTGCATCCTTGACTCATATCCCTGCCATGACAGTGAATTTATACTTTCTTAAAACTTAAACCTTTAAATGACCCAAACTAAATTAGGCTAGTGCCATATAGTCCATGATTATTTTGAAAATAGTCATGAACAAATATTTTTTTCTGTATGTACAATACAACAAACATGGTTTGTTTTGTATCTAAGGAGTCATCCAAGAAGAAGAACAGACCCAAGAACAGTCAATCAACAGCTGTGTTTCATACACTCATGTGTCACTGCTGGAAAACGATTCATTTAGAAGAATTTCAGGAAATCAATAAACAAGAGAGCAAATCAGGAAGTCCTTATCATGATGGAACAGCTGCTTAGTGCTGATAAGTTTTCCAATACTAAATAGGCACCGAAACTTAATTTTTATCTCTCTTTTTTTAAATAACCAGCTAATTTTAGCATTAACTTCATTATGTCATCTTCTTGTTGTCCAGGCTTTAACACCATATAGCTCCAAGTTCTTTCATCTTCCCAGGGGACATGTTTTTAATTTTTCCTAATTAAATATGGGAACAAGGTAATAAGTCGAGTTCTGGTTCCATGTGACCATCCCCTTTGGTGATCTTAGCTGGGTTCTTCCCAGTTGGTCTAATGCAAAGGTCATTGTTATTTGTTTAAAGTGCAAAATTCATTTTACTTTTGGGTATCGCACAAAAACAGAAGACTAATATCTCAAAAGCAAGTTAATTAAATCTATGTGTATGACTGTCAAATGTAGAGATTTAAAATAACTGAGTTCTAAACTTGAAGCTATTTAAAAAAAATCTGTATAGCAAGACTTTGATTCGGCAAGTTTAAAGCTCTTACAAAATCGACTACGATATTTATATCAAATCATACGCCCATAAACTCACTTCAAATTAACTCAAGCACATAAAGCTGCACTCTCAGGTCAGTAAAGACTGCTCGCAACATCAACGAGTGTTTGAAAACTGACCAAGAAAACGAAAAACCACTGTATTACTAATCAGCTTTGCTAGAGATAGATTCAAAAGAATTGCAGAGCCGAAATCCTTGTGAGCAGCAGCTTCCACATGAATAATGTATGAATTTAATATCTAACTCAGGCACTTCTGTTGCCTTCCCTTTTCCAGGCACGTGCTTGGGCCCCGTCGTCGTGGATTATGCTGGTTGGATTATTACAGCGTCACAGAGTTCTGCATTTGGGTTAGGTGTCACTCAGCATGCAGACAGATGCTCAACCTGAGCGCTGATGTAAAAGGCACACATGCTTGGGTGCTCATATGAAGGGGATGGTCAGAGTCAAAGAATGGTCAAGGATTCATTCAAGTCCCTTATTTCCCCATGGGCCTGTGTGTATTAATCATTGTATCTTAATACATTCACCAGGCTTATCCTCTGATTAGTACCAGTAAAGGTTGCAATTTGTTGTGATGTTTTTATTAGTAAAATGAGAAACTGAATATGTGTGCAGAGAAATTTATGTAATAAACATAAATCTATTGAATTATTAGATAGATTTCATATTAAATAAAGCATGTATTTATTTAGTCCTTTCGTTTGAATAAATAATGACTTATGTAACTACACGTTTGTTTATTTAATTATACTTTTAATTAATTATTAACTAATTTAATGACTCATTCAGTTCTTTATTTCATAGTTTTAATTACTGACACATGCATTTATGTGATTAAACCTTTAATTAATTATTATCACATTTAATTAATTCATTAATGACCATCATTTATGTACTTAATTGTGGCACTTTTGTCTTCCATAATTGGCTACCCTTAAGAAGATTTTTTATAATTTAGAAAATGAATAAATTGTTAAAGGAAAAAAACAACACATAATAAACTAAATGCATGAGGAAATAAAAACAAATATATGAACAACATTAATAAAAATGTCAACTAAATAATGAAATACTTAAACAAAATAAACAACTACATAAACAAATAAATAAAATGTTTTAATGAATGTTGAAACAACTAAATACATTTTTTAATGAAAAGATAAATAAATAAATACACAAATAATCAAAATGTTATAATGAACGTTCAAAATAAAATACATTTGGTCAGCAACAACTTTAAATTATTAAAAGCAAACTAAATTAAAAAGCTATTTTACTTAAACTTCAGAGGGAATTCTTATTCTTATAAATGCATGAAATATTTAAATGTTATACTATACTTAAAGCTGACATTAAAAAAAGATCAAACAAGTTGGACCATTACAACTTGTCGAATTTGCAATTCAAACTTTTAAAAAATGTTTTCACAAGTCATTGCTTTTTCTGTCATTTTTTTTTTTTTTTTTGAGAAGACTAAACCATGCAGTTGGCGATTTGTCTGTGGAAAGGCTCTGGGTTCAAGAGAGCCCCCAGAAGGATTATTGTGTGTTGAAGTGGCGGAGGAGGATGGTGTTTAATAGTCAATGAGCGAGCGAGTGGGCTGCTTAAACGCCTGGTTGGTGACACACTTAAGGGTGTGCCATACTTAATCAGATGGTTAATTATATGATGATTTATTTGTTTTTCAAATTTGTCAAAATTGTCAACTAAACATCACTAGAATGGTGAATTGCATTAAAAAAATCTCACTTTCTGAAAAGCCAAGTCAGTGCCTTGCATATACAGTATCACACAAGTCATTGTTAGATATACGAAACATGAGCTAGGGCACTTTGATGATCTTCACATTAGTGATGTAACCTTACAAAGCGCTGCTTCTGACAGCCTGGGTAATTATGTAAGAGCTGACTGAGGTACTCTGGAGAGCTTTATTTCAGGAGGAGGTGATGATGATGACAATATTTTGCATGGCTACTGAGGCAGTGAACAAAGTTGAAAAAGGGTGGAGAGAATTTGATGAGCATCGTGGCAGAGATCAGGGGAGAACTGCTATGAAATATTCAACAATGTTTTGTGAATAAAGGTGAAACCTCCACCTGGTTCTCTCAGCCATTCAAACAAGTTAGAAGGAGAATATGATGCAGAATTCTGCCTGGCTGGCTGCTAACTTGAAGTGTAACATTAATTAACATTAACAGCAAATTAAGAATTTTAAGCGAGGTAATTATAACTAAGATGTTTTGTAACATTTTCTTGATAGATGCAGCATCCAAAAAATGTCTAGATAGTTTTTTCCATAAAAATGTATGTGCATTGTATCATTTTAATGAACCAAACTCAACTAACTATTAAGCAAAATATTATTTTAAGTAGTAAACTGACTTAAAACTGATATAAATATCAGTGGCGCATCATCTACACCAGCGGTCCCCAACCTTTTTTGTGCCACGGAATGGTTTAGTGTAAGACAATATTTTCAGGGGCCGGTCATTGAGGTGCGGCGGATAAATACAACAAAATAATATAATATAATACGACCTGCATGTAAAATGTCGTATTTTCTAAACATAATAACAAAGGTGAATCCACTCAACCTGTTTGCTACTACAGCATCCTCTTAACAACAGTTTTGAGGGCTTAATTGCCTCAATCGAGAGCTGATTGATGCATATTATGCAGAGTGGGCTTGTCGCATATTATGCAGAATTTATCTCCTGTCGAGATGAATCCATATTTTAAGTAGGACTCTTGATATTGTAAGTTTTGCTAGAATTTTGCTAGCTCCTGGGCTCTATTTCGGCAGTAACCTGTCATGTGACTGGGAAGAGCGCCTTGACCTGCATCAAGAGTGACATATGTAACTAAGAGAATCAGGTAATTTTTCAAAATAAAACTTAGTTCAGATACTGAGGAAAAAAAACGAATATACTTATTTATTGTTTGTGTGCTGCCTGGTACCAAATGACCCACGGACCAGTACCGGTTCGTGGCCCAGGGTTGGGGACCACCGATCTAAACCACAGATTATTCACCAGATATTTGTGATAAATGTCTGTATTTCATTTTTTTTTCACAAAGTACAAGTACCACCACAAAGTAAAAATTAAAATATTAACTTGATATTCATAGGGTTCAAGCTGAAGGGCTCAGTGTTAATTTAACTCTATGTAGGTTAGGACCAAATAGACTCAGAACAGAGTCAATTATAACACTGTATTTTACAGTGTAGCATCTACCAATAAGTCGTCGATTCAATTTTGCCCATTGGGTGCACAATGCGTATTGAATCATTTTGAATTGTAATGAATTTGGTTGTGTGGGGCGTGCTATCAATTAACATGACTTGTTTGATAAAAGTATCAATGACTCAATCTATCCTTTTAGACTGAATATAGGGAATGAATCGATTAAGCTGATTTAAATGATAATTTCTTGGTCAGTAGTTCACAACTCCCTCTGAATTTGATTACCTGCCAAAGACATGCATCGTGATTCATTGATGGATCTAACTCGGATAGAAAGTTAAGCAGGATTGAACAACAACTTGTGAGTTTTGCAACTGTTGCTTCAGTGCTGCTAAAAAATAGATTTGTTTTGTCTCTTGTTGCAATGTTACATGCTTAACTGTAACATTGCAAGTGTGTATCAACATACCAATGTTAACAGAGAAAAAAATCACACCGTGGAAAATGTAGGTGGGTGACCAACAAATTGCAGCATATCTATTTACAACACGGTGGATACCTTAAATACGTCCACTACCAGCAACAAGTGTTTAAAAAAATATGTTTAAGGCTATTTTATTACGACCAAAGCAGCAGTCTTCAGCTCTTCAGTCCTCAGCTCCAGAGGAAGGAAATTCCCTTGTCTAGGTGCACTGTTGAATAAATAATTTATATTCAGGTGCTGGTCACATAATTACACTGCAAAAAATGAAATCTAAGCAAAGCTGAAAATGCTTAAAATGAGATACAAATCTTGATTTTCTTATTTTAGGAAGAATTTTCTCATTTAAACTTTGGGTATAGACTATTTATCTTATTTTGAGAAAATATCCCTTACATTTTCTTGAGGAGAAAAAAATGCTTATTCTGGTCATTTATTTTCTTGAATTAGAAACTTTGTGAAACAAGCTGCCGATTTTGCCATTGATCTTAAAACAAGAATCTTAAAACAAGAATTTTTGACTAAACATATTCTTTTTTCAAGAATGTTATTGATATCTTATTTTAAGAAATCAATATTAAATACTGGTAAAAACACACATCTTGGAACAAGATGCGGGCTGCAGGTGAGTGACTGGCTACTTCCCGGGACAGGAAGACTGAATGAGTGGGTAGATGGATGGATGGATGATTGGATGACTGGATGGGGTTGATTTAGTGGGTGGGGGGGGGGGGTTGCTGGTAGGGGTGTGCGTGGGGTTAGGTTTGGGGGGCTGCTGGTAGGGGTGAGTGTGTGTTGGGGGGACTGCTGGTTGATGTGTGCATGAGGTCGGGGTGTGGCCGGGGGGGGGGGGGGGGGGGGGGGGGTCCTGCCGCGTCTGGAGTGGTGTCCCTACCCGCGCCCATCTGGTCCCTTGGCCGTCCTCCCTTTTTTCTTGCGGGTCCACAGAGGTGCCCGGGACTGGGGGCCTACCGTGGGGGGATATGGGCATGGCGGTGCTTGTGGGTGGGGCCTCCCAGTCTCTGCCCGCACTGTCAGGGGCTGCATTCCCGCCTAGCTTTGGGCTGGTCGACCTCCTGCTGCAGTGGGCCCACTGGGGCCCCGGGCATTGCTCTCTGGGGTTGCCGACTTTACCAGGGGAGGTGGGGCGGGTCCGGCTCCGGGTCCCAGGCCCCAAAACTTGTCGTTCTGTGGGGGGTGGGCTGGATATCTGGGTAGTTCCTGACCATATATGGGACTTGGCTTGAGGCAGATCCCACATTTCATTTGGGACATAGATTGTTAGTCACGACACCTGGGATGTTTGGTCGCTGCTAGATGCTTGAGGTTTAGGTCACCTGTCCTGTAACACTCAATTACTTATGTGTATGTGTATATATATGTGTGTATGTATGTATATGTATGTATGTGTGTGTGTATGTATGTATGTATGTATGTATATATGTATAGGTGTATGTATGTGTGTGTATGTATATGTGTATATGTATGTGTATGTATGTATGTGTGTATGTATGTATATATATATATATATATATATATATATATGTATGTATATATATATATATGATTACTAATTCTATTTATTATTATTATTATTATTCTGCGTGTTTATCTGCATGTATGTATGTATATTTATATTTGTATGCATATCTGTAGAAAGATGCGAACTACTTGGATGTAATAAGGTAGGTATCTAATATTATTTATTTTACTTATTCTCATTTTCAACTCAATCTTGACTCCTTCCCCCACAATTACCTCTCACCTTCTCTTTCCCCCTCCAAAACTTCTCTACCTCTGTTTTCCCCTCAATTACTTCTCTCCTCTTTCCCCTTTTTTTTTTATTAACACCGTCCTGTCCTGATGTATGTTTATATGATTGATTAATGTAATTGTTGTGATGAATGCGAATGAAATGAATTAAAAGCTTCTATCCAGAGGAATAATCAATATATAATATCTTCAATTCTCTGGAAAGAGCAAAACTGACCAACTCATACGAAGCACCTCCCTTCTCATGGGGCTGCTTTGAAGTAGGACAGGACAGGTAAAAAAAAAAAAAAAAAAAAAAAGGCAAGAATT
Organism: Danionella dracula; assembly: GCA_900490495.1. Taxonomy (NCBI): domain Eukaryota; kingdom Metazoa; phylum Chordata; class Actinopteri; order Cypriniformes; family Danionidae; genus Danionella; species Danionella dracula. Next base: position 12,894,560 of record UELW01000111.1, read on the forward strand.
CTTAAAATTAGCAAAAATGTCTAGCTGATAAAAACATTGTTGGATCTTAAAAATAGACAAAAACTGACAAAACACAGCTGTAAAACTTTCCAAGCTGTAAAAATGCATTGAAACTACAATATTTGAACTTGTATCTAGTCTCTAGTGTTCTTAAAACTAGACAATCTGTCTTAAAACTATAATGTTTTCTCTTTCAGTTTTATATAGCTTATCAGAAACAAATTCACTTGTCAGCACTGATAGTGTAGCGGCAGAGCGCTGATATGTGGAGCGAATGCATCTGGTATCAGGGGATCGAATCCAGCCTTGGTCCTTCTTTGAACATCTCTCTGATCTCTACTAAGAGTTCCTCCTCTCCTATCAAAAAATGCATCAGTAAGCATAAATAAAATAATATTTAAAATTTTATTTTTAAGCTAGAATTTCTAGATTTAAGACCCCATATTCTACTTTAGGAACTAAAATTAGGCACGAACGTTCTTAATTTCAGGTCATATATACTTAATTTAATACTACATTTTCTAAGTTAGTCTTAAATAAAAGAGAAAACATTCTAGTTTTAAGACAGATTGTCTAGTTTTAAGACCACGAGTGACTAGATTGAAAGTTGAAGATAAAGTTGAAATATTCTATTTTCAATGCATTTTTACAGCTTGGAAAGATCCAACAGCATTTGTTATCAGCTAGAATTATTTTCTAATTTTAAGAATTCTTGCCAAGTCAATTTTGCTTACCCCATTGGCAGATTTTTTTGTTTGATTTAGGAAGAGTTTAACTTTATTTGAGGTTTTTTTTTCCTTTTTTTTCCTACATTTTTTGCTGTGTAGAATTGAATTAAAAGTTGTTAGTTATAATTAGGGTTGCACCGATACCATATTTTTTTCAATATGAGTACAAGTACAAGTAATTTTATGAAAGTTTGTTGGACTAGATAATCCTATACTTCCTTCTACTCCTATTCAAGCTTTTAAAAAAGTGCACAATGATGGAATATAAAAAAATGTCTGTTATGTCTTTGAATGTTGACATTTGAACCTGCACATGGATCCAAAACAGTTAATCAATTTATTGCACAACTAAATTAAATAAAATAAAAAAAAACTATATAGTAATTTATCCTCAACAACTACATAAAATGTGTTCTGATGGAAACAAACAAACAGTGGAGAACCTGGTAATAGAGAGTCCCCCTGTGCATTCATACTAATCAATACTGGTGCCTTGAATCTGAAAGTAAGAGTGAGTGAAATCAAATCCACACAGAGTGATTGTGTCAGCCAACAGACACAAGAGCTTATGTGTGTCTCAAGTAAAAGTGCACATGCGATATGGAAACACAGTGAAGTACCAGCAAATATACTTAATATTTGCTATGGGAAAACAACATGCTATATAAGCAGATTATCAATTGTATTACAACTTAATTCCTTTTCTACTTATTAGTAAAGAAAAATGGTATTCAGATGCTGCTCTCATTAGCATACAGAATGACCCTATATATTAGATAAAATTTCTGTAAGCTATTCACATTGAATTCAAGATTTAAACTTTAATTATACCACAGTCTGGCTGAAGTCTCGATTCTGATTGGCTACTAGGTGTTGTATATTTTTCAATATACCACACATAGTTCTGGCTCAGTCAATTCACTCTATGTATCCTTGCGCGACTTTAGGAACCATTGATCAGTCCATTCAGAGATCATTAGACCGGCAGTTTACAGACTCGCTCAACCTGAGTTGTCTTAGCGACTAGTCAACCGTGTTATTTAGGTTGTACGATAAAACATTGTTTTACACCAAGAGCTCTGCTGGGAATAAACACAAGAGACTTGATTGAAGCAGCTCCCGGAAAAACAAGCTAGCTAAGACCACGAAGGGATATACACTTATCTTTTATGTTTCCACTTTTAAAGGAAAGAAGGAGTTTCACATTTGTCTTCGCCTGTTCATTCATGCAAATATCTTACTCTGAAGAGATTATGGTCAAGTTTTGACTTGCTCTGAGGGTGATCGCTTTACAAGTGATTACATTAGCTTCATGCTAACGTTCCCTTTTCTATTATCCACCTTAAATGTGATCTCATCCAACTCAATGTACGGTTCAATGTGGTTGAGTTAGGATTTAGAAGTCATGACTACAATTATTTAAAAAAATGTTAAGCGATCAACCCTGATGTGCTTTTTTTGTATGAATCTAGTGAGCACCTTGCAACGTTGGATAGTCCTCTGATGCTAATGTTGTGTTAAAGCTAACGTTTAACAACACCTCTCAAAACAAACCATCAGAACAGTGTTTCGTTGTTGCATGTTTGTCCTGTATCTCTTTTAAATGTTACAGATTTGATCACTGAACTGTTAAGAAGCAGGATTCAGCCTCGTCTTGTTTATTCATGACTGGAACCTTAACTTTTAAGTTACATGAGCAAGATAAACGTTGTGTGTCTGTCAGGAGCGAGAAACAATGAAATAGAGAGAAATAATCACCCTTTCATTTTATTTCATTTATGTACTGCAGAGCAAACATTAATAATATCTTTAATATTTTAATGTTGCCCAAAGATAATGGTATTTACGGAATACTGACCGTCAAATGTTAAGACATCACTGCATCAAAGTGCAGACGCACTACTTTTTCTTCATAGTCAAAACAATATTGACAGAAAAACCTTCAGTTTCCACTTTTTTATTGCAGGTAAGATATTAGAACTAACTTAAATATGCCAGTGTTGGCAAAGATTGTGGTACAAATGGAATATACAATGCCTAAGTGTTGTACATTGATTTTTAAATCACTTCGCGGAGGCAAGCGTCGTGCAATTCTTTGCCTCCACGCCGTGGTTTAGAATCGATATACAACACTTAGCCATTGTATATCCCTTACATATAAATTATATGTAATTCAAAACAAACACTATATAGGGTCACAATAGGCTCCTATGATTGCATTAGTGAAGACATGAAACCTTATAGGTCATAGTAGAACCCAGTTTAAGGACTGACAGAGAAGAAGTAATAGACTACATTTAGCTTAAAACGGGGGAAGAAGTAAAGATCTAAGTTATAACATAAGAGGTAACAAGTAAGTATTCTCCCAGAAAAGCACTTTTTTACAGACCCAAAGCCATTGATCACACTGATCTGAATCTGCAGACACATTGTGATTGGGTTTTGCAGTGTTATCGACTTTCTGTTAAACTATGGGCAATCACACAAACTCTCAGAATAAGTCTCCCATTTCAGTCCTTAGTTTTTCAATATTTCTTGCTCTAGTCATTTCTCTGCTCTGACCACTTTAATCTGGCAACCTGTGTCCCTGTCACAGTGGGAAAATCAATGATTATGGTGATACTCCAATAGATACATTTTTCTTTCTCTAGGCAATCTCTAGTCAGTGAGATGCACATGATATGACTTCAGAATTAATCAAATATCTGTGGCATCTGCTGGTCATCAATTTTTTTTAATTATAATTTAAAGGTTTTTAAGTCAAAGGTTGAACATTGTGATGAAAGTTCATTCAGTCTTTTTAGAACCCTTTAGCCTGCTTACCTACTCTAAAAATGGTTGAGATAACTTTAATGCTCACTATAGTTTATTCTTGAGCTCCATTGAATAAAATGAGGAAAAAAAAAACATTTAACCGAACAAATCCAATGCATTTCAGAGTCTGGGTGTGAAATCTGTTGAAGTATTTTTCACAGTATCTGTCTGTCATGGTTTCATAAGTGTCCTGGTTCTTTCGACAGCTCTGAGACATCTTCCCTAAGCGTTCACACCTCTTTCTAAATCGCTCAGTGAGGAACTGCAGAGTCTGTGGTTGAATGAAAGATTTTATCGGATTCCTACACTACCAGATGGCTACATTACCCAAACCAAGACTCCATCTAGACGCTCAGTCCTTCAAGTTCCCATATGTGGCTCAGCATCCCCTGAGGCAGTGAGACCTATCTCAAGTGCAGTAGCACATGCTAGCATGGTGAAGAGGATTCAATTGAGTGTTCTAGTAGGAAGCACTTTTATAGCCATTAAAGTACTTTTATTCAGTTTTCTCTATTGTGTGTCTCTTTTCTAGGTTACCTCACTCTTATTGGAAGAGGTGTGTTCCTCTTGTGCAGCACACCAATGAAAAGAAGCACAAAAAAGAGCAGGTGATGGTTGCTGAAGGCTAAGCTCTATTCCCTTGGGCACCACAATGAGAAACATTGAGAGCCAGTCTCATTCACTATATGTCGGGATCTAACTACATCATGTGTCAAATCAGTGGGGCTTCTGCTAAAGACCATTATACAGAAAGATTGCCTGATAGTGCATGTGGAATAAAATGAGGTGAAATAGCTTGTTTAGCATTGGGAAAACAGACTGTTAATTATATAGAACAGATTTGTTCAAAGCTCTGTATTTCGAGCAATTTCTTTAATTTTAAGTTCGAAAATAATACGACTGCATTTTTTTTCATCTTAAAAGCCTCATTCTATTGTTTTTTCGTTAGTAGGATTTGGATACTGAATGTTTAATTCTTTAATTTAAAAGTCTTTTATAATACATTTGTTAACCACTCATAGCTAAATAATTCACAGATATGAGGTGGCTAAGTATAGGAAATTAACACTGTAAATGAAGCATTACAGTTTTATAACAAAGGCCACACATTATCCATTAGTCACAGAAAAAGTACTCAATATTACATCAAAATTAAACTTGATGGCTAAGCAGACTAATTCAAATGTTCAAGGTTCTGCCAACTTCTATCTTGGGTTACAGATTTCTTGTGCTGGGTTCAAAACCATACAATTTCAAGTGTTGTGGTTGTTCTAAATTCCATTTTGTGTAAATGTGCTCATGTTCATTCTTAGTTCTGTTCTTTGTTAGTTTATCATTGTAATCTGTTCAAAGTGTTCACCTGTGCGATTTGATTCATAGCCCTTGTTGTCCCCTAAACACTCATCAGTGGGTATTTTGTTATGTTGTTATCCAATTCAATACAGTTTAGAACTGTACCTCCTGGTTTGTTCCACTTTTTTTTATTTCTGTCACTTCCAGCTGCTTCATCCAGTACCCTTTGCTACTGTATTCCCGCAAAATTGCTGACAATGATAGAGAACTGGCTTAAGATCTGTCAAACTATGCAATCTCTCAGTCCTTCCCTGTCCTGTCTTAGTGAAGTTCCGTGAACTCAATTTCAGGAGGAGCGGTCAGATAATTAGCGAACAAGCTACAGATATTTTCAATTCCTCTGGCCACTCCAAGATATAAAACCGTAGCCCCTCCACTTTGACAATGAAACACAAAACTCCCCCCACCACCCCTGTCTCCACATCTCACAGGGGGATAGCTTCTCGGCCCGAGGCCCTTCCATGGACAGCTCGCCCAGTATGCTTATCTTAATCTCGCCACATACTTAGGCTAAATCTTTGTAAGCAAGCTCGTGAATTGTGTTTTATGATGCTTAACTAATGCATAAACCCACCAAACCCTTAGTTACTAGAACTTGCACATGTCTTACCCCTAGTTGTGAGTATGTTAATGTACTTCAATGGACTCTTAAAATATTATTATTTATCTGAATAAGTAACATAAAATATTTTTGTTTGCAGCAAAAACAGCTCATTTGTTGAATTATGAATGTTTAATCCATGTTTTTTTTTTAATCCCTATCATGCAGCAGTTAGAACAACCTCTTGCGTTGAGAGAGCCTGTTGATGTCTGAATGGACTACCTTTGCTACATAACAATTGAATGTACTCGTTTAAGGTCACGATGGGGGGGAACCACAATTGACAGAAGAAATACCACTGTGCAAAGAGCATGTCAGTAAGAGACAGACTTCATTAGGACTACAACCCCCATTCTGTCTCCAGAGCTTATGGAGCAGTAGTTTCAACAGCTCCCAACTCAACAGAGCCACAGCCTGCCATCTGAAGACACCACGGTATGCCAAGCTTCTGGAAATATCTCCACACTAGGGAAATGACTCTGCCTGTCAACCTGAGAAACCAATGTTCCCCCAAGCCCAGACAGATTCTTGAAATAGTCTTTCTTTCATCAGAAGAAGAAAAAGATTGTTTTATGTGATCCTGCTTAGCATGAAAGTTTAGCCCTGTGGCAGAAACAACGGGCAACTGTGTGCGGCAAAAAAATCCAAGCTGATAAATAGTCTGTGAGGGCTGGGATGTATCCATGCACTGTTGTAAGTGAACCTGTAATTTCACATGCAGACAAAATGGTTGCTGAAAGACTGTAATGTAATGTAAATAATGTAATTTTCTTGCACGGATCAATATAAACTTTAATGCAAAAGTGATGGTGGAGAAGATAAGCTGAAACTTTTAAACTTGGAGATTCACTGATTTGTGTTCACACATCCCAGAAAACACACTCAGACAACATTGTAAAGACATGCTGTGAATAGGTTAAACCTTGCTATGGGGCAGAAGTTTTCAAACCCATTTTAAGGGGGCCTATGGTGATTTACAAGTTTGCTCAGTGGGTTCAAAAAAGGGAAAAAAACAACAAACAAAACATCAATGGAAAAGAAACAACAACTCAGTTGTTTAAATTTTAAGTTTTGATTCACACCATGTTAAATACTTTTTCCACTCTATGGCTTACAGAAATTATATGATTATATTTTAAATCATCTTATTTGAAAATGTAATATATTTGTGGACTAAAGTCAAAGCCCTGCAAAAACAGGAAAAATAATATGCACACACAAATATACACATATAATCAAATAAATATTTGATGAAAATAAGAAAATATGTTGTATCAGATTAATAAATAAATAGCCATGCTTTGCTATTAATGATAAGTGAGATCCAAATAAGAGAGCAAAAAATCTCAGGAGCATTGATGTAGAGAGTTGGATTCATGAATTATTACAACACCTTTTTAGTTTATTCATTACTCTTATTCATAACATTGTTATGTACTAGTACTTTTACTTTTAGTATAGTACAACCACTCACTGGGAGCTAATCAAAATCGGTGCCTCAAAGGAAACGCCACCTCACTAGAATATTATGTGATCAAAATTGATAAATGCTAGACCATGGGGCTAAGGTTTTTATCTTCATCGTGGGTCCCTGACGAAGTGTTTGGATAAGGACATCTTTGAGATCCAAAATTCTGTAAAATGTTTTAATCACAAATGTACAAACAGTACTAATATTTTTTACGTAAAATTGTGCCTCAAAAAATTTATTAAAAAAAGTGGTTCCACCTAAAGCGTTTTTGCAGCTGTTGCGCAACCAGTTAGTTGTAGGCAAATTACATTTGGTACACATGTGTAAAGTACCAAGCTGCAACTTTTACTAACATAAATCCCGTTTCCAAAATCATCAGGGAGTTATTTCGCATAAACCTCTAAAAATGGGCGTTTTTGCTCATTCTACCCTTTGACGAACTCCTCCCACAGGTTTTATCCAAACATCTCCAAACTTCTTCAGTATCATCATAAGGCGGGCCAATGTTCAAATTTCGATTTGAAACAGGAAGATGTTATAACTCGGACATAGAATATCCGATCCGGCTCAAACTTGTCTCATTCTCATCATAGTCCAAGCCTGAAGACAGTCATATGACAACAAACATCATCAGTCATAGCGCCACCTAGTGGCGATCATTAAAAGCCTGTTTTTTAATAGTTTTATGCTTCTATTTCAGGCAGAGTATTGCACAAACACTTAAAACTCTTCACATGTGTGTAGGACCTTAAGATCTACAAAAAAGTTTTTGGGTCAAGATTCAAAACTGGACTGAAAATCTGATATTTAGGTTTTATGTAAAAAATATAGACTTTATACTTTGATAAACTCCTCCAAGGGAAATGTCTGATCCAGCTGAAAATTGGTGTAGTTAGTCATAAGGCATTAGGGAAAAAAGTTATGAAAAGCTAAGAAGTACGTCAAATGCTCTTAAGGTGGCGCTCTATATCACCATCTAAAGCGGTTTTGTAGCTGTTGCGCAACCAGTTTGTCGTAGGCGAATTAATTTTGCTACACATATGTAAATTACCAAACTGCAACTTTTAGTAATACCCTGTTTCCAAAATCGACACGAAGACAGTCATTTCACAAAAACCTAAAAAAATGAGCGTTTTTGCTCATTTTATACTTTGATGAACTCCTCCTAGGCGAAATGTCCGATCCAGCTAAAAATTGGTGTGGTTACTTGTAAGCTAAGAAGTACGTCAAATGGTCTTGGGGTGGCACCCCAGCAAATTTCACGCCTCAAAAATGTTTTCTGAACAGATTAATATGCTAATGTTAAGCTAATCTTATAACACAAACTCTTGTTTTCATACAAGCTGTTTGTGTAACAACAAAGATCATCTTTACATTTAAAGCTTTGTATTGTTTGGTACTTTGTAAAGTGCCTTTTCACCTTGTTTCGAGCTCTTGACAACAACAAGTGAAAAAACTTGAAAGGCCAGGAGGCGGTGCCTTCGCTCCAGCGGACACATCGTGCGAGAGCTCTCCCATCGCTGCTTGCAGCTTTAATATTATATTACCTTTTGTCATAGTTTAGTAAGAGGTCTTCTTCACAAAATGAGTGACAAAAGCAATTTCTGACAAATATGTACAATAGCCAGAGTGATTGCAATCAGTGCAAAAAAACATATGTCTCCATTTTTTTTTGTTTTCAGGTAATACCATGTTACACTCTTCCATTTTATAACTTTGCATTTTATAACTTATAGAAATTTGTCCAGATTGTAGCATCCTCCAGACAGAAGAACAAGGCTGGTGAGTTAGACTGGGATAATGGGTTAAGATTGAACTAAAGCACTCTTAGTTCCTCTATAGAAAATGTCAAGGCTGAAAAGTCTTCACAGATGCCGCATATCTTAGAGGCAGACACCAGCCCAGCTGAGGCAGACACCTGCACTTCCTCATCCATGGCTCTCATCGGTGCGTGCTGATTACGTTGCTTAGACATTGACGTGATCGGGCTGCAAATGGAGCTTGCTGTCCTATCTGGGTATCAGAGCTCATCTGTGGCACGCTGGCGCCAAGGTCTCTCAATGTGAGACACCATCAGGCTACCTCTCCAGTCCACATCTGCTTCTAAGAGGTTGTTTGTTTTAGACAGCTTGAAAATAAAGGATGCGAAATACAGTCCTGTTTATGCTTTGGTTTTTGAATTGTTAACATTCCCCAGTTTTTCTCACCTGCAAATTAGCAATAAATTACAGACAAGAATTTATGAACAAGAGGACCTTTAAAATGTAATTCAATTAGTCAATAAATCGGTTTCATTCAGTATATCCTTTTTGGTAATAAACTGTGAGTGATGTAGAATCAGTATATCGGTAAATCAAAAAGACGTTTCAAATAGAGATAGATAAAACTTGAATTCTGAACCAATCTGAAAAAAAAATTAAATAAATGCACAATATATGTACGTGAATCATGCATTTGAAAAGTAGAGTAAAGTGCAGTACTCAGCCTTTAAAACGTCAAAATATTAAATATGAAAATAAAGATAATTTTTTTTTGTGAGCAATGCTAATGCCCTCCAGCTTTTATGCAGGAGTGACGCACCTGGCTTCACTTAAACTCAGAGCACAATCTACAGTCAACCTTTATTAAATCGCTTGAGCAAACACCTACTGTACAAACATCTCTTCCCCTTCACATGTCAAATGCGTCAGCATGATAAAGGCAGTTGAACTGACTCACTGGTTTAGTAGCTAGAGCTTATAGTTAAGAGAAAATTTATTAACCAGCGTCTCCTCCATCAATAGCAGCTTCTCGATTTTTCTTTTAGTGTAACTTTTCAAAGTTCAGTTACATAGGTGGCATAGCACAGGAAATCAAGAGAAGAAAGGTAAATGAAAATAGATCAATTAAAAAAAAAACTTTCGCATTGACAACTTCTGAAAACCAATACTATTTTACATTTTGACCTTAAAAGAAAGTCAATTCATACCTTTTAAAACCATGAGCTTGATCACAAAGAAACTTAAAACTGAGAGGGGAAACAAGTAACTTAAAAGGGGGCACTTAATCTCAAGTAGTGATAATAGAAGACGTCTTAGCGGATCATAATGAAAAACAGCTGTCAAAGTGCATTTTTATCAGCCCTGAATTGAAAAAAAAAAATTCTCTCTAAAATAAAACCTTTGTCCAGGAACCATTAATCTCGTTCCCATTGAAGAAGGGCAGGGTCCACAGAGGAATGAGTTCTACTACCCTTTCAGAGATTTGTGAACAGAGAGTTTGTGTACAGTGAGGAAGTGATTACAAGATTAACTGCACAAGAGATCTCACTGTACAAGAAATTAAGAGAGCTTACTGTATATTTCAGATCTGTGTATATGCTGTTTGAAACTAGTCATTTATTCAGGCAGCATTAAGGTTATGTTAAATATTCTGTAATGATATTTAATGTTTGGTTATATAAATCTACAGCTCCAAAGGGAAAGTGAGGTCAGGATTGGCTATGCTGGTCCGACAATTTAAGAGTCGATCATAACTATGGCTATAGTACTGTAAGCTTCAATCTTTTATTTTTTATTCTGTTTGTTTAAAAAAAAAATGATCAAATCACATAAAACACATAGCATGCACATAGAAAGAGTAGCAGTTTTGTGTAATTATACACAATGTCTATGTGCTAAAATATGTCCACAAAACAAAACAAATATGCACTTTTTGCAATTGTGTCCCAAAACTTCAATACAGTAAATTTTTAAATAAAAGAGTCACTTCAGTCGACTTACTGTACGACGATACAAAACAACATTGAACTTACATCGCAAACTTGTTCTCAACTGTTAGGAGTTAACAACCAGAAGAATTAAAAGGAACTGTAAAAAAAAGAATTTGTTAAAAAGAAAAGTATAAAGCACATTTTCAAATACAGCTGTGCTGCACATTTAGTCCAATCTTTTACAAAAGTTGTATGCAATACAATAGACGAACAATATATTTGAAGGATGAAGCACATGTTTCTCTGCATACTGCCACAAAACCAAGTTGTCAACGGTCTTCTTTTGTGATGTAAAAGATAAGATCATGTTATACATTCCATAGATGTTTTAATATCGGTACAATATTTATTTATTCATGCTAATTAATTAATCCCGCAAATAAATAATTTATAGGGAGCTGGAGAAGTGGTTGGCCAACAACATAAACTTTGTGGTAGAGGAGTCAGTGCTTGATGAATTGAAGTTTGTGCTCAGCATAAACTGCTTAAGTGGGAATTTTGAAAAAGGTGGCAAACTTCAAATTTTACAGATTTCACTCAGACAGACAACTCTGTTACTCAAATATTCTTCTGAAAGCTGGCTATTAACAGTCCTTTGGTTCAATGCTGGTCTTAAACAGTCCGTTTGATGAAGCATGATGCAAAACTATATTCTGGATTGCCTGGAAAAAATGAAATACAGGCTGGAAGTCTGGCCATGCTCAAAGTGTAGGAGCAGAGCACCTGGAAGGCAATAGAAGTGAAGAAAACAAGAGCCAGGAGACAAGAAGTTCAAAGAGAGTTGCCAGCTTTTAAAGGCTGGAGGAAGGTTCGCCTTCTGGCTGGAGCTTTCCAATACCAACTGACAAATTTACCCCAGACAAAGAGACCCAGCTGGACAGGGAGGGCTGGGCAGGGTGCTCCAATTCCAACGCATTCTAGTAAATACATTTAGATCTATTTAGGAACTACACATAAGCTACAACATGTAACGTACAATGGTAGTTTTTTTAGTTTAAAACCTGTGTTTAAGTTCTGTTTGGTTTGGTTCATCATAAACAACTTGCTCCAGAGTTCACTTCGAAGCATTTCGAGACCAGTAAACTTCTTCAATCCTGGTTAAGTGCTTAGCCAAATTCACTTGCTGCAATACTTACAGTCCAAGTAACCTACACCAAGAGGGAAATTTAACTCCAGTGCAATTGAACTAAACAGGTGTGAAAACAGGTGTGAAAGTAGCATAACAAACCATGCTGTATCTTTTTTACTGTATAGATAAGTCAACTAAATATTTTATGATACTGTATATGTGCTATTGAAATAAGAGAAGAAGAAAAACTTTCATGGCTTTATTTTGAATTGAATTACTGACCTATGGACTGCTGGCAAAGAAACCTTCATTGTCGACATTGCCCCAGCGTGCTGGCCTCGAACATATCCAAACATCTTGTCATTAAACTAAAACCTTCATCCAGGGGCCCTTGAACCAGACCCTTCACAGTAGCAACAACACTTTCCCGGTGAGCAAGCTGTCTGAGGTGTGAACGGATAAAGTGCATTCTCGGCAAAGGCTGTGCGATAAGATGAGAAGCTTTGGCAAAACCCAAGAGAGCTAAAGAGGTCAGGCTTTACTTTGACATGCACTATATCAAACCACTGACCGTTGAGGCCAAAGAGAGCTGCCAAACGCCATGTGTACAGACGAGATAAATGTTTCATAGAAAACGGTGCTGTGTTCTGTTTACCTTTCACTCAGTTTGCCTCACTGAGAGTATTGCGTAAGAGAAGTCTCACAAACATTGTAATTAATTAAGCAGCAAATAAGATGCGTCTCACTGAATGCCCACAACAAATGGTGCAATCGATGGCCAATGGCTCTGTTGATACACACAGAGCAACTGGAAACGTTGAGCTAATTGTTTTTGAATCTGCAATGTTGGGGAATGCGGAAGGGAAGCTAATGGTTACTGCTTATGCAGCAATTGCAACAAAATGCATTATTTAGTTATTTAGTTGTTTCTTATTACACTATCCATTGATGGCATAGAAGAGGAAATCAGGGATCTCAAGTTTTGCTTCCAGCTCAGTGAGATATACTTGGGGTGGGATGTGGGTTGGAGCTAGTACTTATTCATATAAAAAAATCTGCATTTAAGATTTGAAATACGAACAGATTTCATAACTTTCTATTTAAAGATTTTAATATATACATTAAGTAATTATTTCATTTAAAAATCTTATGAGAAAATCTTTGAAAAAGAACACAAAATAGAAAGACTACACATACATGGTTGCTAAACAAACTGATACTTAAAGTAAGCATTAAATAATGAATTTTTAAAACTCATCTCCAGACTAATACAATTTTCTCACAGATTATGTAAATTATGTCAAACGTAGTCAACAAATGTGTTGATATGTGGTTGAATAAATATGTTGATATTAAATTATTATTATAAAGACAATATTTAGATTTCTTAATACCTTTCTAAACTAGAAAGATTATAGATTAAATATTTTGTGTTTGAAGCAAATGTACATTTAAAAAATAGTACACAATTTTTTTTTTTATTAATGAAATTTCATGGAATGCGTATGCACTGTTAATAATCAACCCAACCTAAGCCCGTTTTCCTACTTTGACATCTAAAGCAAACAAAACACATACACCCCTTTCACCTTTAATTTACTGTTAAGGGGGTGCTATCAAGTTATAGGGCCCTTTGTCAAACAGTTCACCCAGTACATTTCTTATTGCTCAATTAAAATACACAAACCTATGAAAATTAATACATTTTCTGTTTTAAAATAAAATAAAATAAAAGTTTTCTGTTAATAAGAATTATTTCTACCAGATTTACCTATGGGTCTTTTTATGTTCCCTGTGGGTGCTTGAGGCGGAGTTGTGTCAATCATGCTGTTCGTGGACTCACCTGCCAATCGCTGTCATTTATTCCAGAAACAAGCTCATGATTCATGCGCATCTGTCAGTATATTTTAGCATTTATCTCCATGTTCATGTGCTGCTTGAATGAAGTGGTACAAATATAGTGATTGACAAATGGGAACAAGATAAGATACCACCTGGTGGAGAGATCAGAGTAGGGTCTAGGTTAGAGGTCAGAACTCTTTTTAACTTGATTCATACATACATTTTTGTTCCATCATAAATACTATTATTCATCAGTTAATCTTGATTTAATATGAAGTATGCCTAGTCCTATTTTAAAATCTATTTAACTAACTATAAACCATATTGCAACCATACTAACATATCTATGAGGTATTAATAACATTATCCAGACACATGCTTTTATTGGTTAACACACAGATAGACAAAAATACTAACAGTAACTCTTAAGTCTTTATAGCATTTTCATATTGTATTTTTTGGAGCCGTCATTTTGACATGAAAACCAGAACACGTGGACATGGTATAACCTTACACATTTTGCACTTTTTAAAAGTCAATCAACTACAGTAACATTAACTGAAACATGCGCTACTTTTTCCCAGGAACATCAAAGAAAGAAAGAAAACTGTTTCAAGAGATTAAGTGCTTGGAAAAATCAGGACAACCAGCAGGCCTGAACACGAGCTCTGCACTGGCCTTAAATAGCATTAGCATTCAGTCATTCTGATTAATGGAGAAGCTGAGGGTAATTCATAGAGCAGGAAAATAAATACTTCACTTTGGCAGAGTTACTGAAAGGTGTAGATTACTTTTCGAAGAAAGAAAGTTGCAGAAAAATGCTAATTAAACTGGTCTTAAAGTCTAGTGTTACTGACAATGCATCTGTTGAGCTGATGTAGTGATCTTTAAATGAGAAGCTAAAGGAAATGCCAACAGCTTTCTTGCAAGTTTTCAACTTGGGTTTGTTAGCTCTGGATTTAATCTTTCAAGCAAAGACTGGGTAACTTTCAATTATTTTCTTATCCATTTTTAATTGTGTTTATTGCCGTTAAAGGTCAGGCAGGCTGTTTGTGTGCATTTCCCAACACAAGGAAAAGGAAGTCTTGCTGGTAAATCAGTGGGTCTCTTTAAAAATGCAGAGGATCCACCACAGGAAGCCGTGACCTGCCACTGTTAACCTATCAAACAACAAATATCAGGTAACACAGCCAATCAAATTGCTGCTCTCCCACTGGCATGGCAGGCAGATGTGTTTATCAGGATATAATGGAGCCGAATTTTTTTGAAATGTCTATTGAAAAACAGAGACGATAAAAGTGATTCATGAAGCATTACCAAAAACAACCAGACAGAAATTGAACAATTACTTTTGATAACATGACACTGCAATGCCATTGCATTGAGATACAAATATATACATACATAAACATACTCATGGCATACTGCTTGACTTTTATGAGTACAATGTAGAAGTTTACATCAAATTGACTTTATTTTTTTAGCGAAGCTTCTTTATCCTCAATGGCAGTCCAAATTTAAAAAGTTATGCATTTATCTATAGAAATGTTCAGGTCACAAGCTTCTAATACATACACAGAAAGATACAAACACAAAAGCAAACCATGCAGTATTTCTGAAAAGTCTACAGCAAGAGTTATAAATGCAGCAGTCTCCCCTGGCATCTTCATGAATAGCTAGGTCTAAAAGGATCAGAGGATATCAGCCATGTGATCTCATGATTAATATAATCTAAACAGACCTTCAGCAAGCTTCCTTTCAAGGACTGAGATTCTGCAGAAACCAAAATCATAGACATCATTTCTCGCATTTTCTAGAAAACCCCTGAGGCTATAATACTGGGTTGAGTTGAGATAAATAATATTTTATAAGGATTTACCCCACAGCCAATGCGATAGTATACAGTGTTATGTTATGTATATATGTAACAGTAAAGAAAAAGAAGATAAATTCATACATTGCAAACCAAAGTGTAACTTCAAACATTTTCTGAGTTTGTGTGTGTGCAAAAATGTTGATGCTGATATTAGAGGTAGGTATCTGTTATTGCCTAATACTCTTTTGTTTACCGTGCATGTTTTTACTATTTAAAGGTTTTTTTTGGTGCGTGCACTAGTTAAATGTTATTAATATTAAGTTTTGCTGATAGGCCTGCAGCTGTAACATAGTTTGCTGTGTGATTAATTGACCCAGAATTTACTGCGATAAGCTATAGCCTTGTATTTTGATAACATTTTAGCTAATATGATGATGGCAATGTCACTGCTCATGAGTGATTATTTTATATAAATGTGCATGTCTTCACAAATGCTGAATGCTGAAATGCATGAAAAAGACAACTGAGGAACACGCTGATCGTTTTTTGTTTCTGTTGCAAATAATAAAAAAAGTATTTGATGACTAGAAAGTCCAGTTCAGGTTTGCTTACATGTCTGAAATTAAAACAGAACAGTGGAGATAGATAATTGGTTGATAACTGGTATTATTTCAGAATAAAATTTATATTCTCTACAAATTTATATACCTGTGTAAACATGTTCATTTTGACAGCACTAACTGTAACACGAGCAATTTGGAATAGAGTTGTTTTTGGTGTCTTGCAACAGCAACAGTTGACACTAATAGCCTAAAAAGTACAAAAATCCACTTGAATCTATCCATCATTATAATAATTTGTGTTCTAAAGTGTTGTGTTGTGTTGTGTTTAAAGCACCGTGTATTGAGTATTTTAGGATTGTAGCTGAAGCCCAATTTCAAGGTGGCATTAATAAGTGCACTTAAAGAAACATACTCCCTGGAACATCCCGTCCCACTTTCCATCAGCCAAGGGGTCAGAATTGCGCTTATATGCATGCATGTACATGCTTATTTCAACTAGTGTGGTTTGGGATGGAGCTGCAGCCAGTTCTGTAATGAGTCTCTTTTTTTCTTTTGTCTCCAAGGCCATTTTCTGGAACGAGCTTCACTCGCCTCATCCTGCTAAAAGGTTTTGATTAAAATTTAAAACAGGACTGCACCATTTGTGCATCGCCCCGCTTATTTTTAAACTGCAGTCATGGGGCTGCTTGTCTGCATCTTGGAATGAAAACCAGAGGATATGTCACTAGACTGGAAACCGCTGCTGATTGTCTTATGTTTAAATCTTTTTAAGTAAACCATTGAGGACTCAGTAAACACTATTTTTATTTTACACATTGCCCAAAGGCATGATGGAAAAGGCTTGGTCATTTCAGAATTCTCAAAAAGTGCAACTAAACAGACAAAAGTAATAGGAAATAAACAGTTATAAGTAATCTTTTTCTATCTAATCTAATGTCTTGAGACGCTTTATTATCTTCCTGAGCCATCATGGTACATTTGCTCTAATTTCCTGCTTAACGTAGTGTATCAACATATTAGTGCTAATAAGGCAGCAGATAAGGGAGCAGTGGGTGAATAAGCTACTGCTGAAAATACAAAAAAAAACACAGATAAACACTGAATGTTCCCAAGATCCTGTAATAATGTACAGTAAGGACACTCATGATCTAGTGAATAGTACTCGGTAAGCTACATTATACAGCACAGAGACATACTGTACCTAAATAGTTCAGGTCATGTTTACTCACCAGAAAAAGCAAAAAACTTTGGCCTGTTTTAACACAACCAAAAAAGGTTACACACTGGATGTCTTTGAAATGAAAACCCTTCGCAGAATTTCAGGACCTACTAAGTGTTACAAGGTATTTTGAATGTCAACATTATATTCATAATATTTTTTGTATCGTGTTAATTTGACTTTTCAGACATTTCTTGCATGTTTTAGTGTTGTTCTATCAAAGACATGCTTGAATTTATATTCAGATTGGTTCATGCTTGTTTGTGCAATCCAATTTTTTTTCCTGGGAGCTCAAAATGGCTCGATGGCTGTAGCGCACACATTTGTCATAGTACCAGCCTCTAACCAATCAGATGAACTGCTAATGCAGCTCATCGCAATGAAGAAGTCTGACCCAGAAGTGTACCGTAGTAGAACCGTGTTGGACAAACAATGGGTAAAAAGTGTTTTGGCTTCCCAAAAGATGAATATACTTGGCAAAAATTAGTGGATTTTCAGTGGGAATCAGAAAAACATGTGACAGAAGCATATAGTGGGAGGAACATGAAATGCACCCCTATTTTCGTTGAGTACTGCCTTTTGAGGTGATTCAAAGACATTGTTTCCGATATATATTTCATTTTTAAGGGTGCAGTGATAGTCTAGAGGGGTCAAATATTTATTATAAATGATTTAAATGGCCATAATTCATCCCCTTTAAGATGAACTTAGATCACTTATATGAAACATGCCAAACGAAGAAGCAATTGGATACTAAAACTTCCATGGTTGGACTACATGGATGCTGTTAGCTTTGGGACTGCAGAAGTGGAAGGTAGCAGGTGGAGAAGTGGAGATGCAGCAAGGACGTTAAAGCTGAGGATGATGTTTGGTTAATATGTTTTAATTTTGTTTTGTTTTGTTTAATTTTCTTGGGATTACACCATTCACAAACTTGGTGTGCAACCATGGCAATAGGTGGCAACAATGAGCCATGTGTAGGAAGCCTCGTCAAGGCACCCCAGGAGGAAGAGTTGCTCTAATTTAATCAGGTGCAGAGAGCGTTGTTACAAGCGCAGTGTTTGCATCAACACATTTTGGACCATTGCAGAGTTCACACTAGAGATGCCATTGGTATGTTGATTTTATGTTTGTGCATTAATTCAGTCCTATATTGAGAATGGATTTGGTTTACTTTGTAAGAAAATATTTGATCTCATAACTATCTAACATCATACTCTGAGATAATCAAGTTTGAGTTGCGTCAGACCCCATCTTCCTCATCTCCATCAAAATGTAAAGGGATATCATGGTGTGCACAACACACATCAGTGAGAGACTTATCACTGCATTGCATTTAATCTAAATTTGACCAAAACCTAATTTTAGGATGTGTTATATGAGACACTTTTGTGTCCTCTCAAGTCATGCAGTGATTCTGATCACTTATCCTCTGGAACAGAATGGAACTGTGATACCTTCAACAGCATTGGCTATGCTCCTACAATTCTCTAAAGTTGCTGCTGACAGTTGGTGTTTTCTTGGCATTGCCCTTTGTGTTTTCTCAAGAATTAGGTGTAAATATACGGCAGATGATTGAGAGAGTCACATGCCGTCTGGTACAGTCATTTTCATTAGGACTGCGGTGCACCATTCATGGAATGGTATGGCTCTGAAAATGTGTAAGAGAACATCAGATGGGCATATCTCATAAGTCCATCTAATTCTTTGCATATTTATTAAAAGTATGTGAAATAATTGTGGTTCCCTTCTCAATGAAATAGTGTAAAAAAGTGCTTTTATCTTGGCAAATTAAGCTCTGTGCTTAGAATTCATGGTTATAAACAAAAACAAAATAAATCTGTTGATTCAAATATTTTTCTTGAGTTTTCAAATAAATGTTGAAATCTATTGTGACACTTGGTAACTGAACTGCTAATTAGCCGATCGGTAATTTGTTAACTTATGTTTGAAAGAGGTCGACAGGGTATCACTTTGCATTTTGCCAAAGGGTTTTTTTTGCCTCTTCTATATTTATCACTTGCCGCTTTTATTTAACTTGGCACAACACACATTCCGACTGAGGTTAATCTAAGAAGTAAAACATTTCTGTATTTTTCGCATTTTGATACAAAGTTGTGAATTAATTATTATGGTTATAGTTCCTTCATTACTTGGTATTCGTGAGAGTAGTGTGTAGGTTCTCTCCATCCATGCATGGGTTTACCCAACAGTCCAATAGCATGCTTCAGGTGAATTGAAGTCTACTCAGGAGTGAATTGTATATGAATGTACAAATGGACTGGCAAACTTCCCAGAATGTACACCAGCTTTTGTGTAGAGTTAGAAACTGGAACCAGCATTATCCCACTGGCAGTTTTTTGTTTTGCTTTTGTTTAGCACAACATGGGTTGTTTCCATAATAAAAAAGGCTTGATGGCACAACACAAGTTGCTGGCTGACATTATGCGCATTATAAACTGTCCATTACTTACATAGCATAGGTAAGGGACATATAACTTTTAACCATTCAGGATGAATTCGGAAAATAGCTTGCCTTAGAAATTATATCCAGTATATGTATATAATGCTGCTAATTTCTATTCAACCTATTTTTATATTTTAAGTCTTCATTAAGATGGGGAAAGCTTCAAGATATATATTTTATGATTAGCATGTAGTGTAAAATAAATAACCACTATACTGTAAAAAAAAAGCGTAGGACAAAATACAGACGTGTTCTTTTTTTATGATTTACAGGGTCCTGGAATCTTCTGAGAAGATGCCATCATCCCAAACAGCTGCCTCAAGGCTCAGTTTTTTTTTCCAAAAGGCTTAGACTAGCACCCCGTGTAAGCTCCTAAAATAGGGATGGGGCACTATTGGTTAAAGGGTGTTTGTTTTGATTATTTAAAAAATCGCATACCTTAATTAATAAATGTGAAATTAATTTGGTTGATTATGTAAATAAATGCATTTCTCTTTCTTTACAATTCCATTCTGGAACATGCTATCCTTCGAATATAATAATGTAATAATGTAAAAATTCTATTTACAGACATATGATAAAAATACCTATATAAATTGTAAATGTAAATTGTGAAATGTAAAAACAAAACAAAATCAACAACAAAATTTTTCCTATGGTTGCCTAAAATGCTCTTTACAGAGCCAAATGCATTCTATGTTCTCAAATACGATTTAAAGGTAAAAGTACCATTGTATACCATTGAGTGTTGGCCTGTGCTTGTTATTTACTGGTGTGCAAATGTGAAGAATATAAAGATATATGACTACATCATCATTAACAAAGTAACACAGCAGCAAGGTGAGCCAAATCATCCAGTAAATAGTCTCATAACATACTCCATATAGACTACTTATATGAACGTAAACCATGCAAAGCAATAACACATTATGACCTTGCATCTATGCTTCTAAAATGAGGTGTGGTGTAATGACTCCCTTTCTCCCTGCACTGCTCACTGAACAATATTTATTTGAAAATTCCATAGGCCATAAAACATATACGCATTACTCTTTATGTTTCGAATATTAAAGTGGGAATACAGTGTCTCTTTTTTATGGCTTTAAGAAGAAACATAAATATAAAACAATAGAGAAAAACCATCTTTTACCATCTTGAAATGTGAATAATTTCTGGTATTTCTTTGATGCACAAAAAAATAAATATAAAGAAAGATATAATTAGTTTTTAATTCAGCATATTTAAATTATAATTGGACTTTCCCAAGGGTGCTCCTGGAAATCTACTTCTAACTAGGCACCCCCCCCCCCCCCCCCACACACACACACACCATTTTTCAATGCATCACTTTTTTCCTTAAAGATTTACAAACAACCATATTATAAAACATATTAAAGAATTTTACTTTTTTTGTATTTGCTCATTTAAATTTTTATGCTTTATGATTGAGGTTCAGAGATGCTATTTCTAACTAGAACTTAAGATTTACAAAATATTTTATTTACAATTAAAGAGCAAGGTTGTTAATTGTTTTATTCATATAAATAAAATATGAAAATTATTTGATCTCTCATAACAGAAATCAAAGGACCAGCACAACATTAATAAGACTATTAAAAACATATTTCAATCTTTTTTTGTTCACAATAAGTTACACACAATAAACACTCTCCTGATGAATTTAAGCGTGTGTTTGTTTATATGTTGAGAATGTTCACATTTATGTATGTATTATCATGTATAATCATGTATGTATTATCATATAGAGTGTTTATTGGTCATCAACCAAGCTTTTTTAGCAGAGTAGCATACGCTCATATACTGGCATTAAACGCACCCTAATTGTAAATTTCTTGAACATTAACAGATAGTAAGTAGTTATACACTCTACAAATGGACCATAACATATTTCCTCTTTCTAACAGCAGCCATTAATAATATAGTAACTAGTTCTACGTCTTGCACACTTCCTCTAAACACAGAGAGAGGTATGCCCATGCACAGGTGAAACTTCCATTTTTTTTAATAAAAAAAAGTAGACACAAATTACATAAATGTGTGCAGACAATTTTTCACAGTAACAACATGTATGTAAGAATAATGTATTTTGTCAAATATAAATGAATAATGTATTTGTTCAATTCTGTTTGTTTAGAATTTTTTTACTTCTATCATTGCTTTTTTAATCTCCATATTATTTCTCATGAAAACAAGCAAACAAAAACATCTGCTAACATTACGTGATAAGTAAGCCTGTTAGTGGAATTTACTTGTGAAACTAACAATTTTAACCAGCTACTCTCTTTGGGCTATCACCACTTAACCCTCAGTTATAATCTAATATAATGGTTCAACATTAAAATGTTAAATTGTGTCTCCATCAAAAATGCATCCAATTTCGTTGAATATGTCTTTTTCTGACTTAGCTGTGCGTAAGTTGAGGGCACGCTAGAATTTGACATTTATAAAAAGTTTTACCGAGAGGGTGTGGAGTAGACTCTATAATCTTAGAGTTTTGATTCTCCTCACTCAAAAAGGATTACAGAAATTAGTACGCCATATCATACATTTAACTGGCTTTTATTGATCCTCGCCTTCGATCTAGTGAAGCACTATTTTTAATGGATTGTAATGGATCTGCACTCTGATGTTTATCCCTTCACTAAAATATCAGCATGTTTCCTCTTTCTGAATGTGTGTTTGCATGTGAAGCTTAAAAAAATTGCAATCAAGGTTTTTCCAAGCATCTATGTCTTCATTCTCTTCTCTTCTTTGTGACTCTAATGGATAGTAACAGAAGGAAAAGGGAATCTAGAATTAGTCTGCTGTGTGTGTGGGCTGAATGTCATTAGTAATTGTCAGTGTCTTGTGGTCATAACTGTTGAGTCTCTCAGCATATCTCTACAGATCTGTCTATGTTTTAGAGGAGTGTTGCATTAGATGACAACTTATGAGCTTATTAATAAGTGTGATAATGCTTATAAACATCTGCCAAAAATGAGATTACATTCTATGCTCTGATTTCTTATTTGATATAAAGGAAGCATGCTTTTTCATTTATATTTCAGTATATATAAGCAAATAAATGTTCGGCTTCTAGTAATTTAATGCCTACTTTTTAGTTCTACTTCTTACTTTTCTGCAATGTATGATTTGTTCACAAGAACAGAAGAAGTGTCATTTGCTTGTGATTTACAGGATTAGATTTTTTTTAGATGAGCACAGAGTTTGCTGAAAAAAATTTGGTCCTTTGCTCTGGAATTCTTCAAAGGTCGTGTGAGAAAAAAACAGACATGTCAGATTCAGACTGATTTTTCTTTTTAAGCTGATCAGAGCAGAAAAAAACAAGTTTTTGGTGTGTACACAGCTTTACATTGTACAAAACCCTCACATTATGGTTATTTAATTAATTAAATAATGAAGATTCCATAGATTATTCCGCAGTAAATTTCGCAGTAGATCCACATTATGTTGTGGTGAAGCAGTGTTCTGCACAATGTTTGTTAATCTGTTATGATATGTACCATTGACCCATTGGGAAAGGTCTTGGACAAATTGCGAGGCCTTTTTGTTTTCCACTGCAACAATAACAACAACAGACTACCAATACATGAAGATAAAATCAAATGAAAAGGGGTTTTGACAGTTTAACTGTTTTTGTTTTCTTTGCATAAAGGTCAACCTATTGCTCGAGACTCGAAAACAAACCCTGAACTTTTAATATACATGATAGGAGCTTTTTATTTAAGTATGTTAGCATGCAATACACATGTTTAAATACGTCTACTTTTGAATGCTTAAATAATGTAAAACTGAATTTAATGTTGTACAACTATATTTATACTCTATAAAACATTGTGTATTGTCTAGTTTGGCACAAAAAAAACATATGCAAAATAATACCCTTACATGTGGAATTTCCAAATTGTACAACGAAAGCTGTTATACTGTAGATTGCATGAAATTACCATTAGGGAAAGGACAGTACAGTAGAAGGACAATATAAATATATTATTTTTCTCAAAATTTTACTCAAGTTGTATTTTGCACAAATCCTTGCTATGCAGCCATCGACACCAATTAAAACAATAACTTATATAGGAAGCAAACTAAATTATTATTTACCAAATGAATAAAATATAAACTGGGATGAAATTCTGAACGATTCTGGTGCAAAAGTAAAATCTTGCTTCAAATGGCAGAGCTGGCATCGAGAGGTGAACGATGCCAGCAGAACCAGTAGTGAATGAGGTCAGTGGAGTGATGTCTATGACACTATATGCAAAATAGTAAAAACCTCAAAGAGTTTAAAAGTACCTGTCATGTGATGTGGCATGATTTTAAGCTAATACAATTTTGTGTTTGGGTTTTTAACCTTAATCTTTGTGTATCTAGTTATTGCATCTAAAACGAGTCAACAGACCCAGTTAACCTTAAGTAATTCTTCTCTCAAACACCGTTGTACCTTTATTCTAGTTAGATTATTATGAAGCCTGCTTGATTTGTATATGTTTATTGTTCAATAATAAAAAAAAAAAAAAATAAATATATATATATATATATATATATATATATATATATATATATATATATATATATATATATATATATATATATATTATTCTACACTCTTTTACAGCATTGGAAAACATTAAGAATGTTTGTCCTCCTATAGAAACCGTATTAAACAAAAAACATATTTACCTTTTTCCTTTTATTTTTTCCTTTTTCAAACATTTTTGAAAAAGCACCAGGGAGCCACAAGGGCAGCGCTAAAGAGCCACATGCGGCTCTAGAGCCACGGGTTGCCGACCCCTGACCTAAAGTAATTCTACTCTCAAACACCGTTGTATATCCGCAAAAGATTCCACAGATTATTCCACAGTAAATTTCGCAGTAGATTCTTGTAACATTATGTTGTGGTGAACCTGTGTTCTGCACAATGTTGGTTAATCTGTTTTAATATGCAAAAGTAATATCTTACTTCAGATGGCAGTGCTGGTATTGAGAGGTGAACCATGCCAGAACCCGCAGTGAATGAGGCCAGTGGAGTTCACTGACCACAACCTGCTGTTTCCCCAGTAGACATGAGTCAACACATTGTCATAAGCTCAATCCATCTGGGGCCGTTCTCACAAACACATCCAGCTCAGAAAAATGCTCAGGCTCAAAGATCCACTGACACACTAGCCCAGTAGCCAGAGTTAGAAAACTGATGCTGCAGGACTGTGGCGCAAAACTGGTAGCATACATCATTTGAAAATGAACAGCAAGATAAAATAAAAGGTAAAGTAGAGTTCCATTCCAAAATACTTAGGAGAGCTCTATCATTTTGGCATTTAAAATACAGGCTATGGGATTCAAGAAATTGAGCAAAGAACTTTTAAGCTGTAATAAAAAATGATAAAAAAAAATACATATCTGTTTATTTATATTTACAATGTTGAGATGAATCAAATTATCCACAAAGTAGCCACTCCACTTTGCTTTCCTACATGTCAACCTCATTAGAGTGAACCTAATTAAATTTATATCCAGAAAGCATTTTAGCTGAGTTAAAATTTAAGTGTGTTATAATTCATCTGGACTTTGGAGTTAGAATTCTTCTCAGAGGGCATCTGTCATGTCATCTTCTGATAGTTTTACATCGAGAAAGAAACAACTTGGTTGCTTGTTTAGTTAATTTAACTAAATTGTTGTACTGTCTAGAAAGCCAACTATACTCCAAATAGGGTTAATTTTACTCTTAGGACTTTGCTGTGTAGGTGTCATGGATGTGGGTTCTTTACTACCATCATCCAAACAATCCTGACAGCTTGAACAAGGATTAACTAAAGCATGTTTCATACTGCAATGTTCTGTCTAAGATTTTTAACATGCGGCAAATGTTTTTCACATCCATTTTTCAGTTGTTTATAGTTGTCCATTATATAGTTTCATCCATTATAGTTGTTTAGCATCAAGAGGTAAAAGATAAAAAGTAAAAGACAATGCACTATTTGTCAAAGATAGAGCACAATCCAAATAATCACAACAGAGTTTGAAAGCTGTTTATGAAAAGCTTCTGGGGTTTTTGGACTGCTGCTAAAGTGATTGATTTGTAATTCAAATATACTTCAGCTTTTCAACAAGATACACTGAGTCCCTAATTTGCACAGCAGTGAGGAATTAATGGAATTTCTGACGTCTTGCTGGTATGCTGAAGTCTTCATTAGTTTAGAATGTTAAAGATCATTTTTTTAAATCTCTCTCTCAGACACATCACACATGTGCATACACCCCTTGCGCACACACCCACACCATTGAACCACAGGTAGAGTGATCAGAGCATTCCTCTAGTTCTGGAAACAGTATTACATCAAACACAATCAGTTTGTTCTGCATAATTCACATTTATCCACAGCACAAAAATATATATATTTTTTTTCATTTATGATGTACTTAATAATGTGATTATTTGAAAACAAACGCACCTCTGATTTTTCAGCTAACAGTTCTATTTTAATAAAACCTTAATTTAATAAGTAGCAAACCAATCTGTGAAGGTATAAATACAACATTTCCATCTTTAGGAAACAAGGACATTGTAAATATATCCACAAGCATTGTGTCAAGCAAGAGATGACAGCTTAGTAAACCATCCATTTTGTGCAATTAAATGACATTTATTTTGGACAGGCAATAATCAGAGGATCCATTCATCGTGGGATTTTCTTTTTCAAAGCTTTTCCCAACAGTAAATAATTCATTCTTCAGCTCTTCAAAGCCGTGCAGAAAATATGACCTAAATAAAAAAAAATCTCCAAGCCAAAACAAATCAAACACCAGAACAAGGCAGATAAAACATGAAACCAGATCCGTCATCTATTTCAGCTGCACCAACAATGTAATAACATTTTATATAAATACAGTCGGACAAAAACCTGTAACCTTTCGATTTCCAACAAAAAAAAAATGCGAGACTAGACACTGGAAAACAAATGAAATACCTTTGAGCCTGCATAGTTCTGGTGCATGAGGTACACTGTGCTACAATCACGCAATCACAATAACCAGTCATGTATATAAAAGCCATTTGTGCAATAGCGATGTTTGTAGTTTAGAGTAAATGCTGTTGTATTGAGAAGAGAGCGCAGGGGGCACAGCGGGGGGACTGCTAATGTGGCTAATGAGTGTAAACTGGACACACTGCTCTCAGACTGAGTGCACACACGCAGCGCGGTTCACTGCTGGAAGTGCCGGCAGATCCTCTCCCCAAGCATTTTTTCGTGTTTGGTTTTATTCTGCACTAAAATCTTATTTGAAAGTTAAATGGATTTGTCATCCTGAAATGGAAATCATACAAAAGAGAATCATAATAGTGACCATGTCATTTGCCACACTATCGAAGATGTGTAAAATAATGTTTTCTTTTCACATTTCTATTCTTACAGTACACACAATTGGCTGCTTTTTCGAAAATAAAATAGTTCCAGCTGTTGTCATTTCAGAATAAATGCTCTTTGAATGACTAAACATGACTTTAATTATATGTGCACTATTGATCCACTCATGTTCTAAAAGCAATATGCACTAGGCCACTGTTTGAATAACTTCATAAATATACAAAAACAGAAGGTTATGGGTTTTAAAACATGATGTTCAGTGAACATGACATAACAGTATGCTTTAATGCAGATGTTTTAATGTCTTTCAGTTCAAGACAGTGAGTGAAAGCTGTGTCAATATTTTCTCTCGTGCTTCATCACTCTCATGCTTTGTCTTAGTTGTCCCTTTGCTGACCTTAGCCCATTTGTTTCTTTCCTTCACATGTACAACCACTATCCTATGTTTTTTACTGAATGGCAAAGAGGGGCAGGGGTGTGAACTTTTAAAACACAACTGCAGATGATACAGATGACATTGAAGCTATTGTGAGTACTCAGAAATAACATTGATTTAAGTAGATAAAACATTATTTTATTTGTATGTGCATCACTAACCTTTTTATACTCAGTAAGGCTATTTCTATTGTGTCATATTTATTTTTTTGAAGTACTGACAAAAAGGGCTTATGAGAAAACATTTCAGATCAGGTCAATTACAAATAATTAAATAAATCTTCAATTAAACAAGGACAAAACTCAAAAAGACAAAAAGTCATTGCAGTCGGAATCAAAGGCGAGGTTGTTAAGGTTAACAGTTATCTCACTGCCAAGTGCTCAATAATGATGTAGCGGCTCAAATTTTCAGGAAAACTAGACATCAGAACACATTTCTCCATTTCTTAAGTCTCTAAACTGGCTGCCAGTATCCTTCAGAATAGATTTTAAAGTTCAGTTACTCGTATATAAGTCAAAACATAACTTAGCACCTAAATACTTAATAGACGATATCAGTGAATACACACCAAACAGGGAACTGAGATCCCTCAAATCAAATAAATTAGATCTTCCCCGGGTTAATTTCAAACAGGGTAAATACCTGTTTTACTCCTTTAGTTACAAGACGGCCCACAGATAGAACTAACTTCCAGAGAGGAGATCAAGGTTCATCTCTGCATTTCACTATCTTAATCTCTGTCTTAATTTTCAGTTTTTAATCATTATGCTTTTATGTGACTTTTTTAATGATTGATTTTATAAAATGTACTTTCTTTTTTTATTCTTTCTTTCCAATGTAAAGCACTCTGAATTAACCTGTGTACGAAATGTGCTATACAAATAAACTTGCCTTGCCTTGCCTTACTCTAACCACTGGTTTACAGGAAATATTATAAAAACATAAATAAATCCGTTAAAATCACCATCAATTACAATGCAAATGTGTGTTATTTTTGCCCAAAGTCATCCTTTTGGCAAAAAGAAAATATGGGCCCTTTATCAATTGATAATAATAGATAAAGTTAAACGAACTTAAAAATAAAGCAATTTAACCAACAGTGGGTAAAATGAGCAGTATAAGTCACACACTTTTACACATTTTAATGTTAAGATATTTTGCTGTTAAATCTTAAAACCTTTCGAATTTTAAACTGGCTATCAAGAAAAGAAGCATTGATTTAGCAGATTTATTTTGTGAATATCTGGATCTTCAGACAGAGGATTAGATTTAACAACAATCTTTAAGCACTCTACTGATTAGTTAAAGCTATTCTGTTAAATGAAATCATCAATTGAGACCATTTTTTTTTGGTACAGGTAGTTGACAAACCACCAGTAAGACAACAGCTATGGGTCAACAATAGTGTTTAGGAAGTTAAACATATTCATTGTTAATGCTGAAAATAAGCAATGGTACTTATGAAAGTGCAGTGCAGGGGCTCCAAGGAAAATCCTGCTGCGTGTGTAAACAGTAGACATGTAAAAGCATACACTAATTGCCTCTTGTCTGTCCCTGAGGTTTAAATCCAACATCCAGAAAGAAGCTTTATCCTTTTGAAATCCTCCTCAAACTGAAGGTGTGCAAAAAAATATGATTCACTGCCGACTGTTAAAAGCTATTTTTAAACCCGGCAGCTTTCTGTGAACAACTTTAACCCACAAACAAAATGACAAAAAGAGAAAGTGAGATCATTTTAGTTTTGAGTCACATATTCAGTCAAGTAATGCTCTCATTTAATATTGATAATGGGATGTTTTACATGCTTGACAAGGTTCATCAAACACAAAATTTTGTTTCATCTTGTTGACGGATGACGAATGCAATCACTTAGTTATATTTAGAGGCCATGTAATGAAACATTGCAGCCTCAAAACTACAGCAAAGATCTGCTTTGCTCTTTTAAATACAATCACAGAGGGTTACATATTTATTGTGAAGAGGAGCGGTCCAAGAACTGAAACTTGTTGCTCAAATTAACCTCCCTTGAATGTGGTTCCATGTGGTTTTAACACAAATTTTTTAATTTTCAAGCCTGTATGATAAATATAGGGGTAATAATACATGAAACATTAATGGTTATTCATTCATTCATCTTCATGTAGGCTTTCTTCCCTTTCGGGGTCGCCACAGCGGAATGAACCGCCAACTCTCTGGCATATGTTTTACGCAGCGGATGCCCTTCCCTGCCGCAACCCATCGCTGGGAAACATTCACACACACATTCACACTTTAACACTGTGGGCAATCGTTCTTATTCAATTTACTTATTCCGCATGTCTTTGGACTTGCAAACTCAGAAATGCCACCTGCCCCAGCCGAGCCTAGAACCAGCGACCTTCTTGCTGTGAGACGACCGTGCTACCCACTGCGCCACCGTGGCGCCATACATTAATGGTTAATTACATCAAAATAAAGATTTGTATAAATCGATACTTTTTTAAACTATGCACATTATTTAACTAATAAAAGTCTTTAATTCGCAAATCTCCAAATGAGTCTAAAATGCTACCCTATTTGTATTTTAATATCACATTTAATATGATCCTTTTTTTTTAATTGATTCGGTGACCATTTCAAACATATTCAAGTGTAAAAAAAAAAAAAGATTGTCCGTACAATTTCATTCTAATGTCTCTTTAAGCAAAAATACTTTTCTGTTTACTTCCAGATTTAATTCTATGGCTCAGATGAATTCAATCTGATCTGTATGTGGTTTAAGTACACTACTCACATTGACACACAGTCCCCAATATAGTCTATACTCATCAAATCCCCAAGCACCGAAGCAAACAGACCAACCTGTAATTTTTTGTATATTTTCCCTTCAACTTGGAGGCCATGAAAAATGGATAGAGTACAAGAAAGGGTTTGACGTTGGCTGAGCAGCACACAGCAGCAGCATATGTTTTATTTAGTAGTTTACTATGGCACTCAGAGGAATTGCAGCAAAACTAGATTTACCTTTTCCAAAAAAGGAGTGTGGTGAAAAAGAAAGGACTTTAGAGGGAGGGAGGGAAAGAGAGCAGAAATCTTGTCTTATTCTGAGCTTAGTAGCTAAAAGTAGCTATGTTGCTCAGCGTTTATCATATTGAGCATCCCACTGAATCAACGATGTGTGTAATTAATTATAAAAAATATATTTTCTTTACATAATGTCAAAATTCAGTGAATACAGAGGGTCTTTGTCGCCCATTTTGTCAGATTTGCATTAGTTTTATTCAATAGAGAAAAATTCAGCATGAAGGTTTCTCTAAATTATGAGATGTTAATATTACATAGAAAAATAGGGGCATGCTCTGAGAGATTTATTGTTTTATAAAATTCCTTTCAGTATTACACACAGGATCTATAAAGGACACATGCAGGCGATGAATTATTAATTTTTAACCGTTAATTGATGGACTAAGGCACTCTACTTTTGTAGTAGAAGACTTCCAAGAGCTAATAATAAAGATTGTCATTAGCTGATGTCCTTTCAGTCACTAAACAATATAGCTTTATAATTTATTTGTTTGTTTTCTCATTCTTGTTTATGAAGTTATGTGCCTGTTTATGAGAAATGTCAACTAAATATTTGTAATTTATATTTAAAACTATCGCAATATTGAACTATTTTCTACCTTTACAGTTCTAAAAAAGCAAGCAAACTTGGAAAATATGACTAATATTGTATGTATGTAAACAATGTGTACATTTTGTTTTATTAAATGTGTGAAACAATAACAAAAATGTAACTTTGCAAATGTAAACAAAAAAAATGTTTATGTAAACTTTTTTAACTTTGTATTTCTACATGGATGGTAAAAAAATAAATATTATAAATAGCAGAGTATAAGTAGTTGTAAGGTTTTTTAAATCTCCTCATTTCAAATTTCTCGTTAAAGCATCTAAGAAGAGAGTGGGTACCGGTAGAGTGAGTGAAACTCCATTCTGGGGCATCACGGGACATGAGTCACAGTCAGAATGTGTGAGAGCTGCTTGTGGATCAGTAGTTACATAAATCTGAGGGCAGATGGTCCCCACAAACCCATCATGGCAACACCCACGGTGAGATGTGAGAGGTGTGTTGTTTGTATCTGAACTCCTCAGCGCTCAGAGCAGGAATCTCACAGCATCATGTCTGACATGGACGGATGATTATTGCCTGCTTGGTTTCAAGGTAAATCAGTTAATGCTAAAGCTGCTGTGATCTTCAGATTATTTAACAAACAAATCACTTCATTTCTTTCATCCTCCTGGCAACTTCAAAAAGAGCTGGTGACACACAGTTCTGTGTTCCTCAGAGAGAGAAAAAATCAAATATTCTGATCAGGCAACTTTATTCTGGTATTACAATAAATAAACCAGACACAAAGCGAGTAAGCAAAAAAGTTATTCGAGTTATTTGTATATTACACTATTATGTCTAGTTACTTATGTTTTATATTAATGTTGGTGTTGTTGTTAAAATTATTATTATTATTATTAGTATTATTAGTAGTAGTAGTACACCACCATTATTATGTTATCTTTTTTTAGGGTTAGAGGTAAGGCTTTATTGCTTAGTTTTCTTATATGTTAAGAATACTTTGACTCAAGCATGTAGAATTCAAAGATTAAATTGTTTTAATATTTTTGGAACATTACTACAATTGATTATATTACAGATACATTGGTAGCATTTCATAATAACTACACACTACTAATAATGTATTAAGAAATGGCATTCGTAAGCAGTTAAATATGACTTCAAGTGTTTTTTCCTAGTTTATAAGCATCTATACAAAATGCCTAATAACATTAATTTCATGCTTTATTGAGGAACAGTTAATCATTTAAAAATAAAACTTTTCACTATTTAAAAAACAGTTAGTTATTATTTGTTAGTGATTGATGAGTTTATATAGAACACGTTAATAAATGATTATTCGAATATTTAAAAATACATTTATTCATTTTATTATTCAGACATATAGTAACAATTACAAATGATTTAACACATAATCCTAATGTAACCCATTATTAATTCAGCTGTTTTGTGAGCTCATCTAAAGCGAGGATTATTTATGCTTTATAAAGCTGTTTTCGTGAACTCTTTTAAAGTGAGGACTATTTATGACTTATAAAGCATTAACATGAGATATTTAAGTTTTATTCTAAACTGATGAAAAAAAGGGCAGAAGGAACCAGGCCATTGAAATATTTAGTCTCATGTGTTATTGCTATACAAAGCATAAATAGTCCTCATCTAAGATGAGCTCCCAAAAATAGTTAACTAGCTGCTAGTAAATATTTTATAGCTACCTGAATTAATAATGAGTTATGTGTCAATAAAGCATTTGTTATCACACTTACTAACAGTTATTATATCTCTGAATAATAGGATGAATTAATGTGATTTTAAATAGTTTAATAGTCATTTATTAACATGTTCTAAATGGTCTCATGATTCACTAACAACCAAATAACTAACTGGTTTTTAAATAGTTATAAGTTGTATTTATAAATGACTAACTGATCCTTAACAAAGCATGAAATTATTATTAGTAATCATATTATATAGATGCTTATTTTAGATGCCTTTAAGTTATATTTATACACGGCTTACAAATGTGTAACAGAAAGAGTGGTGTTTAAATTACGTATTACTTATATATTAAATGCTTAATAACTGATTAGTAGTTTGTAGTTATTATAAAGTGCTACTAAAACAAAGTATTTTTGTATTAGCAGAGCTAGAACTATTAGTTATTGAATAGTGAATTTAAGGAGTTATTTGTCTGACAGTGAAGGAAACAGGTAGAAAGCACCTACCGGACAACAACCAACCAGCCTGCTGATAACATCCATGATGCAGCTTAGTTTACCAAGTACTATATTTTCAATGATTTATTTTAGTGAATTCATATATCAGGCCTTCATCTGTTTGAAAATAACATTTTTTTTTTTTTTCAAGTGGAATAATTTCCCGTCTAAAGTCATCCGTTTTCATCATTTTGTCTGGCCTTTGTCAGAATGGTCGTATCAATTTTTTTTTTTTTTTTACTTTTGCAAAGTAGAGTTTAACTTAAACCTGGTTTCTCATAGATACGGGTTTCTGGAGAAGATCTTTGGGATGGTTTGATTTGAGGTATTCTATACTCACGATTCCCCTAAATGTGTGATGTGTTTATAGATCTGCTTTAGATGAATGTGAAGAGCTGGTTTAATTAGTGTTGTAAAAGAGATGTTTAGGCATGTTCATTATATGTATATTCAACCCTTTAACCAGAACTCTGTATTGAAAGCTACCCCCGGTATTGGTATCTTCTGATTGATTTTGGTGGGAAAAGTGTGTATAAAAAAAGTGTGTTTGTTGCAGTCTGGGTTTATACGTTGAAGCTTTGCCTGACACTGGACGGTATAAATCTGCTACGAGATGTTAGGTTTGCATCTCTAAGTGTGTAATTTAGTTTTTGCTGCTGAGAGCATTTTCTTGTGTCATTTTCAGTGTATACTTTATAGTTTATCTGCAATCAACCTGTTGTCTTTTCTAGCTTCCTGGTCACGGTGATCCCAACATGACAATCTTTTACTGAAATTGTTACAACAAGATGCTCAGACACCTATTTTAAGGTTTGAATTAAGTCACTGGAGCTGCTCCCCTTAAAACTCTAGAATAATTTAGTAGTATTGTTATACTTATTTTTGTCTTAATTGTCTTAATATTTTTTACACTATTTAGTGCTAATAAAGTTGGCTCTGATCAGACAATTCCATCAGCAAAGCTCTAAGAATGTTTTAAAGCATTCATGTCAACATTACTTCCATCCAGCAGTGCATTCTGGTCACATCAGAACAAAATTTTGTCCACATAGAAGGCGATATCAGTTGCATGTTGTTAGTAGTGCGAATGAACACACCTTAACAATTGGATTTCACCAAAAAAGCATAATTGAGCATTTAGACCTGCAGTCTGAATTAAGCCTAATTCACTTCAAATAATGTGTTAGCTTTTGCAGCTAACCTGTCTGTCAGTCTGGGAAGCGGCCATATGTAAACAGCCCTGGGAGTTGGCTGTTCGGCTCACTCCTGTAGTTGACGTCAAAGAGAAAGACAGCGTCTGCCGAAGCACGTCAACAGGAGTCTGGATCTGGCATAAGCTCGGTTGGGAGCAGATGAGACTCTGACAGGCTCAAAGAAATATGCCTCTCTCTCTCTCTCTCTCTCTCTCTCTCTCTCTCTCTCTCTCTCTCTCTCTCTCTCTCTCTCTCTCTCTCTCTCTCTTTCAACAAAACTAAGTAGAATATGTGCAGAAGAAGAAATTGGTATGTAAACATCCCTAAATCACAGAAATGTTGTCAATTAATACTTCTCATGTCCTCATTTTTGGAATGTGATTACAAATATCTCAAAAATGACAAATGTGAAGTCTTGCACTAAAGCAACCTTACTGTTATCACTTCCTGTACTTCACCTTTAGCTTTTTTTTTTTACCGGGCATTCTAAATGTAAACAGGCATGTGTTAACATCTTATGGAATTTAATTTGCAACACTCTAAAACGTAAGAAATTTAAATGAAAAAATACTTAGCCAAAACAACAACAAAAAAAAACAGTTTTGTTATAAACTGCATTTTTTTTGTTGGCTTCACTTTAAGATTCAGTTTCGCTCATCAAAGCTTGCATTAGAGTCTCAATATTTTTGTTTTTGCTTTCTAAGTTTTTGTTCACAATTCAAAAATGTACGTTCAAATGAAATGCTGGTGAAAAAATCGTACTAAGAACAAACCATTGTAAGCCCTGTCGCCACAGAAGATTTGTCCAGAATGATGAATGTCAGAATCACAAACAAAAACTTGAACTTAAAATGTGCAATCGAAACTCTGATTAGCGAAACTGAAGATCTATAAAAAAAAATGTTAATACATTTTTCGGATAATTATTTAATAATTTTTATTTTCAGTGTGTTTTTTTTCCTGTTTTGGCGATGCATTTTAAAGTGCTTTCATTTTAGTGGCACAAATTAAATTCAATAACATCAATCAATGTTTCAGTGAAAAACAATCAATTTATTCATTGAATCTTTTCAAAATTATAAAATCATTCATCTTCTTCATCTTCATGTCGGCTTTCTTCCCTTTCGGGGTCGCCACAGTGGAATGAACTACCAACTCTCTGGCATATGTTTTACGCAGCGGATGCCCTTCCAGCCGTAACCCTTTGCTGGGAAACATTCACACACACATTCACACTTTAACACTATGGACAATCGTTCTTACTCAATTCACTTATTCCGCATATCTTTGGACTTTTTTGTTTTGTTTCTTGTTTTGTTTTGGGGAAACCGGAGCACCCGGAGAAAACCCACGCGATCACGGGGAGAACATGCAAACTCCACACAGAAATGCCACCTGCCCCAGCCGAGCCTAGAACCAGCGACCTTCTTGCTGTGAGACGACCGTGCTACCCACTGCGCCACCGTGACGCCAAAATCATTTATCTACTGCTATCAAAGTCTTTTACTTAAAATTTGTCCATATGTAACAGTTAGTGGATAATAAATACGTTAATACATTTTGTACATATGGAAGACACTGAATCAGTAGTTTGTAACAACTGAATTTAAATATGGCTTTTGTCATTACTGTTGACACCTCATTTATTTATCCCCACATTTTAGATTTAGATACAACGTTCAAGAGATTTCAGGTTTCATTTTTTACCACAAAACTACAAAAACATCGTAATGTGTGCTCGTAGAAAGAGCTTCTATCAATGTACCCTACCCTTCCCATTTTAAAGATCAGAAGAATACTTACTTCAGCCTTCGTTTGAGATAAACCATCGGAGGCATTTACAAGATCTCATTTGTGATTACTCTTTCAGACAAGTATCCTCATTTATCACTATCAAGGGAGGCTTTCCCATTACTTGAGCAACTAGATGTCTAATTGAATTTTGCCATTGCATATCAATTCATGAATTACGCTTAATCTTGTTTAATTATTATTGTTATTACACTGTTGTGACACAATTACCTTCATCTGAGAGTAATAAAGTGATATTTCAACATTCTATTACTACTTTTGTGTTTTTCACAACAATAAAAAAATCAAATTTTTAGAATCTTAACTATAAGCTGGAAGATGTCTATCGCACAACAGTGCATTCTCATTTCAGTGCTGGGAGAAACATTTCAGCTCAAAATAACCATTCTATTACAGTCTGGATGACATTCAGTTTGATTCAAAGCACTCAAGTCATGTTAATATCTCTGCTTATTGCAAGCACTGATGTAAGCCACTTCAAAACAGAGGAGCAATTCAAAGGCGCTGAATGCCAAGTGACGATTCGAGAAACACAAAGAAGCTCAGCATTATTTAATTACACTGTATGCAGAAACGGAGCGCCTGTGTAAAACCGTGTTCCAAACAGATTTCGATGGCTCGTGGGGTCAAAAGTTTATTCTAGGGTTGTCAGCGTGTTGGCACATCTCTGGAGTTTCCAACATGTGTTGGTGATTTCCTCTTCTAAAACATAGCTGTGTCAGCTGCCACTGTTTCAGAAGAAATCTCTTCTGATTTTAAGAAATAGAATTATACAATCCATTAACCAGATGCTGTCTCTAAATACTGATTTATATCATTTTATTTTTACTCAAAGCTTTTTTTTTGTCATTGTCACACCTGTTTTCTCTTTCCTCGTTTTCCCTTGCTCTCAGCTGCTCCTCGTTTTCTTAATTAGCTTGACTATTTATTTTCCTCCTCCTTTCCCTTACCTTTACTGGTGTATTAGTTAATGTTGCTGCTTAAGTTTTCAGTCGACCTGCTGTCTCAGTTATCTTCTCCTTTTCATTATTCCAGTTTAAGTTATTTCCAGACGGTGCTTCTGTAGTTTTTAGTTAATAAACTTTTTGTACTGACTGCATTTGGGTCCTCCTCCGTTATTTGCTTGACAGAATACACCAGTCTGTCATGGACCCAGCAGCTGTGCAGGACGCAGTTCAGCGTCAAGGCGCGCTTCTTGGCCAACACTCGACTGAGATTGCGGACTCCAGGAGAGTAATTGAGTCGCTCGTTTCACGGGTGAGCGAACTCAGCGCTGCCCTCACTTCCCTTCAAGATTCTCACTCTGGAGCAGACAATCCACCAGAACCGCGAGTAAACAACCCGCCGATCTACTCCGGGGAGCCCGATCAATGTCAGGCCTTTTTGACACAGTGCCAGATAGTTTTTTCCCTGCAACCCCGCACCTACGCCACGGAGGACTCCCAAGTGGCTTTTGTGCTGTCTTTGCTCGCCGGTCAGGCCCGTAGCTGGGGAACGGCATTATGGCGCTCCAACGCTAGCTGCTGCCAGACCTTCAAGGCTTTCCGGGAGGAGATGTTACGGGTGTTCGATCGGTCTCTCTCCGGCTTCGAGGCATCACGAGCGCTAGCGTCTCTACGCCAGGGCTCACGCTCAGTGACCGATTTCGCGGTTGAGTTCCGAACCGTGGCTGCTTCCAGTGGATGGAACGAAGCAGCTCTGGTTGCCCGCTTCCTAGAGGGCCTCAATCCTGAGATCAGGGACGAGCTTCTGATTCAGGACCTTCCCAACTCGTTCGACGGTGTAGCGGAGCTCGCCCTTCGCATCGGTAAGCGGCTGCAGGTGCGCCGCCTCCGTAGGGGATTCCCCGGGGAGACACGAGAGTCTTCGGCAGTTTCCGAGAGGTTCAACTACACGTCATCGGGTCGTGATGTCACTTCTCCGGAGCCGATGCAGCTGGGATGTTTCCGACTGTCACCCGCTGAGAGACAGAGGCGGATTGATCAGCAGCTTTGCGTCTACTGCGCAGATGGTGGACACCGACTCTCCAAGTGTCCTTTAAAAGGGGGAGGCTCGCCGATAGAGAGGAGATATCGGGTGAGCTCCTTAACTGTTTCTCCTCCTACCGCTCCTTCACGCACGATGTTACCAGTAACTGTCTCAAGTGACTCGATATCTGTATGTGTACAGGCCTTGTTGGACTCTGGTGCTGAGGGAAGTTTTATGGATGAATCATTTGCCTTGTCTAACCGTATTCCTCTACGGAGACTTGTTAAACCTATATCTATTTATTCCCTTGATGGCCGTTTATTCCATGAAGTCTCTCACACCACGGAGCCTGTCAATCTCCTTGTGTCTGGCAATCACCAGGAGAGACTCAGTTTTTATGTTTTTCGCACTCCTAAGACTCCTGTGGTGCTTGGTCATCCCTGGCTGCTCAGACACAATCCTCAGATTGACTGGCTTGGTGGGAATGTCCTCGCTACTGTTGTGGTCAACGGGTTTGGCTCTCTACGCGAACGCTTCCGCAGAGAGGCCCCTCTCGTAAGCTTGAACCTCGCTTTATTGGTCCGTTTTCTATCTCCAAGGTTCTTAACCCCTCTGCTGTACGTCTTAGTCTCCCCTCTCACCTTGCCCGCATCCACCCTGTCTTTCATGTCTCGTGTATTAAACCTTTTCTTTCCCCCTCATCTCATTCTCCCTCTTCCCCTCCCCTCCCCAAGACATCCTCCACAGACTCTACCTTCAAGGTTAAACGCCTACTGGATGTCAGACGCCGGGGTCGCGGTCGCCAGTTTCTGGTGGATTGGGAGGGTTATGGTCCCAGGGACAGAAGCTGGGTTCCCACCAAGGACATCCTCGATCAAACCCTCATCGATGACTTTTACCGCAATCACCCCTCGTGCTCTACTTAGGCGCCAGGTGGCGCCCTTGAGGGGGGGGTCCTGTCACACCTGTTTTCTCTTTCCTCGTTTTCCCTTGCTCTCAGCTGCTCCTCGTTTTCTTAATTAGCTTGACTATTTATTTTCCTCCTCCTTTCCCTTACCTTTACTGGTGTATTAGTTAATGTTGCTGCTTAAGTTTTCAGTCGACCTGCTGTCTCAGTTATCTTCTCCTTTTCATTATTCCAGTTTAAGTTATTTCCAGACGGTGCTTCTGTAGTTTTTAGTTAATAAACTTTTTGTACTGACTGCATTTGGGTCCTCCTCCGTTATTTGCTTGACAGACATCAAGCAGTATTTAATTTATTTTATGGGCAGTGTTCGTTTTACTTAATTTTATATGTATAACATGTACTTTTTTATGTGTAGCATATAATTTCAGTGAGGAAGTCATCCCAACCACCCCAAACCCAGCTACAACCTGTTGCTTTTCCTGAACATCTTCTATAGTAGTATTATAGTAGTATTTTATTTCATAGTAGTATTTTCTTAAATTTAAAAGGAAATGCAATTATCTATATTGCTAAGGTAAAGTTATTTAGCTTTACAACATAGTTATGTAATGCATGAAAAAAAAGACATCAGAATAAATTTCAAGGGTAAAAAATGTAGCAGGTTTGGAGATCAAATTTAATTTGGATTATTCTCTAGTTGAGCAAGGACCCAAGGAAAAAATCCACATCTACACATTAAATGTACTATTCTGTTAACAGAATCATGCGCATTACTGGAAATTCAGGCCCATCTTGTGCAAGCTAGCCAGCATTTGTGGAACAGTGTTGGATAATTGCCAGGTTTATTTGGTGAAATGTCAGAACGGCTTAGAAGCTGACCACACATCTGGCAGCACAGAAGTGAGGCAAAGGTGCCCAGAGGAGATTCTTTAGCAGAATTCCTTTAAAGCCTGCCATGCCTCACATCAGAGAGATTTGAACTACATTACGTCCTCCAGCCATGTGTGCCAGTGGCATCCGGCATGTACTACTTTTGTCAGTGATGCGCTAAAACACAGATTAAAGATATCACAGGATAAAAAACAAATGTAAAAGCAATGGGTTACTGTTAAAAACATCACTAACATGAAACACCCCTCGGGCCTGCTTGAGACTGTGGTCTGCAAGACATATCCTCATTTCATCGGGATTCAATGGGATTAAGTTTCTACTCTGGGTTTTGATTTAAAGCAACAGTATTTATTTAAGCCACAGAGGAAGTCATTAGTGTCCCCATGAAGCGACTTTTTTGGGTACCTAATGAAACATGGCATTCAGAAAGAATTCTTGATGATTATATGCAAATGAGTAATCCCACTGCAGATTTTATGAAGCAGATAAAAGCACAAACCTGCACAAGGTTCCATCCTTCCAACGATTCAGCAATGATTGAGGTCACTGATGGACACACTCCGAAGATCATCAAATGTTTCGGGCCGAAGCAGATTGCATCAAAGAATGCACGCAGTCCCTTGGCATTGTCACACTGAAGAGAAGAAAAGGGATGTGTAAGTAAAGAATAAAAAGATACTGTAGAAGAAGAAGACTGTAACATGCCTTATAATGCCACTTGATAGAGGTAAACAATATTTGATGATTCACAGAAGACCACAGATTCAATTACATTGCATGCCACTTTTATTTACAGCATATTCTTAGAATACCTTTATACTATACAATTGAGTTTCAAATCAAATTTTCTTCTTAGAGTAGGATGCAAAAGTGTAGTGAAAATCTGTGAATGCGCATCATGGTTTGATGTACAGAAGCACTCGAAAGCTGTCACACTCTGTGTCCATTTAATATCACTATAGCAACATCCTTCCCTCTGTGGAATCAAAGAAAATATGAAATCGAGTGGCAGAGCAATTGGTTGTAACATGAGCTCTATATTTTCATTTATTTTTGGTTGTTGCTTCCCTTGTAAACACTTTACTAAAGATAAATTAGCAGACCTGACTCAATCTTGTCTGTCTCTGGAAATGTCCTCACACTCCACAAGAAGTCTCCAAGTAAAGGATCTTCTCTTGACTTTTAAAAAAACGAAAGTTTTAGTGCAGCAGTTCTCAAAACAACTAATAATATAAAAATACCTAGTTTTATAGCTATTTAATCTAAATCTATAATTGAACTGTAATTTAATGGGACATTTATTTCAATGTCGTATGGCAATAAAATGAAATGATATGTATGAAAGAATACAATACATAAATACATGAAAGAACACATAAATATGGCAAAAAATTGAAACATTTTAAAGCTGACTTTGGATGGTAAAATGCATTTGATAAAAACATTTAGCAAACTTTGAGTATAAGGTAATTTAAATATGTCTGTGAAAGCTGATGGGGTATTTGTGGTACAGTGTTGGATAACTGCCAGGTTTGTTTATTTATATATATATATATATATATATATATATATATATATATATATATATATATATATATATATTATATATATATATATATATATATCTGGTTTGTCTTCTAGTGCCTTCATCCTCTAATAATCACTTACAAGATTTGCCAAAAAATTTTTTCATCTAAGGGTTAACAGCAGAGTATCAGTTGAAATGGGAACATGTGTGTAGAACAGCTGGAGTAATAGAAAAAGAATAAAAAGCTTCTTTGGAATTCTTTTTAAACTCTCAAAATACAATCTAAATATTGAGTCCATTGTAGAAGCATTTCTAGGTGTGTTTTGTTTGATAAAGAGAAATAACAATTGACCAACTAATTGATTATACATTCCAACAATGGGTAATAGCAGACTTCCGAGAGCCCAGAGACACCTCACAAGCTCCTGGAGAAAATGCAAACTCGACACAAAAGTACTAACCACCGCCCCACTGTGCTGCTCCAATGAACCAGCACAAACAATCAAATACATGGGCAAAAACTAATTAGAAAAATGCAGACAATTTGAATTCTAAACAACACGTCAATGGCAAGACCAACATCGAATAACTGCTTGTTAAAGATCTATGGTGAAACAAGAGCCCTCGGTTAGCATGAATGATTTTATCAGTTATTTCTGGCCCACATCCAATGATGATACAACAGACATTCTTACACAAGCAGCCCTTCTCTAGCTCGTGCGCTTCAGAAATAGAAGTATTGGAAATAGACTCTGGCGTATGAAGAGCTGGAATATGAGATGAGACTCTGCAGGGTGAGCTGACTGAAGTGATGCATTTCTTAATGCTGAGAAAAAAAGAAGCCTTTTAAAAGATGCAGTTGTATATTTCATTCATGGTCACTTAGTTATGATCATCAGTAGCCATTAAAACTTCACTAAATCACACATACTACAATAAAATGACACAAATCATTGTTAACTATTTAACTAACCATTAATGTACTAGGAGTTAACGATGCATTAATGATGAGTTAATCTATGTGTTAACTCATTAAAACTGTAAATTAGTCATAAGAAATAATGAATCAATTACAGCAATTATTAATGATTTAACAGTAAAGTCATAATAATTATGTAACTGTGGATTATTAGGTATAAATATCTTAGATGTTTTTTTTTCCTCCAGTAGGTGTTCAATGAGAAAGTTAAAATTCCAAATTCATTATTAGGTTATTATTATTAGTTACCTTTACTTTAGGGTAGAACATTATTTAACAATTTATTAATCAAAAATCTTTAACCTCAAAATTCTGTTACCCCAAAGAGACAATTATGCATTAATTAACAATCAAAATAAACAATTATTTAAGGTGTAAAATGATGGCAGCTAACGTCAAAATCTAATAAAAATAAGCGGAAGCACACATATTGCTGCAAAAACAGCCCTACTCATGACCATTTGTGAATTGTAAAAAAATATTGTGAAATTTATTTGTGATTTAAACGTTATCTCATCATTAACTCATCATAAATTTGAGATTCACTTATGCAATACTTACTGATAATTCATTTGATCATATGAATTTTCATGTTGCCTTCTTTTAAAGAATTACCATTTTTGTTTAATCAATTAATGTGTCGTTTCCACTGAGATGCAAAGTAAAGAAATCAAGGTTTCCAAAGTAAGTAAAAAATTCTGTGAAATATAAAACATGCTTTGTGGATAAATAAACTGAGTTTGCTAATAAAAAATAGTAAGCTTTTTGCTTATTTTGCTTTTGTAGATCCACACTGACTACATCTTGCTTTTTGTATTATGATTGGATCTATGTTAACACAAATTAAAATGTTTTTATCATTAAATATTTTATCATCGAGTTAGTG
This sequence comes from Danionella dracula, assembly GCA_900490495.1. Taxonomy (NCBI): domain Eukaryota; kingdom Metazoa; phylum Chordata; class Actinopteri; order Cypriniformes; family Danionidae; genus Danionella; species Danionella dracula. The sequence goes on from UELW01000111.1 coordinate 12,938,065, forward strand.
GGTTAGACCTATAAGCTCTCTATGTTTGTCTTCATAAAAGTAATGGAAAGTGAATCACTACTGCGATATGAATTAAAGGAACATTAAATCACACATTTAAATTATTGCTAGACAAAACTCATCTTCAACCAAATTTGGAATTAACTAATTCTGTAATAAGTTTGTGGTTTAAAATACAATTTGGGTTCAAAGAGGTAATTAACAAGAGACTACTAAACATGTTATTGAAGCTATTCTGCATGGAAATCAGGCAACAGTGAATACCAACAACCACAGTGTGGCTGTTTGCCTTATAAGGTGCACATCTACGATCTGCTGCAGAGGCTTTGACCATCATGGTTGTCATGGGAACACAGTCTTCACTTTGAACGCTAAATGAAGGAGAAAGCACGGCTGGCATTGACAGATATGGCATGGGATTGGCTGCTACAATCATGCGGCTATTATTCAACATTCAGAGCTTACATACAAGACTTACTTTGAGATAAATTCAAACTACCTCTTTTCAAATCAATTTACTCAATACTGTCTCAAAATATTGCACATATTTAAATTGTGAGAACGTTGAGTAAAAGTTGTCTGATTAATCTATTGTCACTTTGTTCTTTAATGTTAGCGCTTTATTGGAACTAAATCGTTCTGTTTAAAATATGTTTAAGTAGAAGCCCGTACAAGTCTAGAACACAGGATAAATCTGTGCCCCAAAGCCCTGTCCACCGGCCCATTAGCATCGTAAGTCAAGGCAGAACAGTGACCACAAGATTTACTGCTGTTGACACACCATTTCCCCTGGGACTGCTTTCAGACCTCTAGTGGAAAAGAGAAAACAGTTTTTAAACTAGCACTAGTCATTGGTTTAGGCTTAGGGCATGCTTTCTGACATATATGGAATTCCAACAATTACATACCTCTATTTTATATATTTTTAAACAAGACTCATGTTAAAATAATTCTACAAGTCAACATATACCATTAGCCTCAGCTAATTTGCTATTTACTTTATTTAAATGAAAATTTCACTTATTTTTCGTTTGCTAATCAATACTTAACACTGTATACACACAAAAGCTTTCTAAACATAAATAAAGCAATAACATGCATGAGAGAGAGAGAGAGAGAAAGAGAGAGAGAGAGAGAGAGACTTTGAAAATAGATTACTGGCAATACTTTTTTATCATGCAATAATAATCTTTTCATGTTTATATATTTAAAGATGTGAAGCTTTTTATACCATTGAATTAAAATGAATTCACAAGTATTTTTTTATCAAAATATAAAGGAAATTATGAGTGACGTTAAATCTGTCAGGTTAAGCCATAACGTTTTGAAGCAGTTTTGTTTGGTAAATCCAAGTGCTTGAGCCAATTTTATCATTTTCTACAGTAAGGTAACTTTTCTAAAGTAGAAAATTCTAATCATTTGACCCTACATAGTAAAATCTAAACAGTTACACTGACTCTCTTTCAAGTCTATTGGTCCTTCTCTATATATTGCTCAAATAACACTTTTTATTATATATATAGGTTTTGGTAAGAATTGGCTGATTAGATGACAGAAGTCCTTGGATATCTTAACTCAGTTTTGGTGTTATTTGTATTCTATTCACTGCGTTTGGTCCACTCTGGAGAGAGATATTTTGCTATCAAAATTTCACTGGGTAAAGATCTGACAAGATATTTTCCATTAAGGTTTAATTGTAACAAGTAAATAAATAATAAAACAATAACAATAGCTCATCAATAGCTCACATTTTACAACAAAATTTTATGCTACTGTTTGTTTCACAAGAACGCACTTGCAGAAATAAGCCTTGATAGCGCAAGCAAAAATTGGCATGTATAAACGTGTACCAGGCAAGCTGTCTATAAGAGGTCTTCAGTATCAGGAAATAATTCAAACCCGAAGACCCCCCATAAAGTGAGGGGAAGGGGTGGGGTGGTGGAGGTGCTTTTTTTTGCTGTTGTTTGCTCAATGAGACTGGGTGAACTGATGCCTTATAAAGGGTGGAACCCCAACTTAATGACTGCGCATGCTACTACCAAAAAATAATATATACACTTGATTACTGGTTTAAAATATTAGCTGTATTGTGTTTGGTAATGTGCCAACACACTACAAATAAATATAATAAAGTATAAAAAATTTATTTAAGAATGTGTATACTACTAAACCACCAGTATGCCATCACACATTCACATTTATGCAATTTTTTGTTTAATTGACTTACAGTGGGGATAGACAATATGCAATTTGTTACAAAGTGAAAGTCTAACTCGTGTAGCTCACAATAGAAGTTATATAAGCTGATCAATAAAGCTTAAAAAGAAAAAAGTAATGACATAAAAGAAGAGATTTTTTCATTTTATTTAGCCCAGCCTTGTTGAAGGGGTTGTTTACAGAAAGGCCAAATATAAAGCATTTAAGTGTATCACTATGAACAGAACATAAGCACACATGTCAGATCTCCACTACTTCAGTTTTCTAAATGATCTCAGTATATCTGATGGAAAAATGAAATAGAGAGGGACACACACATTTGCAACCGCAGAAGGAAATGACTCGGAAATGACAGCAGGCTAAGGATTATTAATGGCTTTGTTTCCTCTGACATCTTCAGCATCATAAAATGGCCACCTAAACTATTGTTGCAACAACAAGAGATAATCATGGCACCATAACCATGATGAAAAGGCTAGTTAACGCTGGCAGCAGCAGCAGCAGCTGCACCTGTCCGCGGTCAATGGCAAATTATTGCATCCAAGTATTCAGTCTAAACAACGATAGAGAGCAAGATGTGGTCTTGCTGACTCTTTCTCTTGATGTAGAAAAATGTGAAGGTCATGCTAATACACATAAGTAAAGAAATCAAATATTAGATGCCATTCCTTAAATAAATCACCAACCGCTTTCGCTTTTCTACTCTTATCTGAATCTTGTTCATGTTGTTGAACTTATTTTGTCCATGTTTTCAAGATAACTTGATTAAAAATACTAACAAAGCTAACATAAAAATCACACAAATATATGTATTTATTCAAATTTACTTAAGGAAAAAAATGGTCTTAAATTCTATAAAATCCTTTCATCATTGGAGTCCCACTTCACTGGCTATACTTTGTTCTGTTATTTCTGTAAGTGATAAAATAAAATAAAAGTCAAATGCATTGATTAAAAATAAAATGTCTGATTAAAAAAGCTTAATAAAAAGCATGTCTAGCCTTTATTTGAGTAGATGATGGATATTTGATATTTGTTTAACTTAACATCTTGTTTGTTTATATTTATTACAAAGTTGGCAACACAAAATGGACTAATCAGGGATTATGATTAAATGTCTTTTAAAAATAGCACACGACCCAATTAAACTAAAGTGTAACATAATGGACGACTACATTTTTTCGAAGTAGCTGGACAGCTATTTAAAACAATGCCTGCATTAAGAATATAGAAAAAGTATTGGCGAAAAAAGGGTCTCTCTTTGTACAGTTCGGTTAAGCAATGGGGTACAAACACTGGAACATGAAGAAAATAATCCAAAAGCTCAATTTTTTGTATATGAATATAATAACCTGTTAGGACGAAGCTTTAATATTGTTTATATCTGCTGTGAATGTGCACACTTTAACATGAGATCTATTCCCTTTTGGGACTGGCTTTAAGTGATCGGCTAAATTGCAGCTTCAATCCCATCATCATTGGGTTCTCAAGGGACAGCAATAGTTGATACTTGACCCAAACTCTTAGAATCACAAGTATTTAGCATGTGAAATCCTTTAAACATCGGCAAATTATATTGCTAGAAAAAAAACTATAGGAAGAGACCAGGATAACCACTCATGCAGTTAGGAAAAGGCTTCAAAAACAGGAAGGAAACAAATACCAACAGCAACATGACTGCATATCATGACACCCTCATGGTAGACATTATAAGATTTGCAGAAATATATTTGTGTTGAACAGGATTTAAGACCAATTGAGTAAATGTTATTTGTGGGGAAACATTTGGTGATTTTTTATTTGCTATTTCTGAACGTCCCCGGATTTGATGAATATAGTTAACAAAAGTTAATTGATGATGTGTAGGTTCTTAAGCTTGAGCTCTTTTAACCAATAAGAAGACACATCATATTAATTTTAGTGCCTCTTGACACAATCCATAAAGATATGAATGGACAAATGGGGCAGAGGTGTATGTTGCTGTTTATGAGCGAGCTATGAGAGAACCGGTGAACAGGAGAACTTTAGTTGCAGTTTGCATTGGTCAGGTGATGATATATAAATTTTAAAGGACTTCTATGGGGGCGTGGTTGTGGTCTATTGCATATACTATCATATTATAAATAAAATGCAAAGAAAGCACTTGTTTTAATGATGATAATCATTCAACTATCGTCTAATTGTTCATGAATTTTGAAAGTGTCACTAAATTATGTAGACTTCTAACTTTAATTGCCCTAAACTTTGGAAAATTTGTTACTAGTACTGCATTTGGTGTCAGACAGGTGTTAATAAAAATTAGTTGGAGACTTATGACCCTGCCAAAATGCCCATTACACACAGCTGTACGCTCCCATTTTGGTTGCATTTATTTTATATTCTCTGGTAAACCAGGTCTAAAACAGGCATTAGTCCACTTTCTCATGGTCAACTAAAAATTTAAAATGTCTTTAAAAAGAGCAACCCAGTTTTGAAATAGGTGCTTTAAAAAGTGGTTATTTTGGACTCTGTATTGATACACAATGTTCATAAAGTGAATTAATAAAGTTTGTCGCCATGACAGCATTGAGTCGAGCAGCAATGGGAGCAAAAGGCCTCTGACTAGTTATTTATGGTATTCCTCTCCAAAAGCCAAGAGCGGAATGAGCTCACAGACAGGAGGGCAAAAGCAGTCCTGTACATTTGTTCTCCTTCAGTGGCCTCAAGGATCCATCAAGCTCCACTCACGCGCAAAAATCCACCTCGATTTTTAAGGCCCTAAGACAAGTGGCTTGGGATTTTGGACATTTATGGCTGCAAACCAGTATCATGCTTGCAGAAGAAATCTGTAGATATTCACACCTCTGTGTTGAATGAAATCAGGTTCCCTGTTTCACACAGAGGAGCTAAAATGGTCAATTGATTGCTGCCTTTGAAATGCCTCAAGAAGGCTAGAACATGTTGTTTAGCAAATTAATTAGGTCAAGACAAATTAGACATTTTTTTCCAAAGTGAAATACGAAATCTTTCTTTTAAAACATCATCCATTTTCCCTCCTCAAAATCATTCAAGTTTAAAATGAACCAAGTTGATCTCGTTCCTTTAATGAGATGGCTTACGCTATCTCTGTTACAGTCTTCATTTGACAGACGGGTGCAAATAAGTAGAGTTCCCAACAAAGCTTTAGCTATTAGCCTGCTCCTACTGCCTGTTATTTCATCTGACATAATCCACTCTGCTTGTTCCTCACTCGGCTTCTGCTGCTAGGCATGACTGTTGCTTCATGAAAAAGTGGACATGGGGGAGGTAATGCAAAAGTGGACATTGTCCATTGGAGTATTGTCAATGAAATGCTCTTGGCTTAAGCCCACAAGTATAAATACACTTGTTTGTCTGATATATTGGTCCATCTTGCCAACCTCTGTGTTAAAACAAAGTAATTCAAGTAGACGTATTGTAGGGCTACGGGTTGACATTAGCCACATCAGTGAACTGTAAAGTTTTCATCAAGAAAATGATTTTTATGTTAAACCACTGCATTTTAAGTAGTTCTATTGAACAGCCCAGATTGAATTTTTGACTAGAAAAAATCTTTTGAGTGCAATGAACCATTATTGCAGTCCATGGTTGTCAGTGTATTTTGTTTTACACCATTTATCATCTGGGGGTACTTGTCTATAACTGAGTATAAAACATACACCACCCAAGCTTAAAGGTGAGTCTAAAGCAAGGACTGGGCAAGACAGTTTCTGGAGGTTTGCAACCCTGGAGAGTTTAGTTTCAAGCATCGTTGAACTCACCTGTTTACACTAATAGAGGTCCTCTTGGTTTTTTGAGATACTAGTATTTTAAGCAGAGTTGGAGCAAAATTCCACACCAGCTGCAGCCATTCAGGAATGATTTTGCCCACCCTGCTCAAGAAGACAACTATGCTTACATAAAGCAACTTCCAGACATTACACCTGAAGATGAAGGACATTGTATACAGTGTTGACAAAAGCAGAGAGAGCAAATGGAATAGTTATTTGAGGATGGCTTAATACATCTATGTAATTTGTGAATATGAAAGTGATGGATGGTTGTGGAATGGAAGGCCATTATCAAGTTAATTATTTCTTGGCCTGAGGTCTCCCATTCTCCCTAGGATATCTCCTCTGTGGAGCCAGGGAGTGGAGGCAGGGGTAATTACTGCAATTTTGGATAATTGTTGTGCATGATGTGGATGAGCGTCAGGCTGGGACAACAAAAAATATAGTCAGGGGTGAACTTGAGCCAGACTGTTCAGCCTTGAAGAGGAACGGCATCTAGTTTACATTAAATAAGTCTGATCTTCAGCAGTGTTGAGCAGCTTTTACACTACAAACTAAAATCTTATGTTGAGTTATATGAGCCTAAACAAATGGAGTTCAGTGAATCCAGTTCAAGATAAACTATAGTCACTTAAATGTTGCGACAATTTCTTTTAGGGTAGATAACTTCCAGTGAACCTTTAAAGCGGATAGTAGTGCACACAATTGAATCATCTCCCCAGCTGCCAGAAAAAGATGCATTGCAGAGACCCTTAGCGGCACAGATTTTCGAAGTTTTTCCTTTTAACTGCCATCCAACATCCTGTTGATCCATGACTATGATGGTGACCGGTTATTACTTACTCTACCACTCCCTGCTTGTGAAGAAATATCATTTATAAACATAAGCCTTGTCCTAAATGCTCATAACGCATTCCTGTTTTTGTCATTATTCCTGGTGCCATTGCTGAGGCCATTAAACATCCTGAATGAGGAGAAAAATCTTTTGTTGTTAAATGATATACAAGGTAGATTCTCATGGGTGAAATCGGAAAGTCATCATAAGTAGTCTACTTTACCCTTGTGTGTTGTTCATATTATTGATACTCAGTGTTTGCGGGTCTGGTGGACCTATTGATTTTTAATCTCAATTAAGACATTTTCTGTTAAACTACTTAAAGAATGTTAACTTTAGCCTGGAAACATTCTCATTATTGTTACTTTGGCAGGGTTGGGGGGTCTGCTAGACCCATTGCATTTTGGGCCTTTTAATTCACACAATCATAGAATTTTGTACTAAAATCTAAAATTGTATATTTTTGTGTGATTTATGTATTTGTGGGAAGACAAAATAAAAGTAAAGAATCTACCATATTCACACTTTTATTAGTAGACCCGAGCACCTTGTGTATAACAAATGTGTAGGGGGTATACAGCATGGCGATATAAAAAAAAGTGTTTTGATACATATTTTTCACAGAAAATGAGCCATGGCCAGTGAATCTCAGTTTCAAATAATAATTGCTTGAATAATGTTTCTTTTGATGAAAACTGAAAACGGATCCCACAAACACAAACACCATTCAAGGGTTAAAGATATGGTTCAATCAGAAATGGCAATTATTTTACTCGCCCTTAGGTTTTTTTTTTACTTTTTAAATGACTTTTACTTCTAAGCAGATCAGAAAAGAAATGTGTCAGAGAGGATGGAGCATTTTGAGAATGTTTCATATTTATTTTATTAATGCTCACTGTACACATTATTTTAATAAGGTGAATTAACACTGAGCTCTAGAACTTCTAAAAGCTTGACTTAAAATGTGTTTATTTACTGGTTTATTGAAAGGTACTCGTCTATTACTTGTTTATTTACAGGTGACACAAGAAATATGGGGAAAAATTACTTTCCTAGCCTGGCTAAAACTGCACTAAAATGTGAATAATTACAATTTGTTTACTCAATATGTTGTCACTTTAGTTCTGAGATTAAAGGCTGAGACTGCGACTTAGGCTGTGGAATCACAAATGGAGATGAATGCTACCCTCAGGATGTACCAGGACAACCTCACTGGCATCATTGTTGATGATATATACATTACTTATAACTAGTAAGTGAGACGTATAAACAACAAAAGTGAAGGTTAATGATTAAAAATTAATGTTGTCATTTGTAACATCTTTAGAACAAACACTTTATGATAATTTTACAACCTACTCTGTTTCAAAGCCTCCATTTTCTGGCGTTTACTTCTTTGACCAAACATTAGCGATTGGGTAAAGACAGATCCAATTTTGTTAAACAGAATAGACAGAATGCACACATACAAGATAAAAACTAAACTCAACGGCATAGTTACAAACCATTTTCATGAAGCAAAATGTAGTGAGAAAGGCTAGATTTCTAACTTTACTTATTCAGGTGGAAAACAAAGTAAAAAAAACTGTTACAAAAATCACAGATTAAAACATCCAACAGGTGAAAACAGAAGTCAGCAGAACTGCTGAAGGAGAGCAAAAGGAGGAATTGGTGACCTAGGACCCAGGGAACGCACAGGTCTTTTTTTACAGACACGGGACCAAGGAGAAGATGACAATGACGAAAAGAGTATGGAATATGGGATTTCGGGAAATGGAGTCCTATATACAGATGGGTGACAAAGTTATTTATAGCAATATAATCAATCACTGGTGCGCTGGGCTAAATTGTATGTCAGCCAATATGTGCACAAGGAATATACAATATTGAACAGAATGCAAAGGTAAAAAAAACTGAACTGAACCAAAATTAAATGTTAATTCTGAACCTAGACATATTAAACCACAAACATCAATCTTAAATGGAGGTACATCCCATCGATTTGCATTTTATGGAACACATAAAAAAAAAGTTTTTTGCTTAAACCAACTCAATAAATTACTTACTTTAGTGGTTTGTGGGAGAATACACAATCAACCGATGCAATATTCATCCCTGCTTCACTCGAGACTCTCAAGCTTGCACAGGTTATTTTGTGGGACATTCCCTGTGTTAGGATTGTTGTAGCCTACTCCTCTAGCTGAAGGCCCAAACAGACTGACCCATCTGCTCCAGCTCATAATGCTCAGTGTAATGGAAGCCATTCATCAACCTGACTGCTCTTGGACACGGAGCAGAGGAAAGGGCGGAAGGCTGAGTGACATGTCATATTAAAGTCTGCTGTAAGACTACCACTATTAGGAGTCTTTTGACAACAATGTCCAGCATCTGTCCAACAAAGCTCCATTTAATAAGCACTATAATCCCTCCCTGTCAACATTTCTTCTCTCATTAACCATGTACATAGTGTTAAGATGTAAAACAATGGATTCATCAATAATTAACTGCAATAAACAGAAGAAAATTGGGGAACTAGGAAAATTAGATGTTTTTTATTAAACATAAAGATCATATTCAGGAAGAAGCAGTAATGTGATTCAGATAATTTTAAGTACTAAAGGAAAACGATTAAATTATTTTTAAAAAGATTAGATTGCATGATTTTGTTTATTATCATAAAAACCATGTGCTCTAAAAGAAAGTAACTGAGTTTCTTCTTATTCTAAACAATTTCAGTGCACCAGACGAAACTAAATATGCTTATTGTGATGAAACATTTAGTGTATATGGTAGTAAATTAGTTGAGCTTGCCTTAAATTTAATGGTGCACAATTAACACTAAAACACTAAAGCAAAAGGGATTTTGAGCTTCCACATAAAATGTTTTCAGCTGTAAGTTTTCTAAACTAAATGTAAAGAATTCAATGCCTTTTAATAGCCATGAAAATTGAGAATGGTGGCAGCAACCTTTTTGGGAGATGGGACGGCAAAGGACAAGGGTCATATCAGGACACCTGTCGCTGTGTGCATGTCTGCACCATATGTCTGTGCAGAGGAAAGAGGACATGTTTGACTGAAAGCAGAGGTACAAAATCTGAACTAAACAGAATATGTAAACATACACATTATTTCAGGGCTGCACCTTAAGCATCTCCTAAGTGAATTGTTTTGGCTAAATGACTAGTTTCAATGATATCAACTCTTGAAATAAACATGATTCTTGAATGTTACTCCACTTATCAGGGATCTTTATCATTAAATTGTTATACATTTCTTACATACTGCACCATTAACAATATAAATATTACATGATTTTAATTCTAGGCTCTCAAAGTGCTTTACGTTTTTAAAGGTTGTTCTCTAAACAACAAGGAGTGTGCAGGATATCACAATAGCTAACGGAAATCTGGCATTTAGAATACAGCGATTATTTGGAGTAAGTAAGTATGGCCAGGAATGCAGAGGTTTTCCTTGAGATCACCCATAAAAAAACTAATCAGACTCAAACCTGCCTCTCTTCAGTGGGTTACCAGGGTGATATGGTTTATTTCATACTGCATCTTTAAGATTTTATTTTTAAATATTTAGCTGTTTTTGCCTCTATTAATAATTCAGCATGCTAGGTCTTCAAGGAAGCAGAGAGCAGTAGCTATTTTTCTAAGCCAAGTTTTTCATTGGCAGAATTTTCATCAGAAATTAGGAAACGTTTGCTCGTTTACAGCCTTTTGATCTCGAAGGAAATAACAATTGTTAACCGTCACATTCAGAGAGTAACATTCTCTTGTGTGATAACATGAATATGCAGACATACGCTACATACATCACAACCAGAATGGAAAATATAATAGCGCCACAGTTTCAAACTGTTTTAAACTTTAAACTACAGTCTGTCCCTAATGCCAACATGGTAGCAGCTTTCCAAAGTCAGCTAGAGCACACAGGTCACCCCAATATGACTGTTTCTACCAGAATGGAAGAGAAAGAGTGGGAGGATAATGAGCTGAGATTCAAAATCAGGTTGCCCAAAACAAAGTTTCGCTGTTTGTCAGCTGTTTACACTGACATTTAGTGCTGACGCATATGGCATATTAACGTGCCTCATTCTTGAAATGTATCTTTATTTATTTATTTTTGTTTGTTTGTTTGTTTATTTATTTTGTATAGTGATTCGTTTAAAAATGCCTTCATTTAAAAAATAAATAAATAGAATCATAATATATTCTTAAGATAAAATGTATGATTTTATAATCAACACAATAAAACAATAGTGAATCATACAAAAATAAAGAGCAAACCTACATTTAGTTGGCTATACTAGAATTGAAAATAAGCAATTACATTAGGTGCCCTGAACTGCCAATATTTAAAGCAAATCTCATTTTTATCGCCTCATGCCATGAGCTTATGTTAGAAGAGGGCGAGGAAATGGCTTCTGCTCCACACACACACACACGCACTGTGCAGTAGTAAGGTTTCCTAGCGGCGTGCCTTCAGTCAGAGGGCAGCGAATTAAAGCACAGCCTGCTGGTGCTCTGGATGAGAATTATACAGGTCCATTGTGATGTTGCAGTACTGGAGTGCCTGCTCAAATGAAGAGCTTTTGAGAGCTGCAGCCCGGCTCTGATTGTCTAGCACAAAGCAGACACCACAAACACAGATGCATTAACCTGCATGTGTACTGGCGGCCAACAATGACTCTCTGCAATCACCAATACTTGGTTAGCAAGTAACACAGCTTTAGCCACGGACCAGGTGGCTGTAGCGAATACAAGATCTTAGCTGTAATTAAACAACAAGCAGACCAAAGAAATTCTGTGAATGAATTGGCGGCATCAAAAAGTGAGGAGCCTAATTTGAAGTGGATAAAATAATGATCAAATGATTTGAACTTGCACTGACAAATGCAGTATAAGCCTTTTTGCAGGTTGAATTGATACTTTTGTTGTTAATTGCTTCAACAGACAAGATAAAGAATAACATGCTTGGTCTCGTTAAAGGAAACAACAGGCAAATGTGCTTGAACGCATGAGCACTGTAGGCTAAACTGCAATGAAAACTGGATAAACCGAAAGCCATTTAAACCTCTTGTGCTCAAAACACCCATTAAACCCTGTAGGGCTTACCCACTTTTTCATGGTGCATTTAATCAAGGTGGTTGTACAGCCGCCGAGGCTATTGTACACCTAACAAGTGATCATACAAATGCTGCAGCAGGAGCATGTGGAAAACACTCATTTGAAGAGCTGATGTCAGAAACAGCGTTGCCATGACTACAGAGAACGAACAGAGAGCCTAAATCAACGAAAATTAGAAGGAAGGCTAGTCAGTTTTAACATGTTACTACTCTTTAACCACTCTTTAGATGCTCATGTAGGTCAGCGCATAACAAGTTGTAATACTTCGACATTGAGATCACACAAAATTGATCAATAGCTGTTTTAAACACTGTTAAAATAGGGGTGCTTCAGCTTAAAAGGTTTAAGAAGCTGCTTAATCAAAAACTCACTAAAAAGCAGATGAAAATGTTTGAGAGCCAATATTACACAGACACAAACACTATATTATTTTATCATTGTTTTTGATCATTGTATGTGTGAAATCAGATATCACAATTTGATTCATGAAATTAAATATTACACTCTCCGTCTCTAGAACAGAAGGACCACTCAAATCTGCTTTATTATTTCATAAAAATGTCATCCTTTAGAGTGAGAGTTTATTTTCTCATGTTTTAGTAATTAGTCTTAGCAATTGTAAAAAACTGTATTACACAGCAGAATCCCATCAAAATTAACTCTGTTCAGTGTAGTTGGTTCTTCTCTGGATAGAGTAAAAAATACTCAAACTGAGATAAAATATCTAAACAAACTGCAAATTTTTCATTCAAAATTATTGTTTGTTAATTGTTATTGTTTGTTATTGTTATTGTTTCTTTTCTCATTGTGTAACAAAAGAAGTTTAACTTAAAGGACCAAATAGATTCATTACAGAGTTCATTTTCTTATGTGAACTCTTTAGATTTTAATTATTACCTAGTATATACTTAAATACTTTGCTAATTTGTGACTTTACACAGGCACATTCCCAAACAAAGCATATATATATATATATATAATATATTATAGATATATATATATATATAATATATATATATATATATATATATATATATATATATATATATATATATATATATACATATATTATCCACAGCTATAGCTTCCACCCAGAATTTTAATTGAAAGATTTGGATAAAGAATGCACCATTCAAATTAACAGCAAATTTAAAGTGACTACTTGTACTCACTACACTGTAAAATGTATTGTCAAATTAACAGATTTGAACTTATCAAAGAACAGTCCACTGTTTATTTTATTTTAACATTAGCTAAATAACGGCCACAGTCACAAGCTATAGAATCATTCATCATAGTGTAAATCATGATGTAATGTCAATCCTACAATTCAAATTTCACACATCTTTTAAACTCTGTTTTCTTTTGTAAGGTATAATGACTACTTCAGATTGTAAAATTGTAAAAAAAAAAAAGTGTATGTATATTCTATGCATCATCTATTCATAATAAATGTACAGTTGTTGCTCTTGTTAAAAAAATAAAACAAAACATTTGCTCCAAAACTGAGAATGAAACAAAGAGCAAGGCTGAAAACAGGAACATCTCATAATTCAAGTCCTTTATTTAAAGCCTAGGTCAGCTATTAAAACAATAAGATGAAATAGAAAATATTGTAAAAAACAATCTTCAGAGCTGAAATGGCTGACTGCTGTTTGCATCATCAACTCATTCTAAAGCATGTCGAGAAGGATGTGTGGAAATCAACATCCTAAGTAGGTCATGGAGGCTTTTAGTGACTCCCTTTCAAATTTAATCAAAAAGTATCAGTTAACTGCACACGTATGCCTGACTTTGATGGCTTAATTGTTCGTGTGGTGTTTTCTCTTATAGGGTGTGCAAAACAAACACAACAATGCTTCAGCAGGCAAACAGGGAAACGGTTGAGGAGGATATCTAATTGCCTCAACCTGCTTCCCCATCATCGTGGAGCGTTTCTGACACCTGCTTTGGGTCACCTTCAGAATTAAAATAGTAAACAGTCCAAACACACGGCTCTTAAACTAGCTGCATTAGAATGCTCCATGCACTGACTCATCTTTCAAATTAATATTTGACGAAGTGAGACAGTGGAATCTTGATTACAGCAGAAGCCAAGCCAGGAGAGAATAGGGCCTTGTACCTTGCAAAGCAGGTCAGATTTCATTATGTTATCCAATCCGGAATCTTCTCTTTTCATGGGAGAAATCTCAAAGAACCACATCCTCACTTCCTGCTCTAAAGATATCTTCTTCCGTAGCTGTAAACTTAACACCTACTTTTCTGTTGCGATCAGAGCATGTACTTGTAAAGAGCACGGAGGTTAAATGCAGACAACAGCCTACTGGTTTGTAGAAGTAATCGGACAGCAGCCAGGTTTTAGGATTTTAGAAGCTGACCACTCAGGATTGGTTATCTGCTGCTCAGTGAGGGATCAGAGACTTAATCAGCAGGTTCTAATGACATATGGTGTCATTATATTATTCTAAACAACTCATTATTTCTCGATTACATCAGCGCATGATACAGTCCCATGAAAATATCAAAGAAATGTAAAAAATTCAAAGACTTAGTTAATCATAGTTTTTGGAACATGTTTTGGATTTGTTCACATTTAGATTCCAAGCCATCTCTTCTAAAAGGCTTCCTCCACCGACAGCCTTTCAGAAGGCATCAGTGTGAATGGAAATGTGATTGAACAATTTGGGTAAGAAAAAAAATCAACATTAATAAAAGTGTCTGTAACAATTTTGTACTGAGGAGAACTCTTGTGCTGTAAATATTTTTTTCTGGATTCAGCATTCTGTGTTTAAAGGGAACATCAGATGTCAATTTAAGATAAGGTAATTAGATTTTTGAGAAAATTTATGAAAACTCTGTGAAAAAGTAAGCTTTCTGTAAGTTTGTAAGATTATGTCAATTTTTAAGACTCACTTTGAATGGAGTTGCTATGTCTTTACTAATTGGAAGCCTTCTTTTACTTTCTGGGAGTCTGGAGCCAATTTTGTGAGATGTGCGCGATAACTACAAGGTTTTATTGCAGCCATGTCTCACTCAAAAGTTCATAAAACAGAACCTTATCTGTAATTTTGTTGTTAATCCCAGCGGTAGGCTATTCATCTTTATGTGGTAAATTCTCATTTTATTCTCCAAGGAGCTGAGAATTTAGAGATTCATGCATGCAAACAGAGTTCACTATGGAGTTAGATTTTAGATGTCCGGCTTCTGTCTATGTTTAATCCACTCCAATCGTTCCTTACTCGTCATGTGCAGCTGAGCAAGGCTGGCATTTAATTTGACAGCAGTTGGCTATTGCTCCCAAGCTCATTTGATTCTTTAGAGGTATTTATTAATAGTCTAAAAAATATAAATATTTTCCACAAAATGAGAAAGATAGGTGATGCAGCTTGAGTGGTGCATTAACGGTAATGAGGGGAAATGGATCTTATGAAATGTAATATCACAGACCCCATTTTCTGAGTATGAAAGGGCCACGATATCCTACATCACATTAGGAGAATTACATTTTTGTTTTATTTGTACATGTGTACATGTGTGCGTGTGTGTTTGCATGTGTGCGTGTGTGTGTGTGTGTGTGTGCGTGTGTAGAGCCAGAGGTGGTGTGCGCATGTGTGGGTTGGGGAATAGGGTAACTTCAATTTTTTTTTCTACATTTCTGTCTTCCTCTTTGAAAATAAAATTCTCCAGATGGCACATATGTTTGTACTGTCCTATTTTGTCAGTATCTTATAATTATTCATGAACATGTGCTGGTTTATCCTATGGGAAGATATGGCACACTAATTATTAATGACTCTTGACGGTGTTGCATAAACGTAGACCATAATGTTTGCATGCACCTCACTACCTAGCCACACCTAAGCCCTTGTCACTGCCTACTCTGTGCAGCTCTACATGTCCATTTTTGTTAAAAATATGTTTTATGATTTTTGGCAGATGAAACAATTTAACAATTTTCTGTGTTTATTTAAATTACAAAAAAACATGGTGGTTTTCGGACCCTATATGTCAGTTGTTCAGACAACAGCAAAACAACTGCAAAAGTGGGACTTTTATTGAGTAATTGTCCCAAACATTAAAAAAATAAATATATATTCTAGAAATGCTCACATTCTCAGACCACAGGACTTGTGCAGAGAAGATAGATCCAACTGTACCATATTCTTAATAAATAGCTATTCTTTTAATAACGCTTCAGTTAAGGTTAAAAACATTTTAAGCTTTTAAATTGACATAAGAAGACATTTACACTTGTAGGAGGAAATGCAAAAATGTACAGGCCTTTTTGGAATACTTGGTGCTTAGCCTTATGAAAGGTTATGACTACTGGGAGTCTTAAGTTGATCCTTCCTCTTCAAGATGTCATATAAAGAGCTGTGTAACTGTGCAATGAAATCCAAAGCAAAAAAGAAACCCAAATGTTTTTTTCTTAAGATAGCCTCTCCATCCACAAAATGGTTTGTGTTCAACATTTTGTTTTGTATCTACTATATTAAACTTCTTTACAAGTCTTGCACAAGATGCACACATGTCTGGTATACTGTAAATCTAACTAGTTTCCCACAACAGAAAGCACTGAAAAATAACATTTTGTATAAAAAAAGCCATGACATATCAGCATAACAGAGACACTGGATCTACTGATAGAACCCACTGGCCATTCAACAGCCAACTGTGGCCAGGGACACACAGACAATAGTGGCATTCCCCTCTACGTTTCAGCCCACACACTGCAAGAACTCTGAAAAAGCTCAACTGTCCATGCATATGAGGCATCGGGTTTTGAAGCAAACAAGCCCAGGTTTTTACGCTGCTCTCAGCCCAGAGGGAAGATGTGCAGATGTATAATTCACACAGTTTGCCACTGGATTAAGTAGATGGGATATAAAATGCAGAAGTTGACATCTGAAATGTCCTCATTCTTTAAGTAGTCTGCAGCACTGAAGAGAGACAGAAATGTCTGTTGCTTTTATTCTTTTCACTTTAAAAGAATTCCACAGCTTTCTTAAAAGGACAATTACTGTAGGTTAGGAGTAAAGAAGTAAAGTTATCTTCCATGGATTGAGGAAATAGTAAAAAAATGTATAGATGTGTTGACCTCCTTGAATTTAAAATTGTTATCTAAGTAAAGATATATAATCTTAAGAATAGGCAATAAGTTTTGATTGGTCCTGTTTAGATTCTTAGGGTATGGATTATTTGTCTTATTTTGAGAATGCCTTGGGCTATTGTTAACTTTTTTTCTGAGCTTGAAGTTATTTACTAAAATAAATTGTTATGTGGCATGTTTCTGTTAAATTAGGGTCTGTGTTGAGGTAGTAAGCTTGTTTGTTCGGGTCAGTTTATGGGTAGGGCGCAAGACTTGAAGTTTAGGTGTTCCTCGGTTCAAAGTTTGAATACCACCTATTATAAAGTTTCCAATGTTTGGTTCGGATTTGTATTAGAAAATTATACAATCGACAAATTTGTTAAAATACATGGACATTTTAGTTTTTACATTTAATTTACATTTTACATTTAGTTATTTTAGAAACGCCAAGTTTTAAAATTTAGTAAAAACTGTAACTTTCTGTCATCAGTTTTTACAGATATTTTTACAGTGTACCTAGATCAAGCAAAAAAATCTACAAACGGATAAAACACATTTGACCAAGTACAAATTCTTGAAAAAGCTTGAAAAAAATAAAATCAAAGAAAGCGGCTGTTGTTTTTCACGTTTAAAAGGGAAAGAAATAAAACGTATTTTGATTTTGATATTTTAACATCTAGAGCAAGCTCATTCCAGGTGTTGACTTTGGCTTGGCATTTAAAGAGTTCTATAGTTATGACAGCTTGTGCAAGAGAGAGCTATGAGACAAATAAATGAAGCCTGACACCTACAGAAAAGATGTGAAGACATTTGGAAGTAAACCAAGGAATTCTGGGACATGAGAAAACCCTCAGCTTATTCAACCATTAACCCCATCTATCAAAAAGTTTACCTTAAGAATCATGGAGCTGAGAGAGAATCACAAATGCACCTGAAATTTTCAACTGACGTTGTGCATAACCTAAGATGACAATTCCAACAACTACAGCCTAAGAAATTATCTTTTAAAACAAACCAAAGTAAGCAAGTTGCAGATAGCATATTGCCTTTGGATGATTATTTGTAGTGACAGTATGGGAACAGGATCTTGAGGCTGTTTCAACATTCAGTACTGTCTCACAAATTCTTTTTACGTTCCCTTCCACATATTTTCTCTCTACTGACTTGATTCTGGCCTTCTGTTTCCCCTGGGGTCTCACAGGGATGTTCCGTCAGCGTCTCATTCCCTTAAACGGAAACCAATGCACCAATGAGCACCACTCTGTCTGAAAACTCCAATATTATTTTAATTTAAGGAAGTGGAAAAGGGAAAAAATCAAGAAAATGTTTGATTTTTTATAAAAACTTGTCAACAGTGAAATTTGGTAAAATACATGGAGTGTATCGTTTATTTATCCAACAATCATCAGGTGGCCCTTAGGTAAACTTATTCACACTCTAATGTCAGACTATGAAATCAGCTCCATTGACTTAAATTGGATTACGTACAACCACATGAAACCTGAAGTTCCTGCCTATGCTGTGAAATTTTGGATTCCGCTCTGACGAAAGTTCAGCTGAACTTAACTTTGACCTGCGATATCGCATCATGTGAGATGACTACACAGACTGGAGAGGTAAGAGCATATGTTTATTGTTTAGGGCTTCAGTGTGAAACCTGCTAATGCTTAGACTTGTATATTAGAGCTTTTATTTTTTCTTATAACGCGCTACCTGCTGGATGGGGTCTGCACTGCGTACGGTAGTGTTCAGAGCTCTCAAACGCTAGTCTGACCGAGGCATCAGACATCAGAAACTACCCTAAATTTCTCAACTGATGTTTAATAAGCAGAAATTCTGGCATCCTCTTTGTTCACCAAACATATCTTTCATAATGGTTTATTTTTATGTAACATGAGCAGGTGCTCATACACCATCGGAATAAACAGAACCACAAATTACATAAGAATAAAAACGTCTACAGATACTAATATAACCAAAACAGTAATTTTAGACACAGAAACACCCGAAACTAATATAGTACAATTCAAAATGGCTGACTGGAAACAGGAGATCTAATTAGCACAAGTGCTAGAAATCAAAATGAACAAAAAATTCATGAAGAAGCTCATTCAGAATTACAACACCAAGAGTCCAGAGATGAAATGATTATTGGAACTAAGTACAAATGTATTTTGTTTTGCAACATATAACACAATGTAAATATGAAATATGTTTTGTTTTATACACAATGGCGAATAGTGGGAATAGAAAAATATTGTAGTGTTGGTGGTGTTATCTGTTTTTATCATCACCAACACTATTTCTCCTTTTGAAAGCATAAAAACACACACATAAGTAGAAATTATGAAACATTTGTTACAGCTTTTATATGATTTGCTTTTACCCTATAAAACAGAAGTTCGCTATTCACCCCCTAGAGAGGAATATAAGCATGTCTTTGTGATTTCCTAATGTTAGGGACATAGCATGCCACAATAAGTAATCTGTGAGGAAGAGGAGAACAGGAGATAAGAAGAGAGAGGGAGTAAGAGAGAGCATGTGATGGTGATTGAGAGAGAGAGAAAATGCAGTGAGAGGTTAGAACTGCATGTGAATGATGTGGGAGGAAGAGCGTGGGCACAGGAAAATGCGGGCGCCAAGAGAACCCATGTATCTCTGTGTTTCTCTCTTTCTATCTCTCCTTTTCAATGACTTCATCCCTCTCTTTTTCTTCCACACATTGCCTCATCTCAGAGATTTGGCCTGTCAGTCTTTCATCTCTCTCTCTCTCTCTCTCTCTCTCCTCTCTCTCTCTCTCTCTCTCTCTCTCTCTCTCTCTCTCTCTCTCTCTCTCTCTCTCTCTGCCACCTAATATTAATAAGCACAGTAATCATTAAACATAACAGCATGAGCCATAGATTGATATGAAAAGACAGAGAAAATGCATTGCTATCTTGCAGATGAACAGAATGTAGATGATGGATGAAGAAGAGCAAGCATTGGCAACTTACAGCTCATTTCATCATCAATGAAGGGAGGAAGGGGTCACAAATATAATGCCCACTTACAAGAGGTTTCTAACTAACTGTGGAACTCAAACGAGTTGAAAATATCTAGCATTCATTCTTGAGCTGTTGGCATGGCAACCCTACATCAGTAATTCTGTTTTTCCCCAAAAGAGATGAATAACCCAATACAAATTTTGCTACCAAAGCATATTTAGGAGATAATGAAGAAAGATGGAGGAATGTAAATAAACATGTATACTATGTTTGCATTTTTAAATATACTCAGGGTCTTCTGTTCAAGACGTGAGTAGTTTCCATGGTTACACCACGGATGAAAGTCATAAATGCTGTGCTTTCTTAAATGACTTTTTTTTAACTGAAAGCAAGTGCTTGCAAGAGTAGTGTTTTTCTCATGGGAGCTTCTCCCTCTGGCCTCTTATGTGAGACACTGGGAAACCTCAGGAAGCCAAAGCAATGGCGCCATAAGAGCACAATTCTCACATTCAACATAGTGTTACGATGCTAGTTTCACAAAGAGGCCTCAATGAAACCCGTCAAAGGATTTGAAATGAAAAAGAACACACAAGGACAAAACCAAACACAGCAGTACACCAAGATGATGCGTTATTTTACAGACAGAGATGTGAGCTGAATCCTAAGCAATGTATTAGATTAATAAAGATAATTTCACTTTGGCCTTTACAGAAGCTCCCCCCCTTAAAAACGCTCTCTGAATTTAAATTTATAGTTGTTTCTAAAACAAATTATCTAAATGAACTGACAAACCAAAATAAAAGAAGACAAATAAAGGTTTAAGAAAAAGTAAAACAATTATCCAACTTTGAAAAAGGATCAATGACCCTGGGTGATGTAGGACTATGTTTTAACCATACTGCCTGTCTAATAAAAACAGCAGGTCCACCTTACAATCACGGGTAATCGTATGACAACCTATGTCAGTTTAGCTCTGAATATTTAAATTTTCAATCCAGACTCAATTTCACATAACTTTTTTAAGTGTTGAATGAAAAAGTAAGATGTTTGAATACATTGCCATGCACTTAATCCACTGAACAATGTATTTTTACATAACTAAATTCATTTCTTTGACGTTCGTAGTACTTTATTATCTGCTTAAATCGAAATTACAACAAGTTACTGTAGATTAAAAACAAGAGAAAGAAAATAGAAGCACTTAAAGATTAAAGCCTTGGCCTAATTAGTCTCACATAGCCAGACCTTCAGGGAAGTTCTTGGGGTTTTGCCAGCTTTGTTGCGCTCAAGACCCGCCCTTGAGGCCGTTTGACTGACATGACAAACAACCAAACCCATGTTATATTTCATAGCGTCATGTTTCGGAGCGTAAAAACATCCAACAAGTTGGCCAAGGAAAAAAAGTCACAGAAGACGAGAGATAAAGTTTTAGCTCTGTTACAAGAATTGAACAACAATCTTCTATAATCAAATCGAGGGGGCATACAGCTAGTAAAAAAATCTTTTCTCAAGCTTACAGCTGAATTTAGTTTTCGAGCGGAACAAAAACAACTGCGACACTCTCTCAACCAATTACATCAGATCCGATAATGACTCCAGGATTCTTGAAATGCCTTCATACAAAGGCACCAAACCCAAAAGACCTTTAGCCAACGTTCAATGGGCATGAAGTCTGAAGATAAGACTAATTGACTTATAGGAGGCCTCATTTGATTTCAACCAGAAACTAAACGTTTAAAACCCACCAAAGCAAACACAAATTTAAAATACAACTTAGACATGTCACTCAGACATACTGTTTGGCCTTAAAGAAAGAATTGTCTTTTGTTCTCTGTGGTTAAAATTCTGAAATGACACTAGGTCTAAATACATATTTTGACATTCACAGCAGACAAGACTTTTTTCATTTATAAAAATAAACTCTAAGCATACAGAGCATAAAGTATCTGAATTAATTCAGACCACTAGTAAACAGCAAAGAGGATGGACGAGACAAACAACTATATTTCTTATGAAAGGCTCATTTTTCATTCAGGAAATGAGCTGCAGTGAGTTCAGGTCACATCAACGGACTGATACTCATCAGGTGCTGGATTCAAGGCTTATCCTTAACTTGACCTTAATTAGGCAGGATCTCAAGTGTTTTATGGGATGATGCCAAGAGCCATTCCAAGATAAAGCATGAGTCTGACTTTGACTTTCAGTTTTCAATCGTACTTCCATCTAATTAGAGGGGATTATTCTTACTAATGGAGAGAGGTTTGAAATGACCTTCAGCCTCTAATCGATTGAAGAAAAGATATGGGTAAGGCATAAAATTAGAGTTTTTGAGGAGAGTAGAGCTGTTAGAAAGCAATCAGACACACCCAGTCTTCCTTAAAAATATATATGCAAGGATATGCAAGCGTGATAAATAGATGATTTTGACAAAATTTTTATAAAAATTGATAAAAGTGGATAAACCAGGACTTGTCCAAGGCTGTTCATAATATGATCCTTTTAAGCAGTTTTAAGAAGTTTTAAGCAGTTGTGGTCCGGTGGATAAGGAGATCAACTTGTGATCTGAAGGTCCCAGGTTCGATCCCCAGATCCACTGAGTTGAAGTTGGTGTGAGCGATGAAATACTTGCTCTCCCATCATCAACAACCACAGCTGTGGTGCCCTTGAGCAAGGCACCAGATCCCCGACTGCTCCCAGGGCGCCACAGCCATGGCTGCCCACTGCTCCGGGTGTGTGTTCATGGTATGTTTTCCACTGTTGTGTGTGTGTACACAGGGATGGGTTAAATGCAGAGCACAAATTCCAGGTATGGGTCCCTCCATATCTGGCCGACTGGTCACTTGCACTGCACTTAAGCGATTACATTAAAGAAACAAGATTAGCCAATCAATCTTAAAGAGAGACATTTTTAATGATTTTTCGCACATAGGGGAATGTGAGGAAAATGTGCAAGTAAGACAAGACAAATTCACAACAATCCGTCTACAGAATTCTACATTGTTCATTTAAGATTAAAAAGTCTTTATCAATGTCAGAGAGAGAGAACAAGAATTGTAGAAGAGATAGATATGGAAATATAAATCTAATTCCTCTGTAAGAATTCCCTGTAATCGTACACAAATATTTTACAAAAATTATTATTCGGGCAAAGTGTCCACAGAACTCTATTGTATGCAAACTTCAAAAGGACAAAAAAACTTTTTTTATACTTGAAGAGGTCTACAGTTTTGAAAAAAAGAAAAAGAGCAGAACTCTTCAGCACTTGTGTTGGTTATCCGTAATGAATAAATCAGTGAGAGAGACACTCGGGCCTCCAGCATTAACAGCTCACTATGAAATCTTAAAGTCCTGCAGCATGCCTGGGATCTAAAAGCTCACTGTGCAAGTGTCAGGGGCACTTCCTGTCTGATGAGGCAGTCGTGTGGAACTGCTCGGGCCTGTGCTCTGCCATATGATCAGGTGGAGCGCTGTGTCCTAGTTTAAAGGTGCAGCAGGGAAAGGGGGAATGCTTTGAGCATGGGGGATTTCTCTGTGATGTCAGCTATGAAAGTATTCGGCTTGAATAATTTAGTTAATTATGGTAAAACTGAAACATTAGCAAAACATGTTAATGTTAACAAAACATAAACATTATGATACCTGGTTGTTAAATACATGCAAATGAACAAAGCTGTATGTCAAATTATTAACTTAACTGGATATTATGAGTACAACTTTTTTTAATTCAACACAACTTTTAGCTTTTTCATTATAAGTGTTGTAAACAGAACTACTATGGTTTTTGTTTATGGTGTATCTTCGGCCTAGACTATAATTAGTTTTCCATAGTTCTAACTGCTCATAGATTATGTAATACTGCTAACTCTTAACTTATTTGGTGAAAAAAAAAAAAAAAAAACTATTAAATCAGAAATAGGTTAAATATCCACTTAACAACAAAAGCACAAACGTATCAAATTATGTCCTCAAATAGGGCATACAACAGCATCTGGAGTGTTAAATGTATTGGAAAATGTGACCATAAATAATTGCCATTAGAAAATATATCTTTCATTCTCTTCATGCAGCTTTACGACACTCAAGGTGTTAAGAGTTAGGTCAGCTGTGCTGGAGTGAAAAGCAGGGGTTTAAACAAAGGGTTACAAGTCAGTGGTGGCTCCTTTTATCAGCTTTCTAGAGAAACAAAACTCACAACCTTGAGTGCTCTTTTGACCAACAAAAAGCTTACTGTCATAGTGACTTAATCCTGTTTATGTATGCTTTTACATAATAAATATAGCATAATGTAATATTGAATTCTCACTAATCAAATATGCGTTATTCTTATCTCACTTTAAATGCCTGATAAACATAAAATAGCCCCAATCTTCATCTAGAGGAGACATTTCTCAATAAGCGTCACGGTGGCGCAGTGGGTAGCACGGTCGTCTCTCAGCAAGAAGGTGGCTGGTTTCGAGCCTCGGCTGGGTCGGTTGGCATTTCTGTGTGTAGTTTGCATGTTCTCCCCGTGATCGCGTGGGTTTTCTCCGGGTGCTCCGGTTTCCCCACAAGTCCAAAGACATGAGGTATAAGTGAATTGAGTAAGAACGATTGTCCATAGTGTTAAGTGTGAATGAGTGTGTGTGTGAATGTTTCCCAGCAATGGGTTGCGGCTGGAAGGGCATCCGCAGCATAAAACATGTGCCAGAGAAGTTGGCGGTTCATTCCGCTGTGGCGACCCCAAAAGGGAAGAAAACCGACATGAAAATGGATGGATGGACATTTCTCAATATTTGACAATGCTTTAAATCACGTTTTTTTTTTTTTACATTTATTAGTCTTGTGCCAATATCTGTCAACCTAACCTAACTAACACTACACAACTAACTACAATTTTAAGTGTATAAGAGCCTTTTCTCAAACTATGGCACTGATAAACATCACTTTTGAGGATTTATAAAACGCATTTTCTCAGACTACTATAGCAAACCAAACCATTCATTTTCCATTTTGGGTAGCATTTTCTCAATCTCTGGCCTAGAAATGAATTTTAAAGGCCTAAACTTTTACATTGTAGACTTTTTAACATTGTACAAAAACTCTGATTATGATATTCTATGCACAGTTTAAAAACATTTATACAAAACAAAAGTAAACAGAAACTTTTAACATTTTACAGAAAGGTTACATTTTTGTCTATTTCATTCGGCTAACAATGAAATACCAATTAGTTAACAACTGCTCACTTTCCTTTTATGGGGTAGATTACCAATTACATAATGCTGTTATGATTACACAATAGCTGAAAGAAAGTCCAGTGAGTATGTGGCAGTGTGCGATCATATCAGCTAATATAAGAGCATAACTGGAGGTGCCGTCACTGAGAAGGGTTATTCAGAAAACACAGGCCTTTCCTGTGAAAGAAGATCGCTGCAGGCTTGAGGCTGGCTCCATCTTAGGATTATAAAGCACACAGGCTGCTGATTTGTGCAAATTGGCCTAAAAATAAATGTACAGTACCAGGAGTGAATAGAGCTCAGAATGAATGGAGCTATGCAATCTAGAGCACAAGATAAGAGTCTGTCCTGATCTCCAAACTCCAATTCCCTGTTCTCCTGCACCATTAATCACTCGGCCTTTGAATAAGACCTCAGAGCATGCCGTTTAGCTCTACAGAACTAAAAGACTTAACTACATAACCAAATTATTTCTATTAGAACTGATATGTTGAGGTATATCTTCTACGTGCCGTATAGTACTGGTTTTTGGCTTTTGGAGATGGCGATAGAGGTGACTGTTATCTGTGTGGAGGTCACCATCTGTAGAGGAGCCTGGGATCAATGGTCATTTCCGAGGAAACATGTCTGCTAGATTGAAGCCATAAAGATTTCTAAGACAGCCTGAATGAATGTTTCAAGGTCAGGACTTTATTGGAAAGCAGCCCCCGCTTGAAGCGTCATATGTTTCGTTTTGGAATTCGGTGGAAACAAGATTCATATTCATTTCAAAAGAAGGGTTTCTTTTTGTTTTCTACAGTTTTTTATGAACAGTTCTACTGACATTAGTAAAGTAAACCACTATTAAAAAAACTGTACAAAACACCTTACAGAAACTAAAATAGGAAAGTTATATTTGCTAGTTTGCCCACTGGACTTGATGAGGCCCATTAGATTGATCTTTAGAACAAAGCAAGCAAGCTTGCTTTCACTTGATTATTTCACTTGCCCACAGGGGCTCTTATCATTGGGGTTTTTACAGTGAGTCCCCAAGCTCACTGCAAAAACCCCAATGATATGAGCCCTTTGGGCAAGTGAAATAATCCCCAAATGAAGGAATGTGTCTTCAGAACCCAACCCCCCAATGGAAAGTGGTAGCCAGACCAAGAAAGAAAGTCACTAGTCATTATCTCACAAGGTATTTATCTATCTTAAGGGAAGTATTTAACTGTAAGCAATTAGCATGAAATGAACTTGCTTAGAAAGGTTTCCCGATATGTTTGTATATTTGTAATAGGGTATACTTCAACAGACGTGTCTGGCTAGGCTCATTGGCTTTTTGATAAAACCCGATATAACTTCAAATTTGCTTTACTGATTCTATTAACCTAATTATATATGTTTTTGTATTTATACACCCCCCTCTCTCTCCCCCAATTCTCTTTGTGTCTGTCTCCATTGTCCTACCCCAATAAAGTTAAAATGTCTCAAAATAATCTTAAACAATAAAGACATTTTCAATAAGAAAAATTTTACTGGTAATCTTTTTTGCTTGGAAAATCACCTTGTTAAGATGAACACTCATTATAATATAGGGTATTCTGGGTTAACCCTATTTTTAAACGTGGGGGATTAATGGGGTTCCTATTGGGGGGTAAAAAAGTTAAAAGACAACAAGAATTTCACTTTAGAAAAATACTTTTTTAAATTAACACATTTAGGGGGGAATTAATGAGAGAATTAGCACAGAAAAGCATTGATGCTTTTCCAAACTTTGATAAAGGACTGACTCTTTCCCGCTTAGCCTCCATGGAGCACAATGCGAATCCTTATTTTATGCTGTGAAATTAGGCAATAATAGAGTTCACAGTACACAAAAGTGATAATGAATTGCATTGAGAATTATATATGTCATATATAAAAACAGCCCTGATAAAATTCCATAATTTATTCTGTTCAACATTCTTACCATACTAAAATATTTGTATATGCTGAATTTTATTTTTTTACATAAAAATGTATATGCTTTCAGCTCAAAATAAGCAAAGCAGAATCAAGCTGAGGGCAGAGACTTCCCATGTCAACAGAAGTCAAAGAGTGCAGGCAGCGTAAAACACATGGTTACGGAGCACAAACACATGGATCTGTGAGGCGGGGTGGGGGAGGGAGGCAGGAAAACAGTGTGAAGTGTGAACCGTGACTCCTGCAGGAACATGTCCACAGGCCCAATGGATTCAACTAGACCCGTGGAGTCACATGGGTCACGACGATGCATTAGCTACACATAAACAGACAGTACTATGACCCCTCCTCTGCACTGAAGCCAGTTTTCCCACAGACATAAATGCAGTCTTCCTTCATAGCGTGACACAGCCCCGACTCTGATGGTTAGTGGCAGCTCCATCTCCCAGTGTTTCAGTGTTTCCTTTGATAAAGCCCGAGGAGAGAGTCATAGTGCCAGCCCGACACCTCGGCGCAGGCCTCGCGTCCCAGTGGGTGGTGTTTTCCTCGTTGCTGCCGTGGCAACGACATGTGACAGCAGGAGCACATGGCAGGGCTCAGTGATGAGGCCAAAAATCATATCTCAGTTTTCCTTAAATGCATTCCAATTGTGATCTATGTTTCAATTTTTTTTCCATTTATTTCATCACATAAATCTAACAATCAAATCTTCTTTGAAGGTGTTAAGGTTTTAAATTTCAAAGGATGGTTCCCCCTCAAATCTTTTTTCCCCACAAATTTTCTAGTGCATTTGAATCCATTCTTGGGTCTCGTTTACACTGCAAGTCTTATACTAAATTCAGATTTGTTGCCTGTGCCCAATTTTTCCTACTTTTTTTCAAATGTAATGTATATAAGATTGCTATAGCATCTAAAGTTGCTCATGCTAAAAAGGGCTTTAGATTTAATGGACATAATGTTGGTTGACTGCTGAGACTAGAGGCAGAAAGGTCTCTAGCCAAGCTTTTCCATTGCTTAAATGGAAACTGAAATAGCTTTGATGACAGATATGTTTCTGGAAAGACTTTGGTTTCTCCCCAAAAGGTGAGAGGGCAAGTAACTCTGAACTGCCTGTTTACATTGCAGTCACATTGACTCTAAAACTACAACTTGAGATTGCTCAGCTTCCTCATACAGCGCACACTGCCTTCTTATTAATCTATTTTAGAGCAGATATTTCTCACTTATCACTATTATATAACTATAACTATAGAACAAAAGTACTTGGTTTTGGGATTACACTTGTACCTGATATTGAATTTTTATTTGTTATTTTATTCATTTATTGTTCTGTATCTGTGATAATCTGTAGTTTGGTTATTTGTCATAACATAAAATAAATTATTTATAAAACATGGAAAATAGACAGTGGCGCTGCTGAAAATCCAGCTAAAAGTGATCTAGATATCGACAGCAAAAGAACTACGTCACAGAAGGAGTAAACAGGTTTAGTAAGGTTTCTGCCACAAGCCAATCACTTGATTTGCTGGGACAACAAAATGTGTTTGTTCACAAATTTTTAACAAAACAAAGAAGAATGATGTACTCTTTGGTCAACCAACATTTCAAAACTAAAAAATGTTAGAATGTAATGTTAGAGGTAGAATGTCATATATTTTTGTGTTATCTAAACAAACTTATTTTTTCCGACTTATTAACATTCTGAATGAGGCATGAATCTCATTATGAAATTAGAAAACTGATCTTTCAAATTTGACAAAAAATAAAAGAAGTTCAGATTGAACTGCCATTTTATTCAACACACAACAAATCAGATATTGTAATGCATATTGTAATAACAGCCTGTATTCAAACACATTGAGGATGAAATATTCCTCCGTCAAATTTTAACAAAATAAATAACCTGATAAATACCCATTTAACTATTACTATTGTACAAAAATAAACATGTTTCACAATATTTATATGTTTGCATATAGTACAGTTATTGCTGAACTACAAAAACCTATCCAAGTGCATACTGTAGTCAAAAATCTTTACGATTGTATCACTTTGCTCCAAATGTTTGTCAGTTGTATGCAGCAGTGTTTGTTCACTGAAGTACATAACACATACTAGAAATTGTCATGCAGAAGACACATGCACCCCTGACAGTACATAGGAAATATTTCATCATGTTCTAACATTTACAGATGGAGAACGACATCTCAAACATCTTAAACGAAGCATGCCAGCAGCACACATATCTACAGAAGCATCTGCCTCTAAATTATACTGTACTGTATGTGTTCAGTATATCAAAGGCTCATTCACTCCTACTGTTTTAACTCAAACGTTCTTTCAATTTTCTCCTCTTATATTTGGTAGAATGCTACAATATATATATATATATATATATATATATATATATATATATATATATATATATATATATATATATATATATATATATATATATATATATATATATATATATAAAAAACACTATTGTTAATTGGGACAAAACACTCAATCATCTTTTACTACGTCATTTCTGTTAATCTCTTAACACATGTGATACAGTTTGCAAATAACACTCAGAGTCGCTCCGGTTTCTCCCACAAGTCCAAAGACATGCAGTATAAGATAATTGGGTAAAACAATTGCCCATAGTGTATGAATGTGATTGAAAGTGCATGAATGTTTCCTAGTGGGTTGTGGCTGGAAGGGCATCTGCTGCGTAAAACAGATGCCAGTTGGCGGTTCATTCCTCTGTGGCGATCCCAAAAGCCAACAAGAAGATGGATGGATGATAACTTACTGTATAACCTATACTATAGTATATACAATACTGTATAATGTACTCTACTCTTTTCATTTGAATTTGTCTAGAATATAAACACTTCACCTAAAGTGTTTAGCAGATACGTTTTAGCCAATAGTATTTTTATTCAGTGTATCAGGTGCATGAACAGACTGTTGACGGTGTTTGTTTGCCTTAAAATAACCCTGTTCAGCAGATCTTTTAAACGTCTTTCTCTGAGCTGATTGCTGAACACTAAGAGAATTGCAGCATTATTGGGTGGTTTAGGAAACTGAGAGGGAATGTGATCATCAGACGAGATTTCTTTAAAAGTACGACAATCCTCACTATTCTGTGTTTGACCACGAGCAACCATGATAATCGTTGCTTTAAAAACAGACAAACGCAATCTGGTAATGCTACGCACATGCAAGTACGGTGTCTGTATTCATTCAAAAATCTTTTATTGGTTTGTTCCATAATGAACAGAACTAAAAGTCAGATGGGAAAACACACTTATTGTCACTTTTCCTTTGATCTGTTTTGTAACAGTGCAACTCAACTAGGCATGTTTTTTTATGCTTTCCCACTGCGCTCCGCACCCAGCACAGGTTCTGATTTCATAAACATGAGGGAGTTTACTTGATATGTCATGAGTTCAAGTGTCACAGTGGAGCAGTGGGTAGCATTGTCCTACAGCAAGAAGGTCGCTGGTTCGAGCCTCGGCTGGGTGGGTTGACATTTCTGTGTTGAGTTTGCATGTTCTCCCTGTGATCGTGTGGGTTTTCTCCGGGTGCTCCGGTTTCCCCACAAGTCCAAAGAAATGCGGTATAAGTGAATTGAGTAAGAACGATTGTCCATAGTGTTAAAGTGTGAATGTGTGTGTGAATGTTTCCCAGCGATGGGTTGCGGCTCGTCTCAAGCTTGTCTCGTAATTCAGAACTCCCGTGAGCTTTTTGCAGTTTCTTTGTCTATCTGCAACATCCCTCTTTTCAACAAAACCTTTCATTTAAGTGTTAAGTCACAATAGGATGATTTGTCCTGTATTGCATTTTTGATCGGCGTGAATTCTTGTAAAGTTTCATTTTGACAATAAAATAGGTCAACTAAAAATAATTTTTAACTTATATTGCAGTATTTTTTGTGATCTATACTAAATGTAAAAGCATAAATATTGGTTTGTGTATATATGAAAGGTTTTACATAGAATGAATATTACCTTTCATTATATTTGTATTAACTAAACTTTGTTGTTTCTATTGAGAGAAGATACATTTATCTTGTTAACAAGAGTAAAAATTAAAGTAATGTGCAGTTGATTAACTTAAGGAATTCCATGTTTTGTGGTTATGGCTTCATACAATAGACATTAGTAATTTATTACTGCATACTATACAAGATAAGAGAGTCTAAACCAACCTGTCCATTCCACTCAATCCTCTCCCGTTCTACACACATCCTTATCCATGAAAGACAAAAGATACCATTTTTACTAGCAGTAGTAACAAGTACAAGTACCGTTTTTACAGAGTGCCTCAAACACAGCCGAGTAAATTTAGATAAATGTGTGGGCACACACTGCAATGAGCTCACTCATAATACATCAACCAGAAACTGCTGTACACCCAAGCTAAAAGGCCTCCTACTCTGTATTCAGAGCATTAATTGGCCTGTTTTTATCAGAGAGGGAAATGGGATCTCTCTGTAATTAGTCAAAAACAAAGATGTAAATGTAAATTCCTGAGGAGTGATTTCTTGTATTGCACTAATAAGGACCGTTATTAAACATCTTGTGTGAGACTTTAATGATGGTGGTACAAGGGTCCCATGCGTGTCTGAAGTATGAATTGATTAACCTGTACTGTGAAGCTGTGAGAGCAGCATCTAAATAAAATATTCAGAGCAGTGTCGAGAGAACAGACCCAGGTCCCAGAACCAAGCATTCTTCGTCCCCTGTCTGTGTTAATATTTCAATTACACTCATGAATAAATGAATTAAATAGGTCCTAACATTGTCCCTGTTTCTTCTCTGCAGTATTTGCTGCATTGTAGCAGATAAGTCTGTCAGCGGTGATAGCAGATGCGTTTCTTGGCCTCAAAGGTCTGTTCGAAAAGCTGCATGCCAAAGATCTTTCTCTCAGGTGAAGATTTTCCAATCCTGGATAAATACAGAACATACGGTTTCTCAGGTGCAGCCGTCAAGGTGTTTAATAGCACTGTCGGGTACATCTGACAACCACATGTAGTTATGAGCTGAGCTCTGTACAGTCTCATTCAAAGCAGCAGAAAACACGAAGTTAATTATTTTATAACTTTACCCTGTTATTCTTGCTTTCATTGCTGCTATAATAAAAACTCTTGAACTGGCATCTCCATTTTTGTGCATAGACATAAACTTAAAAGTCTCTTCAAAGCACAGTGTCAAAAATCTTGAAATACTTTAAACCAGGTATGTCCAAAGTCTGGCCTGGTTGACGTGTCAGATTGGGTTAGGGTTAGCTTCAGTCTCATGATGCAATGGTCCATGGGACGCCGAAAAATAATTCATTATTTCCATTGTAATTATTATCTGTGTATAAACTTTTATTTTGAACAATCACTTATTTCTAAAGATCATTGGATTCTAACATGATATCATGGTCACTCAGGTAGGTTTTAGCGCAATATAAAGTTGCTTACGAGTACACGCTTAATTCAGCGGTTGCTGCTCGTGCACGTGGTTGAATGGGGATAGAGAGCGAGGCTCTGCTTGGGACTGTAATTATTTTAGTGCAACTTTTTATCACTTCCTGAGGTCGAATCGGGCTGAACCTTGCTGGGTGGTTGTAAAAAAGCATACCCAGATCGATCGAACATGACCACTTGAACTGATGTTGAATCCCAAGATACAGTATATCATAGTAATGTTAAAAATAAAATACATCTGCTCCAGTATCAGTTCAAAGCCGACCATCAGCGAAGCTGTAGCACTTTTGCTTGATTTGTAACTTTTAACTTTTTTACCATTTAACTGTTGAATAAGATTTAGTTATGCCTGTTGATGTTATGTGCTAGTTGAGTGTACTATTTACCATACATATTGTGTAATATGCTTTTAATGAAAGGCAGAATTATGTCTTTAGAGTTCTTAATATCTTTGTGAGGGACTTTTATTTGGTTACATTGTTCATTAAAAAAATAATTGTTTAAGTGTGTATTTATGTGTCACTTTACCAGTGAATAAAATGAAGGAACCGTTGATGTTTATGAAGGAATAAACAGAAGGAACCGTTGACCCCCAGGTATCTCCACTTCATAAAATTTTACCCTCTGAGCAAAAAGGTTTGGACACCCCTGATTTAAAGCACAGATCTCAATATGTAAAAGTAGCAAGTTACTTTAAAAGCTAAACAGAGATGGATACAAATAGGTTAATGCTAATCAATATTATTATACACTGCCAGTCAACAGCCACTTTAATATTTCATCACAATAATGACCCAATACCCCTCCTAAATATTTAAACCAAGGGTTCAGACTAGAATAGAGTGGCCAGTCCCTGGGTCTAAACTATAATGAGCTCTTTTAAAGATTGCTGAATGAAGGAAGAGGCCATTCTATGGTGTACTCGATGTTCCAGGAATAAGAAAATTTAAAAATATATTATTACCAAATCAACACTTTCACAAGGGACACGGTAGCTCCAAGTGTCTAGCTCAGGTAGTTTCACAGGGTATGGGAGTGTATCACAGGTATCCTACATCAGATTCAAGCATTAAAAGCTTGTTCTTCTGGACATGAAAGTGGGAGCCAGATCTCAACCAAACAGTGTTAAAATATAAGACATTGCTCCAACTGGCATTCGAAAATAAGGATCTCGAACACTAAAATTGCCAAGTAGGTCATTTCCGTCTATACTCAGCTTTCAGATGCTGCTATCTATACTAAAATGAAATCTAATAAAAGCTCTGCTCTTCTCAGTTCACGACTTTTCCTGAAATGGAATTTATAATTTATCTAGCTCAAGATGGTGAATGTAAGCTCTATAGCAACATGTAAAGCCACATTTGCATCTGACTCTTCTTGAGTCATTTAAATAGCTCTTATTCTAAGCTTAACAACAATTTTAGGATATACTCTGCTGGAACACCATATGCCTTTGTGCTTTAACAACTTTATAAAAAATTATATCGGTGTGGTCCGATATAAGCACTGTCCCAGTGTTGAATGAAACACTATTTACAAACCTGTCAATGTAAGTAACTCAAGAGGCATTGTCATTTGAAATGGAAATTGGACATAGGAATTGTTGCTGTGTATATGTAAAGTTGTAGATGTAAAGCGCTTTACGACTTGCTAATTAAGCTTCACTATTTGGGTAGGAAAATGTAAGAGTACGTGTTTGCTCTTAATGATTACATTATGTTAAATAAATAATTTGAATAAATTCTTTTTTTCTTTATAAATTCTTAAGAGGACACAACAACAACTCAATCAGAGCTAAAGTGACACTGAATTCAGTGTTGAATCAACTGCTATAGTGTTATATTAAAAACTGGGAAATTAAAAAAAAAATTCAGTTATTTTCTGCTATTTTCTTCTTTATGCAATGTGTATAGTTTGCACTTCTAAAGTCAACAAAGTCAGCAATTCATGCATAGCCTCAGAGAAACTGTGGGTAAAACACAGGTGTGCAGAGGAAAACAATGATAATTTGTACAGTACCACATGTCATCAGCAGTGTGTAGCTTTCATATTTTTTTTCATTTTGCTTTTTCTCTCATCAAATTAAAAAAAAAAACAAGTGTCTTGGTGCATTATTTGAACGCAAAATTGCTTTAAAGTCAGAGATTAACTTATAAACTTTTCTCTACAATCCCTAAGGTAGCATTATATGATAGTTCTATTTCTTCGCCATAGAATTATCCAATAGGAAACCCTATATAGCTCTTAATCCACACTAGGTCTTTAAAACAATTGCTAAAAAGCTCTATATAAAATAATTATACTAATTAGTTGATTGATTGATAAAAATTCAAGAAAAATGGACTGGTTGAGAATAGAGAATCATTGGTCAGCCGGTCCCAATAATAACAACCAATAACTGTTTTGGTTTTTTGCATTGTTTTCCAGTTTTTTTGCGTTCCTGGACTGAATTTTCAAGCTGTCAGAACTCATTTAGCAGTTTCTGCCAGGCATCTAGACCTTTCCACTGCCTGACACAACTGACATTTACATTTGCCCTCTATCAAAGCAAGAGAAACAAGGGTTTAGATCTCTCCACTCCCATAACAATCTCCCTCGAAAGGGCAGTAGAAAAAATGACCATCCTCACAGCAATCTTATCAACTGCTATTTAATCATGGCGGTAAGAGCCAGAGAATCCATTTTCTAGGTTGTCAGCATCACAATGAGCCAAATACATCCATTCGAAGGGAAAGAAAAGACACAGTGCTGGCTCAAAGACGTCTCTTCAATCGTTCTTTGTATGCACCTTGACGAAACAGCCCAAAACATGAGCGTTTATTGATGTTACACCTCTTGGCGCTTCACAACCTTGGGGGTATTTCCACTTCAAAGCAGTCTATGCAGATAAAACGCAGAGTGGAGGAGAAATGCTAATTCAAACAGTTGCAAATGGAGCCAGAAAGGAAAGGCAGAAATCAATAGGGTTCTCCCGTGTGTGAGAAAGAGTCAACAGAGCAGAAGAGTCCAGTGCCCGATCGCATAAATAATATTTATGTAGACAGCAATTCCAAATAACCACAGGGGAGCTTGTACAATTCTGATTCATACATCTGAGAAGCAACGATCTGGTAAATGCGAGTCACTCATTTATTTTACACGATGAGGCACAGGGGCAACAGGTCACCCCTGGAGATTGTTAAGCTACATGAGGATGATATAACCATGAGTACAACACTCGATTATGATGCTTGAGGAGGTACAATTAGGAGCTATGCTAAGTTTATTTGGGTAAATGAGATGACTAGCGTGAGTTAGCTAAGTAAGCGTTCACCCTTTGTTATTTCCTGTAGTTCATTTGTTAAGACCTCTGAAAATCGAAGTTATTGTTTTTCATATTTCTAAATGTATGTATACATTTTTATGTACCAGTGTGCAACAAGCAACAGAACATACATGGATAAACAAAATCCCTTAAAGCAGGTCCAGCTGTTTGTAATGTGTTTTATAAGTTATAAACTCAGATTTCTCAATTGTTCATGTAGCTGTGTTGTTGAACCAACCTCTGAGCAAGAAACAGTGGAGCACACCCTGTGAATTCTGATCGTCTTCTTGTTTCAAACTGTAAAATACAGTGAGGGATAAAAAGTCTTTTGACCCCTGTGAACATTACGAACATTTGCATTTATTAAAATAAATAGAGGGTACATAAATCCAAATAAATAAAATCTAAAGGTGCAATGTAAAGTCTTGCGGGTAAACTTCACTTTATCTAAATAGGGATCGATTTTACTCTGAATTGAGTACAATAATAAATGAAAGATGGAGTAAAATATCTATCTTTGTCATCATCTAACCTGCCAATTCCTCAACCAATACCTTTGGCTTAAATTATAGTTTACTATTTAAAGTTCCAACTCTTTTTTTGCTTCTATCTGATGTAAAAAAAAACAATTTTACTACTAATATTACAATTCATACATTTTAAGATTAATTTAACACTATACAATGACCAAATAGGCCCAGAACACAGTTAGTTAGGTTTCTACAAAAAATGCATCACTCAAAAGTGTGATAAATATTTGATTCTGTATCAACACCTGTATTTCTAGCTCCTGGGTGTCTTTCATTCTGGTAACTAGCTGACATTAGGAGTAACTTTTAAAGGACGCAATCTAAGTACAATATTACCTAATGAGCTCTTCCTTGTTACAATATTATTTTGTATTCTTTTCCGGTGCAAAGAAATAGAAGAACATTTAGAATATAAAACAATTTAAGCCCAATGTAGTGTTATTATAAAGGGAAATGTAGGTGTGATACATAGCACATGATTTAGAGTAGTTGTTACATTGAGTAAAACTACAGTCTCGATTTATTTTCATTTTAACTAGTCTCAACTTTTAACTAGTTCCACATCCTATATTTTTAAAATCTCAATGACCATTCATTCATTCATCTTCATGTCGGCTTTATTCCCTTTCGGGGTCGCCACAGCGGAATGAACCGCCAACTCTCTGGCATATGTTTTACGCAGCGGATGCCCTTCCCTGCCGCAACCCATCGCTGGGAAACATTCACACACACATTCACACTATGGGCAATCGTTCTTATTCAATTAACTTATTCCGCATGTCTTTGGACTTGTGGGGAAACCGGAGCACCCGGAGAAAACCCACGCGATCACTGGGAGAACATGCAAACTCCACACAGAAATGCCACCTGCCCCAGCCGAGCCTAAAACCAGCGACCTTCTTGCTGTGAGACGACCGTGCTACCCACTGCGCCACCGTGACGCCTCAATGACCACTAAAGAGTTAATAGCTTTTTCTCTGCTAAAAGTACAATATGCCACTAATGAGCGATTCCAGACCTGCATGTTTGTTGAAGGAGATGACAACTATTTCTAATCTCAGTTTAGTTAAAACAGTTTTTATTTTGATTATATTTGCTTGAACTTTGTGTCCTGTGAGTTTACATGTTGGATAGAGAATACAACAGGTTAATTAAACCACCTCAATGTATGCCAAGTCTCTTTCTTGGCGATGTAAAAAGAGGCAGAAAAACTAGGTTGAACTGTGTTACATGGTAATTCAAGATTGTGTGGGTTAAATTTTTCAAAAGTACAACCCACTGCCATATTTTCCCCCAGGGTTATTACCCCCAGGTTACATGTTTGACATTCCTTCTGTATGCCATGAAGGACCTCCCATGCCCCTGCTCCTTCTCTCTCTCTTTCCCTGTCAGCCATCCTTCATTACCGCCTTCCTTTCCTCTTTCCTTGCCACTCCCTTCCTTCTTCTCTTCCCTCAAAAATACCTTACCATTTCAAAAATCAGGTTTATTGTTTAAAATGGACTGCACTTTCATCTCCATTTTATTAAATTCATACAAACTCCTTCAAGCTGAGCAACTTTTTTATTTAAAATTTATCACAAAAACTAATTTTATCCAGAAAAAACGCTGAAATGTTGGTCACCTCAAAAATATCAAAAATGTAGTATTTAAATAAATGTGCATCTAGTACTTGCCTAAATATCCTCATCCACAATCCAACATTATTCAGCTGAATAGACAAATAATAGAGAAAAAAAACATCTATTGACATTTCAACACAGTACATGCCGTCTTGTCAACTTGTTATTGCTGCACTACATGCATAGAACAGAAAATACAAAACACTGGTTTACATTTTCAACAATGTACTTCATCGCTGTATTATTTCCACCCAGGCTTCTGGAAGATGGAGGAATTTTAATCTGACAGATGAAGATGAAGCACAATCTTTGTGTATCATCTTATGGTCTGAACCATCCAGGGCTTGTACAGTAATGAAATAACAATCGTGTATATTAGATTAGAGAAACAGACTGCCTTCAACCTCAATCAATGAACAGAATCACAGCCCGCATCATTCAGTGTTTGCAAGAAACTTGTTCATTTGGAGAAATCCTGAAGAAACGCGCTGTCTGTGACTAATAATACAAGATACGTGGTACTCTTGCTCAAACCAACCTTCAAAAATTTACTCAATTTAATAGACTCCGCTCTCTTAAGGACTACATTAAACCTCTGTCCACCCTTTGAGGACTTTGTTAAACGTCAGAAGCTCATCTACACAGCATCTGCAATTATTCATCCCACCATTTTGAATAATTATAGGCTGTGAGACAGGAGATATGTTTAGCTTGGGGTTTATTGCTTGCAAAGAGAACTTCTACCAGTTGTGTGAGAGCTTAGTGATGAAGAACTTGCCAAAACTGTTTGCATTCTTTGTCCTTGGCCAAAGCTCAAAAAACCGCAGGCATCCTGCCATTACTTTTTCTCTAGTCATCAAATACTGATAATCAGAGAAGGAAATTGAGTGACAGGGTATTTCACAAGGCAACAGGGGAAGAGACATTTTACTTCATAAAACGTTAATTCATTTTTGTAAAATGTGGGTGGCAAAAAAAAAGGTTTAAATAGCAAATTGTGCAGATGCATGCTTTTAAAATGGGAGGATCTAATATTTGAGCAATAAACGCAACGCCTATAAGTAATAACAACTTTAACTTCATTCCACAAGGCAAATATGGATTGAAAAATTTGTCAGTTGAGTTGAGTGAAAATTACAATTTAAATTGAAATTTTTGCACCTGAAGTTTTTCAAAAATGTCTGTGCTTGAAAGTGAGAGTCACTCAAACACTGGTTGCCAATTGAAATTAAAATAAAGTCAATTACGCTGAAAAAATATGTTGCCTATATGATTTCATTTCAAGTGCTTAATTATATATTTTTTCTAGGTACCTCAATCGATAAATAAATAACCATGTTTTTTAAGGAATGCTGTTCTTAATGCTGTGTATGTGTTTGTTTTTCACCCTAAATGAAAGGTTTTGTTTAAAAAAGGATGAACCATCAAAAAACAGGAGAGCTTTTGAGTTCTCTAAGAGCTTTTCTAGCCAGTCAATGAGTTCAGAGATTGACCAATCAGTGATCAAAAGGCTGTATTGTCAAAAAACTTTTCTTTCTAATCCCTGGCTTAACTCAGCACTTTTTTAGAGTCTCATCCAAATTGTTACAAAAAAGTACATGAACAGGGTAAAAGATGTAGTAAAAAAGTGAATATCCGATATGGATATTTACAAAACAGGTGGGTGGAAATTGACATAACATTATCTAATATTTTATTTTATGATTCCCTAAATCACCATGCTGACGGGTCTTTGTTGAAAATAGCATCTGATGATGAAAAAAGAATGATAAAAGCTTAGATGAAATGTATAAGGGATCAAATCCGTGCCATGGTTGATGGATTAGAATATAGATTAAAAGTACCCATGATCCCAGAGTTTTTCTATCCTCCAAATTAACATGAATAAACATGAATCAACATTTGTAGATAATCCTAGTCCCAAAAGAATTTCAGACAAATATACTTATAATCAAATGTCATTAAAATTGTTATAAACACTGGTTGATTTATTGGTGCCTTTTCTTTACATTAGCCCTAGTCTGGTTCCAGACCCTTCAGATGAGGACCTACTAAAAGGATTCTTTCAAGTATGTTCAACCAAACCCAAACCTTTTTAGTCTTATTTAGACGTATAGCTACATGACAAGTTTGGATGAATCTTGGAAAGATAAACAATAAAAAAAATATGTGAAATATAATTTGTTGAACCTAAACTTTGGAAAATATTTTCAGGTTTATTCATTTATTGAACAATATCTGATCTGACACCACTGTAGAACAGCTTTCCAGTAATACTTCATTAAATAGATAAAGGCCTACCATCTCTCTTTGAGTCGCTCTCATCTATTAGGCTCCATATAGCATTCTGTGCTCAATGGACTATAAGATTGTCCATTCAGAGATGGTCCCACTAAAGACATGAGAGAAGAAGACTAGGGCGGCAACCACTCAGGAGCTACATTTCTTGCCAGTAGTGGAACATGAATAGGCATGAGGACGAAAGACTTCTCCATGTGTCAATTAAAAAGATTGTATCCATGATACTGATGGTAATGCATATTAAAAGATTGTGATAACAGACTTATGGTAGATAAATTAAAGTCAATGAGCGTATGATTTATTTCTTCTCAAATAAAGGATCTTTCAGATGCATACTATCTGGCATGGTTTAAAATAATGAGGTCCTAGAGGACTGAGTGAGGAGAGAGTAAAAAGTAGACTCCAAAATCAGCGTGTTGAAAAGCCTGCCATGGGTTCTTTGTATTACTAGCATTGTATTTTTAATGTAGAAATATATATTTGTAAACATTTAGATGTTGAAGTAAATTATCATTAAGAGGAGTCCATTTAATGTAATCAAAAAATTTAAAAACATATATAATATGTAACTTTATATTAAGTATTATAGCTTGTGATTAAACTATTTGTTGATTAAGCAATAACTACATTTGTTAACAACAAGTTATTAGGTTGTACGTAATCACAGGATTTTAAAAGCTGTTGATTTGCTAATTTGAGATTTACAGACACTTTATACATGTTTTTTCTTTACAAAATCACTAATTAACTACAAATAAAACAATTTCATAGATGCACAAATTATGCAGTCTCCTAAAAACTATTTAAGTATAAATCACGTTCTTTATCCTAATTTTTAAAATAATTTTCTGAGTGGCAAATTATTTTAAATGGTTGGAAAACAGTGTTTGTTTTAGAATAGGGAACCTTTACCACTACAGCCGTAGCAAATGTCAATGTATTTTCCAACCATTAATACATTCCTTAAACATTTTGTTATAAACCAGCTTTTGAGATTGAACATTAAAGCATGATTTTTATCTACCATTGCTGGTAAATTGTTAAGAAAAAAACAGTGTTTTTATCTATATATATAAAACGATGTACATATATATCATACATATATAATTATAATGCAGTTCAGTATAAACAAAAGTATCTATTTATCAAATACTGCCATTTTATTACTTATATTGTCATTTAATTTAACTGTATTGTTTTTTATTTTTGTTTTTAAAACCAGTCTTTTACTTTAGACTAGCACTTTGCGTTTAGAGTGTAATTTTATTATTGTGTGATACCATGGGTTTGAGAGTAATGCTGTTTTTATTCACTGTATGCACCTCACATGTGATAACATTTACAATAAACATGACTATGAATAAATAAAGACAACCAATAAATGCTAATAAAAGCTTGTAATGGTGTAGAAATCAGTAATACATACATAATAAAAAGTAATCAGACCAACTTATCAACAATCTTCTAAATATTTTAATCCTACATAAGTTAAGGCCTGTTTCAAACAACCAAGCAAAAGGTAAGAGTACACCTTGGACAGGTGATCAACCCATCGCAAAGTGTAGGTTCCCTCTATATTTACACTCTTTCTCCCGATGCCCTATTTAAATTCTCAAACTTACCAGTTTTTGGTTTCTCACAGAACATGCAACCAATTGAAATGTTCTGACTGAGAACAACAGGACCATCTTTTACTGCAACAAACTGTTTTTAAAGGGTCATGAAACCCTACAGGAATTTCCCGAATTGATGACTTTTGTGTAGACAGTAAGATTAGGTGATGAAAATGCAGTGACATCACAGGTGACTACACTGGGCCATCATTCATTGCAGCTAGTATTCACCAAAAGATCCAATCACAAAGGGTTTCTTCCTAATAACTGCACAAATCTACATTATACATAAGATGAAGTTTTGCAAACATTTGTCCCATCTCTTAACCTACCTGAATGAATCGAGTACAAAACGAGACTCAGATGTGTGCCGTTTTGGTCCTGCTAAATAAAAAAAAAAGGATCTATCTTAAGGGTGTTGTATTTTGTTGTACTTCTGGTTTTGAAGAGAGACAAAATTCCTACTCTGATGAATGAATCTTCAGTGCTTTAAAAGAGTTTTGCTACTGTTTCCATTTTCTTTTTTAGTGTAAATCAGTTCCTAGTAATCATATTAACCTTTAGGAACACCTGTCTAGAAGATTAATGAAGCCTGAGTTAAAGAGCATTGCATGCATTATTTGACTTATTTACTTGCAAATTGCTTCAGAATCCTGGTCTTCATGCCATGTAAAAAACAATACATTTAATAAATATAAACAAAAGCATGCTGTCATGAAAAATAAGCCTTTCAACTTGTGCTTGTGCTTTTATCCACAGGGTAATAAATAATGAATTGTGTGTCAACGAGTGCAGTGGAACTAGCCAGCATCAGCCTGTGGACCAGCACCATACACAGCTGTGACCAGAACACCCATCCATCCCCAGAGAGACACACACACACATCCCATGGGCTTGCTTCCATACACACAGACACACACAAACATTCTGTCTGTGCATCACTGGCTCCCTCCTTGCTGTCCAGGAATTACACCGGATTTAATGTAATTAGAGGACTGACAAGGGCAAACTTTACGCTTGTTACTCAGCACTTGCCCCTGGAGAAAAACAGCATTAACATGGCATTAGGCCAATCTCCAATGATAGAGCCCGACTCCTCCCATCCACTGAACTTTCAATTTAGCTAAAAGCTAAAAAAGAAATAGCTTGCTTAGTGCTGAGTTAAGCGAGTCCTATACTAGTATCACTAGATATACATATTCTATAAAAGTGTACAAAACAGACATCATTTTCAAGTTTAGACACAATTATCTTAATTTTAACTTAAAACAGATTGTATGATTGTATCTTGTTTTGTGTATTTTTGTTCTGTCACCTGTGCAGTTCAAGATTGACATGCTAAGAATTTGTTCAAAAACCTGATTCTTCCAGAATCAAACTAACAGCCGTAAACAGACCAATGGAAACACGCATGTGGTAAAAATGAAAATTCAGAGACAATTAAACATTTTTCTGTAAAACCAGAATACAATTGTGTTTGTGTTTTTTTTAAACAAACTATGAAGGTTCATTGACTGTACTTCTCCAAAGAAAGGCGTCATCAAGTAGTGGACCTGGGACTCACGATATTAAAACAATGAATCCAGAATTATATTAAGGATAAGAGCCTAGTCAACATTAGTCAAGACGACAAAAATGATCAAGCAAATTACACAATCTACACTTAAAATGTCTGTGTGAGAAAGTGCTAGTCTGACTTTCATCAGTTCAGTTCCAACCAGACTCTGCATCCGTTTCTCCCACATTCAGGAAGAGTAAAACAAGCTTGGAAACATCTCCTCTCTCATTCCTCTGCTTTTGGCATCCGATCAGTCCCTCTCCCTAATTCTCCATTCTCCCCTCAGCAGCTGAAATAATTCCTGGCCAAACGTTTATGGTACAGGCTTGGAACCCTCTCAATTTCACCAATGGCTGCAAAATCAAAGGCAAGGATGCCATTGAAAACCGCAGTGGAATGTGTTGGATGAGTGTCTGCATTTTACTGATGACAGAATAACTGAAGAAATAGAGTAGTTTTTGTTTATTCTAATCAAAAAAAGCATCTGTCTAACACG
Organism: Danionella dracula; assembly: GCA_900490495.1. Lineage (NCBI taxonomy): Eukaryota > Metazoa > Chordata > Actinopteri > Cypriniformes > Danionidae > Danionella > Danionella dracula. The sequence goes on from UELW01000111.1 coordinate 12,982,161, forward strand.
AGTAATCTCCATCACTAAAACGTGTCACTTAGACAAAACATGGTCAACAATTCTTAGGATTACAGGATTAGTCTAAAATAATCCCCAATACCTGCAAGTATGCTACAGTTCAGAAAAAAATGTAAATTGCTGTGGAAAAAGGTTCAGGACTTAGGCTCAGTCTGCCAGATCGTATTGTTTGAATGAAGTTGAATTGCAAAAAGCTCAAACAACATCAAATGTTTAATCTTGCTTTTTTTACTTTTTCTATTTCAAAAGACCATTTTAGACTACAAAGCATTTATTCAGTCTGTGTGCAGGATGTTATTGCAACAGTTAACTTTGCTGGTTCAAAAATGTTAACTTTATTGGTCCAAATACAGGCTTCACAGAAAACATCAGCACCAATTACACCTCTGCGGGCTTTTTGGAGTACCTACAAAAGTTTGCGACAGAATAAATAAAGCAGGGGTCTGGCATCAAATATAAATTTACAGCTCGGAATTAAGTGTTTGGAGAGTAGGTTTCTGATGTGATGTCCAGCAATAGAGACAAATCTACAGTGGCCAAAATCACAAATAAGAAAGCAAAATAACAAGTTAAAAACTCCATTACAAATGGCAATTAACAGAATTAACTGATTGGACAAGACTTCTGTCAATAATGACAAGCATACAATGGTTATAATAATAGAAATGGAAATACTGTGAGCCTTGTTTTTGACATCACCAAATTACAAATTAAAATACAGCCAAAATGTATTTCAGTATAAGAGGCCCCTAAAACAATAACTATATAACAATAACTGGGTTAAAGGGATAAATCAAAACCAAAGAAAATAGTCATTAAATAGTCATTAAATACTTTTTTAAACCCGTTCTTGCTTTATTTCTTCTCTGAAAACATATTTTGGATATAATCCTGGAGGTTTGTGACTGCCCGACTGTGTTCGTCACACAGATTTTCACACAGCATTTAAAACACATTCAGCTGTCTCCATCTGCCATCGGGTTCAGATAAAAATGTAATGCTGTGAAAGAAACACTTCTTGCTAGTAAAATAACTGGAATCAACACCTAAATACGCATTATTAATTTAATAACAATAATATCGGCAATGTGCAAACAGAAACAGAGGAAAGTAATCCTCAACACGCAGTACATGTAAACATGAGAGCTGGACCAAGGGTGAGTTTTTATGTTGTTATGGAAAAAGTGCCAGGCAGTGCCAGATGACGGTGTGACTCATAATAATGGTTGAAAAATAAAAAATGTTATGAAATTACACACTATTAAACATGATGTAGTCCTTCAAACACAAGCAATCAAATACAGACAAGCAAATGTAGACCTTTATATTTAACACAAGAAATACTAGTTCCCATTGACAAAAGCTTATCTATTCATTCAAAATGTAAAATCTTTTGATTTGTAAAGCCATACGCAAGCCATTCCCTTTTGTACAATGAGAAAATAAAAAAAACAAGGACCTTCAAAACAAGTACACCAAGGTTTCTCAAACTGTAACTGAATGAGTCTATTTTTAAGAGGCATGTTTTTGACTGTAAAGATCAAAATAAAGGTGGGTTTACACATTCGGTGCTCTTAATACATCTTCACACTATCATATCCTTTTCTATTTGGAATAAAAGAGTGGAGTGGGCTTGAAGCATACAGCTTGAAATGCTTATTCTAAATATCACATTATTTTGCTAAAATCCCTGAACAGCAACCTATTTAATAGTTAGCAGAGCTCTGAGGATAAGACCATCCGGGTGAGATCAGCTGAAAGGAGGAAGACCTTAATAATGGCTGCATTTGACCTTGAGTCACTTATGGGTCAGCAATTAGAGCCCTGTTTCAAAACTAAACAACATTCATTAGCTTACCAACAGAATGATGCCCACAAGGTCGTCCTACATTAAATACATAATAATCTTTCAGAGTCAAGGATATTTTGCAGAATATCTTTAAGTTCTATCTTAAACACATCAAGTTAAATCATTTTTAAAAAATTATGCAATAATTGACATGTTTAATTAAATCTATATCTGAATAAAAATAGCACAATAGTGTAGCGGTAAGAACTGTAGCCTTGTTAAGCAGTTTCTAGACTAGCATCCCAGTCAGGACCATTTCGAAGAAGAATTTAGCATGTTTTCTCTAAATCAGCAATATCAGGTTGATTTTTGAGTCGGTCAATGGAGTTAAATTCCTTCCAATGGAAGTGAATGGCCGCTTGAGTGAAATAATGTTGCTTGTAAAAGAACCAATTACTCAGCAGACCCTTGAACAGCTAAAAGTAGACAAAGATGATATTTAGAAGATTACATTCATTTGAAAATGGACTTTTTTACACCAGTTAAAAGCAGATAGTAAAATTAAAGATAAAAAACAAATGTATGATTTAAAACTACATTACCCAATGAAGCTCTCAGCCATCAGTTTTCAATTAATGTTAAGTCTTCGGACATCCTTCTGATTTTAAATGTGAACTGTTATGGCTCTGATTAAAAAAAAAAAACATTAACTCAGTGTGACAACACGACAAGATGCCTTATATAAGCTTGCGGCTCTTGGTCTTCTGAGAAAAATAGAAATGTATGGCAAGGGCTCAGAACACTGTTAGGGTCCCTGCACTCGAAGAGCAAATCTGACAAGATGCATTCCCTCCTGCATGCAACATAAGCTGCTCTGAGACATGTGTGTATGACACCAGGGTGACAAAATGAGCCAGCAACACAGTCACACCCACAGGAGGGAATATTTATAGTTAAAAAGGGGGCAGTGCTTCTTTCAATGCTATTTGTTTCTCAAATTGTAAAATTGTAAATATTTCAATTAGTCATTTAATTACAAAAAACAATAGGCCAATGACATCGTTTATACCTGCAATAAAAAATTTGGTAAAGGGGATCTCAGATGTTTTGTTCTTTGTACATAAAAATATTTTTTTGGTCATTTAACATCTACAGTGAAAAAATATTCAAATCTAATGTCAGAGGTGTAATAACCCCCGAAGAATGCCAGCTTTATTTGTGATGTCACAAACCTTAGGATCCCACCCACAACTAATTGTTGGTTAAGACAAACTGTACTTTATTCACAGCAATCTGCTTATGATGCATCGAGATATTTCAGGAGTATGAAAAGGAAAGGAATAAGCAACAACCAACTCCAATACAGGTCATTTTGAATGAAGATGTGCTAGAGATGGCAAAAACTTTATTAAAGCATTAAAAGCGCTTTACAGCAAAATACCATTGTAAAATTTAACTTCACTATGCTCTATAATTTTGATAAACTTGTAAAAAATAAGAATTTCATGAGTCTGTTGATTAGTTTCAGGTTACATTTGAAGGGGGTTTGTGTTGTTTTCAAAATAGCAAACTGTTAAGTTAGTGTTTTTCCATTATTAAAATTAAATGAAACTAATCAATCACATTTAAATTTAGTAAGCAAACTTGCAGATAGAAAAAAGCTTTCACTTATGTGCATTAAACAACAAAATTGTACACGAACACGATTGAACGGATTTTAAAGATACTGAAAAGATATTTCACTCGCATTTTTAAAGGAGGAGATTTTGATTTTTATAACAGAGCAACAAATGACTTGATAGTTCTTTGAAAGTGATGTATTGATCAAACATAAATTACATACCCCAGATAAGAAAAAACACTTCCATAAATAAGAATCATCAGATACAAACTGACTCTAAAAATAAAAAAAAAACACGTTTGATAATACTAGTTTGATGCGTTGAAAAATAAAATTGCTTCTGCTTCTTAAACTATTACAAATATAATATTGTCTCTCCCCTAATTTAAGTCGCTTTGGAGAAAAGCGTCTGCCAAATGCATAAATGTAAATGTAATGTACAATAAAACAAATACAAAAATATACAAAATATACAATATAAGAAAAGCACACAAAACGGACATATAGTCTGGAAGACCTTAGACAGATCCTTGACCTCTCACACAAGAGAGATCCTACACAGAGCACTTCACATGCTTCCTCTCTTTTAATTTCCCAGCAGATCTATGCAGTTGAGCTCAATGCTGAAGCGTCAGCGCTGTGGGCATGGCTGAAAGCACCCTGGCTCAGGCAAGCGGAAGGGTTCTGCCTTTCTGCCCAGGGAAGCATTGAGAGGGGATAAAGGGATAAAGAGCCTGTGCTCTGGGACTGATTACTTACATCTGTCCTGATAAATCCTTGCATTTTTACTGCTACTGTTTTATTTACTCTTGGACAGTACAACGCTAAAAATCTGAATCTCCCCACACTTACAACAATGTCATACTTTTCTGTCTTGGTGTGTTCTTATTAGGGGCACACAATCGTAACACATATATTGTATCAAAAATGATTTAAAGTCTTTTTATATGGATATTATGTTTGATGACATGCTTAAGCAATGAGTTCTATCCAGGCGAATCCACTCGTTACAGATATCTCTAACCTCATGTATTTGTATTATTTTATCTGTGTTTACTGACAGAATTTTATCCATCTCTGTGGTTCTTGTGGGGATTTTCCACTTCTTAATTTGGGTTATTTTTCTTCTACAATTCACAAACAAAGATCTGAGTGAAATACATTCTTATATGTGTGCAGACGATAATTTTGGCATGAAATACACTACTCTCTAATTAATAACTCCATTAATAAATTCAAATAAAACAATTAAAGATTAACTAAGGATCACATTCCCTTGCATTGTTCCAAAAAAGTATCAATATGAAGACGGGTGCAATTTCAAAGAAATGCATTGCAGATTTTAGCTACTTTTTTAACATGCAAGGTTGGGCAGTGAAGGAATATAGCTTAATTTGATAGTCATATTGTCTTCAATGAATGTGCAGCTAAAATACTTAAACCAAAAGCACTAAAAAAAGCCTTTTATGGAGTCTTGAATGTCCATTTTGGTTCATCAAATCATTCTGCGTTATTATAGCTGTCAGATTTTGAGCTTCCATTAATAAACAATTACCTGATACTTTGGAAGCATAAGATGTGTTATAGTTTGTGATGAAATTCTCAAGTTATAGATGAGTAAAAAAATGTTTACAGGTTTTACATTTTTTGCACTCTTTAGTGTTATTGAAGGCTGGATAAACTGTACGTTGTTCTGTTTGTAAAAGTCTAATATATTTTTCCTTTATTTATTATTAACCTTCAAAACGCTAAGTTTCAGTTTCTATGATCTCCAGGAGTAGTCCACTTCTCTCTGATTGAGTATGTTTAACATGTTCAGGTACTTAGAGTGACCCTGTCAACATGTGTGGACATACTTTTAAACAAACCTAGTGACATTAAGGCATTTTTGTGGTAAAATATGATCTAGTAATTACAATCATTAAAAAAACAAAAATGCTCCAAAGTAGCAGACACTGATGTTTGATTATATTACAATAGCTGTTGATATTGGCCACCTTAAAATGGCACCAATGATGTTTTACTTATTGAACAATGCAATGCTAACATCCATTAGACATATAACAATGGCATTAGAGAACAAGAAACCAAAGTATATTTTCATATGTGATAATATGTGATATCGACAACAGTTAGATTTCCCAGTTAATAACCCCATTTAGGCTTTGAAAAATCATGAATAAATTAATAAAAATAACTAGATTTCTCAAAAATGCTCTTTTTTTTCCAATGTCCGAAATTTAAGGCACCAAAATGATCCCACTTAAAGACCACTCAAAACTCTGTAGACTTGTACTGTGAATCAAGATTTTAAAAATATATAATTATAAAGAAATGTTTAAAACTGTTTTGTTTTTGTGTGTTTTTGGATTTGTTTTGTATCTGTCTAATATAAAGAGTAAAATAGTTTTTTTTTTTTAAGTTTTTTGTTCCATAGCTTTATATTTGTGTCTTAAATTTGTAGAAAATCAATCTTATTAACCAGAACTAACGGATAAATATATCCTAGAAAATGCTTCTGAATTAGTTGAGAATTGTCATATTTAAATCAGTTCGTCTTACCACCGTAAAACTCCACTCACAGTGACAATTATGAATACTGTAGAGGAATATTACTTTTAACCTTTCAATGCCTCAGAACCAAAGCAAAAGACAGCAGTAACAAGTGTGCGCTAAAGAAAACACTTTGTTAGGCAAAAAATCCTGATAAATCAATAAAAAATCAATGCTAGATAGATTGGTAAAGCATAATGATTATTGGGGATCACAGACCTTCATACTCATCTAAATAGAATAGTCTCAAAGCATGCAGAAGGCACTCGGGCACTGATTTGATAAAACTAGCAAGATCTGGTTCCCACAGATTTTTCACTTTGCTAATTCACACTTCATTAATTACCCAAAACCAAACATCTCCTTTTCCCGTGCTTCCTCATTCCCCTGTTGTAACACATATGCACAAACGGTAAACAGCGATTGATTAACTTCTCATCTCCCCAGGTTATCACACCACCACAAATAGTAGAGTGAGAGGCCAAAACCAGCTTTGTGGGGAAAGGAGTCATTTTCACCTTTACTCAGTTGTTACTGTCCATTATCGAATTAAAATAGCAGGGGCAGGCTACGGCAAGAAATTGAATTTGTCGTTTATTTAAAAAATAACTGTCATCACATGCAGGAATAGGGATATAGATTAAGAGAGCACATAAGAGAGTGTTTTGCCTTCCAAAAAGTGGCCATTCTCTTGATCTGCACCAAATTGGTCTGTTCACTGTAAATTTAATTAGTTCAGCTTATTAAAAAAAACGTAGAACCTGATTGCCGTGTTTATTCAAAGCAAGCTCAGGACAAAATCTTGGTAAATGTAATTATTATCTACACAGAAATTGATTATATTTGATTAAATGTACCGATTAATTTTAAGTTATACTGTTTATGCATGTGCAATAGACCTAACATTTTGAGTAAATGTACTTATGTTTTATTAGTACTCTCAAATGTTTATTCAAATACTTAACTGTTTTAAGTAATTCAAACTTTTAGTAAAGCAGTTACTTAATTGAAAAAGTACAATCAAGTAAACCTAATCGCATTTGTCAGTATTTGATTTTACAGTGTTGAGGAAGATCCATCGAGCAAATTCATTTTGTGGGAGAGGCTCCTGGATCATACGGATTACATTTTTTCAGATTGTATTGCAAGGTGGTTCATGTCTTAGGTATAGCTACCAAGAGTTGGTCGAGAGTATTTTTTAGAAGAAAATTTTCACATCTAACTCTATATATGTTTAAGTCGAACTACAATCACCAATCTATAGGTTGCGACTGTCAGATTTATTTGGTATTTCTAGGCTTCTTTTCGAGCACTTCATGGAACCCCAGCACTCCCTTGTGGCTCTCTCATCCCTTGTTGCAGAACCCTTCCTTCAGCAGGTCAGTCTGATATAGCCCTGCCTCAACCAGCAACATGACCAGCACATTTCCATGAAGACTGCTTTGTGCCGCTGGGTATTATCAGCTTTGGCTATCGTGTATCTATTTTTGGCTCATCCAAAAAAATACCAATAGCATGAATAAATAAAGGAAAAACACGTCAGGTTTGTAGAAACTGATTTCCCATCCTCACACACGTGCACGAGCGCTCCTAAAGACTCTGCGACACCTGTGCATAGTTCACGAGCCAAACTTCTCTCTTCAAACATCTGCTTAAAGCAACCGCTCGAGACTGCACACTCACAACCAAAATCGCGTTTTCCACATGAGCGCGCACTCAGCCCGCAGCTCACCTCCGCAATATGCACGCGCTCGTTAAGCACCATCACTTACCTCGGTGTCATAGATTTTGGTGATGAGGGAGAAAGAGTACTGCCTGGACTCCCGGATGTGCTGGATAGCCAGCTGAACGGCCGGTTCGATGCCCTGACTGATGCCGCTCATCAGCGCGGATTCATTCATCGGCATCAACACCATGATGGGCAACTTCTCTCCATCTCTCGAGTACCAGTTGTTGTCCAGGCCGTGCCTTGTGTAGTCGTTACAAACCTTCGCCAACGCAGGCTGAAATCCCAGGACGATCAGAAGTAGGCATCCCAAAAGAAAGATCATGTCACATCTGCAGTCCCGCCGGGACGGAGCCATGCTACTCAACAACCACGATCCACCTTCTCACTGTCCTCGCAACATGATCTCGAGGTCCCCTTTGGATGCTGCGACCAGTCAAAGAGAAAAGCGCGCCACACGCGACAGTACCGACTTTCGCGCTCTCGATCTAGAGCGAAAAACTGACGCGTAAAACCAGCAAACTTCGATTATTTCCCAATGCGAGCCGATGCTTCCCCAGTAATGCGCAGATCCCTATCCACCGCCTGTGCTTTACGCAGAGGAGCGCGCGCTGTGATTTGCGTCGACCTCTATTGCGAATGTAAATTCAACAAGCGAGTACCATCCCAGCAGTCGAGCAGTCGCATCCCGGGGTGGACAGCGCATAGGTGAGACGGTGGGGGGGGCGAGCCTTGGCTTGTAAAAGCAATCCGAAAGAGGGTATCATCCGTGCGAGTCCGATGCTGAGGCTGCTGCTGCTGCTTCACTTCTTCCGCGCACTGGCCGCGCTGCGCGTGTGTGAGCGCGCGCGACAGGCAGAAAACATTCTCCTCGTCTCCTGTGACACAAGCGAAAAGGCAGCTGTTCACTCACAACTCGTTCAATAACCTACATGCAGCATCCTCAGAGGTAATGTGTGAGTTAAATCGTCCACCTGAGCCCAAAAGAGTGTGGGTTCAAACGGACAGAATGTTATAGTCGTTATTTTATAGTTTGATTTATTTACAACTATTCAATCTGAGCAAGTCGATAACGTTCACTCATGGTAAATAAAAGTGATCATGTTGAATAGTTTTAACTGTTTCTGCCAGAAGCAACAATCCAATAAACCAAACACTGCCACCTAGCTTTTGCAACTCTAAATGTATAAAGTTTACTTATCGCTCACAAACCAGTGAAAGTAGTTGGTGAGTGTGTTTAAGAAATAAGAAATTCTGTTTTTTTTTGTCTGACATATGGAGTGAATTTAATGCAAAGATGTTTACTAATTTAAATCAGGTTTGTGAATTGCATATTATAAATTTGCACTTTAATCTGATTGTTTGAGCAAAAGAAAAATCAGATTTTAAATGGATTAATAAGTTCTCAACAAGTCAGTGTTACACACAGTGTTGGGAGAAACATATTACAAAAGTAATACATTACAGTTACTTATTAATTTTTTTAATACAGGCGTAATGTAGCTCTCTCTTTATTGTTCTGTAATAAACATTTTACTTGCTCAATAATGCAAATGATTGCAGATGTATAATAAAGTGATTGTTAAAAACAAGATCCTCTTACATTATTTTAGAGTATAAGTGATTGTCCAGTTGCAAAATGTCCAAATTCTAAAGAACTATCTTAGTAATAACTAAAGATAGATAGGTAGGTAGTCAGATTAGATCTTTAAAATAATTTGGGTAAATATAAAATTTTGGTTAAATATTGAATCTTGGACCAATATGCTGTGTGTTATGCAATATTTTGCATAATATCAACTATATTTTTATTACAAGTATACCGCTACAGGGATTGTGTCTATACAGTGTCTAGAGTAACACTACAGACATGTTACACCATTTGTCATTTCTGCATGAAAAGTACAAACTTTAATTAACTTAAAAGTAACATAGATGCAAGGAACTCGTTACATTTCTAAGAGAGTAATATTGTGGTGTAAGACATTACTTTAACATGGTAGTATTACATAGTATGATATATATATATTATAGTTTGCAGGTAATTTACACAACACAAATCACAAATACAAACAACCTTTTAAGTAAAAAAAATCGTATTTCTCGCATATCAATATTTCTGTGCTTTTGTCTGCAGATGCTATTACTTTTATGAGTAAGAGAATTCCACACAGTCAATCAGCCCAACTGGTTGCTCTAAAGTAAGTACATTTACCAAATATATACATTTTTTATATTATGACTTACATTTGTTTAAATATCTGCATTAAGTTCCCCCCATAGGTTAGCGCTATCTGTTTATTTATGGAAAAAGCTGAGGAAAAATGTTTACAAACAGAAACTTCTGTCATGTCATATGCTGAAAGTCTGTGTCCGTGGTGCTGAACATCTCTCCTGATAGTCCTCACCTACTGAGCTGCTACTTTTTACACGGAAGCACATTGTGGCTCAATTCAGATATTTTCGAAAGATCCAAAAAGATAGTGTGTTTATCAATGAGCCAGTTTCATTTGTGGATGCATGCCTGACATAAAAATAACTTATGATTAATCTCTTTTTTTGTGTGTGATGTTAACAAACTAGTGTTGTTCAACATCCATTAATTCAACTTTCTAAAGTTTTCATATAAATGTTGACCTAAATATATATATTTAAAGTTAGCAATCTAACATATTGAACCGTGGCAATTAAATGTTTATTCAGCTTTTCTGCGCGCCTGTAGTTATACAGTGTCTCTAGAGGGATTCTCAAGTGGCTCATTTTGCAATTTTTTTTATGTTACAGTCTCTTCTTTCTCACTTGACTCCACAGGTTTGACTACCTTGAACCAAGAAATTGAAAGGTGGTGCAGTGAGTAGTGCTGTCAATTCTTAGTCAGGACGATTTGGAAACCAGCTGGAGGCATTCCTGGGTGGAGGTGCAAGTTGTTCCTGCTTGCATAAGCTTTCTCTGACTGCTTCGATTTTTTTCTGCCATCCAAAAATATTCTCTCAGAGATTAGAAATGTAAAAGTGCCATTTGGGTGAATTTGACAGTGAGTAGTGTGTGAATGTTGTCCGCTAGTGACCTGTCAAGGATGCACTTGACATTCACCCAAAGTTAGCAGGAGATTGACAGGATCAGATCCACATGTCACTGAATAAAATAACAAACATTCATGACTTTTATATAGTGCTTTTCTCGGCCATCAAAGAGCTTTACATTTTGGGGGACTGATCCACCAAGAAGAACAGATTTAATAACACTTTCTGCCCTTTTTACGTATATATTTTTAAGTTTATGTTCCAAAATTTGAGGGTTCCTTTAAAATTTCGAGTTTCAAAACAATTTTATTTAGAGTAAATTGATCTGATGTCTGTCTAAATGTTGTCTGACCTAATAAGACTTTGTAAATGTAGGTGAATTCACCTTTTCAATCATATCACATGATTCAAACTATCCAAACTGTTGAGTAATCCCATTGAGCCCACAATTAAAGTAATCTAAAAACAAAAAATGTGACGCTAACTTTGACCCATGTAAATCTGATGATGGACGATCCAATAAAAATGTCCTAAAATTAAAAACTTAAAACTTGAACAAACTGTATAGGAATTGTTTCTGTCAGTAGCCCTTTCCACGAATGCACACGTTTCTCCTCTGGTACCATTTAATAGGTACAGTTAAATAAATAACTAAAAGTTTGAACTAAATTTTTGTTAGATAGCAAAGGGCTTTTTATAATTTTTATAATTCAGTAACTGGATCTTGAGATTAAAGCAATGTATAGATGTGAAGAAGAAATTAGGAAACAGGTGATAATTATTCATTGTCTAACTAATAAATCAAGATCTTTCCACTTTACAGCTCCTTTGATCGCCCAAAATATATAATAACTGTAGAGAACTGTCTGAACCACGCGATTTGTTTTTGAGCAGACAGAAAAACAGTTATATCTACTCTGCACGAAGTACAGCACTGCTTATTTCTTCTGTTGTGAGTGTGTGCGGGCGTGCGTGTGTGTGTTTGTGTGTGTGTTGCATCCTGCTGTGTGATTTCCAGATGAAGAAATGGGTCAAGTTGTCATCCCATCTGTTTGCTTTGTTTAAGACACCTCCCTCCATTTTACTAGGAAACTCAAATGTGATGGATGCAAACAGATGGACGCTACTGTAGAAAACCACACTATTCTGAGCTGTTAAACTCCAATGTTTTTTAAACATTTTTCAATTAGTTTGAATGACAATATCCACTCAAGGCATGTATCAATGTGTGATGACTAAAATAAGTATTTATTGAGAATTGAGTAAATTGGTTTTGAGGATAAACGAAATATAAATTTTTATATGTAAACATTCACCCAATAACTTTTTATTTTTGTAATTGTTTTTAATTGCACTTATTTGAATGTAGAAGCACTATGCTGACAATGCATTGCGCAATGACAATTCCATGTGAAAGCCCCAATTTATCAACTGATAAAAATTTAACTTTTTACAAAATTAATTGCACTGATTTTTTCCAAATAACTAAAACTAAATAACTACATATCATACTAGTTTTAAAAAATATCAGAAATCCCATAATGTGTGATATGTGATATAATTTAAATAGCTATGAAACCTTCCCTTCCAAAAGTTGTGAAGCCAAAACAAAATAGCCTTGCTCGTCTCTTACAATAGAACCCAATTTGTCAATCCAAAAGAGCTATGACAAACCGCGTTCTGAACAAGAAAAAAAAAGAGCTGCGGAATGCTATTGAATGAATAGTCGAAACGTTTTGAGAGCTTATAACCGTGCAGGAGTTAATGTCCTGTCCACTAGGCAGCTTGTGTGGTCTTAATGTAAACATTTTGCTTCCACTTTCTCTGCACAAATGTCATTGACTAAAGATGTAAATAACAATAAATAACGTTGCTAACCATGCCAACACACACATAAAATTGAAAATGTTTGGATTTTAGATGAATATGAAGATGATGATGATGGTGGTGATGATGATTTATTAAATGATCAATTGCATATATTTTCTGTCATTCGGCACTTCCTTCAGTTGACATCAAAACAAGAAAAAACAAGCAATAATAGGCCATTAAATTACATTTTTTTTCACGTACCTTTTTTCCTTTCCACAAAATAAAAATTAAACTCTTTTCAAACGTTTCACAGGCCACAAATGAAGCTTACATAAGACGCTAAGGATTGTCTTTCTAACATGGACCAAGCCGCAGACTTTGAAAAAGGATCATTCTATTTCTATTTTAACAGTACGTTTAATACTTTAATCACCTCATAAAATTACAATTTATTAATTTTAATAATACATTCAAAAACTGAGTATGTGTAGACTGAATTTGTTTGGAAATGTGATATCTACTGGTGAAATCTAATCTAATTACACATGAGAAACATTAATCATGAGCAATGTTTACCTTTAAGCCATATCTCAGCTTTTTTCACGCAATGAGCTCTGTCCAATAAAGTTTTTGGATTAAGACAATACATTTTAGCGTTTTACCATGAACAGTAAATTGGTCTGAACAGCTCTGGGCCTATTGCATGACCCTGAATTCATGCATCATCCGAGCAATGAAGAGCACACGTGATGCATGCAGGTGAACAAACAGTTATCTCCCGACCTGCCACTCATTCACAGACAGACACAAACTCAGTCCTGCCTGACATGTCTTCACTTAATAGAGATTAATGGGAGAGCCTGCGGACATTCTTCAGTGCAGCCCTGAAAAGGCATTCCTGCTGTATGCATGCTGAATTCTGAATGTCAGATATTCAAAACCATGTGAATGAAAAATGAAACACTGCAATGTAAGGATCTCTCCAAGTTCAGGCCTCAGTTAAGCGCATCGTAAAAAGTGATCAAATTATAACAATTTAACAACAAAACAACATTGTTGAAATCCTTTGAAAGTATTATTTTCCAAGGTTACATTTCTGTCTATTTATAAGTAGAGTGTTTTTGTATCTGTAAAATATATTTTTTAGAAGTACTCAATATATGGCATGCAATGTTAGTTTTGTCTATTAATTTATTTATATATACTTTAAAATTATGCTCACCATTTTTAAAGTGACTCTAGTTTTGTGATGGAACCCCAACGAGCAGCTGATGTTATTATCCTGTTTTGCGCAAACCTTTTCTTTGTGAATTCACAGGTAAGACTTTCTGGATTCTTCTCAAGCTGAACATGAAATTGCAGTCATTAACTCTTTGAGTTGAGAATCTGCTGCTTTTGTGTTTCCAAAGCATAGCTTAGCAAAAAAGAACTACAATGTATGGAATATCATTAGCAAGCAGAATATTAATTAAAATGGCCTTGAAGAATGTTAGCACAAAACGCATCACAGTGTGATATCCAACTAGCTCTCTTACAAAAGGATAACGGGTCAGTACTATAACAAATTCACCTTAAGCTTTTAAAAGAAAAACATGCAAGCACAATAATTATATAACTTTGTATAACATTCTCTCATTGAGTCAAATCAATAAATAAAACCCTGTTTTTTTTCCTCCTCACCTCTCCTCTCATTATTTGATTCTTTTTTCCTTGAGCTATTACGATATAAATTCATACATGAATGTTTGAACTCTCTGAAGTAAAGTTATTGCTTCCCTTGTGTATACATTCAATAAAGCTGATTTAATAATAAAAAATATATATAAATAAATAAATCCGCTTTTAGGACTTCCGGACTTCCGGTATTCTTCCAGATTTTGCTATTCTGTGAGATTTACTTACCCCTCATACGTAAACACAAACGTTGTTCAATTAATCACTATTATTATTATTTTGACAGCCTATTTCTTTGAGCCTATTTCTACAGTCATTTCTCATAAGTGTTTTAAACAAATATAAATCCGCTTATATATATACACATGCTAACAGTAATAAAATCAATAAAGGTCAACCAGCTTAAACTAGCCATGTCCAACAAACAATGGTTAAAACCAGCTACCATTTCTTAAAATCTGCGAAAATGTGTTTGTAAAGCCAGGAAGGGGTGCTCTCATGGTTTTTGCCAAGGGAACTGTTAATTCACATTCAATCATTGGGTCCAGGTGGACAGTGCATACTGGTGGTAGAGTCAGAGGCTAATTTGAAAGAGCTTTATAAATGTATTTAATTATTGCTATTATTTATTGAAATTGATAACACATGTTAATACATGTGTATTGTAATAAGTTGTGTGTTTAGAGTGCAGTTTGATTTCACACAAAATGCTTTTTTTAAATATAAATGTTTTGGCATCACTTTTCATCCCTTCTTTTGACCTCACCACACCTGACTCGCCGTCTTTCATAGCAACAACAAGAGTTTTAGATTGCAAAATATATAAATATCTTGCTACAGGTATTACACAATGAACAAATAATGTTCAAACAAATAATCTCAACACAAAGTTAAATAATGAAACACAACAACCCGTAACAATAACGTGTCGCCAACTCTAGTGGTGGTGCCACCGTGGCTCTTCTCCAATTGGATCACATGAAGCAGTAGGTCACCAAAAAATATATCTGAATGTGTAAAATTCTCCCAATCCATCATGATGCCATTTTCAAAATATGAATTTATTCTGATTGAGTATTTTACATGTATGCAATAAAAAATACCATGCAGCACCTTTAGGATAGATTCATATCCTTGGAGTCATTTGTCGAGCAAAATCAAAGCTCTCAAATTTCTGGCTCCACTTTGGTCTTGTCGGAGGGAGATTGACAGCCTCCTGAGGCCTGCTTTCCCACCGACTGTAGCGACTGTACACCCCCAACAAACATCCGGATCAATACGGTTAAGTGTGTGTGGAGAGTTCCAGTAGAGTCCGGCTCCCCATCACATCCATCACTGGCTGGAAGCTTCTACATCACTGAGAGAATCATCCACGCTTCCACTCCACTCAGACTCAGACAGATGCAAAACGTGGGCAATTTCCTGTCCAAAGCTTGAGCCTTGAGACTTCATGGATTTGCAGACGACTCATTTTCCCAGTAGCCCCTGGAAAGAAAGAGCCAAAGGAGGCTGTAAATGTGTCTCAGTGCTGTTTCAGCACGCTGAGTCTTCGACCTGTGTGTTGGAGCAAACAGATGCTCTGTTCATTAGCCAATGTGCTGAAGGCTCACTCTGTTTCTAGCTGCTTAAAATAGAAGGAAAAAGCACTCCTTGCTTTACTAACTCAACACATTTAGATTTTTTGCATTGTAAAAAAAAAAGATACAAATATATAGATATTAATATTTTTTTTCAATACAGTTCATCTTAATTGTTAATTGTAAAAATGCTGTACAGTAGAACTCTATCATTTTACGCTATGAGCACATCTTATTTTAAAGTTATACTTTTAAATTACTTAGAAAACCATCAGTAGATCTTCCGAATAGTTGTGATTACCTGCTTTAAAAGAAATGACAGACTAGAGCTTCCAATCCCATTATTCTTTACTGAAGCTTTCATGAATAATACATTGTACAGAATTCTGATGATCTTTCCGCAGCTGCCATTCTCCGTTCCTATCCTCTCCTGGGCCAGGTTTCAAAGATGGCGTTCTTCCACCTCCACTGACATATATGCATTTCCGTCTAGGACACACCCTGCAAGCGGATTCTGATTGGCTCCTGCTTGTGTGTCATGGTCAAACAGGTTCTTAAAATGGATATATCTGAACAAAGACACTGATAACAAAATATATATACACAAACTGTGGTTTCATGCTAGAGAAACAATTCACTTATCACAATCCTTACTTAGCACAGTTTTATTACTAATATAAAATAATGAACTTATTATAGAAAACAACTATGGCATAATAATCAATTAAATGATGATGTATTCATTAAATTAACCCAACACTTCACCTGTCTCACAACCTCTTCATAATCTTACAGCTTTATCTTTGTCAGAGAGTGTAAAGCCAGTGTTAAAGTTCTTATGGCATGTATCACTCTGTTTGCTATCCATCAGAAATTCAAGACATTATTTTTAATTTATTATTTTTGGAAAAAAACTATGCTCGGTTTGTCTGTCTTGATTTAGAGTAGTAGTAGTTCATAGTAGTAAGCCCAAGGAAAATGAGCAACTTCTGCCTATTCTAGAGATGCAATGCTTGGTGAAGTTTCATATTAATAATAGGCAGAAAAGCTTTTGTTGAGAGTAGAAACCGCATCTTGCATTTCTGCTCCAGAAAGGTATATCCCATACCAAAACCTTCTCTCTCACTGTCTCCAGTTGGTGACATAATCTCCCTAGATTAACTAACAAGTTTAAAAAAACAATAAAAACACTACTGTTCCATGAGCACTTAAACCATGACTGCAATAAAAAATATGATCATTGTTCTCTTTTTCCTGCATTTTGTTCCTCCTGTCATGCTTTGATCAGGTGACCAGATGAACAACTTGAGTTAGAAATTGCATGATGTCTCTCCCTCTATTGTAAGTCATTTCATATGACATTGTCTGATAAATGCATAAACGTAAAGGCATACATTTCTTTTTAACACGTAAATACGCTTTACTGAGTCCTGTCATAAAATGAATTTTAGATGCTGTCTGTTAGGAGTTTCACAATGTGCTGTTTATAGAGACATGATACACTCTTGCTTCTTCTGGATAAAAAAAAACATTCAAATGTGGAAAAATGTCTGAGTTTAGGTTTGTGTTCAAATGTTTCTCAAGTCGATGTGCCTGCTGGCTGAGTCGATATTCTGAGTGTGATGTCTCTACGATGAAAAAAATGTGGCTTGAATCAAAGAGAGGTGAATCTCCCTGAGGGCAGTTGCCATACCAGCAATGACATTTTATTCATAATGCATAAGCATGAATCAGTTATACTCTTGCATTCTTTACTATGTGTGTTGCTTTCATAGCAAGTCAGATTTGATAATCATGTCTGTCACTTTTTGGCACATACTACCATGTTTCAACTCAGAAGGCTGTGCAAATACTCCTTGAGCTTGTTTTTTTTCTGTGACCTTCAGCCAGCAGTGTTGTTTGTTTACGCAGCTCTCAATTCGGGCAAATTTTGTTTCTGCCGTCTCTGCAAACAAGATTCTATTGAAGTACGCCAAGAGTGGATTCAACAAAGGCTGTTGCTCAAGTGGGAGTAGCAGGGAAATAAAGGAAGGAAAAAAGTTTCAAGCTGCTGGTAATCCATCTGTACCCTATGGATGTGTGACAGTCTCATGCTGATTGCACTCGTATATTAATTTTTAATTTTTAATGGGGGAAATTTGATGGTTATCGAGTGAACTATCAAATAAATGTAGTTGTAAATGATGATCACAATATGATTATTTAAGTTGACCAGAAAGTCAAAATTACAGTTTTTCACAATTGCTATGACAGTTTTTTTCAAAGCATTAAAGTTTCTTAAACTCTTAGCACGATAAGCACAAAATCCGTCTAGGTAGGTGATGCAATTAACACATTTTTTGTTGCTTTGATACAAAATGCATCCAGTTAACACAAATTTCAAATGCTTGAACTTCTACATCACAATAGATAACATCATGTTCTTAGCAGAATATATAGGCTAAAGTCAAAGTGAACAGTTGTTCATATTGAGATTTGAAACACAAATATAGTCCCTGTATTTTACTCCATTGCCAATGAAAATGAGAGGGCAGAATATAATTTTTTAATTATAATTCTAGTGTTTTTTTCTGTTTGTATGTCTTGTTCTTTGTCAGTCTGTAGCAATTCTGTGTCTGTATTTCTTTTACATAAATTGTACATTTTATAAAGCCACTCTGAAATGACATTCATTTTTTTTATAGAATTTCTGCAGCAAAAGAATTAAAACCCAACAAAACAAAAATGTTTGAAGTCGTCTCTTTCTTATGTGTGAGGCAAAACATGTTGCGTATACGAGGGGATAACTTGGGACGTATAGTTTTAAAGACCCTTATAGTGGAGTCCTTATAATAGTCATTAAAGGGAATACCTTCCTGAATCTTGTGAATCATGCGTTTTGTGGGCGAGAAATTGGAAGTGTTTGCAACCGTAAAAAGGCAAAAAAAAAAAAAAAAAACTAAAACAGCTTTCCAGCTTGTTGCCCACATTAAACAGATTAAAAAGAGACCTCATTCATTTATTTGATTAGGGTAAATCTTGAAGTATTGGGTCAAACCAATCTTTGAATCTGCAACTCGTCAGTTCTATTGAATTTCTTCTAAAATGAACTGGGGTTAATGTAAAAACATCCGGTGCTAAAGCCCTGAACGCCCAGGCCAGGTGAAGCCACTGTTGTATGCCTTGTGATGAGAAGAATGAAATGAGATTTTCAATTTTGTCATTCATGTAAACAATGTGTTTTTCCTTATGTGAGTTTCTGTTTGTATAGCTTACATTTTTTAAAGCATCTCTCTCTCTCTCTCTCTCTCTTGATTATAAAGCGTTTACTGTATCAGTAGAACAGACGGGCTTAGTTGTCTGCGGTTATGAATTCCATGTTTCTATGTTTAGTTTTTATCTATTAGATAATTTATTTAACCCCTGAAGGTACAGGACTTAAACACAGTTCTTGCAATAAGAGTTGTTAAAAAAATGAAGCATACCTCAAATTAACCTCACTCCTGTCTTTGCTCCAGGTCCAGATTGACTAATTATGAAACAAACCGAATGTGCGAGAAGCCAGCATGTTTGCTCCAGAAACAGCATCTGACTTAAATGGCTGGAATGAAATTTCACAGACAGACCAGGCTAATGATGGTCTGAAACACTTAGCAGTATGGATTGGTGATGGAGCACTGATGCGTTAGCTCTCTGAGGAGACTGAAGCAGACCAGGCAGAAAGTGCATTAAGATCATCTTTCCTGTTTTACATTAATAGAAATACTGGAATATCTAATGGCATGCATTATGAATGGAATAATCAGTTAATATATGTGTATGTGGGGACATTCAGTTTTTTAATTCAGAATCTTTTTAACAGCAGGCTGGATTTTATTTTAATTTATTGAAATGTACATTTTCACAGCAAACAGATGTGTTTAGTGAACACACATGAACAAACAGACAGATACTGGAAACATTCGTGCTGCTCCCATATTATTAAAAGCATGTTAAGAGTACCTATTTTCTCCTATTTAACATAATGTGATATTAATGTTACAATATGATAACAATCACAGACTAGGGCAATAAAGGGCTCCTGGTAAGCCATTTTTACATTATGGAACATGTAGCCTATTAATAGTCTTTTCTATTTTATTCTACTATTTTTAGTAATGCATGACTTTGGTTGTCATTTATTGAAACAGATGTTTTTTACTTTAACACTCTGAGTAACTCAAGTGGTTTTGCTCGGCCCAAGTACCACAGGGAATTACAGTACAGTAATATACCATAGATGGGGCATATATGGTCCATGACTGGCCCAAAGTGTAATTAAACTTAAATTTAACATCCGGCCCATGTCTTCTAGTGCACTTAGAACTACCATTAGGTTGCATATTTCACTGTGCCAGAACACTGCCCTCATTCACTGGTGTGCCTTCGTACCCAGAGAAAAGGAGCATGGTCAGCTCTGAGTAAGATACCAGAGATTAGGACTTGAATAAAAAGAGATGTTAAAGTGCATAAATACTGTTTGTTTTCTTACACTCATCATTCACTGCTGAAGAAAGAGTGAAAAAAACAACAGCCTGTGCCACAACCTTGCTAACGTTTTTTTCATCGTATATAGATAATGCAAATCAGTTAATGAATATCCATCTGTATTAGTGAGTTATAGGAAGTTAAAAAGAGAGAAAAAAGAGAGAATACATTTTTTTGTAGGCGAGATGAAAACAATTGTGTTTGCTTGGCACATCAACCGGATGGCAAAAAGAACTAAGCAAGTTATAAATTGTCTGAAAAGTTGTGAATTGTGTCAGTGGTACAGAATAAACTATCAGATTAGATGGTATGGGGTTTGTTGAATATCAACATTTTAAGAAAAACCCAACAAATGAAGTCCAGCTGTTTGTGTCTATTTTTCATCAAGCCACCAAGAAATTGGCAAGCGTATTAATTTAAAGCCTATAGGACACACGTCACGTGTATAATTATCAACAACAAAAAAAAACGATATTAAGGTCAATGCAAATAAGAAACAAGGCAAAAGCACATCGGCAACGGGTGGAGGCTCATATGCCTCTAATGTAATGACTTAATTAGACAGGGCACAATTAGTGCAGTGTTTTCTGTCCTAAAACTAATGTTTTGGTTTGCACTTTTTCCAGCCTTGTGTTTAGTTGTTATTTGTGAAATTGACAGCCATTATTGTGCCTTACAATTTTTGGGGGATGTAATTTAAAAGATTGCTTTGTTGGGATTTACAAGTCATAGTAGTATGTCAGACACATTTTAACAAACACATCTGCAAACACATTAAGCCAGAATGCTCGATAGTTCCACTAGATTTTATCATTCACTCAGAATATCCACAGAAGTTTGCTTACAAAGACTGATTAGCTTGGGTAGGGATAAGTAAAATTTTATGTCGAGTTGTGTTTTCATAAATCTAAAACATTGCGCAAATAAGAAGAATACACTTGCTATTTCAGTACATACACAATGTTTATAAATAAGACCCCTAGTTGTGTGGGAATTGAAACAATTCTTTCATATTGCCTCAATTTACAAAATGCAAATTTGCGAGTCATGTCTTCTAACAAATAACTTCACACAGGATGAAAGTTATCCCTGACTGACTACAAGTATAGGTTCTCTCATTTTGTGTCAATTTTAACCAGTTTCAAGAAATTCTTTTTTAAAATCTCAGTTTTTTTGTCTTTCATGGTAACAGAAACCTAGTGAAGTCCGCTTCACAAATAATAGATTTGGTTGATAATCGAAAAAGTTATCTTTTTTGTCAAAAATAAATTAAATAGTTAATAAATGAAACAAATGAAATTGTTACAGTCTTCAGCACACAGAGAGACCAAACATTTTAATATCACAAAAAAGTGTTCCAGAGTATTGAGGCACTTTAAAGTAAAAACTAAAAAACTGTGAAGGGGACCTGACGTCCACACAAGTTAGGTGCTCTCCCCTATCACCCTCAGACAGCACTTGCCAATGATTGGTGTATTTCTTCATTCTCTCAGCACGCCACCCCGTCAGCCCATTAAGAGTCTGGGATGAGCATCCTGTGACCAGGTCAATCGATAATGATGCCGACTTCTCTCATTAGTGGAAAGACTCAAACCGCTAGGCAACATGCCACTCTCTCCCTCACCTCATCACACAGTAAAACAAGCCCAGAAGCCTACAGTGATGGGAAAAATCCAAACAGATGGACTCTGTTTTACATGGCTAAATCTAAGAATCACAGAAGGGCAGATTTTGGTTCTTAAGGAGTGATATGTTATGCAAGAATTTTAAATCAAGGATATATATTGTATGTTAAAAATGTTAAATAAAATTGTTTAAGCCTGAGGAAAGCTAGTGGTGTAGCATACAAAGCATGTGTAATATAATGCATATTTAAATGAAAGTAGAACATAGGATGAAGGAAGAATGAAAAGACTGTCATAAATGCAGTACTTCAAATGGGGAACCCACATCAACACTTAGGGCTTAAATGTAAAAAAGAATAATTTACATAGCAAAGAGGCAAGAGCAGCTTACTTGTTTGATGTGAGAGTATCGACCACTCGCGCTGAAGAAAGTCAATTTCCATCTTTAATAAAACTTCATTTGCAGCATATATGGAGCTTGTTTATTTATGTAGAGGGAAATCTATACATGCCCTTGGAAGAAATAAATTGGTGTGTGAATAACAAGTTTGCTGATTCTACAAACAGTATTGGTAACTGAACATAGCTATGAGTGGGATAGCATTATTCAATATTAACCCTTACGACTCCAAGCCCTTTATGACACAGGTCATTAAAATGTATAGAAATGTTCTTATATAGCTCCATTCTTTTTTTTTTGGTACATTTTGGTGCTCATACATTTCCATGATGAAAAATGAGTTTGGACTCTTGCTTTTTTAGGTTAAATTACATCCTTTTGTTTGGAATGTTCTATCCCTTAAATCTTTTCTGAAACATGTTGTTTACAGGTTTGAGGGGTGTTTGTTGGTGGAGGGGGATTTTGGGTGAGTCAGCTGTTGGGGAAAACTGGTTTTGATGTTGTTAAAGTTTTAAATGCTTTGTTATTCCTGCTATGCGCAAAAAAGTAGAATAACAAGATTAAGTCCATTTATTTCAGTAATTTGCTTTAAAAAGTAAAAAAATTGTTCACTACATTCAAAGGGAAAAATTTCAGGCATTTAATTGGCTCAACTTCAATAAAAAAGGAATAAAGATTAAAAATAAAACAAATAACTTAAGGCATTTTACTAAATTATAATATTTCCTTTGACAAAAAACATCTTAATTACATGTTGACCTTTTGTTAATGTACTGTATTATGTCCTAAGGGCATTATTAGACTAGATAAGGCATGACCCATACCCGGAATTTGTGGTGTACGTTTATCCCATCTCAATGTACACACACAGCAGTGAACAAACACACCGTAAACACACACCCGGAGTAGTGGGTAGAAGTGGGCATGTGTGGCTGTGGCGCCTGGGGAGCAGTCGGGAAACTGGTGCCTGTGATTGTTGATAATGGGACACCTTCAATCTGGGGATCGAACCGTCGACCTTCCGATTAAAAGTCGATCTACTTATCCACAAGACCACAACTGCCCAGGTGGCCATTAAAAGTTTCAATGAACCTGAAGCAGGTTTTGACTGTGGAAGGAAAACTTCAGTGTCTAGTGGACTTCTGCTGGGAGAACTTGAAAACTCCTCGTCCTTGTCCAACATTGAAGTATATGTGATGGATGATATTTATATGGATGTGGGAAATTTAGATATGATGGATGGATGACCAAGCCCAATAATTAAGCATAAGGATTGATGAATAGAATCAGGCTGCCAGCAAAGGCCTTATTAACAATCCGGCAGCCAGGGTTAGTACAGAAATCTGATTATGTGTGTTCAACTTATCCTGATTATTAAGAATCAAGGCTCCTCGAGGCTACAGTATAGACCATAAACTCAATCTTCATATAAGTCAATGAGACAAGCATCAAACTTGAAAACAAAGAGGTTTCTGTATTTATTTATTGTTCTCTACAAAGAATGTGGAAAAAGTTTTGTCGCTATTTTGAATAGATCCCCCATCCACCCAACTACAAAAATGCTTGTGACGATATGATGGATGCTGTCTCTCTAGATCAATTTTGAACATTCATGGCCTCTTTTCACCTCTTTTCATGTCAGCACAGCAATCCAGCTCATTTTTAATACAAGTAACCCAAATCAATAAATGTTTTAAACCAAATTTTCTACTCTGTTTCTTTTGAGAGCGGTGGCAAGCTTCTACAAAACAAGAATTATGGAGGTCTCATGTGAAAAGGATCATGCTTTCAGCATGAGGTAAAACTGAAACAGCCCCTTCAGCCATTATTATCTCATCACACACACCCTGCATACCAATCAATGCACTTTCTACACTTTTATGGGTGCGAAAAGCCATAGTATACATAAAAAAGTATCAGAGTAGTCCCCGTATGTGTATTTTCTGGTTAGATTCTGAAGTGCAGATCAATGAATGCTCAACCGGCTGTTATTACCCTCAATCCACTGCGCTCGGCAGTTTTCTCTTGGACCCAAACAAACCAGCTCTTAGTGTAATACGGATAATTTTTAAAGAAGAAGCACATAAGCAAATAATAGCAATATAGAGAGTGTCATGTTTATAACTAGAATATTTTTTTAATGAATGGGAAATGAGGAGTTAAGTTCTAAAACATGATTACAACTACTTCCATCTCAAGATGTTTTAGTGCGTCCCAGATAGTGTACACTCTTGTCTTACCCACTAAAAAGTGTGTATGTTTTCTTCTGAATATTAGTATTTACTTTAAGGGTGCAGTACAATTGTTTGGATTGGGACGCAGAAATAGATCCTAGCCACCAGCACCAAAACAGTGGGGATACTAACAATCCAAAGCAATTAGCACAGCACTGCTGCCTCAATGAACTTCCTCCCGCCCATCTAACAGGCGTGAATGTTCCGGAGCCCTGGTGCTGGGCCTCATCGATTTCCATTTTGAAAAGGTCGCTGTCCTGGCAAGACACCGGCACCCCCTGCACACAATCCCTTCACAGCTCACTCACTCACCTACCGCAGAGACAGTGAGCAATCTATTGTGGCAGGAAACACCAGCCATCCTGTCAGAGCAAGAGTGGTCACCCAGAGTGCCAATACCCAAACAGGTTCAGTGCTGATGCAAATTTCTCAGTGTCGTACCCCAAGGAATTTGAGGAATCCTTGACAGATTTAAGAGATAGAAAATGTAATCTATGCCATCTTGCAGCAACGACATTGTATGCTTGACAGAAAAATAGATCAGTGATGCCACCATATCTGTCAGCAGTGGATCTCTTCAAAGCTTTTCAGTTTCTGTCATGTGCGAGCTGGGACTGGCACATGAATTCTTTGTAAAACAGCTTTGAATGTATTGCAGTCTCTCACCACAAAACAAAAACTGTCAAAAGAGTCTCCTCTTTCTTTTACTAACATAACAAAAATATTTTTTTCTCCCATGTCTTGCTTGATGTAAGCCATGGTTTGATTCGTATGTAGAGGTTAATGGAAATGTTGGAGGTGGAATATTGCTTTAAGCTTGAGGAATGACAACTTCTATTACTGTTTATCTCTACAGGGAACAAAAGCCTTTCTTATTTTGTTATTGTAGAGTAAAATGTTAACTGTAAATGTACTTTACAGATGTTTCATATTGTACAAAAATGGAGGTACTCTCTGCAAAAAAATGTTTACAAAACTTAATATTTACAGAAAAATATAAAATGTTTTAATATATGTATTCAAATATCAACATACTAAATATAAAAAAGTAAAGTATTACTGAGGATGCCAAACGCCATGATAGCAATTAAAACTAGGAATCATTTTAAATGGTTTCCAAAGAGACATTTGTGGTCTTTATATAGAACTTTTCTGGACACTCAAAGCAGTTTACATCTTGAGGGACTGTCTCTGAATCCACCAACAGTGTGCAAAAACTTGCTAGTGTTGGATCGGAGCCAATCAGAGGAGTGCAGTCAATCAGCATACAGAGATCGTTAGGATTGTCAGAATACTAGGATTACTGGAAATTGTAATGACACAAGACCTCTGTTTACAATCTCGTTTGAAAGACAGTGTCCTGGCATTGATGACCTGCAGAGACCATATTTTCCCTTGAAGTCCCCCATCCAGGTACTAGCCAGGCCCAGACCTGCTTTGCATCATTGGGGAACCAGTAGTGAGTAGCAGAATGATAAGGATGAAGTAAATTTTAGTTTATTATTAATTTATACAAGTAAGTAAACAGATGCTACAATTGTCAAAAAACCCAATGTAAAAAAAACCCTGAGAAAAGACCAGGATGATGACTTTTTAAATGTATTCTCTATTTTAAAACAGCAAAATTAGTGAA
Organism: Danionella dracula; assembly: GCA_900490495.1. Lineage (NCBI taxonomy): Eukaryota > Metazoa > Chordata > Actinopteri > Cypriniformes > Danionidae > Danionella > Danionella dracula. Next base: position 13,008,343 of record UELW01000111.1, read on the forward strand.
TTAATAATCAGCCATTTTTTATTTTGCAGAACATTCATTTATTTAGCAGAAAGTATAGTATAATCGTTAATCACTATAGAATTTAACAATGTACATTTTTTGTAAGCCATTTTGCTGATTTTGAGGCAGGTAGGTAGAGAGAGAGAGAGAGAGAGCTTGAAGTGTTTGGGGTGGAGTTGAGGTAGAGGAAAGGGAAACTTTAGGTTTGGGATTTGATTTTTAGGCTGAGGAGAAGCTGCCCTTTCAAGTCCTGCTCACTAACAGTTATACCAGCATGCCATTACAAATTATTGTCTCATTTTAACTGTACATTGCATTGATAACTTAATTAAAGTTATTCAAGATGTAAGTTCAACCCCTCAGACTTTACTATCTCATAGACTTTATTATGCATTCTGAAAGTCAAAATATAGATAAAACCCTGTAAATCATGATCACTCTATACTCTGTAGAAAATAGATTCAGTAAATTGCTTTTTTACAGTGTAATGGCAGCTCGCTCCTCAATACCTTGTATGTCTAGCATATATCACTGTTGATATTTTGCGTGGATAAAGATGAAGAAATGAAAGCCAGTGCATGATGGTTGGGTGAAAATTTGATTCAAGGAGGATTAGTTGATGGGACGTTTGAGATTGGATGGATGCACAGAGGGTTCTGAAATGAACAGACATCAGCTCATTAGCAGATGTTCAAAAGTGTCGAGCTGATTTTTCCCTCTCCCTGAAACAGTCATGCTTGTTTTGACAAGAAATGCCATGAAGATTCGCCGTGGAATGGGTCGAGAAGCGGATTCCATTCTTCGCCATGCCAGTGTGATATGTGTTCTGACTCTACTCATCACCCTGTCAGATCTCCTCCACTTCTTATGCTCATCGCATACAAGAAAATATACCACTGTTTATGCTGCGAGTCATTTTTTTCTAAATAATTATACACTTTGATGAAGTGTGTCAGTAAACAAATCTACCTTTGATATTTTTAGATCTCTGAGCTTTTAATACAGACACATTAAAATATCAGCTTGGTTCTTGTGTAGTTTTCCATGAAAGGAAACCAACTCCTCACAATGTCTTACGTCCTTTTCAAACCGTGCCGAATGTGAGTCATCAGTTACTCTAAATCTTAGAAATAGCACAAGTAGCCTGCACATTTGTACTTTTGAACCCCACAAAACACTTCTGATACTCTTACGGTTTTAGAAAATAACCATCCAGCTCCAATCTTTAAAGCTCTTTGGAAAGTTGGCTCATTCTGAGGTCAGTAGATCTTCTGTTGCACTGACAAGGACTTGAAGGTCTTGATTTAATGGTATAATTCTTTGCCGAGCAGGTGCTCTTTTCCATTTTTCAGGAGAATACAGTGCCTCGAAATCAACCTTGATCGGATATTGAATACAATCTATAACAAAACATATCTTGACCAATAATCAATAACGTTTAAAATAAGGGGGCAGCCTTGGCCCAGGGGCTGAAACGCTGATTGCCAACTCGTCAGTTTTGCAAGAAAATTGGATTTAATTTAAGTCGACCTTTAAGAAGTTGATGGATCAAAGATACGCATTTCCCAGAATGGATTAACCCTCATTCACTGAGAATAAAATGCCCTTTCACAATTTCCTTTTAAAAGTACTTGATGGGACTCTGCACTAATTTCATTAACATTGTACAATAATGTTTTCTTCATTTTTTAATTTCTTCATTTCTAATGTAGTCTTCATTTTAATCAAATTAATCTTTCATTGAATAGCTATGGCTCAGATTCATTTCTCCAGCCTTTTCTCTTGCCCCTTGTAACTACAGTAAGTGGATGAAAATATTTACTTAAAAAATGTGACGCTCCTGGGAAGTGAGATACAGTATAAAATGATGTCACTACCTGACAGACTGCTTAGTGTCCATCTTAGAGATGGACATGTCACCTCATTTCAGTGTGCTAGCCCTTTAAATTAAGGAAATATTGTTAACATTGCATGAGTATGTATAAAAGTTTATAGTGTTGTTGAGTGGGAGGCTTACTTGTCATGTTTAAAAGTCTAATTCAATTATTGGCAGATTAAAATATTAAAATATAAAACCTGGAAAACACAAAAGATCCCAAATGCAAACATAACATTAAAAATAAAAGTTGCATTCTCAAACTTTCCCTGTTGGTTATTTTAGCAACAATAAAATAACTTTCTCATAATTATTATTACTGTTGTTTTGTGCAAAGGTAAATATGACACACAACAGTTTTGTATTATTATTATTAGGCTTACTTTTTACCTCAAACTCCACTAAGTGTGGAGCCCACTCGCTGATAAAATCTGCTATCTGATCAAATTAATGATAAAAATCAAATAAAAATTAAAAGCAAATTTGGCTGCTGCTCACTTTTCCCACATTGTTTTTCACTTTTTTTTCTAAAAAAATCCACTTTCCCTCCAGTAGTTTTTACAGCCCAACCTGTTTTGTGCTTTATATCTCACTATTCCTGTGTGCTGGAACCCACCACTCTCACAGTCAACAGTGCCATAAAGAATGGGTTTGACATTCCAACTGTCAAGTATAAGGGTCACACATGAGAGTGACACATGCTGGTTTATTCACATGAACCCCTTGAAAGATGACATTTAAATCCTTAAATGAAAATAAGTTTGGTGTAAATTACATAAAACTGTTACAGTGTTGACTCCGGATAAACAGGAAAAAGCTTAAGACACAAATTATGTAAATTAGTCTAATTCGTGGCTATTTTCAAAATAAGCACAAGAGTACAATAAACTGAGAATAAAGTGACGATGTTGAATAACAAATGAAAAGGACAAGTCATCCATTGAGCTAAGTGACACGGAGAGAGGCATAAAAAGAACAAAGTAGCCCATGAAAGTACAAAATGGAGCTCTAGAGTGGGAGATAAATTGTACATAATGGCCACCGATAGAAGTGGAAAACATGACTCCAGAAACTTCAGGCCTAAAAAAATAAACAAAACGTCTGCAATGCAAATACATAGTGTATGCCTTTTCATAAAAACATCAAATATATTTTCTGATACCTTTCAAATGATTGTTTAGTGATCTCAAGGGTACCAGAATGGTCTACTTGCTACTAAATATGTGCCTGTAGAGATGTTTTAAGAAAATAACTGTCTCTATGAACTATAGATATATAACTGGCTTTATGAAATCTAATTGATATATTTCTAAAGCTTTCTGTTACTTTGATTATATATTTTTAAACTTGCTTAGGTGAACCTAGTATTTTGGGTTTTATTTAAAGTTTGCACTATTACTATACGAACAACAGAAGGTAATAACATAATTTAATCTTAGGATGCTCTTGCTCATGGATAAACAATGAAGCTAATAGCTGAACACTTTTAAAAGCAGAAAAAATTCAATGAAGCAAACCCATTCAAATATTCATTAACAATCAAATTATAACACATTTTTCTTTGATTGAGTGAAGTCACAAAAGTTTTTGGAAAACACTGCAAGTCTGACACTTTATATTATTTTGTGTTATATATGTATAGGTTACATTACACAATGATTGCTAATAGCTCATAGCAAGTAATGAGCAAGATTTGAAATCACAGGCGCTTCTCGGTCCAGAGTTAACTCGTGACGTTTTCTTCCTTGCTTCCTGCTCTTCAACTTTAGCTACGCTCTAGAAAGTTTCCTATTTCTTTAAAGTCAAAATGGCATGCAAAAAATACATTTCTTGTTGTCAAGATTTAATTCAATTTAAGTAAGAGATAATCAATGGTTAAGGAAAAGTTTAGAAGGTGAGTCATATAGAAAACTTCATTGACTCAATTTTGTGATGAAAGACCATTAAATGAGTAAATAAAATCTACTGGCAATTTTGTGAAGGCATAATTGACAATGTAATTTTTTGTGGAAGAATTGTATGTTTAGTCAACTAATCTTTTTAATACCTTTTAATATATATATAATAGTAAAAACAAATTGATCCATTTGATATTTTGCTGTAAATGAACAGTAATTGTTTGGCAAATAGACATTGTTGATAAAAAAAAATTACTGTCAGAAACCTATAGGTGACATCGATGATTTTTAAAATTCATGGTTTACAATAAAGTCTGATCTGAGATCTGTTTAATAAATAATCGGTTAGTCAGTTTCTTTGTCTGTTTTAAGTTTACATATGTAGTCTAAACTCCATCTCAAAAAAAAGCTTCATCCACATATACATTTGTCAATATACTCATGTGAGGCAGTCAAGCAGGCTGTGGATAGAAATGAAATATCATTTCAGTGTTCGGAAAGTATGGTTATTCACTGTGAGTCACAAAGAACAGCTGAAGCTTAGTTTGGTTCCATGACCCTGTTTTTGCTAAATCCTCCCGGAACGCTTCAAACAGATCCAACGTTCCACCTGGAGAGCCAGGAAGATGACACCAGGCAAAAGAAGCCCACAAACAGTATGAAATATCAAACAGACGCGCATCATGAATGAGTAATTGAGGACGACTGTGTGGCAGAGCATCTTGGCATGAGCGCTTCCTCACACTGTTCAAGCAAATCAGTCTAACTACCAACAACTCCTCCATGCTCACAATGAAAAATGGAAACAACACGCTCATGTTTAGTGAAGGGGATTCACAAAAAATTCAATACCATTATACTTTTGCTAATTTGGAGTTCTGTACGGAGCACACCAAGCTAGAAATTATTGCCCAAATTCAGAACTTTCCTCCCTGTGTAGAGCTTGTTTGTAAGGAGGAGGAGGAATGCTGAAAAGTTGTCATTGAAAAGCAGGTTTTATTGCATATTAATCTTCTCTAAGCTTATTGGTACAATGAGTACCTGAATGTTTTCTTTAACAACCCCAACATTGATTTAGTAGTGCTTTGGATAGAAAAAAATTGGGGATTCCCCATCTCTGGCAAAGAACTAAATGTCAAAGAACAAAACAAGAGTTTTGGGGCAGAAAGATGGCGCAGTGGTGGAGTTGTAACCGAAAGGTTGGTGGTTCAATCCCCACCAGGTCCATTCTGCCGTTGTGGCCCTGGGCAAGCCACTTCACCCACATTGCCCTGTATGGATGAGTGTGACTGGTGGGGTGTGCTTGGTGGTGGTCAGGAGGCCATAGGCTTGGATTAGTAGCCACGTCCTGTCAGACTACCCCAGGACAGCTGAGGGCTACCAAGGTAGCTTATCACCACCAGAGTATGAATGTGGAATGAATAAATAATGCTCTCGACAGTGCAAAAGCATCATTGAGCTCTGGAAAAGAGCTTAAAAATGCAATGCATTATTATTATTTTTATATTATTGATTACTAATTATTAGTATTAGTAATGGAGGAAACTATTTAGCTAAGATAAACAATCTTTCTAGGGTATAAACAAAGGTTAAAATGCCTTTTAAGTCAACTGTGTTATAATTTTTTGCTGCATGTAAGGTAAAAAAGTAAACTTTCAAAATGTGCATTTTAAAGATGAAGAATTTATATAATATGAGACTAAAAATCAGAGGTGGGTAGTAACTGGTTACGTTTACTTAATTACATTTACTTGAGTGCATTTTTATGCTACTTTTTAGCACTTTTAAAGTGTGTGCTTTTACTTTTACTCAGGTAAATATGTGAATAGCTGTACTTTTACATACATCTGAGTTATATTTTAGCCACGTTAGAGTGGAATCTAAACGCAAGCTATTTTTGACATTAGCAAGTTTTGTGAGATGTTGAAGAGACTGAATAACGAAAGTCTGTCAGCTACTCTGGTCAACAGTGGCAGATCGAGTCCGTCCTCACTGTAGATTGTTGTGCGCTGATGTCATGCACGCACAGACACCGAATGCCTGTGCCTATAAATGTGGATTTCTCAGTGCTGTATTCTGTAAATTGTGATTGTATAGATGTTAAACGTCTTTTTGTTGTGTATCACATTTGTAATATAGGTTGGATTATAGTTTGCAATGGACTATACATTATTTTATTCTTATCAAAAAAAACAAAAGTGATCTATAGCAAATGCTATGAAATAGATAGCATTTTTTCGGAACAGAAGAAACTAGTAACTAAGTACTTGAGCAAATCTTGTTTATATACTTTTTTACTCTAACTCAAGTGAAAATTTGCTAGTTACTTTTACTCCTACTTGAGTAAATATTTTCACGAGTACTTTTACTACTACAATTTTTTCCTAATATCACAAGAAACGCTAAAAGTGTTCATGAGTGTAACAATAGTTTAGTTAGTAGGAACTTTTCAAGCAAAGAAAAATCTCTCATTTTAATGTAACAATGCAACGCTTAAGAATGCTGAGAAAAAATACTAAATCATTGGAAGAAAATTATTGTTGACATTTTCCATTTCTATTTTAAAATTCCAATTCGCACAGATAAAAAAATAATTATTGTTGTAATTTTAGTGCATTTATTTATTCATTAAACATGTATGTATTGTAAATGACATACAAAATATGATATTTTCATAAGCATGTTTACCTTTAGCGACAGGACTGTATATACACTAGAGAGAAAGTTGGAAGAGGGGTTGGTGTAGAGAAAAGGTCACACGCGTGAAATCAAACTCATACTGAAGTTCTGCTCACTGACCCCTAAACCAGAGATCTATTGTTCCACAATACTCTTCACTGGATATTGAACTGAAGTTATCAAAGATGTGAAAACAATACATGGCTCCCATCAAACGAGTAAGCTTTCAATAAAACCTCATTTAAATGTATTATTTATATTTGTATAGTTTGAAAGAATTTATATTAGTTTATTAGCAATACATTGGCATGATTTTATTACATGAAGTAGCTCATAGGGATGATTTCTAAACATTAAAATTGATTATCTTTTACAATAGTAGTTGCTATTGGCTTCATAGTATTAATCATTACAATATCTCAAAATATATATAAAAATATATCCCTAACCCTAACCCTTAATAAAATCTATAGAAATAAGAATATAAGGCACTCAATAGCCAGTACACCTGAGGAATGATTCATGGTTAAATACTTATTTTTAAAATGTTTCTATCTCCATTTTTACCTATTGTGCTAGTCTCTCTCATTACTGAAATAAATCTACCATTAAATGTATTACCTCATAATGTATGTGGAAAAATCTGAAGGGTCAAATACGTCTCCCCTCAAACCATTCAGAAAGCTTGTGAAATGTTTTTCTTGCTGTGAAAGTAATTAACAAACTGGACATTTGAGCAAATGTAATTTATTACACAAAAAAATGCCTTTCTTTTCGATTGTAAGGTCACTTATAATAGCAAAAATGTACCTGAAGGTTCTTTATGCTAGATGTTTCGAAACAAGTCCCCTCACTGCATTCCTTTTCAAAATTTGACATAAAAATGACAATTACATTGTTCACCAAAGAAAAGTGCATTTGATCTGCCACTGCGAGCAAAGCTATTTTTACCCAGCATTTTATCTGTTCAGTGTTTGCATATTTGAATATAAAAATATCATAAATTTTATCATTGCAACTGAGAATTTTAAATTGATTTTGTATGGTTTCCAGCACAACATCAGCACAAAAGTCTCACTGGGATATCCTCGCGGAGAATCTCTTTTTGGTCGCTTTGACAAAGCAAGCCCACTATCAATCTTAAGGCTTTGACAGAGAGGGGAGCTCCACCTCAGCAAACATAAAAGGGTTTCCTTTATATAATCAATGTCTCACATGCTCTCTTATCAGTGGAAGCTCTGCAAACATCTGCCACTATTGAGTTAACGTCACAAGCTTTCAAACACAAACCAATTCTATCCCAAGACAGTTTTCAGATCAACTTTCACATTTGGATTAAAGACAAAATACACTATAAACTTGATTAAATCCCCCATTAAAAAAAAATCCTTCACAGAACAAATTACAGAATGATCACGGAATAAATTACACACTGATCTGCTGAATTTATCAAAATAATTAATCTGCTGAACATTTTTATCACTTCTATTTTCAATAGAAATTCCTCTAACTTTGAAAACATCTCTGTTAGTTTGACTATCAAAGCCGTTCTTTAGTTGTAATTAAAAAAAAAAATCACTAATTCATCAAATCTTGGAATGAGAACGTACATGATCCCAGATTATTAATTTGGGACAGAACTAAAGCATTCCCATTAAAAAAAACATATATTATTCAAGAAAAAAAAACTAACTTAAGCAGTTACCCAATAAATTAGCATAAAAGCTAATAGATTTAACTAACATATTAGCCGGTCAAGAATATTGTACAGCATCTGAACCCTATAATGATCATAAATACAAGTCATTATTCACATTCTCAGTTTTAACACATCTTTGTTTCTCTGCCGATGAAGACTTCAGAGACACATAAGCAAATGTTATGCAATTTGCTCACTAAAAGTTTACAAGCCTGCCATCCAACTGCTTCCTTCCTTTCAATATATGACTCTTAATATAAACATTAACTAAATATTTACAAAAATATTTATATAAAATCTTGTCTCATTTTGTAAACAACCGAGTCGTTAACATGTGTTTAAAATGCAACATAAAGGACACTGAAGTAAAATGAAGAGTTTGGCACCATCTAGTGGAAATAAAACTAAGACAAATAAGTTGAGTGGATAAACGCAACAGCTCCAGCAAATAAGCAAAGGAGAGTAAAACACCAGCAGGTGGTGCAAATTCACCACAGGACTTCCTTCATTTTTTCTTTAGGAAAGGTCAAGGGTCATGAGGCCATAGATATACATTCAACAGTTTAGGGTCAATAGGGTTCTGCAATTGTTGAATGTCTTATATCAGGAAAATATCAGGAAGCAAGGATCCGACAATACCTTTTTAAAATAGCATCTTTTAAATTAAATTCAAAACATACAAATAATTTAACTTACACATTCTCTATTTACTATTAGTACTATTTGCAAACATAATTTTTAAAAAGAAATATCAACAATAATTTCTGGACCATTAAAAAAAAAATCTAAATTTGCTTGTTTAGTTTTTTAAAGACAACAAAATAATTGAAAGTACAAAGTAATCAAATACCAGTGGATTTATAATGTTATAAAACCAACAATTAAAAATTAAACATTATTTAATATGTTTTGTTAAATATGAAACATGTTTTGTTTAATAAAATATTTGTTAAAATTAAATAACTCTTTCAGTAAACATACATTTTCATAGATGTGTCAATGTAATATGTTACATTTCGTAACTTGGTCATATTTAGTTTGCTGATTGGATAAGAGGAAGGCACGATCGATACTTTAATCAGTGAGCGGTGTATGAAGTCAAAGCAGCTGATCTGCAATGCTCTTTAAACTGAACGGTGCAGCATGAACCTCTGCTATGTTCTCTCTTCAAAGAACCACTTCTGTTCAGCTGAGTCCGAGCAGAGTCGAAGCGCTGGACCAGGGCTTCCGTTGTCCGTCTGTGCCACTGCCTCAACACACTTCTGAGTCTGGAGATGGAGCAGAGAGCCATCCTGGAATAGAGAAGAGAAGAGTTTCTTAATAAATAAAGTATATAAATAAATCATTTACTTAGAAAGGTCTTACAACTTTTTCTTAAAAAAAAAGAAAAGAAAAGAAAGACTAGTCCATCAGAAGAATAGTTTAGCTCAGCTGACCTGAGCGTGTCCTTTAGCCCATCACTTCCACCCTGATCTAATTCCACAGCATTACCGGAGAATCCCTGTTTCACCCTGCAACTCTTCAGGTGCTCGCGGTATTAGAGGAGTTCACACTAAAGCCTTGCTTCTGAAATTACACTGCACACCACTCTCATACCTCTCAGCGTGACTCTCAAGTAACCCTTTCTCGAGTAACTTAGCCATGTTTTATAGTCCACCACTTGCTTCAAAGAGCAATCGAGTAGCTACATGTTTGAACAAAATAAGGCCCAAATAAAATTGCAGATGAAAAAGGTGTTATTGAGTGTCACATGGTCTTTCAGATAACATTACAATATGTGATCAACAGATGTTTTATATCCTTTTTGTAGAATGGCAATTATTTTTTCAGGTTCTCCAATAAAAAAAAAAAGATTATTAAGAGGCCTTTAGTAAGTTTATAGTGAAACAGAACTTTATTTGGTAGCATTTTATAATAACAACACACTATTTATCATTACCAATTAATAGTTAATTAATAATTCATAAAGCATTGTTCCTAAGTTAATAAACATTTGTAAGCAGTTTATAAATATAACTTTAAAGGCTTTATTCTTGTATTATACACATCGATATAATATGCTTAGTAACATTAATTTCATGCTTTTTGAAATTACTTCGATTCAGTTAATTTAATTTTTAAATTAAATCTTTCACTATTAAAAAAACAGTTATTTATTTTCTGTTAGTGATCATTCAGAGGCCATTAATTTATATTTAGTAGTTATTATAAAGTGCTATCCTTTGTGTGTGTGTGTGTGTGTCTATATATATATATATATATATATATATATATATATATATATATATATATATATATATATATATATATATATATATATATATATGGCAATTCATAAAAGACACATTTTAAAGTACATTTTTCTTCATTAAAAACACCTGAAAATTATTTAGCTATTTGCTAATCAGCAGCTGCAATATTAATCAGCTGATGCAGCTTTCCCCAATTAAAGACTTTTCCTTTCTCGAGGTGCTAGATTTATTATTGTATATACAAGTGTGATGAGAAGATCTTGAATTCATGTAGAAAAATACTGCAGGTTATTTTATGTGAACAATACATTCCAGTGGTACAGACAAAGCCGTTTTCTGTCAAATATTTAAACTTTAAAAAATCGTTGCAGTTACAGCAACACAAGAAACAAAACAATGGCGAGGGACATTCTGTATAAATATCCATTCTTGGTGTGAACACCATTAATATGCCCACATAACTTATTTCAGACATTTATCAAACTGCTGAATTTAAGAGTTAAGAACTTTTTTAGATACGGGTGAGAGTACTAAAACAGGGTTGGAGCTAATGAATATTCCAGAAATTAAATTTTCTCTCCCCTGGTCTGGGACCTGGCTTACGTTGCACATTCGTTGTGTCATTTTTATAATTCGGTCACTATGCAGTACTGTATGTATACTATGATTCGGAGTAAATTAAATATTGTAAAATTATAATTAAAAGCTTTAATTGAAGGTCCATGTCGTTACAAGATATAGTATATACTTTAGAGGCTCTACTTATTATTTGGATAACAAACATTTAAAGTGGCATACTGTCAGAATAAGAAAACGTTTTTAACTTGGAGATAAAATCTTATTCTGCCAGATTAAAGGACATATTAACTTGAATAAACATTTTAAAAGGGGTTTTAAAGACCTCACCTCTCTGAAGAGAAACTTGTGTTCTTCAGGTACAGTTTCTCTGGGTTTGGTGCAGAAGCTCATGCTGAGATATGAGGAGACAGGATCAGCTACCACACAGCCTGCAGGATCTCTTGTGTTATAGCGGATCTCCTGCAGTGTCGAGTACTCAAAGAACTGACACCCAAAATGAGGACAAAAATCAACACCTGTAGTTCTTAGCCTAGCCAAATAAAACAACACTTAAATAAAGCAGAACATGTGAATGTATATAAATAACCTTATTCTAATATTCTAGGGATCATATGGATAGCTTACAAATTATTTAATTATGAAAAAGTACATTTCATCCCAAAATGTGCCTTCTTTTTGAATTTTGTTTAAATATAGTTTTGTTTAATAATAAGCATTGCTTTAGCATAGCCTATATGGGAACCAAAATATTGAAAAGCAATCAAGCTGTAGTCACAAGAGAAAGCACAATAAAGGAATTTAAAACAGTGCATTTGTTTGATTTTGTACAGCGACTGGTCTCAGGGGTTCAAGTGCTTTCCTGCAGAGAGGGATGAGATGTGAGCGCTCTCGTCACTTTGCCCAAAGAAAAGTAACCTTGCTCTTGAGTATTGGCATGCTGTCACAATAATACATTGCAGCTGAGAAACACACTTTGATTATTAAGGCAGTGTGATAACGGCGCCTGTGTGTTCCGTGACAGTTAATGTTTAGGTTACCTGATTTTGTCCCATCCCATGACAAGGGTAGAGGATTACTCTGTGACCGGCTATATTGTGCTCATCAGGTGGGTTGTAGTCGAAACAGTAGTTGGGCATTCCTTTACTCTTTAACTAAAAATGAGAACAGAGTGGAAACATAAAATACAATTAAAATATCAAACCTCAACATTATTTGACAACATTATTCAACATTATTTGACAACAATCATAAAAAGGGTCATGAACAAAGAAAGAAAAAAGTTATTATAATAATAATATTTTCCACTAAAACATCCCAGAACTTTTATCAGACAAAAACCAAAAGCAAAAACTGGACTAACACGCTTCGAAAAAGAGATTCAAGGCCTGGGTACTGTTGTACTCTGGGATAAAACACAAAGTATATACTTATATTCAAGCACTTACCCAGAGAAAAAACAGAAAGTCTAGAAAGAGAGTCTGTGTTTGCTCTAACTGAACACTGTAGACTACAAAAATAGACCTGATGTCAGTGGATCATTTATGAATTAGGATAATGAAAATTAATTAAAGTGAATTTCAAGTCAAATCGAATCTAGTTCTATTGAAGAATGTCATCAGCACCAAAGCTCCCATGCGTAGTGTGGTGTGAGATCTCCAGGCCTCCCCCCAGACTGAGAGTGTATCAGAGAATCAATACAAATATGCAAATATATACTGAAACTCTCATTTATGCTGATGTCATTTAGTTACATCCCGTGTGCTGGTGAATCTCATTATTATGATGATAATGTAAAAGTTAGATTTGTCTGGGGCAGTTCTATAACTGTTTTATAGTTTTGAGAAAAGAAAACGAAAGCATAAAATACGTAAATAGATATACATACACATCAGGCTCACCAGAAATTAATGTGTGGTGCAAAATCTTAGCTGTTAAGTTTTTACATTCCCAGTAAAAAAATTCCCAGAGCTCCCCAGGCAAAAAAAAAAACAAGTATGTATGCAAAAGTTACCACCCCTTACTTTCTTACACTTTATCGAATAAGAAAACTGCTACAAAATTTTACAAAAAACATTTTTTTATTTACAAACATGTAAATCTATCAAGTAACATTGTTTCTTCTCACCATGCCAAACATTCCAGGCTTGTCTTCTGGGACTTGAATGTCGGGGTAGATATTATCCAAGAACCATTTAAAATCATTACAGCGGAGACGCATTCTGAGTTTCCTTCTGTCTGTAACATCCCCATAAGCTTCCTGAAAAAAACATAATAAATTATGGAAAAAAAGATTAGCCTAAAATCATTTAATAAGAAGTGAATACTAAATAATTGATCCAGTACAACATAGGAAACAATCGTGATAAAATCAATAAATGTCTGAAATAAAAATAATTCTGTCAGATTTTTTGTGTAACACACAATAATTTGCTCACTGCAGTTGAAATTAGAACCACCAGCATCAATAATCAAAATAAAATAAATAGAGTTTAATTAATATATTAATTTTTTTTATTATCAACTAAGTTATTCTTAATTTTTTATATAAACTATGCTTTTCTTATATTTTCAAAAGAAGCATGTACTATGCCTCATTATTCTCATTATTTTCATTCAAAGATTCATGACTTTAGATATGTTAAATATTCAAAACTAGCATTTTCCAAGTTTCACAGCACCAATAAGAACCCAGAATATAAACCATACCATACCAACTTTATTTATAAAGCACTTTAAAAAAGACAACTACAGCTGACACCAACGTGCTGCTCATCTCTAAATACTAAAAATATAAAAAGATATAAAACATTCAACACAATAATACGGTTTTTAAAACACATAAAATTAGTAAAAGAGGCTAAGTCCTGCTAGGATTAAAAGCCACAGAATAAAAGTGGGTTTTAAGGCAGGTTTTAAAAGTGTGCAGTGAGGGGGCATCTCTAACGCTCAGACTCACTCCAGAGTAAAGTCCATTACAGTATCAATATTGACCCCTATAGTAGGGGTCAATATCTCTCATATTGACCCCTGATATTCATTTTTAAAGAGAATACATTTTTTTCCTGGTACTACATGTGACCACATCACAATTATAAGATTGCTGAAAGGAAGAGTCCAGAAAGGAATATTCAAGACTGGATTTTACATGTTCTCCCTGTGCTTGCAAGGGTTTTGAGTGGAGTTGGGATTAAATTGCCCTTAGGAGTGAATGTAAGTCTGAATGATGAGATAATGAGGTCTTGTGATGGACCGGTAACCTATCCTGAATTTTCCATGCCTTTCACCCAATGAGGGATGGAGATTGGTTCCAGGGAAAATCCAGTAAAAGAGAAAATAAATAATCTATAGAAAATGGATAGTGTATGATTTTTCCTTGTACATTAGTAACACAGACACATATGAATGGCTCATTACATTTATGAAACATGTTCTAAACTGTAAAAGCATCATATGAAAGAATAATAATGTACCTTAATCAAAATGATTTTTGTCCAAAATTAAAACAAATCTTGGAAACAACCTTACCATAAATATTGGACAGCCCTGATTCAAATCCCCACTTTTCTTGCAACTCACATTATGGCTAAATGCTTAAAACAAAGACACTTAAACTTCTGACAAAAATAATATCAGCAAGATGTTCCAGTGAAACTTTTCTAGTTATTTAAAGCTATATGGAATTACATTTAGAACATTACAAAAGCATTCTATGACAATAAGACGGCTATTCTGATTCTGAATTTGTGCAGAAAATGAGAAAAAGAGTTGTATAAACCTGATCTACAACGGCAAGCTCAGCGTTTCCCTGTGGTTTATGCCATAGAGAGAAGAAACCTTTTTCATTGGCAATACATCAGACAGATTTCATGTTGACTGTGCCAATCTGGCAGCATCTCCAAAGTTCAGAGAGAAAAGGGTTACCTGATCTGTCGTAGAGAGCACCTCTCTTTAACTACAGGCCTCAGAGGGGATTACGATTGACAAACACAGACTCAGAGACTTGCCTCTTCTCTGTAGCCATTTCACACAGAGTGCACAGAACGTCTCCTGAGGTGTTTCAGCCCACCCGCTAAATGTCATTCAGTAGGGGCATATGAGCAGATTGCCTGGCAGCTGAAGAGGATATATCCAAGTGTGTTCAAAAAAAGACTGATGAGATTGGTTTTGGGCTTCAACATGAAAGGATGAAAGGTGAGAGCTTAAAAAGTGGTTAGCCCTAGTAAGAGATTAGGAACTTGTGTGGTTTTCTCCCATTGAAAAGCCTTGTGCAGTTCACATGGCATGATCAAGAGGCTTTGGATTGGACAGATTTGGAGTTCAAATGGACATGATTTTATCAAGAGAAAATGCTGATATTCAGGTTTGCCACTAAAGGGGTTTTCACACGCCCTTTCTGAGTCTGAACATGGTTGTTTATCCTCTTGATCCCCCGACCTTCCCTAACAGGAAGTGACGAATTCTCTCTGTTGAGGGATGGCTGCTTTTGTACCGAATGGTGTGTTATCATAAGTCGCTTGAGAAGCGCTGTTACACAGCACAACATCCAATAAATACAGCTAAGTTTTTCCTTTACTGCTATATTTGATAAATGAGGGTTGCTTGTGACGTGATAAAACCTTCAACACACTTGGGGTAAAGCACACTCTCTGATTGCCTAATATGCATACGTCTAAACAATTGAAACAGGAAAGCCTCATCGACAGTTGAACAATCATAGGTGAAACATCCAGGAGCAATAATATGTGTGTTCTAAAGTGTAAGTCAACAAATTTACTGTAAAAATGTTTTATCAACTTAAAGGTGCTGTATCTCGTTAATTAGACCTTTCAGCCAATTCTTGTATGTTTTAGAAATGTTCCTTCATGATAAACATACCTCAAGTCATATTCAGATTGGTTTATGAATGTTTGAGTAATCCTACTTTTTTTTCTAAGAGCTCAAACTGTCTTGATGCCCATTAGCCATAGCACCACCCACTAACCAATCAGATCAACCTTTAATGATTTTTAATGAAGAGCGTACATGCGGACTGATCTATAGATTTGACTCAAAAAGACAATTGCATAAAGGAGAGCCATGCTTTCTCTATCTATGGTCACTCAAACAAGTTGCTTTTGGAATTTTAAGCACTTGTCTGTGACAAGACTTAGGAAGACTTAAGGTAACAGCTGGAAACGTCAGTAAAAGATGTGAGATAAGACAAAAGATTGCTGCCTGTGGATAGCGATTGGTTGACTCCTTATCATCTATAGACTAGGGGATAAATCCTACTTACTGCGTGCAGCATTAGGTTAGAAAGAGGTTTTGAACTCAGAGACTCACTGCATCAATCATTTGGGAGTCATTGGGAAAACAGGTAAATATAAATCCACATTATGAGAGAATGAAATCGTTTGACCTCGCATATGTGTCTACCTGCTGCCGGAGACTCACAAAACCACCCTTTGAAACTTTCTAAATTATAATAGAGGCACTTTAAACTATAGATAAAAGATAGATTAAAAATCACCTTAGAATTTATTAAGATTTTTTTTTCTTAATAGATGTTAAGCTGATTGAGTTTTTGGATTAAGATATTCTCTACTGTCAAACCTCTTATTATGTCAGCCCATATACAAGATTAGATTCAATATTATTTTGAAATAAGTATTGGCAAAAGATAATGATCAAGTTCTGGGTTCAAATTATTAGTATTCTGTCTTGATTATTTGATCTTTCCTGTTGCAGGCCTTAACAGTATTTCCCTTGTGCCAATCCCACCTGATCCGATTGGTCAAGAATATACAATCTATACACAGAGTCCTGTTTTGTCAGCTAATACGGTCACATAGAGGTCCAAAAACAGCTTCTTCCACTAAAAGCTATTAGACAATTAGTTGACTTAAATGGCTAAGAAAGCTGTTTTAGAGTTTTCTAGCAGAGCACAGAAGCAAATCGTACCAGACGTGCATGAGGGCTGCGATGGTAATACACTTCTTTGTAATCATCCATCCAGACTTCAGCTGCTCGCACACTGTTGGCCAAGGCCTTGCTTCTGGAATACGGAGCTTTCTTTGGAAAGACATGACCAACGTGAGAGCAAGGATGGATTTCCAAGCTCCCGCCACACTGCCAGATCTGAAAAGATCAAATGCAACCAAGATGAGAAGAAAATGATTTTAGGAGGCTAACTACATGGTCCATTAAGAGTCTAACTACACTGGTCTAACTACATGGTCCAATTTCCATAAAATGATTTTTAACCAATAGCATGCTAATTTAACATTCATTTCATCACAAACTAATGGATTCTAAAAAAAATTGTTAAATATATAATTAAATATCTCATCAACAGCTTTTAATTGTTTTCCTTCTGCTAACTATTGCATTTTAAGGAATGGACACCTGATTTTATTTATTTATTTATTTTTTGCTAATTAAGAATACCACCCTGTATATGACATCATTTCATTGCACATTCTGGAAAATATCAGACATTTTGGCCTGCTTATAAGGAATGTGTGTTGTATTGCTAATATCGATATTCAGGCTGTTGTGTGTCTACAGTATTTGTATTTTTATTAACTGTCCTACAGTAACCTTCGACCAAAAACTTTGACCACAAATAAGGCAATAAAGCTGATTATAATTATAATAACACAAATTCTGATTATAAAAACAGCAGGGAAGATGGCCACCAAATTCAGGCAAAGCTTAAAAAAAATGGCCAAATCTTCTTTCTTTTTGAGGTTTTTCTCTTCATTAAAGGTTACTTTAGTCTTCAAAAGACCTGGCAGACGCTTAATAAAAGCGATAACAATCCCCCTAGCCTTGCACAGCTCATTGGACTGATTGCAACCCAAGATTGTGACTCTCTTGTTAGGTCACCAAAACTGAGACAAGGAGGACGTGTTACTGTAAAAACATCGACACTAACACACCCGAAATGAGAACTCCAGGTTCTCTCCACCCCACACTTCCATTCCAGTGTCATATGTGCCGAGGTACAGAAAGTACTTCTTATCAACAGCAAACAAACCCCCAGCCATCGTAGGAGACCTAAAAGAAAGCAGGATCTTAGTAGTTATCTTTTTAAAGTCCTCTAATGATAATATTTTAAAATCTAAAGACTTAAGATCATATTTTCAAAGGGATTCAAAATTGTAAATGACAGACATTGAGGACTTCTATAAAAAGCTGTTCATTTAATTTGACCTTTTACAATATAAAGAGATAAAAAACTTTAAAATAATGATCACGTCCTAACAAAGGAAACTGGAATAACTGTGATGATGTCTGTTTGCACTGTTTTAGGTTGTAAACATGAGTCTGGAACATTTTATCACAGCAAACCAAGCTCTAAAAAATCTAAAGACCCAACGTTCAAATTTCAACATTGAGGCTGCTTGGTACGCACTTTAGCAGGGCAGCCTTATCAACTTTGCATAAAAGACCAGTTCTCAAACAAGATATTTTTAATGCTAGACAAACACTAGAATAGTTCAATGGATGTTTAAAATCATATTTCAAGTTTTAAGTGATTCAATTAACGTCACGTGTCATGTCAATAAAATCTGAACAAGTTCTGTTGCTTTTACATTTCTCTTTCTGGGACCTTAAATGCAAGTAAAATTTAGACCTTTTACAAGCAGTGAGGGTTGAGTGTTAAAGACGCCATGACATAGAATGCCACATCAGTGACCGTTTCTCTGGATTAAAAGCACTGAAATAATGTAATGGTGTTCATGGGAGTGTACAAGCCAATAGGCAATATTTATATTTATTATTTATTTATTTATATTTATAGGCAATATATTTAAATGTGAAAAAAACAAATGAATGTTAAACTGTTTATACTAAAAGCATATGTAGAACTGTACAATAAATCTGATAAATGATTGAGCATGTTGCACATACTATTTAAGTTATTGGTTGACCAAAAAAGAACATAACTGATTTTAAGGAATAGCATGAGAATGGGTACAAAGTAAAATAATTTTTCTTTTGTACTTTAAAAAATTAAGATGTTTAGTGAATGTGTTTTACTTTTTAAATGATTTTGCATAGACCACATATATTTAGTATACATATATTTATAAAAGACTCCTATAGCTTCAAAGTAAATCTGGTTTGTTTTGAAGCATTGATTGAAGGAAACTGTCGAGTGGCTTGTACATTCCAAAAAATTGGAAGTTTCCCTCGTATATTATACACTTCCACTCCATACAAAAATCTTTGTTCTCTTGTTTCAAATGGCTTACAGTGCTGTGTTGTACATATCGACCCTTTTGGATAAAAAAAACAAACGCCAAAACACATCAAGTTTAAAACAAACCCAGAAATATGAACGTTCACACACACTTTGTCGTGATTATTTTGTGAAAAATAATTAACCATACTGTGAGCCTATTTTCCTTTTTTTATAGTAAAATATAATGTAGCTTTAAAATGTGCCTTTCCAATGTTCTTTGGAAATAAAAATTAAAACGGGATAAATCCATATGGAGAGAGAAATCTACTTAAATGTGTTTAGCTAATAAGAAAATGCTATACCCTGAGTGCTTTTAACCCGCGTTGAATTTGATTCTCTCATGAATAAGACAATATAAAATAAAAAACACTCAAAACACTGATAAACCAACAGTTATTGTAACCGAGAATGAAACTGGACCCAAAATTACGATCGATAATATAATATGAAGTACAGACCTGACAACATCAGTGGCAGAACTTCTGCGTTTCTGCTCATGTTCTGGGATTGTGTGCCATGTGAACACCAATCGCCAATCAAATCCTCCAATCTGAGGTTCTCCGGGGTTACCCAAGAACTGGAAGGTGTTCCAGTCAATTACATCAATTACTGGACACACTACAGCTGAAGGCTCATTCTTTATTCTTCAGGGTTAAGAGACAATGATATCAGCAGATTAAACTAATGCAGATTTTGGGAATCAAAAGAGTGGTTATGAGACTCACCTCTGGAGTAAAGGCTCAAGCCAGCCTTCATGACACTCACAGTGGCAGTCCAGGAAAGTCAGCACTTCTCCAGTAGCGATGGAAGCCCCCAGGAGCCTCGCTCGCACCAAACCCTCTCTCTTCGTTGCTCGGATCAGACGCACCTTTCTGAGATTGGCAATGTAGTTTTCTAGAGGCTTTTTTAAATGTTCTGGGGATCAAATGAAGGAGATGTCAGTTATGGAGCGCCTGGCTCAAACAAGAACTTGGAGAAGTACATTAACTGGGGTTTGAATTTTATTTACCACAGGGTGGCGCTGTCAGGTTGCTTTCTTCTTACTGATTTTTAAAGAGAATGAAGACCTTGGCAATCAATGTGCAAGCAATATAAACCTTGACACATTTATTCATTTTTTTATATTATGTTTTCAATAGAATATTTTTCCTGCTCTTGTGGCCCATGGATAACTGAACAATGTGAATATTATCACAAAGCAAAATGAAAATAATTACTCAAATAAAACTGGACACTCTGACGAGATAATTGACAGGAAGCCGAACATCAACTGAGGAGGAAATAATGTTCCAGAAAATACACATTTTTATTCTGCACACCTAAAAGAATCTACCTCCACAATAAATTACTTAATTTAAGGAACGTATGTATAAAACACAGGGTAACCTTGTACGAAACAGTCCATTTTTTCGATTTACAGAGATTTTCGTTGATCTGACAGTCTGCTGATTGAACAGGTGCCATTATATCCTGAACACCTGGCCACCATCGTCAGCATCAATTTCAGTTGGTCAGTGAAGAAGATAAAGTTTGCAATTCTTTACTATAATACTTAGTTAAATTATATGTTTCTGTCTAAATAGTGTATGTGTTGACTTTTGTTGAAATTTGCTTGTGTGAGTCTGGTGCATTGTATTCCCTTCTTGAATTCAAATAAAACCAAGTCCTGATAAATCTAAGACTAAACTAAGAACAAAGACTAAAAAGCCCCGATGCTCCTCGGTTCAGAGTTTGAAACCAACTCAATAAATCAATAATTCGGAAAATCAATAGAAATTGCAGTTTTTAAAATGACAGAAATTCAATTTTAAATTGAAAATATAGTCTAATTTTCATGGTAGCATATTGGGGTACAACTTAATTTTTCAATGTAGTTTATTGGGAATGTTTAATTCAAGTCTCTTTTTAACATCTCATATAAAGGGTAGTGTTCTTTTACTGTACAGTTGGTTTTCCTATCACTGCCTTTGAGCACTAGGACCCACAAAGACCACATGGCAAGGAAGTCCTGCTTTCTCATCTAACTAGCCTCAGTCCTGCTTAGCTTTATGGGAAATAGTGAATTCTTTAGGGGCTATTTTAGGGATTGATTAGGGGCATACACATCTTCAGAAACATTCTTGATCAGGAAAATTTTATGGATTGAAAAACTCCAGATAAGACAATTCTTGACAACATGACAGTTATTTAGGGTAGGAATATGTTTTAGGGATGAAAATACAGGTAAAAATGTTCTCTTTAGTGGAGAAAACTCTTTAGAGACTAAACATTGGAGGTTGAAATAACCATTAGGTAAAAATAAATATTAAAAAGTAAATTTGTTCAATGTAGGAACATTTTGGGGTAGGACATTTTTAGAAGAAATGTATAAAAAGATAGAACTGTATAGTGAAAAATGTATTTGGGGAATTACACATCTTTGGAGTATTTCTCTAGTCCGAAAGACAGCTTTAAGGTTGTTACAGTTCAAAGTCTTAAATGTTAAAATGTTAACAATACATTTAGTTAAGAAAATCCTAAGATAAACATGTAATTGATTTCGTAAAGTTTGCCTGTTAATATAGTTATACTTTGTTAACCTCATAATTTATTATATCGTAAAGCCTAATTTAAGATTTAATTGACAAAGAACTATTCTCACCTGTACCGTTTACAATTGTTTGGTTAGACATTAATTCAAATTTCCCTTGTTCAATACTCCAGCTTGTTTTACAGAGCACAGGAAAGTGTTCTTCTCCACAAGCAAATGATCTGTTTTCAGTGTTCACAATGGAATTAGTGGTAGATTAACTGTTTGCTTTGCAGTTGCTAAGATGTTGTTCTGGGAGTTGCTTGATTTCCCAAAACAAAAGTGCAAACTCACGCTGATGTGACTCAGTTTTATCATAAAGAAAGACCTGGTCAACCGTATCTAGAAAGTACCTCGGTCGCTGTAGTCATCCACCAGTATGACTTCGTTGAGCAGCAGGTCAGGGGAGGTCTCCAGAACACTGTGAACTGTCCGCAGGAGTGTGGACCAGGCCTCGTTGTAGAAAGCGATCACCACTGATGTAGTAGGCAGACTCCGGTAGTCATATTGTAAGTCTTTACATCTGAGACGAGAGATTATGTTCAAGACTTGATTGCTATTTAACTGCACAGCATCTGCAAACATGTCAATACTGATGGTGCAAAGAGCCACGGAATGTGAAACAATACAAAACAAACTGTTCAACTTGTGATATGTACAGTTGCCTCCCAATATTCTCCATCATCGAAAAACCTGAACGTCGGGTTTAAGCACAGTAGTAACTCTGCGTGTGATTATGGTGACTGTTCTAGGTGTTAAGTTAGACTTTCACAGTCTAAGCTGGGATAGGCACCAGAAGTATTACTACAGGTGAACCACACTAGTGATCTGTGTAGCTTGATGTTCTCCTTCTGTCTGTGTGGATTACCTCCAGGTATTCTGGTGTCCTTCCAAAAACTATTTGTTAAGGTAATTCCTGACTCTGAAAGTGTGATAGAAAGGCTCCTCTCTGGGATGTTTAGTCTTAGTAAACACATTATATAGTCTAATGTGGATTTTGATTTTAAATAAATATAATCCACACTAGCTTCACTCATTTTATTAACTAGTTTTGGGGAACACCTAAAAAAAAAAAGCGCCATAACGTCAGCCCTGGAAACAACACCTTAGAATAAATAAAGATCAATAAACATAGAGCTTTTAGTCTGTTTTAACTTTACTTTTTGGATAATAGATCAATTTTCACCTAAAAATCAAGAAAGTCTGAAAGATTCTGACATTTTTTTAAATGCATTAAAACAAAAAATGGAATATGCCATAACAAATGGTCAGCACTACAAGATAAGAATGCAGGGTTCAAAGAAGAAACTAATTAACCAAATAAAATATGCACATTTTAATAAAAGTTCCAAATATGTTGTAAGAATGTTTCAACCTTTTTTTGTAGCTAAATTACAACAATTAATAAAAACTGAGGTCCACAGCTTGTTTTGCGGAGCAGAACAATTTGAGGTGAATCAAAGACATTGTTTACTACTGTCTTCTGAAGGTTATTAAGGATACAGTGATAGTCTAGAGGGATCAGATATATATTATACTTTAAATGATTCAAAGAGGCAATGATATGACATTTTTAAAGAACTTTTATTAAATTAAAACCAATATTTTTTTTATTTTCTTTTTTCCAAATCTCAATTTCTTGTTTGTCCACTGACCATAATTTATAATTGTTAGCTCTTCATTATACTTTTAATTATTTTCTCTGAATATTTATCTTTCCTGAATCAGAAATCCAAGGACAATTAGTGAGCACAGTTAATTTCCTATGAGGGGGGGGGGTTCTACTGTTCTACTCCACGCTAAATGTTATTGGCTGACGACACACGCAGATTGTTTGTCTGTCTGTCTCTCATTCCTGGCCACACCCCCTGGTTGATATTTGTCATTTCATGTTAATATATTAGCCTAAGAATGTATTTTTAAGTATACACTCTTGGTAGGAAGAAAACTGCTTGCAAAGTGATGAATGAAAGTTAGATTTCAATTAAACAAAACAACTTTGCATCCCACAGAGGATGGAGTCAACCTAACTTCAGGCACTTACAGAGGGTTCCATCTCTCCGGCAGTCTGCGGTGAAGTGATATCTTGTCGCTCACGTAAGTGTTTATCTGGTGTTTTTTGATGCTGTCCTCTTCCTTCCGCCTCTCTTCCTCAGTCAGGTCCAGCTTGACTGCTCTCCCCAGTTCTCCCAGAGCGTTCGCATCTAAAGCAGGCTTCTCGTAGACTGGTTTCCTCAGAAACTCCTCGTCCTCGGCTGTGTACTGCTCGGCGGGGGCTTCTCTTCGACTCGCCTGGCCCACATCACTCTGCGAGTTCCTGTAAAATACTAAATAGCCCACCACAAAAGCCCCGAGAATGGAAAGGACGAACTTAGAGCGACTCCGTCTGCCACATAGTGCCATTCTTAGGCGTCCTACTGTCGCGTCTCAAGCTGTTCCTGTTCAGTCTCATTAAAAGTTCGAGAAGAGTTCGTCCATGTGAAAACTTGTTCTTAAAGTGCCAGATTTCATTTTGATATAGACTGAAGGGGAGCGAGCGAACGTTAAGGGAAAGCTTGCTGTGTGGCTGTGACAAAGCGTGAACGATTGATCGACGTGAACGGTTTACTAACTACTCTGTTACAGTCGGATTCATACGAGGAAGAGATAAATCCCGCGCATGCGCACTCGAACCTCGAACACAGTCAAGTTTTTGTCGGTGAAGGAAGTTTGGAGCTGGCGTACTTATATAACATTAATATTTAATAATTAATAATTCACTAATAATTAATTTCCCTATTATTGATGAAGATAATAGTAATGGTAATTAATATGATCTCTAGGAATTTCTTTGTCATTTTTAATAATTTAAATAAATTGTAATATATAATATTTGTTTGAAATAAATATTCCATCATGGCATATCAAGCAGTATCACTCTTTGAAAAACAAAATTAGGCAGCTATTAAATAATCTTTTTTATTGTATGGTTCCTAGTAGTGGTATATAACATTTAAAGGTCTCAGTCAGGAGGACCACAGAGCTGTTTGAGTTCATGAAAGCAGGAGTGTATCGAGTACAATAAGCACCTTGGAATGTATTTCCCTTAATTCTATTCACTAATGTAACTATTGAATTTATACTCTAACGCCTTTTAAAGTTAAAATTGGTTTTAATTATTTTATTGTTATTTTCACTGTTGTTACCTTACAATTGTATTGTTGATTGTACAGCACTTTGGGCAGTTCCCTTGTGAAAAATTTGCTTCATAAATTATTATTTCTGATCTTCAGCATGAAACTCAAAAACTTTAAACGTAGAATTTAACTACAAAAACTTTCACTTGTCTCTTTGTGAGAAGAAAGTTTTTGCTTCACACTATTACGATCATAACATAACCAATTGGATCCTTTACTGAAGTAAATTAAAGCAAAGTTTGAAAAACTTGAAAGAATTTTTTTGTGTTTCTGTCATTTTTCTGAAATGAATAAATAAATGTTTTAATTGTAGTTAATCAATCAAAAATCAGCTTAAATACATTTATCAAAGTGCAGATTTCAAAAAGGCAATATAATACAACATTTATTACAATAAACATTCTTCTATAATATATACTAACAACAACAAAACTAAAAATAAAACACCTAAAAAAAGATACAACTCATCTAAGGCTACTTTTGTTCTTAAATGCTCTCTATAAATGAAGGTCTTCATCTATTGTATATATATTTTTAATAATTTTCCACTGTAGGCTAACACGTGTCCTATACATTGCACGGATGATGAATAAAATGTTATTTCAATTAAAAAAATTACATTATCCTCCATCCTTTATCAAACCCTTTAGTTCTTTTGCTGATAAAACATGCTTAAGTGTCTATTACCGAACAGTTTTGTAGCATGAAAGAATTTCCCACCCTTATAGAGGCCCGTCTACACCTCCCAGGCATAAACAGAGCTGTATCGATGCAGAGAGGGATTTTCTTGATCAGATTAGCAGACTTGTTTGTCAGATAAGAGCGGTAGAACTGGAAGTGGCATAGAAAGAAATCCAGGTCAAATCACAGAGTCTTACAGAGGTCACTCACTGACAGAGAACTAATCCATTTAGTCCATAGCCACTCTGTAAACACCAATATGCCAAGAAATTCATGTACAATCTATAAAAGCCTCCTCAGAGTAATAGCTTATAGTTTCTTATTTTTGAGCAAACAAGAAAGCCAAAGTGTGTTCAAGAAGATGGACAAAGGAGTATAAAAACATATTAAACTAAACCGAAATAACGGATTTATCATGAACATTTTTTTTATTGCATTAATTTAATAAAAACATACTTTTTTATATTTATTTTCTGTATGACTACTATAAAGGACAATACTATATATTTGTAAATTCTAGTGATTTGTATAAATTGATATTTTACTGTTTTAAATGAATAAAATAGCAATAGAATAGCTTCTTCATTGCAACAACCTCAAACTCTTCCAGAACTATAAAAAATTCATGCCATTTGATGCTATTTTTGCATGCTTGCAGTATTTGCATCCAGCTAATTTATTAACCTACTATAATACCTTCTAAATATTTTGTGTTTTTCTATTTTAAAATGTTGTGATGATTCTTAGGTTCTTGAGTAAGATTTATATACTGGAAAAGCTTTGTAAAAAAACAAATGTTTTATTAAATTTGATATTTGGCATCAAGTTATTTTGTTTACTGTATGAAAGTTTTGTGTAATTTATGTTTTATGAGAATAACATCAGTCTCTTAAATAAAATGATATTACAGTACATATAAATAAAGATGTAGCTGTGTTCAGGATAAACTGCCCAAAAGGATAACATGGATCAAATATCCCTGATAAATATCCCATGGATCAAAAAGTTCCTCATGTGCTTTTTGTCTCTACACCCTGCACCAATGAGACACAGGCTAAGTGACCCAGTATTTAATATTAGTTTTCAGAACCAATCACTATTACTTTGGTTTTCTTACTGTTCAGGCAAATTGAGTTTTTTTTTTTTATCTCAGAGTATTTTTGAGTTTCTGAATTGCACATCCATGAGATGCAAAATGCATCTAGACCAATTTGAAGCATGACATGTGATAAAGATCTACAGATCCTGATCAGGGTTCATAGAAAAACACCAGAGCCTTAAATATCTTGATAAATTTGTAACATGATCCATGTATCGCATAAATTGTCTGTTTACCCACATTAACATGTTTAATTATTGATTAAGTCTGTCAGAGGTGAGATGGTAATCTGAGGGCTACACATTTAAGATAGAACACTCTTAATGTTAATGTTCCAAAGTCTTCTGTAATAGTGCATAGAGCACTGCACACAATATTGCAGTCAAATGAGAACAGAAGTGGTTCATTTACATAGTTGTTTACTCAAATGCACTCAAAGTAATATGTTTCGCACAAATGGATGAAGGATGAGTAAAGGACTAGAGCAGCGAAGTACACTGAGACAAATAGAACTCATTTAGCAAATGGTTGAGATCGTTGTTGGGGTGAATTTAGCTTGATCTTGTGGGAACGTGATGACTCCTTCATGTCTAATTGAGCTCTGAATTATTGCTCCCATACTCAGTGAATCAAACACAGTTGCCCGTGATTTACAGAAACACATTATCCGCTTGATGCCCACAATTTAATACTATGCCATAAGGGAAAAAAGAAAATAGAGCATTATATATATCTGGTGTTAACGTAGGTGTGTATGCGAATGAAAAATCATTGCTTGAATGTATTTTATTAAATGTATAACAAAATTTTATGCCAATTTATTTTTTATTATTTATGATGATTATTGTTTTTTCTTAAGTAAGAAGCATAATACGCCTAATATTACAAATGGCTGCAGATAATTGCCAATTAATTCAGTGTGTATTAACCCTCAAATTTAACTCAAAACCCCTGGTGGATTTCAGCAGCAGTTTGTTCTAGATCTGTGCAGTGACATAGCATAGTATAGTGAAGAATAGTTTGGTGTAATTGAAGTATGACATTATGCTTACCATTGTATGAAATAGTGCAGTGTGGTACCATGTGATATGGTATAGCACAGGATAATATAGCATAAGTATAGCATAGCTTTTAAGCATAAAAAAGCTACATGTAAATACATTTTGATTGACAGCAAAAAAACTAACCATATATGATGGCTCATTTGTGCAGATTATTTAAAAGTCTGTCATGACTGGAGGACAGTATATTGGGGTTTGATATCGACAGACAACAAACCGATACGTCGAAAATCTGCTTGTTCATGCCACAAATGTAAATGGTGCCCCATTAATGAGCGGAACACATAGGTAGATCCTTAGCCCCCTCTCACTGAACACTTAAACATTGCTACCTGTATGTTTTAAGGCTTTTTTTTGCCAACTGTTGGTTTAAACATTTTATATATTTTTTTAACAAACTAAAATAAACACCAACACAAAAACATTTACATTCGAATGTGTAATTTCTATCTAAAGTAACTCCACTAGATGTCACTGGATTAAAATCCAAGTAGAAGTAACATTATCAGAACAAACAAATGCAGCTACTGAACAGTCTGTTTAATGTATAGAGACACAAACACACTGCTCTTTTTTCCATATTTGAGAAATACTTCATTACAACGAATCAGCACACCACCTGATCACACCCATAACAATGTTCTATCAGTAGTAATCAACAGTACAGTACATATTCCTTTCCTCATATTCCCTTTAAAATCCATTTAAAACAACAAGAGCTGAAACTATTGTCGTTTTACAAACAATTTAGTGCAAAAATAGATTTTGTGATCTCATTACTAATCACACAGGTAAAACACATTGATTTCAAAAGTTTTAGCCATTTTCAAGATGGCTGTGGACAATATCAGGGTAAAGTTCTGAAAAACTTGAGTTTTGAAGATAAATGAGCACTTTTGTGACAATACAAATAACGGTTAACCACCAAGATGTAGAGGCACTTCTGTTCATTATTTGAGAAAATAAAACACTTGACAGCTAAATGATGTGTGTACTTTAGGGCAGAAAAATGAAAGATAATTCAGAAATGAAAGATTTGGTCCACTTTTGCTTTAGAACCCTCTCAGGTTCACCGTTTGTGGTGTACAGTACATAAACAATCTTTTAGAAGAAACCATATGGAACATAGGCTGGACAATAATTCAGTATCAATACATATAACAATACAATCCCAATAACAGTGACATGTTTCTTAAACCCACTTACGATATTTCAATACACATCTGCATCAGAATGACGTACATCACAGACGCGCAGTTGTAGAAAGTTTTACCTACAAAACTAAGTACACCTGTGATTAATCAAGCTTCCACAAGTGCAGACAAAGTAGTTGAGAAGAAATACTCATTAAGTGGTGTGGAAGTGGTTCCACTTTTTAAGTTCCGATAAACTGCAGGACAATTATGTCAGTCATTGACCCCTGAATTGAGCTCTGTTGTCGAAAATAACCTATGGTTATTACTCCACTTTAAAGCGACGTTTGGGACAGGGTGGAGGGGCAAATTAAGTCAGTTTAGCATTTTATGACCACAGCTGACTTCTGGTCTGTTGCTCACTCTTTATTGGTTTATTTCACTATATAATAAAATTGTGGAATGCACTGCCTCCCCTTGTTAAAATGACTCCTACAGTAGAATAATTTTAGTCTCGTGTTAAATCCCCTTTTTTACTCTGGCTTTTATCTCTGGCTGTGCTTGTGTTGTCCTCTGTGTGTTTTATTAATGTGCATATTTTATTTTTGGTTTGTTTTAGTAATTTTTATCCCTTTGTAATATTGTTTAATGAGTTGTAATATTCGTCTATTTAAACACTGTTTTGTTTGTAAAATGTGCAACAGAAATAAAGTGGATTTAATTGGTTTGGATATCATTAATTTAATAAATACTGGTGGAAGGAGTAGTTTGTTTGTTGTTCCTATGAATAATCAGTCTGTTCTAGTTTAAATTGAATGATATTGTTAGTAAGCTGTGTCTGAGAGTTTTATTTATTTGATAGTTCATTTCACATTTCTTATCTGGATGTATTATAAACTTTGCAAATTAATTTTGCAGAAATCTGTAGAAGAAGGCAGTTGCGGTCTGGTGGATAAGGAGATCGACTTGTGATTGGAATGTCGCCGGTTCGATCCCCAGATCCACCGAGTTGAAGGTGGTGTGAGTGATGAAACACTTGCTCTCCTTCTTCAACAACCACAGCTGTAGTGCTCTTGAGCAAGGCACCAGTTTCCATGGCTGACCACTGCCCACTGTGTTTGTACACTGAGATGGGTTAAATGCAGAGCACAAATTCCATGTATGGGGCACTCCATATCTGGCCAACTGGTAGAAAATCACACAATACCCATTGTGTTTGTTCTTGGGAGTTTTCTTCAATGCTTTTTAATATTGTCCATACTGATATTGGAATTGTATCGAAATGACCGAAATTAAGAAACATATCATGATATCATGTTTTGGCATATCGTCCAGCCCTAATTGAACACATATGTTAGTTTAAGTGAGGCTTACAGTAAATGCTGGTTTCTTCAATGCAGATGTGCAAAAAAATCCTCCAGACATTTTGAACAAAATAAGATAAAATAACCCAACTCCCTCACAACACAGAAAAAACAAACAAACAAAAGGCAAAAAACCCACGTACATCATCAAATCAGTCACTTCTCATGAAATTAAATAAATCACAGCACAGAACACCTAAAGATTCTAAGATTCAAATGACTAAAAACATAGTGCAAGAATGTAAACAAAGAATGCTGCTCTGATTGGACACTGACCTCTGTATGGTTGAATTTCCTATCTATTGTTTCTATACATAATAAAATCCCACTTGGGACTGATCATACTGTATTGAATGTCTCAAACAAAACACAGTGAATTGGCACTTGCAAAATGTCCACTTTGGTTGCAAAGGCACTCTCTGGAAAATGCCCGTTCTTTATGTGTAAAACATTTTTTTAATAATTGTACTGCCATCCATGTTACCAGGGGTCATTCAAAGCTCCAGCGCTGTTGAGTGTCTCCCGGTGAGCAGTGTCTCATCTGTAGATCTGCACGGCCGTCTTCTGTGCGATACGAGCTGATACACATGTCAGATTGAGGATGATAAATGCTGCCGTCCTGAAAACACATGCAAGATAGTAATCGCTTTAAGGCTTGCAATTGCCACAGGAGAGCAGGTGTGGTAAACTCGCTATACAAGGTTTGTGTTATTTTCTGTTACTATCTGCTAATCTGAGGTGTGTTTCAGCGATTATCAAAACCCTAGAAAACAACCTAATGAAGCAGTAGAGTAGGATAAATATCTTCTACTCCTATAGATACAATCAGCATCTTTCAAACAGATAGAGTAATCTAAAAATCAAAGTCTGTAGAGATTACATTCTTACAGTGGGTTCCCACCAAAAGAGAATTGAGTAAATAAAGAGATTTGTAAGCATGATTGAATCTCAGCAAATTGGCGGAAAGTTAAAACTTAAGAGTTTACCAATATACCATTGTTGTTTTGATAGAGGTATCGCAGATAACTCACCTCTCTGAAGACCCAGATAATGCCTGAGGGTCTGGGCTGGCCGTCCTGTGGACAGTGCTTCATGCCTATGTGCGTCACTCCCTCCTGAACTTCAGCGCAGAGCTCGGTCACAGAGTTGAAGCGGATTTCCTTCTCGGACGTGTACTCAAAGTACTGAGAGAAAGAAAGAACATGAAATTTTTTTTGGGATTACACTTAAGATATTTGCTTTTATGCATTTTCAAGGTTTTGTTTGCTCAAACTTCAAATTGCAATACTTTTCTACAAGAAAAAGAGGGTAAAAAGCCTAGATCGTGAATGTGTGCATATCAGGTATTTATCGATATGTGTAGTAAATGACGTCACATGATTATGATAGACATAAGAAAGCAGTGAGGTCCCAGGTGAACCACTCACAGTTATCAGGCCTACAAAACAACAAAACTATGAAGGAGTCTGAACTTGTTTTGCGTACACTAAACATTTGAATCAAATTTACAAATTTACATTTATCTAGTTAAGTTTTATTTTAAGTCTACATTTTTCTAGTAAAGTATACAATTTGATTTTATAGTGGAAGATATGCACTGTAAATATAATTTTTATGCTAATAGCTCAAATGGTTTTGACATTATTGGTTACAATTGATCAAAATAAAAAGAGAAGGAAAACAACAACCTTAAATATTTACTGAATATACACTTTTAGTAATTTCAGGTTTTGCTGAAAAACATGACAAAAAAATGTTTAAACTATCCTCCACACGGTCTCCTTTCCAGATGACTGTAAACTAAATAACGAGCATGTGAACACAGATACAGTTTACAAACACCAGGTTAATAATTCATTGGAAAACAATTTCAGTGGAGAAAGATTAGAGAGTAAAGGTTAGAAAAGTAAAAACTTGACACCAAGTGGAGGCCAATTTTTAGAACAAAATTATTAATCACAGTTGATGTGTTTTGTGTTCAAGTCTCTCTGGATCAGAGACTCAAATCTGCTCACACAGGCCACATGTATATTTCATTCAGAATTCAGATGTCTGCCTTTTAGATGAACAGGGTAAATTTTCCCTCTTTAGCGTAGGCTGTGGAAACACTGATTTTCACTCACACTTCAGAGCCCCGTTGGTGAGATAAGCCAGCAGAGAAACGGCAACAAGCTTCCCTTTCCATTAAATATACATCCCCTCCAACTTCACCATTTCTTCTGTGAGACCAGATAAATACCAAAGCTCTGAAGGGCAGCACGTCTTGCACGAATTTGGTTTCATCACTAAAAAAGCAGTCTTTGTTTCAGTACAAACATAACAAATGTAGTTAGATGAATGTACCAGCTCAGGGCGTCCCAGGTGTTAAGTAACAGGACATGAATTTCACCTCATACTCTATTTAAAGTTACCCGATAGGGCTGGTATTAGTAGAAAAACTCACAAATTCATTCTGTAGCCAGTTTTAGGTCACTCAAATTCATCAGAGATATTCAAAATGTCCATTCATAACTCTGGCATGCTGACGTTATACAATAACTACATTCGAATATGATTTTCTTTTCTCTGAACCTCAGCAAACAATGTTGTCCTTAAACGCATCAATGTTAAGTTTCAAACATCTTCAATTTCTGAAATGTTGTCATTTTGTTGAATGAAGAACCGTATAAATGGCAAGCAGTCCAAAAGCATATAGTTGTGTGAAAAAGTATACTTTTATATATTTTTTTTTATTCTCATGAGCAGAACACGTGTTCTATTTTCATGTAATATGTGAGTAATAACAATTTGTTTTCAATATCTTCTATTAAATGATGGATTATATGACTTGATTCATTTCTTTTTAAATGAGTAAAATATCGAAATGATGACTCATTGTGAAAAAGGAGGGCGAATGTGTCAGTTGTCAATTACCTGATTTCCACCCTGCCCATGGCAGCCAAAAAGGGACAGGTGAGCTCCTGTGGGATTGTGGTCCGGAGCATTGTAATCCAGACATTCAGAGTGGATACCAGCATTTCGCACCTACAACAGCAACAAAAATGGATTGTTGGAACATGAGTGAGGGGGAGATTATTGGAGAAGCAGAGAAGGAATTGGTAAAGACCTACCGCTCCATGCCAGCCAGGCCGGTCTTCTGGAACATGCAGACCAGGATAAACGTTCTGCAGGTACCACTCAAAGCTCTTGCACTGAAGCCGCTTCCGGAGGAGAATTCGCTCAGAGATGTCCCCATAAGATTCCTGTATAAACAAAGCAGAATAGGGAATCAATACATGGCTATGGTTGCCATTTTACCAGATAGAGAACTCCTATAGGATTACTCTGATTTTATTACTCGCCCTGGCCTTATAACCCTGCTACTGCGCACTCTCCAAGTGAAGCAGGCCTGATTAGTACCTGGATGAGAGACCTCAAGGGAAAAGCAGGTTGTTGTTGAATTATTGAAATAACCAAAACAACTTGTGAGGGAAACAAATTAATAAGAAATATCTCTGAGATAAATCCCATTATTTGAGTAGGCCAATCTGATTCAAACAAATACCGAACTGAGTTTTACTATCCATTCAAACTCTGAACACATTAAAAGCACATAAGATCTTTACAATAATGTAAACCCAAAAGAGAGAACATCATCAAATCAATCTAAAGTGCACATGACTTTTTGGTTTGATGCAAGATGCACACAATACTTTAATCTAGCAACAGCTCTGATTTTTTTCACAACCATTGTTATCTTATTGCCAGAACAAACCAGTCTAAACTTTTAAATCTTTTGCTAGATTTTCAATATTTCAACTAGATTTAAGTAATTTTCTAGGAAATAATCATCCTTTACGTCATAATCAGTTACCCCTGACAACTGTAGACTCCTTAGTTAAAAAATATTGTGTGATTTGAAAGGGGCTAAAAAGAGTCAACTGCGTCATACATTATTAAGTGTCTAACTTTAATCTGGTCTATATTTACAAATTAAGCGTCCTGATAAATTTGTTTACTTGTCTCAGTTCATCAAGCCTCTTAAAAAATTTCTGTTTTCTGATTGGCTACATCACACGGTCTCACATATTTACTAGTAATATGTACAACACTTTAAATGCATGGACAAGTGTTCCATAAATGTAAGGATAAATGTAAAAATGGAAATAAGGAAATAATTAATAATGTCATCTACATTAGCAATATGAGGAAAATTCTACATTACAGACTAGAGGTGCAAGTATGCCACGTAAATACTTCCTGTTGATCAACATTGATGCAAAAACTGCCACGAAACACCTCCAACAGAAAAAATAGTCAAAAGAAACAAAACCAGGTGAACAAGACTTTCGGGAAACCTTAAAAGGGTGTGGAAGTACGTTGGAATTTGGATAACCCAGTATAAAATGTGTTGCCATTGTGGGCTCTGTTTTGAAAGCCAGACATTGATGTATTATTTGATCACAGATCTGCCTGATTAATAATGTAGTTTCTCTGCTGAGTAATATGGAGTTACTTGATATGTTCCTGTCAGCAGTGATATAAGACATGTCTGGCTTGCTATTAGCATCCTTAACACTCAAAGGAAG
The DNA here is from genome assembly GCA_900490495.1 of Danionella dracula. NCBI lineage: Eukaryota > Metazoa > Chordata > Actinopteri > Cypriniformes > Danionidae > Danionella > Danionella dracula. The sequence continues at coordinate 13,043,207 of UELW01000111.1, forward strand.
TGCCAACATTATACGTACATAAAACACTATGCTTAAAAAAAAAGCTTGAGCATAGTTTCCTCTTTTCCCTCGTTTTTCTCCCCTGAAGGTGGGATGGTGCCGACACCATAGCAAGCTAATAGCTAATCATTAGCATGATAAAAATAACACAAAGTGCAATTGGTCCTAGAGGCTTGTTTAAGAACACACGCTTATTAAGCGTGAACTGTGAGTTTGTAAAGGGTGCCCACACCTCACTTTCAAAACGATTATAGTCACTAGCAGCCCCATGTGACCATAATTAAGGTTCAGAAGAAGCATAATATGAATGGCTGCCATCAGACTGAGTATATAGTGATGGCATAATCTTATAATGAGTTCAACACCAGCTGGAGCACCTGTGGCAGAACAAAAACAAGGTACCTTGCGAGCAGGAGGGTTTCGGTTATAGAAGTGCTGCTTGTAAGAATCCATCCAAACCTCTGCAGCTCGAACCGTGTTCTGGAGAAAGTTGGATCGTGCATAAGGGGCTTTCTTGGGGAAGACATGACCAACATGAGAGCATGGATGGATTTCTAAAGAACCGCCACACTGCCAAACCTGGAAAAATAAGTTTTCATAATTTGTTAAAAGTAGTGTTTTATTTATGCTGCACATTTTTACAGTCATAATTCAGGTGCAAAGCAAGTATGTTTTACTGGCTTCTAGAAGGTGGAACACAAGGTGTTTTACTGGCTTCATTGAGATAAAAGAGAGGTATAACTGGCTTCATGGAGGTGGAAAGCGAGAGCTATTTTACAAGCTTAACTGAGATCCAACCCAATCAAATTTACCAGTTTCATTGAGATGCAATAAGAGAGGTTTTTAAGGCTTCATGGAGGGTGAACAGGAGCGATGTTACTGGCTTTATTATGATCCAACCCAAGATATTTGACCAGTTTCATTAGGATACAATGTGAGCTGATTTTGTTGGTGCAACGCAAGAGTGCTTTACTGGCTTTACACTCTCTCTTCTCCTCTCTTTCTTCTCCCTCTCTCTCTCTCATTTAACATTAAAGGGCACATATTATGTTATTTTTATTCTTGATGTAATATGAACCTTAAATGCTTCCTGAGTGTGCAAAGTTAAGTCTAGAGTCAGAATTTCAGATATTTAAGAATAATATTTTTAAAAGTCTAACTTTGTAAGATGGCCAGTTCAACAAATGTGTCCCTCCTACAGCATTTGGGAATCTGGGAAACCAATGATTTTCCAAAAAAAATTCAAAACGAATCAGAATTGCAATAGTTCTATTTTGATTGATTGATTCTAAATGTTCTCAAAGCTGACAAAATCGAACAAATAAAATCAAAACAGCGTTTCTTATCTAGACAAGTAAGACAATAAAATGCCTCTTTTCATAAACTTTCCATGTGCTTTTGAACAGCATGTCAGAGAACATCAATTACACAGCAGAGTATTCGGTTTCCATATGTATTAAAGATTACTCCCGGTATACCCTATCAATCTTCATTTCTAGCCACAAGCTGAAATAAGATCTCTTTAACTGAGATGAGTCCAAATATAAACACACACTCTCTTTGCTTTCCTGACTTACCCGAAAAGAAAGTTCTAGATTCTCTCCTCCCCAGACTTCCATCCCCATGTCATATGTGCCCAGATATTCAAAGTACGCCTTGCTAACAGCAAAAAGTCCTCCAGCCATAGTGGGTGACCTGTGAGAGGGAAAAAAACTCACATGAGAGATTACCCTGCAGCAGTTTCATGGCAAATAAGAGCTTCCTACTGTAGTTTGCAGGGATCCCTCACTGTGTTTTATGTGAACAATATAGCAGCACGTTAATTAACAGGAAACATTTTTAGTGTCCCTCCTGTGAATATAACAGCTTTGAAAAATAGAATGGAAAAATGTATAATTGATACCATTTCAAATGCAAATCAATATATATAGGGGGTTGAAGGAAGCGTCTGATATTTTAGCAAGGGATGAAGTCTGGTTACATAAGTAGACACTTAAGTCTTTCCCCTAAATTAGTTATTTTGGTAACCCGAGTAACTAACATTAGCAATTTGAAAGAATTTAAACAATGAGAACTAACAATTCAACAAAGAAATAAACAACAAAATCAACGTTCTGGACTGCCTAACAAATATTCTAATATAGACTGATGTCTATATTTAATATAGACTGATGTGAAAAAAAGTATGATGACACATTTTTGGCTATAACGGCCAGCCCTAATTCACACACACTATAATTAAACGCTACTATAATTAAAGTAATAATTAGCATATCTGAAACAATACAGGTTATGGGAAGAGGGCTATCTCTTTGATTCTGTTTCTGTTTGAAAAATCTGACCCGAAACCAACCTGATGGGGTCAATTCTGGATTTGCGGATCTTGCGATCAATTTCAGGCACGGCATGCCACTGGAAGGTCAGCCTCCAATCAAAGCCTCCCACCATTGGCTCGTCTGTCTGCATGTAGAACTCAAACGTGTTCCAGTCGATGGTGTCGATCACCGGGCAGATGATGGTGGTCTCATTCTCTGCTATCCTAGTGAATAAAGTTTCCCAATTCAACTATTTTCATGTTCAGCACAAGAAATGTATAAAAATGTTTGAAGCAAAAAACTCGATCAGTGAACAATAAGTATGTTTTAATTTGGTTCGATTTTCACTTTAATAAAAAAAATTGTGTACTTAAACTCATTAAGACTCCCCAAGAGTCAATTCAGGAGAATTTACCAAACTCTTACCTCTCCAGAAGGGGCTCGATCCAGCCTGGCACACACTCACAGTGGCAGTCCAGGAAGGTGAGCACGTGTCCTGTGGCGTACGTTGCGCCAATGAGCCGAGCCCGGACCAGACCTTCTCTTTTTTTGGTCCGAATGAGACGAACTCTCTGGAGGTCACTGATATACTGAGCCAACTCTGACTTCAGATAGGCTGCCATTAATGAGAGAAAAACCAGGGAGGTTTCCTCATAAAAAAATTCAGGATGACAACATTTAATTTTTCTTTTAAATGAGGTTTACTTTACATCCCCTTCTACAGGAATCATTTCCTTTTCGTTATTGTTGACACTTTTATTATATTAATCCAGTCTTAGCTCATTGTTCTAACTTTCATTGATTTCTAAAAAAATTGTGGTGACACTTGTCCAGACAGGATGTCCGGCCAATCATAACTCTAACATCAAAAGAAATTTCCTCTTTTCATCACATTTATCCACAGGAAATACATCCCTCTTACCTCTGTCACTAAAGTCATCCACGAGAATGATATCCTTGAGGAGGATGGCTGGTGTTGTCTCCAGGACACTGTGGATGGTCCTAAGTAGCGTGGACCAGGCCTCGTTGTAAAATGCAATGACCACTGATGTTGTTGGTAAGCTTCGAATGTTGTACTTCCTTGATTTGCATCTGTCATTGAGGACAAGAGAAAAAAACGGTGCATTATGCAAATATATTCAATGCATGGGGTTTAGGCTGTTACTTGTGCAAATGGTAAGTATGAAAGCAAATTGAAGCCACATCTTGGAGTATAAACAAAGAAAGAAAACAAGGAAAGCCTGGGAAGTTTTAACTACTTTCTGAGATTAAACTATTCATGAAGCAATCAGAAATACTTAGGCCTTGGACAAGAACCGACCTGTCTGAATGTTTTATCAGAGAGCGATCAAAAGAATGTTAAAAAGACATCTACAAATGCTTTCTGATGACAAGAAAAGTGCAACTACCATGTTTGATCTGCAGAAGCACTTGTGATCTGGCAACCACTGTGCTGTTGAAAGACTGCAGAGGGGAAAAAAGAACCTAATTTGTCTCATTTGTCTTCTTCCAAGGGAACATTTTTTCTTTCAGAGCAACAGCTTGAACCCAGCTCATTATTGTCACAAGAGTCCTGACACTATTGCACCCAAAAGTATTCCGGTGCAGAAAAACTAGACTAGAATTGTGAGGAATGAGCTCTTTTAGCAATTATATTGTCTTGCTAAAGGCAAATGAAGTGGAAAATGAATATACTTATAAAAATATTATAAACATATCTAATCAGAGCAAATCTAAAGTCATATGATAAACCAGTAACTTGAACATTTTCTCTTCCAAAAAGCTTTTTAAGTACTCTCACCTGACTGAGATTGAAGATTGTGTTCATTCATATTGCAATTTAATTGGAAATGCAATTAATTTTTCAGCCCTACCCATAAAGTACATCCAAGCCCCTAGGTGATGTAAGATGGAAATACTCACTCATGCATCCTGTTGTCTTGAATATGCCGGTGGAGTGAAATCTTATCACTGATGAAGATATTGATAGCATAGCGCTCAATGCTTGCTTCCTCCTCCTTCTTTTCATCAGCAGTGAGGCTCAGTCGAGTGGCTCTCCCATACTCTCCAGGTGTGTTGGGGTCTGGCTTCTGTTTTACATAAACGGGTCGCTTAAGAATTTCAGAGTCTTCCTCCTCCTCTTCTTTCTCCTGCTTAATGGATGGAAGGTTGCGGGCCAGGATGTTGTGTTGAGCATCATTCTCAGGAGGTGTGGAGGGGGATGAGCGCATTATGAGGATGTAGAATAGCCAGAGGAGGGAAGTGAGGATGCAGACCTTGGCCAGAAAAGCCAATTTCCTGGACAACCGGATCCTCATGACCTGGTAGCTTCAGGTCAAGGAGCCCAGAAAACAGACCCTGATGGAGCAAAAATGAGAGGAGAAAATCAGCGAAAAACATGCGTTGGGAGTATAATGACCAGCGTTAACAGAGACATTTCAAAGACATGTTGCACTTAAAAAACATCTTATATGTTAGTTTGTTTATTTGAATAACAAGATATAGACCTATTCTATCAGAAAAATTATCTAAGCTTCTAATTTTCTTTTCTAAAATAATGTTCGATCTCTCAAAGGCTATGGGGTATTTTTGAGTCTATTGAATTAATACATAAATTTTTACATTTTTAATACATGTGAAGACACAAAAAATACATCTGATTCACAAACAAATAAATACAGATTTATTACTTAAAACACGATGATCCACAAACATGTTTTCAAGAGTCACAAGTAAAAGTTTGTTTCAATTAATTTGTGTTTCTGTTACTCTACATCTGTGTCTGTAGTATTTTTAAATATTGTCCTGAGCATTTGTGACTGTTAAACATTTTTGTGGATTTTTATAATTAGGGATGCACCGATATCGATATCAGGTGGCGACCTCGATACCACAGTTAAAAGTCCTTAAAAGTCCCCCTATACCAGGGACCGATACCTCTGAGAAATGTCTATGTTTGTGCAGCGTGTATGGGGTTAATCACAGGTGCCGAGTGTCCACCCTCACACTCAGAGGGGTTAGAAGACGAGGCGACACTTGTAATCTGTGTGGAACTATTTCAAAAGGAACGAAGACGACAAAACAAAGATGGACTGCAAGTTGTGCTCAGCGAAATTGTCCAGAGGAGGCTCAAAAGGTAGCGCATTTAACACAAGTAATTTAATCAAGCACCTAAGATCCCAACTCGACAATAAGTACAACGAGTTTACTCACGCTTCTAAACCAACACAACCCAAGCTGAAGCAAACTCTGGTAAGACGAGAGAAAATCTCCAGAGGCAATCCACATGCTGTGAAAATAACACAGGAAATTATAGACTACATTGCATTGAGTGACCAGCCACTCTCGGCAGTAGAAAAAGTGGGGTTCCTGCATCTCTTCCATGTTCAGTAGCCCAGAAATGGTCTCTTAAGCCGCCGCTACATGACTGACACAGAACTGCCTAAATTACATACCTGCAAACCTCCTCTGCGTTTAGTTTCACCTCGTATATTTGGACAAGCAGGGTTAGCTAATTAGCCTAACCTCCCAGAATTTTTTTTTATAATGATTTATTCTGTAATATGTTGCATACAACATGCTTTTAATTGCAAATAAAGGTTTTTTGTTTTTTAATTATATGACTAAAGCTGTTACCTGTCAATTTAAATCATGTTTTAATAAGTATGTATCATACATCAAGTATTAGTATTGGTGAGTACTGAAATGCAAATACTCATTTCCAAAAAAGTGGTATCGGTGCATTCCTAGTCATAAATCATCAGTGTAATTTTGTTTGTCAATTAGATTTGCTATTACATATTTCTTCACATTTATTTGCAGATAATATAATTATTTATTAATTTACTTTACTTAATTTTACCCCCATAAATGTCTGCCATTCAAAAGAACTATATTGGTGTGATCAGGTGTTTTATAATGGTGCATGTGGCCCTAAAAGACTGACTTTGGGAACACCTGCTCCATGACAATAAACAATAAAAAAATGTCAAGATGTGTAGTGTAGAAAAGTTTAGAAAAGAATCCTTGGAATATTTGTCAAGCAGTCTCAATCGGGGCTCATTAAACATCACACTACTTTACTAATTTACTTCCACAATTCAAGCCAATATGTGGTGCTTGCATGTATTGTTGCCGGATAGCAGTGGTCACAGGATATCAGTATGTGAAACGACTTTGAGAACCTTAATTATTGTATTACCTATATAATTAACACAAACACACAGTTTTATTAGTTACAAAAGGTGAGATGTAATCTCAGGTAAATCAGTAAAATCTACTTCCTCACACTAGGATTATAAGAAAAAAAAACTAATTATTATGAAAAGTAACAACAAACGGAAGGTGAACTATACACCACTTTTACTTTAAACCAGAGGTTCCAATCACTGACTTTGAATCTAAGAAGCGGAATACTGATGCTCCATCAGCAGCAGAGAGTAACAGAGTAATCACATAATTGAGCTGCATTAATATTTCAGCAGGTAGGGATTAAGCTCAACAACAGTCATGACAGACAGATAGTCTCAGAGCCAGTAATCGCGCCACTCATTCACAGCATTCAGGCATTTAATCCTCCTAAATGCAAAATGTTGTTTATGCACCCCCATCCACCCTTTTGCAGCAACCATATAAGAAAACTAAATGGACCTCCATAACTCTTTTATAGTTTGGGATTATGGCAGTATAACAGTTGATGAGCATGGAGTAAATGCTAGTGAAAAGAAAGAAAGATTCACAGAACAGAACATTCCAAAAGAAGCGGTCACTCACTTTGAGCATGCAAAATTAAGATACTCTATGTATGTGGTTTGTTAAAAATAGATTTTTAATACATGCTTAATACATGTCTAAATGTAAAGGCTACATAGAAAACAATATTTTTTTAAAAATCAGTTAATAAAAGCAGTTTAATGTAGCGAAGGACATATTTAACTTAACAGCAACGAAGTTGCTATTTGGTGGTAAAAAATAAATAAATAAATAAATACATCTTTCTGAAAAACTTCAAAATAATTGAAATCATTATTTAAGTTTCTCTTTGTGTGTGTGTCGCTTAAATGACTTAGCAGTTTTTCAACACACTGCATAGAAGACAAAAGCATTCCGGCAACCCAATAGGGAGAGGTTTTTGAATGCAGACTGTGAAAAGGATGGCCATAAAAACGTTTAAGCTGAACCTGATAGGCTGATGGATTGTGAGAAAGCTGAGGAAGTTCAGCTGAGTATCGCCTCTGTGGCATTATTAGCTTCTAATTAGAGGGTTCAAAGGGTTAAAAACTGGTTTGTGATCGCAAAACATTTATTTTCTTTCTCTCGTGACAGCAAATATTTTTTTACTTAAATTCAAAGTAAACAAATCTATTCCAATGAAAAATCATCAACTATCAAACAAATAGTAGTTCCAAACCAAGACATGCAGTTTTTTCTGTTTAGTTAAAACCTTGGAAGTATGTTATTCTCTAATGCAATGAATTTGCTTAGAAGGAAGCTTTTAAATTCTGCAAATACTTAAATAAGGAATACGTTTATTCATACTGTATCAATAACCCAACCCAAATGTCTCCCAGATCTTAGCCATAGCGTTTTCAATTATTTAGTTATTTTAGGTCAAAACCTGCTGTCCTTGAGAAGTTGTGGTACTTTATAAAGCTAAATATGCTTTCTCCTATTATACAAATGAGAAGTGTCTTATTAAAAACAACAACAATTATGCAAGCTTATTTAGACCATTGTAATGCACTTTGAAGCTAGTTAATAAATGATTGCAAAAAAGTTACAAATATTACTTTTTGCACATTTAGTAAAAATGCATTATGATGTCAGAAAACAACTTTTTGGCAACTTTACAAATAAACCAGCAAACCATGCTCTCAAATATCAATTAACGATTTATAAATACAGCTTGTTTTGAACACTGTCCATATCCCCAAAGCACCAGATTAAACTTGTAGGCAATGATCAGGAATCAGATAGTGCCAATGCACTAATGAGCTAAGATTGTGTTTGTTTTGGTGATTTTAAATGTCAAAATTGGTCCACAGAAACACATACAACACCTTTTACTTTGAATTCATTAAACACACATCTATTAAAATAATTTAAAAGACCAAAAAATAATGTTTGCAAGGTGTACTTACTTTTATTATTTTATTTTATTATTTTACTACAAGCAATAGATGATTTCCTGTCACTCTTGGTAAAGTGGTGTTCTGCTGGTCAAATAAAAAAAAATGTTCACAAGAAATCTGATAACGTTACAGAATCCAAACCAGAGAGTAATTCTGGAAACATCATTACACCACATATCCTGAACCCAAAACACTTAAAACACGTTGGACGCCATTACTAGGATACATGCAAACATTGCTTATAATATTTTATGTGTATATGCATTTAGTAACGTTTTTGTTATAACTTTAGGATGCTAACGTTAGGTTAAATCGAACCACTATCATTGTTGATGCCAACACGCCACGACACGTAGTCGGCGGCGCAACATATGACTTAAAAAATGAAAATTAAAACGTAAAACTGTTCTGACAAGTTAAACCCGTAATGACTACCGTTAAGACCTAATGTAATAACAAATAAACAGGCAGTTAACACACAATACGAGTCTTTGAGAGAGAAGAAAACTGACATGGATGACCATCAAAACAACTCTCCGGATGTATCACTGCCCTGACTAAACGCTACAACTAATTAATATTCCACACTCCAAAGAATCACGTAACCAAATACCGAATGATCTTACCTGATCTCCTCATGCTGTGCTCTTTACACAGCCAGAAGCAGTAACGTTAGCAGCTCGTTTGTGACACACACAGATCCTCCTCCTCTTCCTCAAACAAACCCTCGCAAACGGCTCGTGTTAATCACTCCGAATCTCGAGCCCTTACAAACACGAGAGCTCCTTTAACGCGTTGCATGGCTGCAGACGGCAAATGCCAAAGCTATCCAAGTACTCATTATGACAGAAAGTGAGCGACAGAGCGAGTCCAGGAAGTTTGAGATTTGACAATCTGACTTCAAAACTGAACCACGTGACTGGAGTATTACAGGAAGTCGCCGGAGTAACGTGTGAAAGTTGAAATACACGAGAAGAGAGTAGATCGATTATTAGTCCTTCCTGCATCATACAAATAGTTAGAAACGTGCTTCTGCTGGGTGTTATTATGCTTATTTATTTAGTTACTTACAGTACTTGTTTGCCTCTTCAAGTGGTGCTTTTATTTATTAATATTAACATTTTAAAAAATGTTTTAATGCCGTTACTTATTTCAGGTGGTTGATGTTTCATCACTGATTTCAGATTCTCTGTTTTAATGTATGTTGTTATCTGAAAAGCTAAGCGCTGGTCTGTGAGTCAGTGCTATAGAAATAAGTTGGCTTGGCTTTAACAAAAACACAAATGCTTCATAATTTTAAGACTGAACTGATAAAAACTGAAGCATGAATAAAACAACACTGACAGTTTCAGGACTCAAAATGCTTAAAATTTTTAATTTTCTTTAAAAAAGCTTTCTTTTCACAGAAAAAAACGGCAAGATCTTGAGACAGGGTCTAGAGACGCAGGTAGACTTTTTTGAGACTTCCTCCTGAGTAATGGTTAATTGGATGAGAAGCTAACGTTATCATTATATTGCATTGAAGCAATGAGGAGAAACTCGAGATGTAATATCTTACACTTAACTAACATAGTCAAACTCTGGACTACCTAACACAGAGAATCCTACAAAACATGGTTTTCAGAGCCCAGTGAAAGTAACCAGTTGGCCAGATATGGAGTAACCCAAATCCAGAATTTCACAGAGCAGTGAACAAACACACCGTGAACACACACCCGGAGCAGTGGGCAGCCATGGCTGTGGTTGTTGAAGATGGAAGAACAAGTGTTTCATCACTCACACCCCCTTCAACTCGGTGGATCTGGGTAGAGATCTTCAGATCACAAGTTGATCTCCTTATCCACCGGACCACAAACTGAGAGCGAGAAAAACACACACCACAGATCACACGTGCTAACAACTTCATATTTACTCCAGTCAACTCCTGAGCGAATTTCTCTGTCTCATGTGCAAACATATTAAAATTCAAAGCTACTTCCTTCTTAGTGGCAAAGGTACTGTACTGTCTGCGTCCCAAATGTGGAAAACATTGATGTTGGTCGAACCACAATAGTGTTCATAGCTTATCTCATGGTAGAGATGCCATGGAGTCTTGGATTCTGATCTAATCGTCTCTGGAAACCAGCCGTGTTAAACATTCTCTCACATGCTCTGTCTGTTGAAGATGGTCTCTTTACTCAAAATTGAGAGAAGTTATGGAACTAACCTCAAGTAACAAGTTAGGCACAAAAATCCTGGCTTTTTGCCAAGACAAAAAGTCTTATATTTATATTTTTATTCAACACTACTCTCATTTTAAAGGTAAACATTCATATGAGCTTCATTCATATAGCACTATAAAACAAATAAACATCTCCCTATCTCTATTGTCATATTACAATATTATAGACTTTTGTTTAGGCCATTTTTGTGACTGCACCCGGAGCATGGCTGCGGCGCTGGGGGAGCAGTCGGGAAACTGGTGCCTTGTTCAAGGGCACCACAGCTGTGGTTGTTAAAGATGGGAGAGCAAGTGTTTCATCACTCACACCAACTTCAACTCAGTGGTCTGGGGTTCGAACCTGTGATCTTCAGACCACAAGTCGATTTCCTTATCCACCAGACTACAACAGATACTTGTACAGTAATATATTTTATTGTACTAACTTTTTTTTTACTCTGCAAGACACTTAAAAGTTACAACATAACAAAAAGAATCTGAATTAAATTTGACAACAAATTGATATCGAGGTTTTTTAACGTGTAAAATTTTAAAAAATTTTTACGTGTGCTTTGGGAAGAGCTAAGGGTTTAAAAAAACCAAATTTTTTCTTTTTTTTTATAAGCCTTTAAAACAATGAACAATGTATTCTTTTCAGATTGTTTGAGTATAGATTATTCAGCAGGATATGTGAACCCATATTTTGCTTCATGCCAATATTGACTTAACAAGCCTTTCAGCGGTCTCTCATTCTGTGGCTTATGTGGCAAACCCTATCAGTGAATGTCAGATTATAAACCATTCTGTTCTGTTAGTGTGCTTGACTATGTTGAGTTTAACATTGACTGTGTTGGTAATATGATTCAAAGGTAACCTTGTTTGCTGCTCAGCACAAGACCCTAAATTATATTACTATTAAACATTCAATATAAATATCTTAAATGTAAATATCTTAAACTAAACCAAATGAACATTGTTAACCAAATACTAAAAGGTAAAGCATGCAACAATAGGCTTGTATAGGTATGCAAAAAGCATTAGGGCTGTTAATAGTGTGAAAGTCTCCTTTGCTGCTGCACGTGTTTTGCTCAAAATAATCTGCTCAATTTTATCCCTGTATTCTTAGAAAAACTCCAACTAAATCTAATGTCTTAATCGTACAGTACATTAAAGTTTGCAAACTGCATACCCAATTGCAGTCATAAAAATGTCAAAATTATTACAAATTCTGACAGATATCATTCAAAGGGATGTAACTAAAGTTAATGACTGCAATGTTTGTAATGGGTTTGTTTATAAAATCAAATGTTTTTTTAAATTAGGGTGAAGTATTAACTATCCAGTGTGGATAGAATGTTGTAGCGCAGAAACTGAGCCTGCAGGTGACCTGCATCTGAAACATTAATGCTCAATCTCATCTGTCCTAAAGGCATGCAATCAAGTTAACTTTGTCTGACCGTTTAATATATAATATACTTCAACTGGAATTATGTTTTCATTCAGACTGTAAATACTAATCGTTTTTAAATAGACTGTTAATATTTTTGACATAACATCATAACCCTTTAATCAGCTTTGGGCAAGGGACTGTAAATACAACAAAATTAACTTATTATTAGATTGAACGGTTCTAAAATGAAAGAAGTAGAATTTGACAACTTATGATTCCTGTCTTTCCCATGTGAGTTATTTTACTCCCTTTTCTGTTTAAAAGACAATCTAATGACTCCCTTTCTTTCTCCAGTAGATCTGTAAACATGCTAAAGTAGCATATTACTCTGAAGCTGAATTTGGTTTCTAAATCAAATGTTTTTCATTTGTTGTGTTTCAGAAGATTGGACACTTGGACATTTACTTTTGAACGTTGGAGGGTCTGGAGCGAAATCTTCCTTGAAGATAAATACATACCGTAGAAGCCAGTTAAAACTCTGGGGAAATATTTTTTCTACAATTATTACAACCTTTCTTTCTCCTGTTGTGCTGCTATACAGACATTGTATCTGAAAGAATATGTTCGAATGCAAAGGTGCAATTTGACTTACAACCTTTGAGGTTGCTTTGTTGTCTTGTGCAATTACCAAAATAAACCATAGACGAATAGTGTCTTTTTGATATTTAGACAGCTCCTTGCAGCTAATACAGTACATGTTTGTTTTGAAATATCTGCCCTGGCCCTTAAGCGTTTTTGAAAATAAGCTTGCCTAACATCAATTAATGATCATAATTACTATTAACTGTGTCAGTAATGTTGTGGTATGTATGAGTACTCTTTGCCCTGCTAAGATATTTGTCTTTGGGAAATTTGCTGAAATTCTGACAGACTTCTCTTCTCAAGTTCACAAATGTCTTTCTACTTGTTCCTGCAATCCATTTAATAACAAGTTGAATCCAAGATAATAGTTTAAAATTCTTAAGGAGAATAATTGTGAGTCTAAGTGAAAGCCTTTACATTTAACTTATTTTTAATTTTTAACTTTAAAAATCCTGATGACATTAAATTAAGTCATAAATAAACATAAAAAAAGTTACAGTATTATATGGAGAATAACATCATTTCACTGTACAATTTACAGGTGATATCACTGCAAAAGTTAACACTTTTAAGCTGGAAACACGATTTGTGATCCAGTGCCTGATGGTGTTCTAGATGCTTCCACATGGAGATCTGAACACCAGTTATAGATATAATAATTATTTACCAAAAACATTTGCTAACAGAAGCAGAAGTAATCCATGCAAAAGTTTAAAACAACATGATAGGATACAGAAGTCCCTAATAAAAACAGTCAATACTTAGTGAAGGCTCTGGTATTTAATGAGGGAAGTGGGAACACCTGTGAGCCAGAAGAGAGGGAACAGCTGACAGTTATCTGCTTAATGAGTCTGTGCAAGGGGTTATGGGAGACGGAAACCAGGTGTGACCAGCTGTGTTCTCCAGGTGCGCTATATAACTGCATGTTACAACTCAATATTTTAGGATAGCGTAACATGGAATTAAATAAAAGTTTTGTGGATTGTTGATTTGAAAACAAGTTCAGAATGGAAAAACAACTATATAAGGATATAATTGTGTTTTCCCAGTCATTTTTTCTAAATGTAATTCTTTGAACATTTAATTTGTAATCATGTTTTGAAACAGTGAACATAATTGTATTACTTACAGTGTTCGTATTATTTATCATTTTGACCAGGAGTTAAAAAAAAAACTTTGTCTATTAATTCTTTTAATGCTCTTAAAGGGATGAATGACCCTTAAGGTCCATAGCTGTAATAAATCATGACATTTCTTTACATGTTTCGCACCATTACATGGTTTGTGTCATGTCCTGTGCACATTTTAAATTCATCTTTAAACGAATGTATTACCGCACAGTCCTGAATATGTCCTTAAAAATAAGTATACAACAGGTATTGATTTATGCTGAAAACTACCTGATTATGTTATCTTTATTCGTATTGGTCAATGTTCTCCAAGTGGAAACAAAAGCTTGAGATAATTTAAATTTGCAAATATTCCATTTTGCATTTAAGCTTTTATCTTAAGGTTTATTGTTTGCCACGAACTTGTATAGTTTTCACCAGCCGTGTTGCACCCTTGCCCACGTCAAAACCAATTGATTTTGTTTATGTCTTAGGGAAACTTGTGGCAAAAAAGGAGTCCTGTTACCTTGATAACATCTTGTCCTTTCTTAGATAGGCTTACGAACACACAATGTAAGTGTCTTACATTTCATCTTTTATTCACAGCTTAACTTAATAAGCATGTGCCGAGTTTTAGAAGGGGGCTGTTTTATGAATGTAAAGGGCAAAGACAAAAAGGTGTAATATCGCATAACATTATTAGCTTTGGCAAACTTTCTTTGAAACTCCAACATGGTCCACTGGGATCTTTTCAAAGTAAAGCTAAAATAGTTTCACCAAAGTAAGTGATACTATTTTACTATTTATGTAATTGTTTGCAATAAAAATCTAACAAAAAATAAAAGTAGATCCCACTTACAGCCCTTTTTTGATTATACGAATCATTTGCCTACCAAGCTCTGCAAGTGTAGGGGTGTGGAGCATGTTTTCCTTTTTTAAACCCAGTTTGGTTATTAAAAGGAAAACATGCTCCACATGCATCCTTTTGTTAGATTATGAGATTATATTGTTTTTTGTTGTCATTTGAAAGGTGCTTAACATAGATTTACAATAAAAATAATGACATTTGTAAGTAAAAATTTGGCAGCATAAAACCGTATTTGGTATTTTTTTGCTGCCAGGCTTATTTTCCATTTTTCCTGTATATGGAGGGGACACTCAATGCGAGCAAAAAGGATAAAAACTTGTAGATCAAGAAAACTGGCTATTCTTTATCCTGCATTAATGTTTTTGTTTTAAATAGCAATTAATTAAATATGTTTTAAAATCATTCTCATAAGAAAACAGAATCATTGTATTGCTTCTTGCTATTTCTCGCTCAAATATTGATCAGTGTTTCAGTTTTACTGTTCAAATACAGTACAATTTCCACTATGCTGTAAACTATACTTTCTGTTTCAAGATCCACAGACATATACTTTATTTAATAGCATGTTCACGGTCACTTAGGCTAAACTATCGCAAACTAAACATTTTTTTTTTAATTGAAAGTAAAAATATAATATGTAGGAAATAATATAGGAATAAATAAACATGTAGCTTATTTATTGAATATTTAATACAGTATTTCATTTGTTGACTCACAAATATACTTTAAATCTTTATACTTTATACTTTATTTGTCAACTATATTGACAAATGTTAAAGAAGATGAAGAAATGATAAGCGAAGCCTGTCACCTAGTGGTTAGTCTGTTTAATTCATATTTGAACATATCTGAAGGCATCGTTTATTACAACGTGTACATTTGCACACCGATGTCTTTCCGTTTAGTGGTTCTTTCCTTGAATGACACAAAATAAGATATTTTTGGTATTGTGCCAATGCTGACTTCCTAGTGCCTGAGATTTTTTATTTTAAATCTGTATAAAAGCCGCATGTTTGTGTTATTCATGTTGCATAAATCTGCAACAAATTGATTAAATCTAGAAAAAAGTGTGTACATCCAGATTTTTGTACATCTAGTATAAAAAAAAAACGTAATCATTATTATTAAATACATTTCCATTTTAAATAGAATTTTTGAGATTGAAGTCTGATTTGAAATTAAACAGAATTTTGCCTGTCTTGTTGCTTGGTTTTGTTAGACGAGTGCTATTTGAAACAAGAACGGCTGAGTTATCGTCTCATCTACAGAGAGAAAGGAAAGAGAGTGAGGTTGTCCCGCGGTCAGGTCAACAGGGAGAACGGTGCACTGATGCAAGCAACCTTGTGTGAACAAGGGAGTTTATTCTCCGTAAACTCCTGTTATTGCAGACAACAGCTTATTGTGTTTAACAAATGAGTATAAAACATTGTTTCAACATACTTCGGGTTAAATAAGCAAAGAAATGTCTTAAACTGGATCCAAAAGAGTTACAGCAGCAACAAACCCAGTTCTCTCAGAGTTTGCCTCAGTCTCTTAACCCCTATCAAATCCTCTTATAAATGACCAAAAGTGTTCATACTCAGTTAAAAGGATGAAAAGAAATTACACATTGGAGAGTAATTCCAAAAGGAATCATTGACCACTGTTTTAAATGAATGATTGAGGACATGATATATTCCACATTCTCTCAGGTGACATACTTTGCCATTGTGATTCTCCAATGTTTTATAAAGTGGTCTATGTAAAAGAAAGGTTAACTTTTGTTCTAAATCATTACAATTTGCAACACTTAAAGACGTCTTAATCAATTAAAAGTCACCTGAAAAAACCTCGAATGCAGTTCTTTGTACAAAAGGAGAGGTGAACCAAAGCATTGGTGAAGTGTAGAATGAATGTAATGTGATTTATGAGGAACTTTTTATCTTGTCAAAAAATAAGCAAGCAGTCGATCTGGAGATAGACTGGCCTCTGCCACCAGAGTGACTCACTCACAGCCTGTCCTCTCTCATGAAGAAAGGTGAACGAAGCAACATGGCTGTGATCTCGCTCCTGCAGATGCAGATCCCCGCCACTCTGCCTGCTTGCTCCTGATAACACTGCTAGAATTGTTCTTCGCTTCACTCCCCCTCTCATTTATCAAAAGTGAGCACAATGCAATCCTTCAGTGGTGTTGCACTCTGAGGTGCTTTCTGGGCTGCTGGCCATCAACCAGCATCCCCAAAAATGCAAAATTTCAATGTTAGTGTGCTTTGAGTTCATGTTCTTGTGTCTAAAAATAGTGCATACATTTTTCATATTGTTCAAGCCCCACGATTTAATTAAATTGTCCTTTAAAGAAACTATTTATTTAAGTGTTAATATTTATTCTAAAGGCCAACAATATGCACTGGTGTACAAATAAAATTAAAACTGTAGTTCTATTTATAAAATAACTGTAACATCTTTAAAATAGACTATTTTCAATTTGATATTTGAAGTCAATAAACATTTTAAATAAATTAACCCTTGCAACATACGTCACTGCTTCATTATAAGCCCATCCGATTTAAAATCCTTATATATGTGGAATTTTCAAGTTTTGAAGGAAGATCAAATAAATTCTTCATAGACTTATAGGCATCTCATGGCACATCAAGTTTCAGCATGTTTTTCAGAGAAACACTAAATTACACTCACATTTATTACATTGCCTCAAATTCTAATGATAAAATGCGTTTTTATAATGGTTTCTTAATAGAAACATTGAATTGAAATTAATATAATAAAAATGTGTATGTTTTATTGCAAATATTAAATACATTAGCTTGTATAATAGTCTTCTCAACTCTAGTTCGTCCCATTTGAATCAATCTTCAGAGGATGTCCATCTTGTCTATTTGTGATATCCATATATATAATGACATTTTATGATAAGAACAAATATTTTCTTTGCCTATATTAAAATACATATGCCCAGTTTAACTAGCCATATTAATGTCTTGATATCATAGCTAGTACAACTATTTCCTTCGCTTGAGTGAGAGATTATTTTTCCACAGTGGGTAAGAGGGCAGCAGTCACCTTGTCTGCACCGTCTGCCCTCTAATTCACCTCTCCAAGCTCCCACATGTCCTCCCCACTCTGAGAACATTTCATTTTTTATGATGTTCCAACTAAAACATCTTTGAATTATTTGGGTCACTATGTCACCTAATTTGTACAAGTAGCACATCCATGATTACACCAATTTCTTCGCATAATGAAACCCTTTGCTTTTTTAAGGTTAGAGTCCTTGGTGTTCCAAATGAAACAGCTATTATAACCTCTAAGCACAGGCAGTTATTTTTAAACAATTAAAATGTATACCAAACAGGCTTCTTTTTTCTTCATCAAATTCACCCCAAATGTGTAGTTAGTTCATAGACACATGACCTATGAGTAGAGTGAGTAAAGTGATTGCTTAAACAAAACAAACTTATCCATATGTTTATTTTATGTGGCATGTTTGTTAAGAAGGGACTTAGTTTATCCAAACCGACATGTATTTTTTTGCTTGTTTTCTTCTTGTTTTTCTATTTATTTATTAAACTAAATTTAGAAGAAAGTTGGTATACAAAATAATGCTAATGAACTCTGTGTTTGGTATTCTGTGTTTTGCACCAGTTACTATATACATATTTCATGTTGTGTTCTCAGATACTTAGAGGTTCACTTACCTTGTTCCAAAGTTTTAATTCATATTAAGCTCAGTTCATTCATGTCTTGAGTTGATCTTAGTTCATGGTTAGTTTCTATGTTAACTTTTCCCCCTGTTCTCCTATCAGTACGTTTTCTTCCATGATATTATGCACCTATTTGTAACCAAGGACTCATTTAGTGTCTAAATTCCATTAGCACCACAGCAAATCCCTGCCCAGACTCAATCTCCTACAAATAATTTACAAATATTCAATAGAATTTAGGTATTGAGACTAGAGTTTCCAATGAAGGTCCTTCATTTTAACAAGAAAAGCTGACCTTGAAAGTTACAATAAATACGAATGTGTATTGCCCACAAAAAGCCCAAGTTATAGACGGTTATAGAAGTGCAGCAGTAAAGTTGGTGTTTTGTTCATACAAACCGGCTCTGAGACACAGCATATTTCTGTAAACTTCACATCTAAAAGGCATGGCAGTGATCCAGCAGGCTAATGAGAAAAAAATTACTTACTGTTTCAATTAGAAAGCATGTCGTACTATTTCAATCTTTATACAACATACACCAGTTAACAAACATGTAGTGAAAGTCTTTGGTATGTTGGACAATGTTAATAACACATGTTTGTATGAGGGGTCTGACACCTCACGACTCTTCCAGGTCCTGGTGCTAAATCCCATCATAAGTCATCCATTCCTAGAATTGATGCATGATGATCACAGAAAAAGTAGCTGCATTCATTGTTATTGTAAAGAAATAATAGGCTTAAAAACACAACATTGGGGATATTTTTATGGTGCTGTCCCTCTGAAGCCTCATTAAGACCAGATGGTGCATTTTCCACACATGATCATTTTTATTACCAATTCTTAGGCTTCACATTAACACAGAAACTATTTTACTAATTTAAATGTAAACATTTTAAAGCAATTTGATATTATCGAATGTGTGAGAGTTATCTGCTTCTTTTGTGCATGAAAATCACATGTTTTGTGCATTGAATCAATTACTAAGTGCTTTGTAATGTGCCTGTCAATCATTAGTGGTGGGCGGGGAATGGTGACTTAACAAATCAAAACCCCTTTCTTATTATGGAATTTTTCTTTTACTAAATGAACAAAATTACCCTTTATATGACTCACAACATGAGGATGTTTACAGTATTACTGCAAACATTAAGTCAAAACAGCTTTCAAAAAATTTGTTCGCATTATAGATGACATTTTAACTTTTAAAAGCCAGTGAACACATTAAACATGCATGAGCAAATCACTTAAAAAAAAACTATGTAACAACTAAAAATTTAAAATAAACATTAAGGTTTCCTGAATTATGAATATATTTGTATTTCATTACATTTAAAACGAACACAAAAAATTAAAACATTTACAAGATGATTTGAAATGTAATGCTCTTTAATTCACAAAGAGATGCAGATACTAATGACTCAGGTCGGTTTAAAGTGTATGATTTGCATTACGAAACCCTTAAATGTCTTTTATTGAAATGCTTAGACATAATCAACCTGTGTGTTTGCCATTCAGCCGTGGATGTCCTCTTGGTGTGACAGTGTAGCTTGGTCTCCCTGGACAGTACAGCTGTTCCACTGGCTGCAACACAAGACACGAGCGGGAGTGAGAGGCAGCTCCCATGTCCTGTGTTGCAGCCCCTGGCCCAGCCACGGGTCACCTTCAATTGCCCTCTTTTGCTGCCTCCTCCTACAATGACAAAAACAGAGCAAAGGCTGAATGTCTCGAGAAAAACATTTTTGAGAATGAAAAAGAGTAAATGCCCCAGTCCTCGCATCCATCACTTACACAAAAATAGCTATCATGTGTCATGCTGTTTCAGACTAGACCTACTCCTCCCATCAGGGGAACACACTCACTCTGGCCCAAATTGCTTAAAGTGAGGTTAATGACATTGTAAGGCACCTTCCAGCAAAGGCAGAGAATCTCTAGAGAGCATTCCTTTGATATCGAACAAAGTCAGAGCAAAGCATTTCCATTTTTATCACTACTAGGTAAATCCCATGACAGCTGAAGCAAAACGGCTTCAGGCAAATTTAAAATTAAGACCATGGATTCTTCTTGCTTTCAAAAGCTAGCACAATCAGTGCAAAAGGAAAAGGAATATTTGTATGATTTGAGACACAAATAATCCTTGACATAAATTATTAAAGCAACTATTATCATGTTCATAAAGCCATACGATTATTAAAGGCCAAAGTAGGCTAAAAATGTCTAATTAGATTTACTTCTGTGGCAGTATAAATGAAGATATTGTTTAGGTTTGAAGATGCAAAACTGAGTTATAGATCTCAAGAAGTGGTGCTGTTGCATTATTAAAAAAAGAAACAAAGAGAATATTTGTTGCTTGTCACCATTTGGATGATGAAAAAGCATCATGTCTATGCTGTATAGCACCAGTCATTTGTTCACAATTTAAACAATGTGTAAATATGACATATTTGAGATAAAATAGTAAATTTCAAATGAGTCCATTTTAAAATGGTTCAACTTATGAACAAACAGTTAAATCTAGAAAAGTTGAAAATCTCTGACAACGTGAATATTTTTGTTTAAGGATGTTTTTATTTTTCTTTGGTTACGGTGGTGGTCTCAAACATGAAAAAATAAAGAACAAGTGGGACATTAATAACTAAAAAATCCCCATATGGTCCTCTGTTGATCATATAATTAACATCCCTTTAACGTTTAAAGATCTCAACATTATTGTGACTTTGTCAGAACATCCTGAGAAATACAAATTCTAGCAGGGCTTTGGCAAATTTAGAACTTTGAATAACTATCCCTTCAGGTCTATTGCCTTCTTTCCAAGACACATCTTCACATTTCTCTGTGAATCTCACATGCTGCTCCAGTGTGAAAATGTGTCCAACCTACTTCTGAAACTGTGACACATTAACAGACGGTCCAAGGACGACCTGGCAAGGTGAACTGAAAGAAGAGCCGGCAGGAAAACGTACATGCTGACAAAATGGTGAAACTCAGTCTGTACTCACGTAGATAAAAGGACCTGAGAGAGTTGTACTATGTTCCCTAGAACCCAGAATGACTTTGTAGAGAAAAGTCAAGATTAAAATAATTTTGATAACCCAACTAAAGCAAGTTTTTTTTTAATCAGAAAATGAAACAGCAAAACAGTTCAGTTTTGACTTGAATCCGCATCATTATTATTCCATTATTTGAGTTGTGTGGTGACATGTTTTGTCTACTCTTTACTGAATTAAAGGTAAATTTAGAGTTGCATCGCAGCTGTTTAATGAATATTGTAATTTATGTAAGTTAAAGTAAACCACTTGTGCAATGACAGCACAGAATGAATATAAATGTTCAGCCTTGTAACTGCATATTCTGATCCAAAACAACCAATGGTGAACTGGACACTGCGACACAATGGTTCAGACAAAGCTTTAGAGAATGAGATCTATCAATGGAAACACACCTTAATGTCCTTTTCCTGAATTATGAATTCAGTATGAACCATTTCTCTAATGTGGGTGGTGACCTTGGGGTCAGTATAAAAGCCCATTGTCCCTCAATCCTTCCTGTGTCTGAAACAATGCAACTCCAGTTTTCAACCAGCCCACAGCAAACAAAAGCCTAACAAACATCCTTCTTCTGTACCAAGACCCAACATCCCTCCATGCCTGGTGAAGGAATAGAACTTAAATGAACATTCTGAAATCTGCTTTTAGGGAATGTAATTTAATATGTAAATTATCTATAATATTGTACAAGGTTTTCCCATAAATGGCTTTTAGCATGTATTTCTACAATACATGATATTAATCTTATGGCTCTCCTTAACATTCAAGTTTCACATCAAAAAACAATATATTTTGTAATGGTGTTTTAAATCATCCAAATTGTTATGGTGTGTACAAATAGTACTACTTTAGGAGATGTTTTCCTTTGCGTGTAAATTTGCATTAGCCATAGCTTTTATGAATAACATATTTTTGGCACAATGCTCATGTTATGTATTTCAAAAAGGTAATATTTACTTCATAAGGCCATTACACCTAGACAAATTGAAATTGTCTTGTTTGCGCAATTAGCGTCTCTGCCGGGGGCTATGCTCTAACTTCACACCTCTGCTGTCTGAAGGTTGATAAGACATTGATAGAAACAACTTTTTTTTTCACGTGTGCCCATTATTTAGACAAATGTGTGAACTTTTGTCCAAAATTTGTTAAAAAAAAGTATTTCTTTTTGGGATTCGTTTGTAAAAATAGCAACTATTTTGTCCAGAGCAGACACAGCAGTTTGTTTGTACAAGTGGAAAAAAGTGGCCACCTGAATTTAAATAAGCAAAATGTGCAAGCCTCCTGTTGGATAGTTACTCCATTATTTTTCAGCTTGCATCAAGTTATTTAACCCCAAACTGGTGCAATAAGTTACTTCTAATTTCTTAAAATTAATATTTAAAAAAAAATTGCATTTTTCCAAGATGACACTACTAGGATTAAAAAGGGTTCAAGTTATGAAAGAGTGGTTCTAGAAGCAGGAGACTAAGGATTAAGCACTAAGGTTCTAGTGGGTCTAGGATCATATAGGATTTTTCACATATGGATTTGCCACCATAAAGTCCAGAGAACTTAACCCCATAGAAAATCTTTTTTATGTTCTGGAGAAGGCTTTGTGCAGAAGTCTGACACTGCTAACATCAATGCAAGATCTTGGGGAAAAGTTGATGCTACACTGGACAGAAACGTTTCTTGATTTGGGTCTTGCTAATTATAATTTGCCAAAACTTTTTTATTTATCAATTTTAGACTGAGTGGAAATGATGCACTGCCAAAAGGGAAAAAGCTGGCTATGCTAAATATAACCCTGCAAAATTTTCGATGTCATTAACCATACAAATTGTTTATTTGGTCAATGGTGTAGGCAAAGGCACAAGCAGAAACACGTAATGCAATAACCGATGCATCTTAATAAAAACCATATGCTCACAGAAATTTCTCAGTTTTAGTTAAGATTTTACTTTAATCTATTCTGTCTGAAACAAAGTATAATAATAATAATAAGAAGAAGAAGAAGAATAATGTAGGAAATGTTCTTTTCGCAAAAAAAGTGCTTTGTTACTACATAGCCTGATGAACTGAATAGAGCAATGAAACTGTTTTAAGGACAGTATTTTAAAAGTTGTGTCTGCACAAAATGACTAGCAAAGCATGGAAAGATGTATTATAGTACCAACTTTCTTCAGGTATCTCCTCCATATATCATTTTGCCTGCAGCATTTTGCATTAGATCTTCATTTGGCTCCAGTGACAGACTTATAAAGCTCTTGCAAGTTTGAATATAGGGACTCACGTGTACCTCTACAGCTCCTGAACATTTGCTCGCAGATCTTAACAGAATCAGAGTTGGTGTTGCATTACATATTCGCTGAGCAGCTCGCTCAGCTCTATATGTCCTCAGCCGGTTGGGCATTTTCTAAATGCTGACAGCACAATTAGATCTTTCAAGATGCTGGACCTGTACACGGGGAACTGCTTTACTGCTTTATTTGCGAATACAATAAATGATTTACTTAAACATGCAGTATGTTATCTTTGGGGTGGCAAATCCGCAATACAAAAACCAATAGACCAATAGCACTTATTAATATTTTTACAGCCCCTATTGACTTGTCACAAGTTTGTTTAGGTATCTTCCAGGTTGCAATGACCAAGAGCACCTTTTTTTTAAGGATTACGCAACTTATAGGGCAATGTCAGCTGTGGCAAAATAACATTGGGGCACAAACCCCATTAGTCAGTGTATGTTCTCAGAATGTTCCCACTGGAGTCGAGAATTTTCGAGAAATCAGGTATAGATTAAGATGTTGTCCTAACATTTGTGGGACCTTGTGGACTTTATTTCAGTGTATTACCAGCACAGGACTGTTCTAATGTTCCAAATTCAATCTACATGAAAATGTTGTACAAGTGACCATGAAGCAATCGTTAGAAATACAAATCACATAAACATTATGACACATAAGTCATAAGAAATCTTGTTTTAGGGACATCCTTGCTAACTTCACTTGTAAATGTTTGTTACCTGTACAGAAATGTTTTGGCTACATTGTAGTTTAATGTGAGAAAACTGAAGCAATTAGATATAAGTTTGTTTAACCAAATGAACTTAAAAAATGGTTGGTTGGCGTCAAAACTGTTCATGAAACACATGGTGCTAGTAAGAGAAAATACCAAATGAGAAGTGACGGTTGCATAAATGTGTGTAATAAGTGTAATAATTTGTTAGCGTGTAGTATCGTAAATGATAACTTAAGAGAAACATTATGTAGAGACAGGAACGGGTGTCTTACCCGCCGCCAGAGTCCTGGATGAAATCCATTCATCCACTTCGTGTTCCTCCTTCATCGACCTCCAGTCGCTCTCCTCGAGTTTCTTCACAAGATGCCTCATATAAAACACTGAAGGATACTCAGCCAGTTACAGAGAGAGCGCTACAGCTCTCCCTGCCTTGCTTCCTCTCTCACACACTTTCTCTCTTAAGTATCCTGTTTCACAGACGCAGCGCCTCTGGCAACGTCCTAGCGACGCGATGATGATGATGATATTGCTGTGCTGCTGTGGATGATTTGTAAGCAAAAGTAACAGAACTGTATGTCTTATTTGTTAAGGAAAGGCTGGAAAATATGTTAAACAGGCAAATGATTATACTCTATTCTATTCTATGTTATATTCTATTGTCATATCATATCATGTTATATTTCCTTCTATAACATTCATTCGTTCATCTTCATGTCAGCTTTCTTCCCTTTCGGGGTCGCCACAGCAGAATGAACCGCCAGCTCTCTGGCATATGTTTTATGCAGCAGATGCCCTTCCAGCCGCAACCCATCGCTGGGAAACATTCACACACACATTCACACTTTAACTATGGGCAATTGTTCTTACTCAGTTCACTTATACCGCATGTCTTTGGACTTGTGGGGAAACTGGAGCACCCGGAAAAAACCCACGCGATCACGGGGAGAACATGCAAACTCCACACAGAAATGCCACCTGCCCCAGCCGAGCCTAGAACTAGTGACCTTCTTGCTGTGAAACAACTGTGCTATCCACTGCGCCACCATGACGCCCTACTATAATATATATATATATATATATATATATATATATATATATATATGCAGGAGTCTGTCATCAAATCTTCTGCTGGACTGGCAAACCATTGTACATATTCTTTAACAGCAGAGATTTAAGGTTGTGTTGCCATCCTTCAGTAACTGGTTACAACATGCAGCTGACAAGATGCCTTGAATCAAGTGTATAATTATCTTGAGTGGATCATCTCCTCTTCTTGCTTGGCAAATGAATCCAGCAAGTTCCTGTCTTCCTCCCGGAAACACTAACCTAAGTTAGTTCACATTGCATGCCTCCAGAGCAAAGGACAACCTCCTACTTTACCTCTCAATCCGTAATAGAAAAGGGAGTAAGTTCTTATTCACTTCAATGTTAAATTGTATTATGTGAATTATTTGTGAATTGTTTTTTTAAATAGTTTGTTTAAGTTGTAGTAAATTTAAACCTTCAGCCAGTCTTATGTCTTTGCTACACTCCTGGCCCGCCTCTCAGGACCTATTTTTTGTTACTGGGAAAATAATGCACTTCAATGATGGCGATGGCTGGCTACGACAATTTTTGCCTGCTCTCCCATTCATACAAAACCTCATGCAAACAATGTTATATACAGTCAAATGGGTCAGAGTTTCCCAGATGAAAAATAAGCCCATGGCAGACCTCAGAAGGTTACACAAGGCAATGTTTAATTATTTATTAATTATTTCTTTGCCTAAAAAAGAACCTTTCGTTGCTTTCTTTTTAAATGTTTTATCAATGTTTTATTAGATATTCATGAACAGCATCAAGTCACTCCATATCTGGCCAACTGGGCACTTTCACTTCACTAATGTAGTGTTTGGTTGGATATTGTGTGTTAATGTATTTTTGAATTTACAACTTACATTTTGCTTCTTAACATGATGCATTTACAAAATTATAAATTGTATAAATTGTGTGGTTTGTGTAAGGTTATGTGCACAAGTACACAAGTAGTTTTCAAAACGGAAGAGGTCTCTTAAACTACAACTCCCTCTGCTCGTCACTCACCGATAGGAATGCTGGGTAATTTTTCATCAAGTACTTCCTGTAGTCTCGAATAACCAAAGAGGCACGCATGGTATTTACAGTCTTACTGTGTTTTGGGGTTTACTGAAAATTTTTAATTTAAAGTCCTTCGCTTCATGTTAACTTGAAAGAGCTGAAGGAAAAGGTAGACATTATGACCCCGACCCAAATGTTTCTACTCAACGCATCGTTATTATACAAAGACATTTGCCCCGAACAGTCACGTTTTCTCCTGTAAGTACTCTTCACCTCTTTTCAGCTCATATTCGTCTGGCTCTTTTTTCTTACAGTCTGTCTCCTGTTTAGAAAAGAATTGCACGCTGCTGTAATGCTATACCGAGTCTCTACAAAAGAGGGCGCCGTTGCTTTAACTTTCCAATGTTTTCAACGATACAAGATTTTATACTGCCAAATTACGTGATTTTATTATTATGATAAAGGACAATACACTGTACTACACGATAACCCGTTTTTTAAACATAACAGATACAATTATTTTTTTTTCTAAATTATAATGATCATTTAATTAATCAAAAACTATATTTAATTGAGAATCATAATACAATTAATTGTGTGGCTCTGTAAGCCCTTTACAATTTCCAACTTTACCAGGGTTAGGCACAACTGACTTCCATCATTACAACAACTATTTTGACAGCAATTTCATAATTTGAATAATTAAGTAATTTTGAAAATTCCTCTTAAATCTTTGTTAATCAGATGTGTAAATGTACTAAAATTAGTAAAGGGAATTTATTACCTTTATGGTAAAGTAATGATTTAAATGTTTATTTTAGTCATGTTATTGATGCTTTGTCACCTTTTTAGGTTCAGAAAGAATTAAAAGGAATTTGCAGTTCTCTATAAGACCACACTGGATATTAACATCAGATCCCTTTTATCTGTGGAATGTTCAACTTTAATTGAACATATTAGCAGTCTGTGTCCAGGATTAGGCTGCTGCAAATTTGAAACCTTAGTCATCTTCTTCAGACGGAGTCCAGTGTCCATGTCTGAACTGACTCACTATGTTTAGGGCTTACCAAATTATACTGAATTTAAGAATGCCGCGCTTGACATATTTTAAGCCTCTTCAATATAAGCTTTGAAGCAAATTGGATTGTAAAAAGGGGTCAACCATAATAAAATGTTTTATCAGGCTTTTATCAGGATCCTTTTCCTATTAACCTATTGAAAGTAGGACTGTCTCAATAATCACACCAATTATTCATGCATCACTTACATCCGGGTCGGTCCCTTTAGCTTTTAAGGCAGCAATTATAACATCTATTCTGAAAAAAATAGGTGCTGATCCTTTTACATTTGGAAGTCTACGACCAATCTCCAATCTTCCTTTTTTAGCAAAAGTTTTTGCGCCTCAGTTGCACAGTTTCACAGGGTCGAACACTTTATATGAAACATTTGTCAGGTTTTCCCCATCTTCACAGTGTGGAAACTGCTTAGTGAAGATTCCAAACGATCTCCTTTTAGCTGCTGATGGTGGTCTCTTCTCAATCTCAGTGCTTTTAGAATTAACAGCTGCTTTCGATACTGTCAACTATCAGATTTTGTTGCACAGTCTAGAATCAGTAGGGGTTGCAGGTGTTGTGTTAACCTGGTTTAAATCGTATGTCAGATCACTCTCAATTTGCTGGAATAAAAATCATTAGTACAAACTCTTGCTGGTCACCTCAGGTGTCCCCCAGGGGTCTGTTTTGGGTTCACTCTTCTTCATTATTTACCTTCTATCCATCGGCTCAATTTTTCTAAAGTTTGGCATTGCTTTTCATTGTGAAGCGGATGATACACAATTATACATCTCTTCAAATCCAGCCATCTTAAATTGCCCCGCTCTCTCTCTCTCTCTCTCTCTCTCTCTCTCTCTCTTTGCCTATCTGAATTAAAGTCATGGTTTTATTCTCATTTTCTCCAGTTAAACAGGAACAAAACGGAAATTTTACATGTTAGTTCAAACAACACTCTGTCAAAGGTCAATATAAACACTATTACAGTCGACTCTAACTCCATAACTCCATCCAGTCAGGTAAAGAGTCTCGGGGTCATCTTTGATTCCACTCTGTCGTCTAATGCTCATATCAGCTCCATCACCTGCACAGCATTCTTCCACATTAGAAACATTCACCGCCTTCGTCCGTCTCTCTCCCAGGAATCTACTGCTGTTCTAGTTCATGCTCTCGTCACCTCGCGCTTAGACTTCTGCAATGCACTACTGTTTAAACTTCCTGCCAAATCATCCCAGATTGATCACACGAACACCATACGCTGAGCACATTACTACAGTCTTACCTATAAAATATTGAATTAATTTCAAAGTGCTCTTACTAACATACAAATCTCTCCAGAAACTAGCTCCATCTTATCTCCCTGAACTCATTTATACTCATACACCTGTCCGGTCCATTAGATCTGCAGCCTCACAGTCTCTTGTTGTACCCAAACCCTCAAGATCGTCACTATGTGCTTTTAGCTCAGTTGCCCCCCTCCTCTGGAACAAACTGCCTCCGGATGTACAGAAAAGTCCCGATATTGATCATTTTAAAGTTAGCCTTAAAACTTTCCTTTTTAGACAGGCCTACAGTGTGTAGTTTAATGTTCTGTGATGTTTTATGTGTTTTACCTGCATGGTTTTATTTGCTGTTGTTTTTTACAGTTGTTTTATTACTATGTTTACTTTGTACGATGACCTTGAGTACCAAGAAAGGGGCTTCTAAATAAAATGTGTTATTATTATTATTATGGGGTGTATTATGGGTGCAGTGAGTAGCATGTTCGTCTTACAGCAAGAAGGGTGCCGGTTCGAACCTTGGCTGGGTCAGTTGGCAGTTCTGTGTGGAGTTTGCACGTTCTCCCCGTGATCGCGTGGGTTTACACTGGATGCTCCGGTGTCCCCCACAAGTCCAAAGACATGCGGTATAAGTGAATTGAGAAAAAACAATTGTCCATAGTCTTTGAGTGTGAATGAGTGTGTGTGGATGTGTCCAAGCAATGGGTTGTGACTAGAAGGTTCATTCCGCTGTGGCCACCCCGAAAGGGAAGAAAGCACACTAGATAATGGTTGGATGGATTTTTTTTTTTATTGAATCTTATCACTGTATTTTCTTTAGTTTTCTGTTTTCATTAAACAACACAAGTATGCATGTGTAATGTGTTACTATTATTATAATAGTCAGTAACAAATTAAACTAAGTGAATATACAAAAAAAACATGACTAACATGTGGATCTAAGTTCCCCTCACACTTCATCACATCCCACATAATGGCTCTATGCCCTCCACCTGCAGGCTGGGAAACAATCTGTCATGGCATCACAAGCAGTTGGAGATGATTGAGTGAAATGCTTCACTAACCCTCCACATGCACGTGCCACCCAATAATGAAGGGCAGAGTTTAGCGGCATGAACTAATTTTAGGAAGGGCTTTACTGGTCTTTGTTAATGGAGGTATGCTTAATGATGCCATGCTTAAAAATAGAGCACAAACTCGCAAAGTTTTGGGTTAGGGAAGAGTTAGAGACACTGGAGGTGTCATGGTCAGAAGTTCATGCCACGGAACCCACACTGACCTCAGGGTTTTTAAAGAAACGTGTCGTCATTCTTAGCTGAAAATACTCATGCGCTGAACACCAGTGGGTCTTTTTTTAAAAGAGTTCATGAACTGAGATGCTAAAATGTGTTTTATCGTATGACGTATGCAAGATCATTTTCTGTTGAATGGTACTAGAATGTTTTTATTTTTTATTGATCACTGTCCGTGGATTGCACTGCAAAGAGCAACAAAAGAAAGAAAGGGGGTTGAACCAATTAAATGCATAGTTTTTCATTGCATTCCATGTCATGGATGATATATAAACAAATAGCAGTCTTATTTGCTGATTGGATAATGACTTGTGGTGAGAAAAAGAATAGTAAAATACAAAAAGTAAATGCTTTGAACGTTTGATTGTACCCATTTAAAATTCTTATATTTAACATCTTTTTCAACTTTTATTACAGACAGAGGCACCAAATCAGGGGTGAGTAAAAGCATACATTTTTTCCCTCACTGTCGGTTTTTTATAGTTGTACAAAAAAAGCAGATCTGTAAAGCAAGAGCATAATGACATTTTGTATTTTTTTTTTGAGACTTGCTATTAAGATATAACATATTCTTATATACAACATAGACATGTTTTAAATAGTTGTTGTATCAATAGGCAAATAACTTCCAAATTATTGAGAAAAGCTGTTGTTGTGATGTTTACTGGAAGTTGATTCCAAACCATGAGCGATGCAGTGATTGGATTAGGCTAGTAAAAGATTGGGACATCGCAGGTTCCACATGTTAAAATGTTATTTGAGCAGCAGCAAGTCTCTGCTTGATTTTAACCTCTATTTATTGTTTATTTGAGTAGATCACTCACATAGTAGTGAACTAACCAAATTGAAAAGATTAAAATAGATTTCTGGTTTCTCCTGAATTTATAATTATATATATATGTTAATCGCTACCTTAGAAACATATCGATTTGTTGTAAATGTGCTGTTTCCTGATGTTCCCATTAATCAATGTCAGATCTCCTAATTCCGAAGCAAATTCTACAACTGTGTATCAGTGTTATCTAAGGCAATATTCAAAGAGCAACCCAAAATAAAACAAATACATTTTTTATTGATCATATGTATCGAATTTATCTGAAAAGCATAATTCAGATGTTTTTTAATTATTTTATTTTACTAAAACCAGGCCACTTTCAAATGAAGCCTTGAATCTGATACATATCCAATTTATTTTTTTTGCCATGCAATGTCTGAACGCTCATGGGAATAGTTACCAATTTGAATAGAAATGACAGACAAGGGCTTCCAATCCCATTATTTATTAGATACGAGTCTCTGGAGAAGGCTATCTGCTACTGAAATAGTTAATGAAAGGTCTCCGACAATATTTGTCTCTTTTCCCTCCTTAATTATATTTATTGCCAGTAAAGTTGACTCTGACCAGATATTAACATCAGCAAGCATGAATGTCCCTTTGCTTCAATCTTTAGTTGTGTTAACATAGCATTCAAGGTGATGTAGTATTTCATTTCATTCACACTGAAGACAGACAGGCACATACTATATGTATAGTACGCACGCACGCACACACGCACGCACACACACCTACACCTAAGAGCAATTACCTAAGAAAAATATTTTGTGGAAAAAATACACATTTCTACTTTTAAAATTTTTGTTGTAGATCGTTCTTATTTAATTTACATCATTAGTGAGGTAACGGAACAGATTTAAAAAGTAAAAAGTGTTTCTACAATTTATTAACTAGAACTCATGTCTAGAGCTAGCACAAATTCAAAAGGTGCTCATCAGAATGGTCACAAAAACAAAAGTTGGTTAACGTCTAAATCTATCCTCAGATTTTATTTTTTAAATTACATTTAAATTAATCTGAACTTCTTCCTCCATTCCAGCTCCTGGTCTCTCGCAGTCTCTAATCTGCCCATTCTGTTTCCAATGGCGGGAACTGGGCAACCATCACATCCGTCTGCGACCCAAGCAGAAACCCTCTGCAAGGACTAGAAGACTTCTGAGACGGGAAACTGCAGGAAGGAGACTGAGTGTTGACCAGAAAACAGCACTGCGAAAGTTTAAAAGATCCTCCAATGCTCTGGTAGGTCCAGAACCAAGTTCCCCTGCTTAATGTCCTCCTATCTACTGCTTATTTACTGTCACTATTTGTTACAGGAGAAAGTATTTAAGATTAGATTAGGTCTAAAAATAGACACCAGAAATAACAAAACCCATGTTAACAAACTTAGAAGCCCACCAGTGTTCAAATTGTTGCTGTCTGAAATAGTTTTTTTTGCTGTTGTGGGAGAAATAATATTATAAGCGTGTTTACATTTTAAAATCATTCTTAAAATGCTCATAAAGTCAAACTACTTGGTTATCTCCTATTTGTCATGATTAGAGGATGAGAGTGTTCTAATTAAAACAGAGAATGAGAACAGGATATGACCCCGGTGAGGTTCTAACGATCCAACAGTTCTTTTGGATTGACTGCTTAAAGCTTTTGTGTTGTTTCCAACCCTTTATCTTTAGGGATATTTTTTTCTTTTGTGTATTTTTAGATTTTTTTTAATTATGCATTGTGTTTAGTTTTAATAATACATTTATTTTGATTAATAATTTTTATTTCAACTTATTTTAGTGCACACAAATATATCACAGATATGAAAAAGTTCCTCTTCCTCAATGTAAAAAGTTGCTTATACTTAATAATGTCTAGATTATACATTTTAGCAACAGCTTGTTAAAACTTTGTCCAAAGGGAGGATTTTTAGAAATACATCAACCTTGGGTAAAACTAGTGGTAAAAAATATATATTATTTTTTTTCTTGTGTAAAATAAACTTCTGTGTTCTTCTGGTCATGATCTTTACAATAAAAAAAAGCAAAACCAAAACCCTTGGTCCCTCTCAAAATGAACCTTCATTTTCATCCTTTTACCTACGATTTACCAGCCAAGACCCTCCAACTGATTTGAACAACAGCATTTGAAATGATATCTGCTCAGATTCGATACATCTAGATATGCATCACATATAGAGTGAGTGGTTTCTCAGTAGAACAATTGAATTAACGAAGCCAATTTCGGAGCTTCAACTGAGTTTGGAAAGTAAGTTAATTTAAAGGTTGTGATGGAAATTCTTATTAATGTCTAGGTGTTTACTCTGGGTCCACAAGTACAATTTACAGATCTATTTGTAAATTCATCATTCATCTATTTGAAGACAGACAAAGCAATGAAAAAGAGCTGGACTGTTTAATTCAATTGTTGCCTTTTACTAAGATATTTCTGACTGCAAGACTGAGAGGATTAGAGTGTGTTTGGGGAATAAGTAAACTGCTCTTACTCAAAGGAACATTTCTATGACTAATGGTGTCTACGTGCCTTTCTACATGGATACAGTACAACAGCAGACACTTGTTCAATGTCAAGAACAGTATATAGCACACATTGCAGGCATGCACATTTTTACAGGAGAGGAAGATTCTGACAGATGAATCAATCTTGACATGGAGCCTTCATATATACATAAATGCTTCATATTTTCATACTTTACGTTAAAGAGGAGAGTGTTGGCTTTCTGGGTTAAAGTACATAGAAGGAGTCACAGCGCACATCTCTGTTGAAGATCGTCTTTCTACTTGTAATACTGGAGTTGTTGGCATGAAAAGAACTCAAAATAGCCTTGCATCTATTTTAAGATAAAAGATTTGACACTATTTCTAAGTGTTTAGAATAGAGCATCATTTTAACACAGCATGGCAACTAGTCATTTTTACTATTATAAGTTTATACAAGATTGAAATCTTCAGCTAAACTACGTACTGTACAAGTCTAACAGCATGAGACACTTAAAATGTATTGCTTTTAGATTTTTTTTAAATATTTAAAAATTGGCTATGCAGATCTGGATCCATTGTATAAAACATGATTCATTTGATATCATGTAAATATTATTGCAGCTAGAATCAAGCAAGAGGTAACTTTTTAGCAGTTTTTAAATGCTGATTTAAAATGTTTAACTCGGTTTTGAATTAAACGAGTGTCTTTTCAATAACTTTCCTGAAGCTTGCAGGATTGAACTCTCTAGAACTGAAATGCTTTACACAAGATCGCATTCCGGCCTTATCAAGATATTTTAAGTGAGCTTTTGTATCCTGATTGTTACCTATTTTGGATTTCCCATTCATATTATATACACTCCATTTTCTGATGTCTCATATTCTATTCAGTAATTGACTCATATGTTAAAGAGCGCGTAGCACTTTTTTTTAAAAGGCACTTTGTTTTGTAGGCACCAAAAAATTTGTTCTTTAGACAATAATTCTAGTTAATGGCCATCTCTATATTTTTGTATTCAATTAAATCCTGGTAATGATATGATATTATATAAAAATGTATTCATTTTGGTCACTATTTTGCAAATGCTTTACTTTATACTGTACACACCAAACTAAACAACATTTTTACTAGTAAAAACGTTTTGGTTATATCAGGATATGTTCCAAATCATCTGACACTGCAGCTCTTTCAACATTTAGAGAAGCATCAATGCAAGCAACCTTGGCTTTTTCCAGTTTGTGTTTAATGCAGGTTGTGCTTGATGTGTGTGGCTAGCTGTTTCCCCTCAGGAGAGAATCTGGGAGGCAGCTTTTCCATGTTTGGTCAGAGTGAGAAGCCACAGATCGATCGGCCTGGAAAGCAGATGGAGCTCCACATATCAATAGCCACAGACTCATGCACACAGTACTAGAGGAGGGCAGCTTGCATATCAAGGGCAGATGTGCCATCCAGAGGCCCAGAAGCAGGGTCAAACCCCACAGCCTGATTCTGAAGCATTAACACAAAGCCATCTGCTCAACAGCTGTTTAAGTGAATGGCAGGAAATATTTTTTTCATTTGTATTTAATAATCATTACTCTCCTCGTGATGCACGGGTGAGCAGATATATATATATATTTTCCTAGTTATCTCAGAAGTTAAAATGCTTTCATGACAAGAATAAAAAAACTGTTTAAATAATCAGTAGATGCCAGGCTACTGAACTCAAAGTTGATCTACATCAAAGTCCACAGACCCGTTTATTTTTTTCTATGTTGTTTTACTATTTTTCTACAGCTTGATGCAGCAGTATAACTGGTAACCAAGCATTAAAATAATGGTGAAGCTACTTTTTTTTTAACTGAGTTAACAGTGTTGTTGTAGCGACAGCGTAACTAGTCAATCAATCACCATTTGAAAGCATCTAATTTGCCTCAAATAAAGTATATTTTTTTATAAAATACATATTCAAACTGATTACCCTCCCTCCACTAATTCTGCATGCAGAACTAGAATTTTTTTAACTTTGTAAATTCCAGTCACATCTTGCTGCAGTCTACAGTCAAATTAGGTGTGATTTGTCATCAATAGTCAGTCAAGGGAGCAGCTGTAGTGAATTTACTGTAAAAGACTAATTGATAACCCCTATAAACTGCAGAAAGAGATGTAAGGTGAGAATTAAGTGCCACGCTGTGTTTTTCTCTATGGATGAAATTTGATTGGCTTCTACCTCTTCATGCAGCAAGCAATATCCAATCACAGCAGACTGAATGTTATCACTAGATAAATGACACCTAACAGAGGAGTTTTGACAAACAATGTGATGGATGTATCATTTAAGAGTTATTGTAAAAAATAGTCACAATGTTTTTCTGAAAAAAAAAATGTTTTGAGGATTTTCACATAAACTAAAGATGGTTTTTGCATCTATGGTATTGACAGGGGCGGGTTGAACTCTGTTACACTGATGTTTGCTATTATTTTATTGATTATTTATTTATTGTTTACACATGTGCAATGCCCTGGTCATCTAGGTTGCTGTAATGTGGCTTTTTTATCTTGAATTTAAAAAAAATGATCTTGAATCTAAAGCAATCTTTTTGTGACAGTGAGATCCCTATTAATGACCTACAATGAACATAAAACATATCATGAAAGACCTATTAGTGACCCACAACGAACATAAAACATACAAGGAAAGACCTGTTAATGACCCACAACGAACATAAAACATATAATAAAAGACCTAGTAAAGACCCACAATGAACATAAAACATGTAATATGTATTATATATGTTATTAGTTGGTTTAGATTGACAGTGAAACAAACTGCTGGTGTTATTAGTTGGTTTCAAATATGTGGACTGGCTGTAACACAAGGTTTCATCAATAGGAAGGAAACTAACTCTCAGATGAAGCTCAGGACGCTTGAAAATAGTTATTTATGACAAAATGTATGACAAAATCGTGTGTATTGTAAAACTAAATTGAATGTTGCTTTATTTTACATTTTAATTTCACTGCATAGGATTTA
The DNA here is from genome assembly GCA_900490495.1 of Danionella dracula. Taxonomy (NCBI): domain Eukaryota; kingdom Metazoa; phylum Chordata; class Actinopteri; order Cypriniformes; family Danionidae; genus Danionella; species Danionella dracula. The sequence goes on from UELW01000111.1 coordinate 13,079,637, forward strand.
TATCTCGTCACTTGATTTTACAGCATTAAACTTTAAAGAAAAACACCTCAATCTGTGTCATTTTAGTGATTTAGTCTTTAGTTTTATTACATAAAAATTCACTTGAATCTAACTGATCATGTGGTATCCAATTCGAGTCAAGCCTCATTCAAGTAGACCCCACCCCACTGCTTCTGATTGGTTGTTTGTTTTATTTAAATCTCCAGGCATGACAGCTGTTGTAGTAAACACAACTACTCTCATTCAAGCCTGGATCAACTCAGATCAACTTTTGAGCTTAGAAAAGTTTTTATCAACTAGCAATGGCTGCTTTTGTTTCGGTGAGTTTGTTCTGAAAGGATTACGATTTAATATAAGAAATTGATTCAGTTCTAATTTAATCAATAAAGCAGCAATGTATTTTGTCAGTGAAACATGAATAAAATACAGTATTGTTGTGGAGTATAATTGCAACATGGATTACTTTTGTTTCTTCTCATTGTGATGGATGTTTTAAGACGTTTTTCATTAGCCTTTAGGTAATTTTTAACCAAGTGAAATCATATTTAGAATTGTATTGTATTGATTATATTTGGATAGTATTGATTTAAATAAAATAGTTTGTATTGAGAACAGTATTGATGTCACACTGTCTGGTGTTGGAAGTGCCACTGATTTGTGGGTTTATTTTTGTTGCCGCTTCCTTGTGGTTTTGGGCTGTGTGAGTGACCCAGACTCATCTGTGTTAGTGCTATCTGTGTGTGTTCCCTGCTGTATTTAGAGCTCATATTCATAAGCACTGTGTGAAATACCAGAGATAAGTGCTCAGATGTGACTGGACCTCATTGGATAAAAGTTATTAACATTACAGTAAAGCAGCTTGAACGTGTCCTGCAGTTTATAATTTTTACTCACAATCTTGTGCTACTGATTTTTATTTATTTTTTTTTGCTTTTGTATGTTATTTTCTTTGTGGGACATGCAGCTGAAATGAAAGCTTTGTAACCCGAGTGTCAAATACTTGTTGATGACTCGTTCGCAGGATTCATTTACAAAGCATGTGGGTCTTGGGTGGGTCATGTTTTAGATTCTTGAGTATTATATTACAATATAATATTATTATCAATAAATATGTTTAAGTCCTTAAAAACTGGAATTTTGATTTGATATTGTTTGATTTGAGAAGTAAACGAAAATATACAAAGGCACTTATACATTAAAACTGTCTTTGGTTATTTATCTTTTAAACCAGATACATTTTTGTTTTAGATGGCAACATGTCACATCTGTAACAAGGTGTCCAGACAGCCTGGAAAGAACCGGGAGCTTCTAACTTCTTTTTCCAAGAACAAAAACACACCTGGAAGCGCAGGAAAACAAGGAACACCTCAGTCAGGCAACTGGGGCACTCCAAAATCTGATGCAGACAGGACTCCTAACAGAACACCACGGTAAGATGGCTTCTCAGGAAATATATAGCTAAAGCTCTGAAGAGTAGCAAAGCACTTGCTCAGCTGTTTCTTTCCCTTCAGATCATTGACTTCAAACACCAGCTCTTCATCTGCAAAGTCCTCACCATTCGCACGACTCAAGAAGATCCTGACGCTGGAAAGCAAACAGCAGAGAAAGAAAGGAGGTCTTAAGGACTTTCTGTCATCTCTTTAAAGACCTCAGGGTCACAAGAAATGTAAGACTTGCCTGTTTTGAGTGGTGGAAATCCAGGATCTTGAGCTCAAAGAGAGCAACAGCTTTGGCATGTGTTGCAGTGCCATCATGTGGACTTGTTCTAGACTGGAGTATTTTAAGAAATTGTGTCTATAGTGACTATTAGACACTGGATATCCTCATGAACATGATGATTGTCTCAGAAATATTGTGCTTTTTGTAATACAAATTGTTTCCTTGATACTTTACAGTTTGCATAAATAAAACTTTTTATATGTTGTTTACTACAAATATTATAGATGATGATTTTTTTTAAATATCTGATATACATGTTACACCAACACATGGCTTATTACCTTAAAGTGTTTTACATTGGGGCTGAATTGTTTACATGTGGCAAGTCGTCCCTTTGGAATTTTAAGATTCTGTTTACATTCAAAAGTTGTTGTTTTTTTTATAAAAAGTAATAACATTTAAATAACTCGTCACATAATCAAGATATGATGTCAAAGAATCAGAAAATTTGAATAACTAATTTTGACCAAGGTGTCAGATAGAATCTTATAATTCTGAGGGACACAGGGTTAAGCTTCAAACTAAAGACCATAAATGTGTAATACTATAAAAGAGTGTAATGCTTTTATCTCTCTCTCTCTGTATGTGTGAATAAATAGTTCATTGAGGCTTGTCTCTTAATTTACTCTAAACTGGCTCGAAGAAGTTTTGTGTTGCATACACATCGACTAGATTGATTGCTGTCTGAAAAATAGATGTTTTCGAGATTTAATCAGTTCTGAAATATGAATGGCTCTGAAATATCTCTTGCCTTCAAATATTGTGGAGCTAAAATGGTAAAATCAATTGTGGATTTTTAAGGTTCGTATCATCGCATGGGAACACAGGCGGGCCTATGGTTCAATAGCATGTTAGCTACAAAATAAAAGCTCCAATAAGATTTAATTTTCTCGCTTTTGTGCAATTGATTAATTACCCGTAAAAAAACTCCAATGAGATTTAATTGTTTCGTTTTCGTGAAGCTGATTAGTTACCCGTTTAATCCTGCGAAAACTGCTAAAGCAACAGAACTTTTATTTTGACTTCCTTTATTCCGGAAGTATTCCTATCAGACTTTTACATGTGTTTTGTGTTGGAAATAACGCAACTATTTGGTGTGAAAGGATTTACCATTGTAATGTAATCTGGAAAAAGGTTGTACACAGTAAGGATATTTTCATCCCTAAATACATGAAGAATGTCAGATCGCAAACGAAGAGGAGAGCGAAGTGACGAGAGACATGAACGAAAGAAACACAAAGAGTCAAAAAAAGATGAAGATAAATGCGAAAATCAAACCAAGAAACTCATTCAAGAGGTGAAGAAACTCAAACACGTGGAGACGTTGTGAGTAACTGTATATCCTTAATATAAAAATGTGTATTTATTTACCATTTATTTCACTTGCATTGTGGTATTCCGCATTTGAAACTAACTTAATGTTGCTCTTCTTGTTTCTTTTTACCATACAGCTATGAAAATGCTCCACCTGGTTACGTAAAGGTTTGTTTTTTCCTCTGATAATGTTTAGTTTAAACACAAACTTCATTTTGTTATCAACATTCATAGGCATGCATAATGTTAAATGTTTATAGTATTTAATGGAGTATATCGTGTGCAAGCACCTAGCCTTGATGTGACAGGACAAATCGATTAATGCAAACACGTGAACATATTTATTTATTTATTCATCCATTAATGAAACTAAATGATAATAAAATTACATTTCATGCAACTCACCTTTCAATACACTTAAGAACATCGGACAGTAAAAAGAAACAATACAAAGAAAGCAACACAATTAAGCAGAAAATGAGCAGGTCATCAACACTCAACATGAACCCTTCAGACCTGAAATCTTTTTTTTAATAATTTGAAATAACAGAAACAACATAGAAAAAAACAGATCTAATGATTGCAAGTATCAAACTAGATTAATTTGCGCTCGCAACGTCCGACTTCTTAAAATTATGTTAAAAGTAGTTTTTATGTACATTTTATTTTAATATTATTTGTAAATCAGAATAATACCCTTTTGTGTTTGGATTAATGCACTGCCGTTATGCATTCATGTAAGAATTAGTGGAAATAGGAATACAACTTAAAGGATAGAGTAAACTAAATAAAAGTTCTGACATGAGTTTTGCATTGAAAGGGGTTAAAAGTGCTATAAGGTATTTTTCAAAAACCAATAGGGCGGGACAAAAAACAATGTGTAGCCAACCAGCAGGAACTATTAAAAATCAAAGATGGTGAATTTTTTTGATTAAAAAAAAAATACACTAGATTCTGAAGATAGTGTAAAGCATCTTTTACTCCACATTGTTGTGATAGTGGGGAATATGGTGAACGTGCTGAACATGGCTTTCATCCTGGGGTTTCCCGAGCCTTGTTGTCTTTCCACAACTAGGGTGTTATTCACCATTGTGGAGCCAGATGTTTTAGATAAATTTGGACCTCCTTTGTTGTGCACCTAACATCTTCAGAAATTTTCAATAACTAATGGAAAATAACAAATAATGCTTACTTATTGGTATGCAAGCGTCACGATGGCGCAGTGGGTAGCACGGACGTCTCACAGCAAGAAGGTCGCTGGTTCGAGCCTCGGGTGGGTCGGTTGGCATTTTTGTTTGGAGTTTGCATGTTCTCCCCGTGATCGCGTGGGTTTTCTCTGGGTGCTCTTGTGGTTTCCCCACAAGTCCAAAGACATGCGGTATAAGTGAATTGAGTAAGACCGATTGTCCATAGTGTTAAAGTGTGAATTGGTGTGTGTGTGAATGTTTCCCAGCGATGAGTTGCGGCTGGAAGGGCATCCGCCACGTAAAACATATGCCAGAGAGCTGGCGGTTCATTCCGCTGTGGCGACCCCGAAAGGGAAGAAAGCCGACATGAAGATGAATGAATGAATGAATGAATGTTGGTATGTACTCTATATACTCTTAATACTGCATTTAATGCATTACAGGTAACCACACTGTTAAATTCCATCACCAAGTGAAATGGTGTTACTGTCTACATGGCATACACAATTAACAGAGATTATCTTGTATGTATTATAAAAATGTTTAAAAACGAGAGGAAAACTGTTCCAATATTTTTGCAGGAAGACACAGAGAAACCCGAGGACTGCATCCCTAACAACCCCGGGAATGAGGACGCCAGGACCTTCCTGGCTCATGCTCCCACCAAAGGCCTGTGGATGCCTCTGGGCAAAGAGGTTAAGGTCATGCAGTGTAAGCAGCTGTCACATGGATTCATGCTACTCTCCAGCTGCCTTTACATGCCTCTGACATCCAAGCATGTCTAGTGTGTCTTAACCAAACCTTTGTAGGATGCAGGGAAAAGTCTAACCACATATCATTTTTAATAGTTAAAGCTCAAATCTTGTTCAAATTGCCTTCTAAAATCGTTTCACCATTATCAGTCGCTTGATAGAGTTGAGGAAAAGGCAGTTTAATTCTGAAACGAGTCACAGAGTGTCTTTGAGAAATCTCTGAAACTGTCTTTAGGCTGGAGATGTAAGCGATACGGCCACAGAACCGGAGACAGAGAATGTCCTTTCTTCATTAAAGGAAATCAGAAAATAGAGCAGTTCAGAGTGGTGAGTAACTCACGTGACACCATTTTTTGTTTATACAAGACTGTTTATACAGCCTGAATTTTATACAGCCTGAAGTATTTATGGAGCACTACAAACATTTCCTAGCAGCTTTCTAATATACAACTGCATTACAATTCCCTTTGTTGTACCCTGTATCCAGTGGTCAGAAGACCAACCAGACCCTTTTTGTTCAGCTCAGGTTACTGCTTCGTAATCTTGTGCTCACAATTACTTTTGTGTGATCAATTCAAACCATTAGATTGAAGTGCACTATGTATATTAGCTATACAATTGTTGTTTCCTTTGGAATTGTATTTATATTATTTTATTTATTTATTTATTTATTTTTTGCGGGTTTTCACTGATCAAACTACTCCTACATTTCCAGGCACATGAAGATCCAATGTATGATGCCATCCGAGAAAATAAACGCAACGAAAAAGAAACAAGGTATGTTACACTTTGACAAACAGCGAACATTTCAAATTGTACATTTTAAATGTGGAAAAGGCAGGACGTTTTTTAAAGTGTGCGTGTGATTTTTTTTGACATGCCATGTTAAAAACTTGTTGGTCAATGAAAAACCAAACCAAAATACTGTTTTTACTGGCACAATGGCTGAGGACAATAATAATATTGTTAGCCAAGGTCTAATCATTCATCATCGTACTTTATATGTTGTTATGTGTGTCTTGCACTGGAAATGTTGAAAACCCCTCAAATCGTTTTGTTATCAGTTCTAGTAACTTCTCATATGGTAACAATAGTTCATTTGTTGTCATTGACTGAACCATTCGTATAGGAGTTCTGTTCACCAAGCATTGGTCCCTCCTCCTTCATACAAAGCACTAAATCTGAATTTATCTCTATTAATTTAGTTTAAGCTGTTTGTCTGCAGCATGAGTTATTAACAAATAGTGAATCCTTACAAACATAAAATCTGTATTATGGATGTTAAAATAGAAATATTTGACGAATTCAGTAAAGCTGCAATTTTTAAGTAAAAAAAAGTTAAATAAGTTTTCTTTTCTGGTTTTCATTAAGTGCAAGGGGGACAAGGAGTGGCATATCAGATTCACACAAGCTCTTGGTCACTAAAAAAATGCTTGCTTGAATTACAAATAATGTCTCCATGAACTACAAAAAATTTAGTTCAGTTTAAAACTGCAACTATTGATTACTTTAAAAATCGATTTAACTGATTATAATTTTTTCTTGATTAATCAGATAAAAAAAACACAACAGTAAAAACATTAATTTCCAGTCGTTTATTCAATAGCAGGACTAAAATATTAAGAAAGTGCATAAACATGTAGCGCCTTGAGCTGTTATAATAATAAAAAAAAACGTGGTTAAAGATGGTCAAGTGCTATAAAAGAACTTTAAATTTAAATGGAACTAAAATGAACTTCTATGGATTGCAAGAATGCTTTTCTAATGTTGCAGTTTTGTCCTGTTATCATTCTAGATATATATGTAAAAAAACCTTAAATCTAGAAACATTTATTAAACACATGAAATAGCATATGAAATGTGCTTTTTTTTTTGAAAAACAAAAAAAACTCACAATTAAGTGAGTGTATGCTAAAAACAAGCGAAATTATATGACAATGTGGAAAGAACTATAATCTTAATTAGATTTCATAATAATAATAATAATAATAATAATGCCATTAATTTATATTGCGCTTTTCCTTATTTCCATACGCTCATAGATGCTTCACAATTTTCAGAGCATTATTCATTCACTCCACATTCTCAAATCGAAGTATTATGCACCACTTAATTTCCTCATGCTATTTTTCTTCTTAACTATACTTGATTTAAGATTTTTTTTTTACTAATTGGAATGGAACCGAGACAAAACTGTTAAGTAAGAAAAGCTTTTTTTTGTAATGAGCGATAAAAAGCAATAAAAGACGAGTAAAAAAAAAACGTGTACCACAGTTTATTGCTGTTATTAACGAGCTGATGGGTGTTACACAAGGCAGGCAGGTTATGTTTCTCGCTTAAAAACCCTTCCTCCTCTTTCTCTCTTCCTCCTCATCAAACACTTCAAGATATGCTGGATCATTGTACTGCGGCCAGTTAGCTGCTCACAGTCAAGTGAGCCGCACTTGTAAATATTTGCGTATTATTGTCATGGTGCTTTTGTGCCATGCCAGGTCACTTTTGCATAATTAGCAGCTTGCAGTTTATTTCGTTACCTTATATGCATTGGATCACACTGATTTGTCAGCCATTACCTTTCTTCTACCCCTGCGCCTGTTTTTTTTTTATGTATTTATTTTTTAATCTATAAGGCACCAAGCTATGCTAGGTGCTAGCAAGTAACGTTAGCAGCAATGCAGTGTTTGAGTGATCAGCACTTCAATAATGTTTTTTTTTAAAGTAATCTAATGTCTCCGTGTCACGAAATAAAGCCAGAGAGTAATCGATTCGTTGTTGCAGTCCCAGTTCAGTTTCCTGCTAACAAAGATTATTTTGTCAGTAATATTGTTAGTAAAAACAGATGAAGATAATTTATAAGAGTGTCCTCTGCTGGTTTTTGGTAATAAACACTGCCGTGTGGAGGTCTCTTAGAGGCCAGTGTTGATCAAGTGTCAGTTGAACAGAAGAGCTCTGTTACAAAACATTACGTGACTCTTTTAGCCTCTGATGATCTTCTGTTGTGTGGTGACACCATCTCTTGCTGCACTCTGGCAATTAGCCAAATGTTCGAGGGAAACCAAACTGGACATTTTTGACAGCTGTACATTACTGAGCTTCACATTGCTGTTGCAAAGCTCTTTCTAAACATTCCCTGAGGCGGACAATCTGAACCTTTCAGAGGGATGTTAGAAAACAAGGAGTCGCTTGTTAAAAAGTACTGAAATATTTTACTTTAATGTTTCTGTAGGTTTCACAGCAAGTAGAGAAGGAAAGAATGCATAAAAGAAAGCAGTACTCACATATGCGTCTCTCATTTAGAGGATGAGAACTCTGAACTGTAGTGATCTGATGAATTGTTAATTTATTGAGGTCAGTGTGGCAAAGTTCTCTGAAGCTGCTTTTTTCTCAACTGTCACTTTTTTGTCCAAAAAATCCAACGATTAAAAAAAAAAAAAAAAAAAACTTACTCTGGGGAATTCTGTCATTGGTTTGTGCTGCAGGCACCAACAGAAAGAAATGTATAAACAATTAAATACGATTTGACCCTACATGATGCCATAAGGAAAAATTTTCAAAGGAAAGAAAAAATGTTATTAAACTTTTGGCCGGAAAAAGAAACCTAAAATCCACCAGAAATTTTTTTGCATTACACAACATAAAGTTTGTGTGTGTACTCAATATGGCTTTTACACAAGTGAAAGACTCATGAATGGACAAGCAAGATTCTTTCTGGCTAGCTGGATGCTCTTCAGTTGTTTTTAAAGATTTCCTTCTATTCTTGCATTCAGATTTTGAGAAGGAAAATGAAAACTATGATATTTTGCTGACCGAGCCTTTATTATCTGTTTATTATTTATTTGCTAAACTAAACATTGATTTGATTCATGAGAAAGAAATTGTCTTAATAAACATGAACTTTAGGTGCTACCAAAAATATTCCTAGCTAGTTTTTCCGTTCATGTTCCTGCCGAGAAGTTTTGTCATTCCTTTGAGATAGTCCCTGCTTATAACACTCAACACAAAATATCTTTCTATAAATTTGGTGTATAATTAATATGTAATTTATGATGTATTTTTAAAATAACTATTCAGTTATGCTTAGTATCGGTTTGGGGATTTCGTTTTCATATTGTGAGAAACTTCACAGTTTGGTCATTAAAATCAAAAATCCATAATTGATAGTATTTTATACATCAAATTCAAAGTACAAAACATATTGTCATTTGTTGTGTTTATTTAGTGTTTTGATTTGGAGAAAAGTTAAATTTAGCTTGTATTCTTAATGCCATTAAATGCAGGTCTTCAAAAAGAAACTTAAGTCACTTTCCAACCACAACCATTATATGCCCAAGTCATGTAAATTTGCTTTCAAAGTCAATGTCATCTCTTTAAATCTGTTTCCCCTTAAAATCTCACAGCACCAAATGGGGGGAAGGGGTAAATCGATTAATTTTTGGAATAAATGTCAGAAGATTTTCTCCAGCTCCTGGTACAATTTTTTTCAAAAACGGATGCAATAATACAATGTGACACAAATGGGATTAAAACTCCTTTAAGTTGTCCTGGTCTCTTTCTTGGCCATGGATGATCATAGGTTTTAAACTTCTGACTTCGTCTTTGTTCAGCTGAAGAACTCACTTTCAATCTTCATCAAATTGCAAATCTGCACATCACTGTCATACAGCATGTAGTCTCACCTGACCAGACTTTCTGGGAAGGTCTGGAGTTAATGGAAGCTTTCTTTGGTCAAGACCCTCCATGAAGCTGGTTGACCGATATGCCAAGGAACCAATCCCATGTGGTTTTGCGAAAAAAAGTTTGGGTGATTATATTGATCTACAAAATCGCCTGTAGCATTATTTAAAATCAAAATGAAGGTCTCTTAAAGACAAGACATATGGTAATTTTCCAGTTCCAATTTCGATTTTTTTGTAAAATTATCTGATCGGACACAATTGATTGGAACAAACCTATTTCTTTGCTGATGTTTTTTATTATTATTTAATGCCACACAAACATATGGGAGAGTCTTAAAACTTTACTATAATTAAGAACCAATTAATATATTTAAAATATAAGAACTGAATAAAAATGTCCAGGTGTTTGTTTCCAGAGGTGTGGTGGCCTGATGTACATGAGGCAACTTCTGGCAACTTGCACTGCAATTCATTGACTGGCCACTTGATGTTAACTCCACAGACCAATGATGTCAGTCCTAAGGGGCACCTCCTTGCGGTTTTGTTTCAACCATGCTTCCACACACAAACTGTTAGCTTTCAAATAGTCTCTGGCCTTAAGTTCAGTTAATGCAGCTAAACTGTGGAGGGCTTTGGTTCTTGTGGAATGGAGTTTAACACATTTGCTATAGCTTTTCCAATAGTTACTTCCAACATTTTTTTATCAACAAGTGAAAAGTTTGATTTGTCTCATTTTGACCCTCATGGAACTGTTTTTGTTATATTAAGAAAACTGGGATCTACTATCACATACATTTTTTGGTGATTTTAGATGGTTGGGGTGAAGCGCGATCAAGCGAATATCATTTGTTTTGGTCTCTTTTTACCTTCAAATTCTCTCTTTCCAGAAAGTATGTGATAGAAAATACTTTCTCAGAGTCAAGCAGTCTCTGAATTGAGCTTCATTGTCCTTTTAAATACAATACGAACTCATTCTTTAAAAAAAGAACATTAAAAACAGGGCCATAATTGAAAATCATCACTAAAGTAAAACATGCTGTCCTCTATGAAACGATCCCTCCTTTGCCCTCCTCACTCTAGGATCCAGCAGTTGAAACAGCTGCTTCAAGACACAACCTCAGACTCCTCCTCGTCGTCATCGTCTGATGACACCCAGAAGAAGAAGAAGAAAAAGGAGAAGAGGAGGAAAGAAAAAAAGAAACACAAAAAGAAAAAGAAGAAGCATAAGACCAAGGCTACTGATGACTCAGATTCAGACTGATGAATGAAAATGTCCCCAAAGTCATTACTGCAAGCTGTCAGATATACGTAAATACAGGAGGTTTTCCAGGATCTCTTCAGATCCGATTAATAATGCATGAATGCATTTAATTTACCCCTTCACATGGAATAATTAACATACATTAATACCTAGTCCTTCTCTTAATCAGACCTTAACTATTTGTTTAATTGGACTAAATGTAGGTCTCACTGTGAAAATGAAAGGATGCATGCCATCTGTTGCTATTTGTTAGTGACGCAAATAAATCAATGAAATGTACAGTTTTGTTTCGGCAATCTGATGTTAATAGATTCTTACAGCTCAGATTTCTGTGGAACTCACATGCTCTGTTTCCGTCAGTGTGTTTGGAGCTAATTAGCACCCTGTGAACAAGCGACAATAGTTTGTGCTTCATTCACATGACACGAGAGGCAGATCGGAGGGGAGAAGATGAGTTTCCTTTGATCTTGACACTCGTCGCTGAAATCTGGTTGCCTGCGGTGGTTGTTGGTGCACATCTGCCATTTTGTACCAAGATAAACAGAGACATCACATGTAAAGGAGCTATTTGTATTTTGCAGTGAAAAATAAGAGACAGTATATCTGTGGTTCAAATTAGATGGTCAGATGTTCATGTAAATGTTGGTTTCATTAAGAAAAGCTGTAAATCTGTCAATAATTAGTTATTAGGATTTGGAAAAAAAACAAGATCGTTTTTTATTAATCTTGTAACGAATGCTAGATTATTCGGTTTCTTTCAGTTTTATGTTTTCCTTATTTTGTAGTTGCTTTTATGCTTTCTTAATTTCCATTGAAAGCTAAATAGTGATAATAAAAACAATTAAAATTGTATTATATTTATTAGCATTTGTACCAAAATGTAATAAATAAAAGCATTTAAAATTGTATTATATTTATTAGCATTTGTACCAAAATGTAATTTAATTATGTGTATGTAATCATACAAAACTACACCATGCTCCACACAATACATTTTGGATTTTTTTTTGTGTCTTAGAGGAGTCTTCTTTTAATAATAAAAAAAAAAATAATAACTTGCACTCAAAGTCAAGAGGTATTTTCTCTCTCTCTCTCTCTCTTGTGAAGACACAAAAGCAGTCCAATGACTTTGGGGGAGCTCTATTTTTTATTTTTTTTTAATTGTTGCTGTTAATTAAGACCATAAGAAAGCTTCAAGACAGGGCTTTTACTTTTTTTTTTAATAATCATATGTTAAAGGTAAACTAAACTGGGGATATTTGCATTAAAAAGGGAAGATCACATCAATGACTTGTGTTTAAAATCAATAAATCTGTCATTTGATGATATCAAATGGGAATGTGATTAAAACAAATGTATTTTAAAGAATAACATGTCTAGGAGGTTACAGAGTAGTCAACTTCAAAGTTTCGCTGAAGTCCTGGAATTGTACCCTTTGCTTTTTTTGGCTTATCCAAAGGTTCATTCTGTAATTTCATGATGTTCTTGTCTGAAATTGAACCAGTCAAACAGTGTATAAATTTAAAAGAAAGGCAAAAGGCAACTCACATAACTCATGACATTAAACATTTACTGGGACATTCATTTTTTCTGGTTAAGTAACATACATTTATTACAAAAAATATATATTTATATATTTAAACCTCATGACATTGGTTTTCTACATGAAGATGATGTTCTGTAGTAATCGTGTTGCTGTTTTTGCAAGTATGCACAATATAAATCAACAATGCTTTTAGTATGGTTAACATTGTACATCTGAACATTATTTGTACTAACTACCTTTATGTATAATAGTAGGAAACTTTTATGTATAGTCAAATACATAGCATTACAAAACACTCCAAAAGATTGTTTTCCCAGTTCACTTGATAGAAAGTCAATTGTCTAAAAGTACATTTCATCCTAATGATAGGCTGTCTAACAAAAACTTCTTGGATTAAGGTACACAGGTCTAAAATGTTGGTGAAAATGTGAAATGAATCTAGATATCTAATAGTCTTTCACATTGAACTTTTGAGAGTTTGAAAAAGTTGTAAGATTGAATATTTTCTCAATTGTTTAAAATCCAGTTCCCAACCAGGAATACTAATGTTTAATTGAGAAGTAACGTGAGAGGAGTATTTAGCCAACTAAATAAAAAAAATGCATTTTTTGGGGAATGCATTATGCAGAGTTTTACCAAAAGCGATTGGTAATCTTCTTTATATGAAGGTTAAATCATCTGTAAGAATGAGGCAGGCATGAGAGGTTTTCACCATTGGTCTATATTTGGGCTCGTTAGAAGTTTGTCAGAAAAGTTTCCTCCCTAAGTATTACATAATGACCTGCAGACTGTTCTGATGAGGTGATGCCAAAAATTCTTATTAAAAGTCTCATTGCCCAAACCACCACTTAGAAAGAAAGCTTAAAAAGTGTGACTTAAATAGTGATACAGTTGGGTATATCTGTTGCAATATCCAATCCCCTATTAGATGTACTTATGCAAAAATAGACAGCTGTTGCCACAGTTTGATCTCCCAAAAAGCTGGAGCTGTCCTTTTCACACAGTCTGTAGAAAAATGTGCATCACAGCCTTCACAGAAGCCCTGATTCATGTGTTTTTGATTATAAGGACAGAATCACAGTTAATATGGACATATAATTATGGACTAGTTTTTGGTACCCATGATATTTTATGTCTGTACCAATCAAAATTGTTGATGGTTTGCAAAGCCTTTCTAGAATTGGATTCACTGTAATCTTCAATCTGGAACTGATGTTACGTGCATGCCTGGGTGGGTTAATACATCACTTTGTGTGGGACAGATAATCTATCAGGGACGTGTGTGTGTGTGTGTGTGTGTGTGAAGGTATTGGATGAACAGCGTCATGTTTGAATCAACACTGGTTCATAAAATGACAAATATAGCCTGAGCTCTAGGCAATGATGAGCTGTTGAAATTGCATTTATATTTCTGTATCTGATATTCAATTAGTATACTGATTAGTGATATAGTATTTATTGTGATAATCTATTAGTCTGTTTATATAACGTTTACTTACCAGAGTTCATATTTTTGAAGTAACACAAAGCATTGATTAGGTTAGTAGAGGGGTGGGGACAGGATTGAGTGAGGGTATAGATCAGGGCTGTCAAACTCAATTCCTGGAGGGCCACCCCACAACCCTTGCTGGATTTGGTTTCAACCCTGTTTCAAGAAACAGATAAAAGAGGAGCTTAAGAGGAACTCGGAGGAATCAGGTGCATATGGTTTAGCTTGGTCAAACTATGTGGGACTGAAAGGAACTGAGTTTGAGACCCAATATAAAAATCCTAATTAGCAAGTGTGACGATGCTATAAATGCAACTAAGTTTGTGACAAAAGATAATCTCTGATATAGAAATATTCTAAAGCTTTTAAATTGGTGTTTAAATGGCAGTATAAATCAAATGATGATGCAATAATTACATATTTAAAAATACAAAAAAGAAAAAAAATAATTGTGTGAAAAAAACATGTTTAAATAGTTATGTTTAATCGATTTTCATAGATGGGAAATTAATGCATTTTTCAAAGAAAAATATGAAATAACTGCTTTCAACGAAGTCATAACTAAGTTACATTGAACCACTTGACCTGCAGACTTAATTAAACCCAATGTGTATTTTTCTACCATTCCATCATGCAATTCGATATCAGTGCATGTTTTAGTTAGATTTATTTTGTATTTTTCCTTCTCAAAATGCTTCCACCGACCTCCTTGTGCCCCTCTTGAGGTCAGTTCCCGGATTCCAGTTTAAACACCAGACTGGAGACTTGTGGAAAGAACCCACTGATGCTTCTTTATGAGACTATTGATTGAGTAAGACTTACAGCATGTTGATTGGTGGCCAGCGATGGACTCGGAGCCAATCGGCAGCCGGGAGGAGGAGGAAAGAGGAAGTGAAAACAACATCAGCACTATCTTTCTAGTGCGCTAGAGGAGAAAGGGAGGGAGCGCGCCACTGCTACAAACTCCAAAACATCAATCCCTCGAAGGAGGAAAAGTCGCCTTGCTGCTTCAGGTTGGTGTAATTATGTTTTTAGATGACATTTACCTGGGCAAAAGCGTATTTAATGCGCGACCACAGGACAGTTTGCGTGGTTTCGTTCCTTGTGGTTGAAGTTGAAACGCTGTTGAGCAGCGAACAGTTGAGAGTCAGTCATGAATAACGCTAGTCCTTTATTGAGTGCAGACTGACACATGCTCGCAGCCGTTAAAGAGTTTGACAGAGCTCTGAACATAACTGCTCTGTTTTATTTCACTTACGTGGGTAAACTTTCAAGACATTTGCGACATTGGGCTACCCATTAGTGTTGAATTGATGTTGGTGCTCTTGAGATGTGCAGTGATGAAATATATTTGTAAAAAAGCGTATGTCAAAAGAAAATAGGAAGTCTTTGATTTTGTCGATAAAATTGCTGTTCAAGAACACGTTGACTTCGTGCTCTTTTACTGACAATTTATTTGTCATTGCTTATTTCGTGCGTGAACAATTGTGTAAAGTTAAATGTTTTTATTTTATTATTACTTTATTTGTTCAGGGTGTTCTTATAAAGGATGCCTCCATGCTGTTACTCGCGGGGATGTTGCTTCTCCCTTAGAACACAAAAGAAGTGACAGAAGGACTGCCTCAGTCACCATACTTTCTTTGTTGGGGAAAAAACGTGCACTGAAAATGAATGGTGATTGAGGCTGTCAGTTTCGTAACGTACATTATCTTCTTTTGTGTTAAACAAAGGATTGAACATGAATAAACAGTTGCTCTGTTGATCTCACATGCTGAGATGTAGGCGAGCTGTGGCTTTCTTGTATTTTAAAAAAGCTTTCAGTCAATGACATGTCAAAACTTGCCAGCGATTTCCTTACTTTTTGGCTAATCTTCAATAACCTCTAAATCGAGTCCAGTTTTGACTGTATACTTTGTGATGTCACAAACCATAGGATCCCGCCCACATCTTCCTGTTTTCCTTCCCATTGCCCATCCCTTTCTCAGCCTTCCAAAGTTGGCTCAAAATATATAATGCTGCTATGATTATCTAGTGATGTAAAGTATTCGTTTTACAAAATTGTATATTTGTGTCTGCTTTGTTGTATGTCACTCTTATCAGCACTCCTAGTTCCCCTCAAATATGTAAAAACTAATTCTAACCCTAAAGCATGTTTGCCCAATTCGGTCAGAATTCTCAAGGAAAAAAAATCGTATCCATCCAGCAATTCAGTTTTTTTTTGTCTAAATTAAAACAATAAAAAAATGGGGGGCCATTTGAATACATGTGGTACTAAACACCTTTTAAGTTGCTTATGGAGTTTTCCTGAAGCTTCATGGAGAGAGAAAATTCACTCTTTCCTGTATTCAATCCTATATAAATTGTTTCTCACAAGATGTTATTCCATGAAAATAGTTTTTATTAATTGAGCAAATAAATCACTCCTTACAGAGAAAAGTGTGTATATTTAGTTATTACTAATGACTCGTTGCAACATAAATGACACTTTATTTGTTCAGTTTTGTTGTAATCAGCAAATCTGTCACTGTGAGTCAAAGAGGAAATGACATCTGCTCCACTGCTTACCTCTCAAGGGATTTCAGTCACAACCTCAAGCTCAGTCATCTTTTTCATGCATTTATATTCTTGCATTAATATGTAGTGGATGCTATTTTTGTTGCAGATGTGAATGTGTTTTACAGCAAAGACAGCTTGTTTCTTTTATCCTTATGTCATTGACTCACTTTTGTGGCTGGAGGCAAGGGTGAGCTCAACGTCTTGTCCCATTGGTCCTTGAGATCACATGAACATTTTGAGATGTGAGCAAGTGCAGATCGTTTAAGCAGCATGCTATGTTTTGTGGGTCAGAAATAATTGAGTCACACGGCAGCATTATTTTCAAAGGCTACTTTGGTTGTAGACCTGATCTTCACAGTTGAGTGCGAAACAGGTGTTCTTTTACATGTTCTAAAGGAAGTTAGCAATTAGACATGAATGGCAGGACGATGAGGGTGGAAGTAAGAAAAAGACCAGTGTTGATTTAAATACTGTGCACATGCATAGTGAATTGTTCAGCATGTGAAAGAGTTACACGATAAGCTTTAAACTAAACATGTCTGCTTGCATCTACCTAAACTGGAGCAGAAATATTTGCAGTTAAAGTATAAGTGGCTTTCAAGTAAGGAGTAGAATGATTCAAAATGGTCTGTAAATATTGATTATTTGTTTTAATAGTTTCTCATCTCTTGTTATTTAGTTTTGTTTTAAATTAAAGCAATTTTAAAGCCTATAACAGTCCATCAGATTCCCCTTTCTACATAAATTGTGTGCACCACAATTTGCATATTTAGGAAGCACAGGTCACATGAGTTCGTCTGAGAGTCGGACGTTTATTTACAGAGCAGCTTTATCTGCATGGGTGGAGTAAATGTATAACCTCTTTCAGTGTAGTCTTGGGAGTTTGATATGAGCTCTTAAATGGAAGTGATTTCTTTGTTTCATGTTCTCACCATCCCTTTTTTATACCTTTCTCACCACCCAGCCCCCTTATCTCATTGAAGTTGCTTCCTTGTAACATTCTTTACTCTTCCTTGTCTGATGTGCCTGCATTTTAGTACATTTTGTGGCATTAAATTTGTGTATTTTTGTTTGTCTTTCTGCTGGGGTTCTCTTCCAGTTGATTTCCACTTTCATCACATTTAACTGTAAGTTTTTAGCATGATACAATATTTTATTGTGAATTAATTGTGATAAAGTTTGTCTCTGGACTTTAACAACTCCTAAAAAACAATATATATAATCCAATTCAATATGTAGTGGTAAGAAAAAAAATCTGTTTTGTTTTAGGCTTTATTTATGTTAATGTATGTTAAACTCGTTATATGGTTTTAACAAGTACATAAACACTCTCTCTGTTTGGTGTATTGGTACTTGCAATGAAAAAACAAAACAAAAACCTTTCCCTTTATTTTCTTTCAACTATGGTTGAGCGATCAGCTGATGCAACATCTACTACGAGCGACCTGAGTTAGAATTTGATTTTAACTGTGTGGCATATTGTCTTTCCCCTACTGTAAGTCGCTTTGGACTTACAAAGTCAAAAGCGTCTGCTAAATGCATACATGATAATGTAGTTCCCTTTGATTCTAAATGTACTCTGAAATCTATCATACAGTATGAATATCCATAAGATTCTCTTTTCTACCTAAAACGGGAACATGAATCTAATTTATTTATTAAATTGCTCCCAGCATTGCCTGCTTTGACCAATTTCAAGCCTAAATGGAAAATGTTTCAGTGCATTTAATTATTGCTTTTGGCGTTACATTAGTTACTGATGCAGACAGTTTAAATGGAAGGTGTTAGTCACATAACAAGTCTCAGCGAAAGTGCATCAATAACTTGTGGTGATGTCCTTGCTTTTCTCTTTCCGTGCTAAAACAGATTTGTGAACGTTCTTTCATTTGATGATGAATCTATATTTCAGTGTAGAATCAGGCCAATAGAACACTTAATTTAGATCTAGCTCTTCCCTCCTCCATTAAAATGGGTTTGGTCTCTTGTGTCTTGTTTTACTTTTGTCTGCATGTCCTCTGTTGAAGCCAGTGTCATATTCTCTTTTCTCTCTCGCATGCAAAATGGGCTCTTTTTTTAAAGGGTTGTCTCACACCTGTGTCTCGAAGGAAACCAATATACCGGTGACTTTGTTTATGGCTAAATAAAAGTTCAACTGGCTACGATGGCACTGATCGTGTCCTTTATTTTGTCTCAGTGTGGGCATTGATTGTCTTTGTAAAGCTCAGGTCAGAGCAGCCTTAAGCTCAGTGTTGTCTTGTTGAGGATTTTCTCTTTTTTTAGGGGGCTTTCACGTGTAACATTGTATCATATGGCATGCTGGTGGCGTTCTTGTCACTTGGCAGTCGTACCCTATTAAAAGGTCATAAGGTCTTGGATAAAAGTATTAACTGTGATGGTGCGTGTGTTCAGATCAACACGAATCCGACTTTGATCCTCTTCACACGTATCCAGTTGAACACTAATGGGTTTCATCTTGATCCACTTTTCCTGGATTTCCTCTTGAGTTGAGATGTTCTTGGTTTTTGTCATGGCACTAATCACACCCTCCTTGTAAACAGAAAGCAGTCAACATGAATATGCACAGTGTTTTGAATACAGAATAAAAGGAAAGGTCTGATCATTGTTTATTAAAAAAGTTAAAATGCTAATGCTACCTAGTGCTATTTTTTATTTTTATTTGAAAGACACAGGTTGTATCTCCTTTATCATTTAAAAGTTAGTGCCCACTGTCACTCCAAAAGTCAGCCAGTCCTACTAATAATTAGGAGCACATGTGTGACAGCTGTGACAAAATAACTTTTCAATCTTAACAAAAAAATGAATTATGTCTCACATAAGTGACAAAGCAATTGGCACACACACAGTGTTGGACAGCCAGAGACACGCATACATGAAAGCAATCATCACGAGATCACCTCACATAACACAAAATATCTTGAAATATGTATGTTAATGTGTTAATGCCAATTGCCAATTAAAGTTTTTAAGATCTTGAGTAATATTTAAAAGTCCTTCACTAGCACCCATAAAACACATAAAAGTAATTACACTAGTGCTGTAAAAAGTTATTTTTGTTGCCATTTTTTTTATATATATATATTACATTTTTTGTAGAAGGCTATGTCACTTGGAACTCTGTAACCTAGTTAGAAAGACTGTAAGAGATTATATATTCATATGAAGCAATTTACAAAACTGGCATAGGTTTACTTTGAATCTTCTAATGCTATTCACAGTGAGTTTGTTTACTTAAAGGGGAAAAATGTAGACCAAATGTTGGCTTTCATCCTGTTAACAAGTGTCATTAAGACTAATTTTACCAAGCATCAGTTGAGATGTTTATGCTGGGTGTGTCTTTTAAGCTCAGCAGTGCATTACTCCTTTAGCCATAACACGAGTTTTTTTTTTTTAAACATGTTTAAAATCAGATAATAACACAGTGTGTCTCTGAAATCTCAGCAGGGTTATTGGCTGGAGATTGTTTTGTCTGTCTTGCTCTGTAACTCCGCCTAATCTTTAGGTAAGACTCCGCCCTCGCTTGTCAGAGCTTGATTGAGAAAGTAAACAAACGATGTGCACTTGACAATCTCTTAACGGGCTAGCTCAGTTCATGAAAGTATGACCGTAGTATTTCACATCTTGAGTTAGACTTCATTGCTCAAACACACAGGATGCTTGCTAGCATTAACTGGTTTTACTAGGGAGAGGTCTTAAAAAAGTCTCCTTAAATAATAGAACCCTGTCTCAGAGCTCATAAGTCTTAGTAGCTGACTGTAAAAAAGTATAATTTCTTCATAAACCCATGAATTTTGAGCTCTGAAACCTATAGTTTTGCTTTGTTGCTTCAGCCCTTGTATGAAGTTATTTTTTTTATGACTGGGTATGTCTTGACGTAATCACTAATGCTTGCATACTTTTAAGAGTGCAGCACAATGTGTATTGTCTGTGTGTGTGGTGGTATTTATGTGCATCAAATTACTGTTTAGTTCAGTTTAGGCTGTAATTTTATGAAAAACATGTGTATATGCTACTTGTGAAATCTCAGTTCCTGAAATCTGTTTGTTTGTTTGTTTGTTTGTTTTAAAGAAAGATCTGGAATTATGTAATCATAACTACGTTTCACTCCTTTCAAACATTTGACTGATTTTCATTTTGCTTCATATTATCATTATTATCCTTCTCCTTCACTACCACCACCACCACAACAACAACAACAACAACAATGCTTGTTTGGTTTTAACTTTGTTGTTTTTTTTCTCTCTCTTTCTTTTAGAATTTGTTTTAGGTCTGCTTTTTGCATTTGGTTTTGACTTTTTATTTTTTTAATTTTTTTTATTATTTTGGGCCATATTCAACCTTTTTTTTTAATTGTTTGTTTAGACTATAGTTATAGTTATTACCGTTAAACAATAATAATAATAAAAAAAAGAATAGTTTTTACCACATTGTGAAATGATCGGTTTGGTTAAACTGCAAGCACCTGTGATGCTGCTAACATGCCTGTAGTGTCGCCCATATGTGGAATTTGCTTTCATTGCATAAGACTCTTATCTGGAGTGAGAGATGTCTAGAGTTTCAGCACAATGTTTTCTGAATGTGCTGGAGCTTTGAAGAAGTTCAGTGTCCTGTGACTGCATTTACAAGCAAAATTCTGAGGCTTGTGTTGAAGAATTAAGCGCTGTGTTGTGAAAGCTGGCTCTATAAGCTGCAGGGAATCTGCACTGGCTTTTCACTGTATCTCTATGCAAAGAGGGACTTTTTTTTGGTTTTATATCTTCTGAAGTTATAGTTGACCTCTGCCACTGTTCAGTCTGGATGTCCTGCAGTTGGTTTCACTTCCTCTTCCTCTCCCGCTGCTTTGTCTTTCCATTTGTTTCTTTTTCTCTGTCAGATCACAACTGTGACTGGTGGTGTTTCAGTCTGCTGGCCACCTGCGGTACACACATTCACAATCTGAGCCCTGACTGCTCTGCTTCAGCTCAGGCATAATAGAAAATATTAATTTTGTCTTGCATCAACTTAAATGTGAAAGTGTTCCATATTTAATGAAATATCAGTGAGCAGATTGAAAATCTAAGAGGTGAGGGGCTTCCTGTGTCGTCTGCAACGTGCACTGATCCACTTCCTGATTCAACGGATATACTGAATGTTCCACAGATGAGCATTATGTTGCTTCCTGTTTAGGAATTTGAGATGGTTATTTCATCCTCAATGACACTGTGAGCAGAGCCATCACTTTGCAATATAATGTTAATGGTATTGCTTAATTTCGGATTGTAATTTTCAGTTGGTCAAAAGGTAAAGTGTGCAGGTCTTTACCGAAATACATGATAAATTGCTTGTGTCTGTCTGAATGGTGACTGTTGAGTTTAGTTAATTTGCTTTAGGGAGTCTGATGCATTGTATTTGTGTATTAAGTTAAAACTGAGTGTTAAAAGGCACTACCTTTTTCCTAGGTTCAAAATTGCAGCTTTTATGCTTTTCCTTTATGATTATGATTACTAATGTTATATTTATTAGCATTTTACAATACAGCAGAGTTGCCTAAATCCAGTTCTGGAGCGCTGCAGCCCTGCATATTTTTTCTGCAATCCTAGTATGCACACTACTCTAGCTTCTGACAATCAGAGAGGACTTGAATTAGTGCAACAGGTGTGCAATACAGGAACCTCCATTAAATGAATACATGTTCTGTTAAATTACAGAATTTTTTTTTTACATTTTAAGGAAGTGCCCATTTCACACTTGAGAAAAACGGAAAAGTTCTGGTAAATTTCTGACAGGATTTTCTCCATTTTATTACAGATTTTTTTACAGGGTAATGGTTATGCAAATTGCATTTAACAATGATCAAAAGCTGTTAAAATATTCCTTACACTTTTACTTTAATTTCACATGAGCTTACTTATCCCACTGTTGTGTTATTACAGTATTTATATACGTTTTATACCTAAATTATTATAGGACATTTTGCCCAAATGAGTTGCATTTTTACCATAAAAGTTCATAATCCTTACAAATGTTGGAGGCAGCCTATTATTTACACAAAATGTACAATAGATATTTGAATTAAATTGAGCTTTTGATTTGTATTGTGATTTTTTAATCACAAGCATTACTAAGTTTTAAAATCCTGCTGTCAGTTTTTTTTAATACTCCAGTTTGTAGTTAATAGAGAACCCATATTTAATCTGGTTGTCTTCCCTGTGAATGATTCCCTCTTTTCAAAATTCCCTTTTCAGCTTTGACCTAAAAGTATATTTACCCTTGTTCTAAAGAGAGGAAAATAGTGGCTGTGCCCAAGCCAATAATAGATCTCTAAATCATAATTTAGAATGATGTAAGCATAACCATACCACCATAAAAAATAATAGTCCAAATCAAAGGCCAATGAATGGGCAGAGTAGTGCTGAGGTCAAGGCATAAAAGTGAATGCAGACGTACTCTCAAATACACATAATGATGGCTGGCATAGGGATGGGCGTTTCCATCTGTTTGACCGAGGAGACAGTCCTGAAAAATGGACAGTGGAAAGAACTGTGTTTGGTCTCGGTCAGTGATGATGGCTGGGGGATGGTTGGTGAATGAGCACATCCAGCTGGGGGCTTTGGCCAGCAGAGATTGTGTGTGTGTGTGGTAAGGACAGTAACTCTTTGTTCTGCACCTCCTCTCTGGCTGGCACCAACTGGATCATTTAAACCACTGTCATCCAGTTGCACCTCGGGTATAAGAAGAGGCTGGCAATGCAACATAATGATTGAGTGTTATGGGAAAGATGCTTTGAAGGCCCAGCAGATGATAAACCAGGACTCCCACAGTGTGCAGTGTTTGCATAGCACACTATTACTGCCCAAATTACAGTGCTTGCCATGATAATGTAGATGTTTGAAATGCTTGGTGTGGAGTTACTGCTGCATGATAGTTTCTCAGGTCTAGTCTCAGTGGCGGTTAAAGGAACAGTTCCTGCAAAAGTTCAGAGTTTGTATCTTTCTCTCAAGCATTTAATAAATGAATTGGGGTAGAAGGTTTGTATATACTTCATCTCAATCTTGATACTTAACTAATTACTGTTTGTCAGTTCTGGCTCATTCTATGAAATAAAAAAATGATATGATGAGGTAAATTATACCTACACTGAATTAGTCACTCATGCTAATTTAGCAATACATTACAAAAATATAGCCATACATGAAAAAAATGGTGAACATTATTAGTAATTTTAATACATACCAACCAAATGCAAAAACAAATTTAGCAAAATATAACTACTTTTAGCAACATCCTCCAATTACAGTATTCTCTTAAAAAAATAATTTTGTGTATGTGTAATTGTTTGTGTTTACACTTAGGATTTCAGACTGCAGGTCGTAATGCCCAATTCAGTTTTTTGGTGAAATCAGACTTTTTTTTTCGAGCGTTCCTTACATGCCTTCTCCAGCGACTCATATCTTTCATAAACTGTGTTTAAGTTGGATTTGATGATGCAAAACACTGATAAACTCGACCTGGCTGTTGGGACTGAGCATGGCAAAAACTGATATGTATTGGATGCAGGACCACATATGAAAGCGACCTGGGTCGGATAAAAAAAAAAGGAATTGAGCTGTTGAGACTGTCCCTAAAAATATCAGATACAGGTTGTAAAAATCGGTGTTGGGTCCCTTTGGGCTACAGCCTGTAATCATACACTTGGGTGTCAGATTGGCAGCCATTTTTTTTGTTCTATTTGTTTTTGTTTTACTTCTATATGTTCTCCGTTTTTGTTGTTATTTCCATGTGCTCCCTCATTGTTTAATCATATTCAAGCCTCTTGATTCTACGACACCATTTTATGGGTTTCCACACCTGCTGTCCATAACCTGTCTTCTTTCCTCTGTTATTCTTTGTTGTTTTCATCCTTTAACCTAGCTTTGCTCTGTGTTAAATAAATGTAAGGATTATCCATGGCTCCTGTGATTCCATGACTTTAGAAAATATGAACCACTGACTTAACACAGGGTGAGATTTTCTTCTATTATAATTTAGATTTAAAAGTGTCAAATTTAAAATGTTTATCTTTATAGATGTAAAGGATGTCTGAATCAAATAATACATATAGTTTAAAATGCTGTTAAGTCAGTTAGTCAATAAACTGCATTTAATCACAAAAAAGGTTATTGCGATCATCTGAATGTATCATTCAAAATACCCGTCTCCCCTAACCTCAGTTGCACAGTAGTTCCAAGTCAAAGCTGAAAAAAGTTTGTTCAGATCATGCACTTCTTCAGTTGCTCATCTTCCTTATAATATTAGCAGGTTTACACCGGACAAGGAATGCGATGCACATCTATACTAAGAGGAGCTGTCCTTCAGTGGTGTAGTTCTCAAATTATGTCTTTAGGAGGAATCAGGAAAACTGTTACTTTGAGTCCAAAAAAAACAAAACACCAATACTAATGGAAATGGAAAATGAAGAAAAATGACATCATGATGCAATGAATAATCTTTCTTTGTACTCAATAAAGACTTAATGTAAGGAAGGATTAAATACAGAGAAGTGGTTTTAAATACAGATATACTGAGATTAACACACAATCTAAATGCTTTAATACAGATACTAGAATACAGAGCACAGGCTAAATCCCAGGAAGAGAACTAGTCTAAATAGGAAGGTCTCCAAGTTCCTACCCAAACAGGAAACAGTTTATGCCTATGCGACTATGTAGTTTGTTAAAAGAGCATCATCTTGGAGTAATCGTCTTTTTATGGGAACTATGTTGTTGTTTAACCAGAGTTTTTGGAGGGTTGGAGGCAGATTATTATTTCCTTAAAAAGACCAAAGTCAATTGTCGATATAGAGTGGACTCTTCCCTGTAAAGCTTAGTTTGTGAAATCTATTAAACTACATGCAGACGTAACATATTTACAGAACAAAATGAACCAATGTGCAGGTAAATTTTTGTTCCCCCAATGCAGACTATGAGATTTTTAAATGTATTTGAAAGCACACGAGTTGTTACTTTGACATTACTATTTTATTAATATATATAAACACACACCTTCTCATTCAAAAAGTTTTCTTTGTTTTCATAACTATGAAAATTGAAAATGGTAGATTCCCTCTGAAAGTATCAAAAGTATGAATTAACACATGTTGAATTGTATACATAACAAAAAATGTGCGGAACAGCTGAAAATGTCATTCTAGCGTCTTCAAAGTAGCCACCTTTTCCTTTGATTACGCTTTGCACAATTTTTGTTGTTCTCTTGATGATCTTAAAGAGGTAGTCTCCTGAAATGGTCTTCACTTCACAGGTGAGCCCTGTCAGGTTTAATAAATTGGATTTCTTGCCTTTCAGGACCATCAGTTGTGTTGTGCAGAAGTCAGATGGATGCACGGCTTATAGTCCCACTGAATAGATTGTTAGAATTTGTATTCTGGCAAGAAAAGCAAAGTAAATGAAAGGTAGCTAAGTAAAGAATGACAAATGGCCATCATTACTTTAAGAAACCTCATAGTTCAACTTTTAAATATGCTACTACAAAGGCATTTCACCAAAATCCTGAATGCTCCCATAATAAGTTAACAGTATGCTTTCTTGCTTGGATGAAACATCCATCTAAGGCTTTTGTATGTATGCCCTTAACTTTATTTTTGTTATTTTGAGGGTCATTTTCTTTGTTCTCTCAAACATTTTTCCACTAATGGTAGCATATTAGCCGAAAATGATTTTAAATTGCTGTGTACGCCTGCTGGTGTTTCTCAGGTTCTGTGTTTGTACTTAAGTGGACACTGTTTCTGAACTAGTTCCTTGAAGTGGGCTGCTTAAAAATAGCATCAAATCAATCTCTGAACATTTTGGGCTCTAACAGCTCTCTATTCAGGATAAACAAAACCATCAGGAATTGTGAGACTCAATATTTCAGTACTAATCTTGCAGGCTTACATTTTTCATGGATGTATTCTCTTAGACTGTTGACTTTGCTTTTGTCATGGAGACTTTCAGGGTCTACCGACTTGCATCTGCTTGACATGAGGGTGTTGTCTGGTTGTTGGTGATGTTTGCAAATAAATGTTAATATTGAAATGTATCAAAGTTATTAGAGATAAATGTTTTGATTTGGTCGAGTGAGCATTTCCTGCATGTTTTCTCATGTGGTGTTTATATGAGTTTATAATTGACTCAATAGCTAAAGGAGCAGGTTTCTATTACTGAAGCTTGTGATGAGCAGTGTTGCGTGAGTACAAAACAAACCTCTTGAAACTGAATTGAAGTGGAAATGAATTTGTTGTAAAAACTCTCTGAAGCCCTACACACTAAACTGGATTTTCAGGTTTGAGTTTGTAGCAGACTGTTAGATCACAATGTGTAAGCAAGTCATTAGACTTAGCCAGCCTAGATCTTTAGTGCTGATATCTCTGTACAGTTGTCAGGCATGTAGACATATTGTCCCCTCTGGCAGAAAGTTTGGGAAATCAATCGCAATTAGAAAACTCAAGTGTGACTGCTGTCTTTGTGTCATGAGGTTTATTTTTCCTTTTAAGAGTCTGTTACTTTTGAAGCTCTGTGGGTTCTGGTGTGTTGGCACCTCCATCTTGTTGGAGTTTAGAAAGCTTGAAGCAGATTTTTAGTTTTGTTCTGTTTTGTTCCAAGGTTCCTTATCTGATTCTGATCTTGACATAGTTTTCATTAAAGATTAGTGTAGCTTAAAAAATTACTGATATTTGGAGTTAAGTGTTATTAAAAGTATAAATAAATAACTGAAATATAGAAAAACATGCATGACTTTTCCACACTGTTCCTTCAACCCAATTTTTTTCAGTTTTCAGTTAAGAGCAAGATATTTTGCTGGGTTTTAATGTCTTAAAAGCCTAACATTTAAAAACAATATTTATAATTTTTACAGGTTTTATTTTCCAATGTCTGTCAAGCTCCATTTCTATTTAAATTTTGTTGTCGCTTGGTTAAAATATAAGATCCAAATATAATTTGTTGTATTACGACTACATATTAGAGCATTATGCAACAGCCAATCAGCTTTCTGTTGTAGGCACGGGTCTATCTGGGATTGTCACCTCAGACGCATAGTAACTATGGTGAAGTGCAGGCTTAGCAACACTAGGTCGAAGAAAAACTGAATAAAGTGATTGGCAAGTTCCCAACAATGTATTTGAAGCACACATTTTATTAAAAAAAAAAACAACTGGGAATGCTAGGTGTATGACGACTGGTGCCGCATTCTAAAAGTGAGAAACATCAGACTTCTTTAAAGGGTCTCCAGCAGATGAAAACAATATCAATCAAGTTTTTATATAGTGCTTCTTTAGCAGTTGCTTTCAAAGCAGCTTCACAAAGTCCTATTGAGGATCAGGTAGAGTAAATAGCAGTTCCCTCTGTGAGTCCTCTGGGAGCCTCGCTGACTGAGACAGGTGCTAGTCACCTCCCCAGCATAAAGAAAATACAAACTTAATATCCATCGATGAACAGTTCGCCTGACAGCACCTGAAAAAAAACAAAACAAACCAAGGCAAAACAGAAACTAACAAAAAAAATGGTGAGAAAAGTAAAACAGACAACAAACAGGTGATCAGCATCAGGATGAGTGTTAAATGATGAGGATAGGTTAGGTTCAGTTGATACAATTTATATTATGAGAAGCTGAGATAGACTTTGATGGTGTAACAAATTGCATATTGTCTCTCCCCTAATGTAAGTCACTTTGGACAAAAGCATCTGCCAAATGCATAAATGTAAATGTAGAGAGGCACATTGATGCACATTGTTTTGTCCACAGTTTGTATGTTTATGGTGCTCAGACACCAGATCCATTTTGACAAATACCAAGAGCCAATTATTTGAATGCTAGATAAAACAGATATGTTTTTGATTTAGTTTTGAACTCTGTTAGCGTAGCTGAGCTCCAGACAACATCTGGGAGTTTGTTCCAGAGATCTAAATGAGAACGACCTTACCCCTCTGGTGGATTTACTAATCTGTAGAATAATCAATAGTCCTGCTTCTTGGGATCGAAGAGTGTGAGCTGGAATATTTGTAACAATATAACAATAAAGTATGTTTGCCATGTATTGGTATCGGTTTTAAAGTTAGCATTATGAATCCTGCAGACACCCTGTAAGAGGTGAAGTAAAGCCTGTGTGTTGTGGTTGCCCAGTCCTCTTATAAATTTGAGCATAATCTGTGTTTTGATTTACGTTAATTCACATGTTGAAACTTGTGGTGATTTCATCGTTTCCTTTCTTCTACCCTAATTTTAACTAGCATCGGGACTGAAATCTCAAGATGATCAAGTGATTAGATGGTCTGACATTTCTATTTAAATTTTTTTTTGTTTTCTAGATCTGTAATCTTTAGTTTATTTTTTTAACAAACTTGCAGTGTTTAATGTTAAAGTTTTAAGATTCATCATAACTCTTAGAAATAGCATGAACAATATCTCATGTATCTAACCATAATTTTTTCCACTTCTCTTTTCGGATTTAGCTCATCACAAAACCCTCATTTTGCTTCACTTCCACAAATCTTTAAACTCAGAAATGAAATGTTTGAATAGAGCTCAAGGTTTTTTCATAGTGAATTTTGATCCTGTGAGATGATTGGGTTTAGTTTTAGGAAATGATTGGGATTTAGTTTTAATTTAGATGGTGCTTTTCAGAAAAAGCTAATCTTAATTATTCTACTACTTCAGGGGTCTCCAACGTCGGTCCTGGAGAACCGGAGCCCTGCACATTTTTGGTTCAAGCATCATGAAACACCTGTGGCACTAATTATGGTCCTCTGATTGGCTGAAGTAGAGTAGTATGCATACTACAGCAGGGTTGCAACTTAAATGTGCAGGGCTCCGGCTCTCCAGGACCGACATTGGACACCCCTGTACTACTTGAAAAAGGTTGAGACCTTGAGTCAAAAACATGCTATAATAACATACTTGCACTTTAAAAATATATATAAAATTGCAGAACAAATGGCAATTAAGTTTACAGAAATAATCTGTTATGATTTACATGGTTAATCCATGTTTTTTACTTTCATTTCTTTATTGGATAGTGTGCAGAATAAACACATGACATTGTATTCTGAACACCTGCCAGCTATTCTTATTTTTTCAGTTGGTCAGTAGAGAAGGTAAAGCTTGTGATGCTTTATTAAAATACATGGTCAAAGGACATGTTGCAGCTAAATAGTGTCAGGGTTGGTTGAGTAAGTAAACTTACTTCTAATGCAAGTCTAATGCATTGTACTTGCCACTTGGATTAAAGTTAAGATGGTGTTCACAGCTAGTAGGTTATTGTGTTGTGGGCAATGAGCAGGACTGGAAAGCACACTTGCTCCTCAGGTCAGGGTTTGGTTTCTCACTTCTTTTTTGGTAATGTTTGCCTTGTTTATTTGAATAAATTAACGTTGCTATATAAATAAACATTATTCAAAACAGAAAAAAAATTAATAAACGGAAAATGGTGAATAATAAAAAATAGAAATACAAGTACATTTCTGCCAGCCGTTTGTCTTATTATTATTATTATTATTATTATTATTATTATTATTATTTTATTTTATTATTATTTTTTTTATACATACACCAGTAGTACACACTATACTCTTCAGGGTCTTCACAGCTAACACACGCACATTCATGGAGTCAACTGGTGAAACAAGGAAGACAAATGTGACATTTGCTAAATAATACCCTGGTAAGATGAAATAATATACATGATTTCTGACATGAATGTATTCGAAAATTACTTTAAATAAGCAGGGTGTTTCTGAACATTAGAGGTAGTTCTGTGCACCCACTTTTTTTTTTTTAACAAGCTCTGTTGATTTTAAATGCTTTAACACCAATTAATAGACTCTATGCATAACCCACTGCCTACATATTTCCACTAAAATCTCAATTGAGTTTTGAGTTTGAGCTTGTGATGGCTTGATAATATAGTTTTTTTTAAGAAGTGATTATGGGTACGTGTTAATTTTAGTCAGATTTGTAGTATTACCATTTTAGTGTAACATTTTTGTTTTGGCTCTATATCTGAAGTATTTTTTATTTACTCAAAATATTTTCAGAAGTTAAAGCCAAACTTTCACCATAAGTAAATGAAAAAAAAAAACTATTCTGTGCTGAACCGGTTTTTGAAGAACCACTGACATTGAACGCAGTCGTAGTCATACATAAATCCTGTTCATCTTCTATACTCCTCTGTACTATAAAAAACCTTAATGCATCCACTTCCAGCTCACAATTATAAAAAGGTTGGGTCTGGTTACCCTGGACAGATTGTCATGCTTTTCTGGGATACACACATTCACATTCAATGTTGATGCTTATAGTTCAGAACCTGTTGGAAGAACCCTTCACACTAACAAGTGAACATGCAATACCTTGAAAATGCTCTTCCAGTGACTCTAGGATAACCCCTAATCCAGTTTGAAGCACCAAAATGTATGTAAGACTCAATGTGTCCCAGTTAGAATTGAAATTATTTTGGTTTCAAAAGATGAGATGGATAGTAAAATGTGTTCCATTTTACTCTAGCCCAGTACTTGTTTTTCATTGAAGAGCTTGTTTCGTAACCCATGTGTTTGTGTAATTCAGAACTTTATATAGCGTTCTCTATTACTGAAAGAGCGGTTTCGGAACAATGCTGCCCACTCCATCCCACTCCATTCTAAGTACTCCTGAGGGCAGCGTTTAACATTCATCAGGCTGACTATGCCACTGCTAAAGAAAGCTTTGTTTTCCACCGCTGGAGAAACCAATACCTCTTCCATTTAAATGTGAGACTCTGTTACCATGGTTTTCAAAAATTGCGGCTGTCCTGCATGTTTGTGTCACGACGGTCAGAGAGAGTAGCATTGTGTGAGGTCATTGGATTCGCCCATGGGCTGTGTCTCTTTCAGAGAAGAGAAGTCATTCATGAGAGATGTTCATTGATCATGTTCTCTGTTAAGTGATAAGTATGCAGTTTCACTTTCATGCTTTTGTTTGGAAAAGGGTTGCTTGGAAAGAGTCTTCGTTGTTCAGTTATTTTGTTTAAGTCATAATATATATATATATATATATATATATATATATATATATATATATATATATATATATATATATATATATATATATATATATACATTATTATATTTCATTATTATTTTATACTGATTTTATAAAATGGCAGAATTTATATTGAGCAATCCTGTATATTTAAATTATCGATGGATATTTACAGAACTAGTGTGCCAATAACTGAAAAAAATTGAATACAGCATTGGGACCTTTTTTTATTTCTGGTTGGTTATTCCTGCTTTTTTTCAAATGCTTTTTCCAGCCTCATAGTTTAAAATGTATGTTCTTTTTTTCATAGAGTACCTTTTAAAAGCTTTGTTTTCTAAAGAAACTCTTCAGTGCATTGTATTCATTGCCTGCAGCAATCAAGGCATCAAGTCTTCTTTATATTATTTTTTTAGGCTTAGCTGTTATGGGAAATGAAAGTATCCGGACTATGCTGTATTCTTTTTTTCATAGAGTACCCTTTAAAAGCTTTGTTTTCTAAAGAAACTCTTAAGTGCATTGTATTCATTGCCTGTGTTTTTAAAAGGCACATTAGACATTTTACCTCAAAGGTCAGACAGTTTTATATTCATGATTGTAAACTCCTGTTAGGCTACAAACTTTTATTTCATAGAAAACTCTGGGGTTTTTTTCACATCGAACTAGAAATACAGTTGTTAAAATTTTGTCCCTTTTATATCCATAGAGATGAGTTGTAGGACCAAAAACACCTATCTTAGGCCCTCATTGGCTTGTGACCTAATATGACCTAACCAAGCAATCAGGAGGAAGGCAACAATGAGTCAAAACGGGAAAGGGGAGGTCAAGCTGCCTAGATCAAGCCACTCTAGTTTTTTTTTTTTTTCATTCCATTCTGCAGTGTCCAGTTTCTCCAGTGTTAGTTGTTCCTACTTAAAAAAATCAACACTCTTTTTCTAATTAAGATGTTACATGTTGTAGGCCTTTAATTTCTACTCATTGAGAACATTTTGAGACGGTTTCAGTGTTGTGCATTTTGTCTCCTTTGTTTATCACGTGTGGCAAGCTAATTCAGGTAACATTGCAAGTTTGATGGCAAAAAAAGATGTTGGATTGTCATTTGTAACTCGATATCTCATCAAAACAATTAAAAAAATTTTTTAACATTTTTTAAAACATTGAGTCTGAAAACGAGGTTTTTTTTCAATCACAGTTTTTTTACATTTAATGATCTCTTTAGTTTAAAAAAGGCTTAAAAAAGAAAAGATTTTCATTCGTTTTTTAATCCGTTGATTACTTTTGTATAAATGTATGGCTGTGTGTTGGATGTGAGTGTGGCTTTAAAGAAAGCTGAAAAATAATGTTAGTTAAAATTGTCATCTTATTGAATAAATTTGGTAATTCTGTCCTGTGTGTTTGGCTATGTTATCGTGGGTTTGACCTGTTTAGAGTCTTTCCCACTGTGCTGAAGTGCCTTTGAGCAGAAGGTCACACAGTCAGTGACCGAGTCATGTTCCCTCACACTCCTCCATCTCTCTTCTTGAAAAAAAAAAAAAAAAAAAAACATTTCAAAATGGTTGATGTGTTATGATGAGGATGCTTAATTTTAGACTTTACTGACATCTTGATCTAATGTTGTGACAGCTGAGATTTTCATAAGTCTTTAAAAAAAATTTAAAGAATCAACTAGTTCATAGAAAATTTTAGTGAACTATTGATTCTGTGTTGTTCTTGGAGTTAAACATGCTGCTAGTGGATTTTTCAGATTTAAAAGAGATTTAGCACAGAGACCGGGACACTATATAGTCTTGCAACATTGTACATCTGTTAACTTCCATATTTAAAAGCTGTTTTTCTCATAAAGATTGAAGATGATAGGAATTAGGGTTTTAGGGTTATGTTGTGTGGATGGATACTAAACAGCATTGCAAGCATAGCAGAAGGATGAGGCTCATTGATTTGATATACCTTAAAAGAAATCTAGTGCAAAACTGTGTAACTAGATAGTGTAACTAGGGTTGCAACAAACAACTGTTTTCTTAATTGCTTCTGTGCAATGATCCGTTTTCTTTGTAATGAAGTGATTTAAAAACACTTTGGGAACTCTAAAGTGGATTGAAGTGGCAAAGTTAGCTAAGCCTGAGTAAATCCAGTGCGAGTGTTTCCATGTGTAAAGGTGGCTGGCAGCTCTGCTCATGAACACCACCAGCTTGTGCCTGCTGTCGGCAAACACTCCCAGAGCTCAACTGAGTGACTTAATCAGGTTTGTCAGAGGCAACTTGCCGTGTAGGGGGTCTCTTCGCTTGAGGGAGGGGTGTAGGTGCTAAGCCAAAGAAGGGGCTAATTGGAACGCCGCGTCACATGGG
This sequence comes from Danionella dracula, assembly GCA_900490495.1. NCBI lineage: Eukaryota > Metazoa > Chordata > Actinopteri > Cypriniformes > Danionidae > Danionella > Danionella dracula. The sequence goes on from UELW01000111.1 coordinate 13,113,524, forward strand.
CTTTGAAGAGGAGACAGCTGGTTCCTGGACCACCAAGATGAGTATGCAGCTTCTGGGTCAGCTCTGTTCTTTTGTGGTTGTCTCAGTGGATTTTTAACATTGATTCAGGCCATTAATGATAATTTAGGGTATGCTTTTTTTTTATTAAAGCTCATAGACAATAGAAAAAAGCTAATCGCTCACTTTTTATAAATATTTATTGTGCTCTTTAGTGTGCTAACAAAAGACACATTACCTTATAGACAAGTTTAGTAAAATCTTGCTGTAGTAGTTTTCCCATATTAATTGAATATCAACCACATTTACAAATTATTGGTGTAATATGGCATGACTTTTCAAACCCCGTTTTTATTTGTCTCAAAAGCTAAATTAAGCCTCATAAAGCCTTTTATGATTTTATTCACAATTTTTGTTGTGTTGTTGAAAGCCATTCATTTCGTGAAAGGCAGCATTTTAATTTAAGCGTGGGTGGTGAGGAGAAACAGAGAAATTGACATATTTAAAAGAAATATGATAAAGCACAGCTAAGATATCAACAGCTCCACCAATTTCACCATTGGCTCTAAATATCTTTGGGACAATCGACTTGACTGCATATATGTCTAGGCCAGGCAAACCATTTTTCATTGACCTGCTCTGATCTCTATTCATAGCTCAAGGGAATCCAGTGCCACCTCAACAGCTGCGAGAGCAGACCCGAGTGGCCCCTGAGAGCCCACAATGGGTGGATACCACATATGCTTCATCTCATTCATTGACATAAGCCAATTTAGTCAACATCCCAATCATCTAAGAGGTACAGGGCTTTAGTTTCAGTAAACATGCACTACTGCTACTACAAGGTCACTAAATGAAACCACTTTCACAAAACATCGCAAAAAGCCTTGATGGATATACTTGTATAAATGAATGTGAAGTAGATAGGAACACGTTTTACTTAGAATTTTTTATATTTGGCCACAAATGAGTCATAGCAGCAACCTTTTTTGGGATAACATTGCTATGCTCCATCATGTGTTTAGGCCTAGGTATGTTCATGGTTCATTTTCAGGAATGGCATGATTTTTTTTCTGCCCAGAATGTGCAGAGCTGCATAGTTCTCTTCGAGGCAATCAGATGGTAGGGTTCAGATGTGAAAAAAAAGCAATCAAAATATAATTTTATGTTAATTTCAGCCCAGCGCTGTTCTTTGTTTTACTAAATCATTTGCAAGATAATTGATTTTCATAAAAACACATTTAAAAAGATTCAAAATAAACCCATCTCTCACAAATACACTTTTTTTTTCAAGCTTTATTCTTTCACCAGCAGCTCTAGGTGATTCTTTGCCGCTCTTAAGAAGGTCTTAAAGGAACAAGTTGAGACCTGGAATTCACTAGATACACTTGACACCTTGCACACGATCTACACTATCTATACCTTAAAACTACAATTTATTTGTAAAGAAACCAGTCACCCACACTCCAATCACAATACAAACCTTATGTTACCAGCACAAGAAGTCATCACTCTCAGTCCCTTTTTGTCTGGGCAACCATTTGCTAGCATATTGTATACCCCAAGAGTCTCTAAGAACAGAATTATCTTCAACTTGCCTTATCCGTACCTCCTCTGGTTCTGGTTTGCCTTCATCTCATCTGGTTCCTTCTTTTTTTATTGTAGTTGTAGTTTTTTTTATTGTATTCGTCTGTGATTTCTAACAGTGTCTGCATCATTCAGTTACTAACACTAGTTCTGTGCCATGACACCTTATTAAGCAATACTTAAAAGCAATACTTATATAAACAATACTTTTCAGATCAGAGAATTGATATTGTTTTCCATAACAGTGACACTTCATAAATTTCTCCTCAGATGTCCCGAGTTCTCTTTACCAATTTATGTAGCATAATTCTTTATTTAGTCACTTTTTTCATGGATTCTTATTCTGGGTTGAAGAAACACATTTTTTTTCTGAATAATTTGTTGTTACATGGCAGGTGCTGGCCTATAGTTGGAACAGCAGCTGCATCAAGTCTTCTTTATATTATTTTTTTAGGCTTAGCTGTTATGGGAAATGAAAGTATCTGGACTATGCTGTAATCAGCTGCTTTTGTGCTCATTTTCTTTTTCCCTCCCCTAAAAATGCCCCTTCTGACAGTTAGCAGACTGATCATTAGTGCTGTTTGTGTGTCGCTTTAGACGCTAGTTTCCTGGAATGTTGTTCTGGCCAGCTAATTGTAATCGGATACGCTTAATTTTCCTTTATCTGGGATGTTTTTTTTTTTCTTTTAACATTTGGCTAATATTATGTCGTGACACGTCAGTTTACATAATGCCAAAAGGCAAAGGGATCTGGAATGGCTGTCAAATATAACATCTATGTTAAACATTCTGACATTTACAGATGTTGCCTGGACAAGAATTAAAGAATTGTTTTCATAAACTTTATTTTGTAGAGTTTAATGTAAAGTTTGTCAATCTAAAGTAAAATGATTTGTCTTTTAATAATCTGTAATTCACTTTAAGAAGGTAATGATTAAAAAGATAAAACTAAAATAAGTAATATTTTTTTGTAAACTATATATTACAAACTGCTCTGCGCTTGTCAAACTTTTGCAAGCATTACAATTCTTTAACAGTTTTTAACCAAATTATATAATAAGCGTCATAGTTATATGACCACACATACACACACACGCACACACACACACACAAACTTTTGGATCCTGTGTGATTTTGAAATCTACTTCCAACCCCATCTTCAAAGGCAATCTCACAGTGTAATTTTCCAAAATCTTTGCACTTTCAACACACACAGACGTGCACACATATCTTTGTCTCAAAGCATGAATTCTGCTCCATACTTCCTGTTATTGTTTGTCCCTTTCAGATAAGCAGATTTAGCGGCTCTTGTTGCCATTTCCTTTTGAAGCCTCAGTTGATTTGCATCTTTAAGTTTTACCGCCTTTTTGGTGTAGAACATACCAGTCTAGCAGTTTCCTCTTCTTTTGGCAAACGCCTACTTCCTCTACCTCTCACCCTGTTCTTGGTCTCTTTTTTTTTTTTTTCTCGATGGATAATGCAAGGTTCTTAAATAAAAAGGTATACTCTTGAGTTTTTCTAATGAGGATGTATTGCATTGAAGAAGCAGCATACGATACTGGTGACAAGAAATCGAAATAGAGTGCTAAAACTTTGAGTCGGAGGTTCCTGGGTAAGTTTCTTTATGTTGAATGTGTCCGGAACACTACATGCTTTTTTTTTTTTTTTTTTTTTCATTTTAGGGGTCAAATTTGCAAGGCTTAATATATCTGTATGAGAACAATGCTCAGTTATCATTTTGATAAAAGAATTTGACGGGCACTTGAGTTGAATCTGTTTGCGTCAATGAGCTTTCCATTAAGTGGGCAGCACAGTTTCTAGTCTAATAATACATGACATACTTTTAGTAGGACTTTGCTATGATGTTTTCCACACTGATTTCTAAGTTTGTACTGAAGTAGTGCATGTTAATATTTTTTTTCAGTGGTAGATGTCACTTCAATCATTACTTTAGGACTGTTGGGTAGATTTTAAAGCAGATCTGTTTTTGTGTAACTGGTAGACATGACGAGCTAGAGATGAGGAAACTACTGTTAGCAGTGAGAGGTTTGACAGGAAATCCTGTTGGCTCTATCTGAAACGAAGGTCTTGTTTTTGACATCAGCCGCCTGCTGTAGTTAAGACTGAAATTGTTGGCTTTGTGTTTAAACATCCTCATGTTGAGCTTCATCTTTTGTTGCCTGAAACATGTTTGTGGTAAAACTCCCACTAGAAATTAGAAACCCTGCTTATAATTTCAATAAAGAGGTTTCATGAGTTCACATTACATATAATTGCCTAGTGTCGCAAGCAGTTTTGGCAAGTTAGAAGGAGTGTACTTTCTTAGGCGAGCTGTCTGAGGACTTGCTGTTTTAGTAGTTGAATGTGGGAAGGTTAGGTCTGTTTAAATACTGAGAGAGGTAATGATCTTGATTAGCGCCAGCTGTTTAAGGGATGTCAATTATATGTTATGATCCTCCCAAATCTAGTTCTAGGAACTTAATTTCATATAACATAGTTATTTCATTGCTTATAACATAGTTTAGACATTCGATTTAGTGTAATAGATATTTCGATGTATTGCTGTGTTTTGTGTCAACAATTATGCAGGTCTTATTTTTTAATAAAAATGGACAAATAAGCAAAAAGATCATTTATTTTCATAAGGCAGTAGTTGATAATGTATATTGTTGACCATAACATATATCACACTTCCTTTATCATATTTTATGTCATATGTTAACTACATCATAGATAATCATTACATCGTATATCTTTAACCATATCATATGACAAACATATTTACATCAAATATAGTGTCATATATATATTGCATTAAGTATCAAATATATAATATAGCACATGTCCTGTATCTTTTTCAATATTATATATAATCAACAATGATATAGCACAACCATATGTCTTGTCATATAAATTGAATCATATTGTATAACATTCGTTATTTATCATATTTCACGTCATATAATCAGCCACATGAGTCATCACATCATGTCTCACAAATTAACCTTCGTGCCAGCAACTATATCATTTTAGAGCTCTAATTGGGCCTAATCTTTAGCTCAATCCAAACCTGATTTCCTTCATTGTCTTATTTAATAGCCCAACTTGAGTGGAGCCATAGCAATGTTACCTCCAAAATCTCCGCTCTAAACCCAAAGTAATGGAGGTGGCAATCTGTGCAGCGCAGATTTCACAAATCAAAAGGTCTGAAATATTTTTTTTAATTAATTTAATTAAAAGGAATTCAAGATGATAAGAAAATAATATTTTGACAATAATGAAATTAACATGGCAAACATTAAATTTATAAAGTTCTATTGTGTCTTTGTGTTACTTAATGTGTCATATGTTATATCCTATATCATTATAAAGTGATGCAAGTATTGGGTTGAGTATAAATGCAATCACACTTGCATTTTCAGCATTGTTAGAGTTTATGATTCAACACAACAGAACCTGTTGATCTGGACCCCACAGTTCTGTCTCTTTTGAAGGTACAAAGCTCAGGTCAGGCCTGCAGGGTAAAAATGAGAGAGAGAACCTGAGCCTCACTTGCGCATTCACTGTCATGCAGGTCTTTGTTGCTCTGATTTTGCAGCCCTTGTTGTTTCAGACTTTGACACTTTGGAGCTCTTTGTAGAGGTGTCAGATGAATGACTCTAGGGCTTGTTTGGAATATATTGAGAATGAGGGCAAAACGCGGGAGAATTTTTCCTTCTTAACATTCTCATGCTTTCATTTTTACTTGCTCACTGCAGTTGCACTTTGTTCTTCAGAAAACTTTTAACCTCATTGGAAATACAAAACATACAATGTTTGGGTTATAAGGAGCATTATCTGAGAAAACAACTCTGTTGATAAATGTACAAAGTAGATTATAAAGAAATATATGTACAGCTCTTATAGAAGGTTTAGGGCTTTGCTTCACCGGATTTTCCTTCATGTTTCCTTTTTTTATTTGTTTTTAATGGATTTCTTTCAATTAGTATTATGAACATTTCACTCTGTATGTTATTATTGAGGTGCCTCAGGTCAGGATCATTTCTGGAGGTACTGAAGTCTAGAGATTGGAGGGACTTAAGTTTTCTATTACAGCTTAGCTTAGGGAGAATCTACTGGAACATATCAACTAGTAAAAAAAGTACAATTTTTTTAAAGCACATAACAAAACTCATTTTTAAAACATTTTAACCTAAATGGAGAAGCTGTGGTGGTGTTGTTTTAGGTTATGCTCCAGTCATGTTTATGTTGAAGTATTCTTTTAACTGAGTATTTAACTTGAGTTTTGTTGGTCATGTATTTTGTTACGGGTTATGTTTGTGGTTTAATAAGCTTTTCAATTACTTGTATTTTTCATTTTGTGTTTAATAGTTGGTGTTCAGCTCATCATTAAAGGGAAAAAGAGTTTGCTCTAGCAGCTATTTAAATTCTGACACTTTCAGGGTTTTCAAGAAGCTTGTCTATGTCAACAGTTTCTCAGTTTAAGGCCCAGATAAACTACCTGTTTTATAACATAAGTTTCCTATCAAAAAATCATGGTGTTTTTTTTCCCCCAAATATAATACTGCTAAAGAAAAACTGTTGTGTTTGCGTTGTGTGCTGTTTGGAACTACAGCTTGACATTTTCTTTCAATGGTTTGGAGAAAGCTTGTGACATTGTGATTGATTAATTCAGCAAGATTTCCGGAAGGGATTGGACTCTGTGTGAGTCTCTTCTTTCCATCAGAGACAGAGAGACGTCTCGAGGCCTGCCAGTTCAACTCACTCTGCTATTAAGCCCTTAAAACAATTGAATATCTTCTGGCTGTTTGAGTTTTTCTTGATGGATTTCAATAGCAATTTAAGTAGCTTTATGAAACCATCAAACATGTTAAATAAATTAAATCAGTTCAGCCTGTTTTCTTAAACACGTTGTTTGATTAAATCATGTAATTCTTTAAGTTTATATTATCATTTTATTTTGCATCTGTATGCAGATGTGTTTTTTTTATTATCCTATTTAATAGAGAAAGTGATCAAAGTCTTTTTGAAGCAATTTGAAAAGTATTTTTTCTTTTCCATGAAGAAAATGTGACCAAAGCAACATCACACTATGTTATATAAATATAAAGGTTTTGTTAAAACATGAATTTAACATATAATATATTCCTCTTTTTTTCGAGCAACTAAGGCTAGGTGTTATATCTTCCAAAATATAACAGTACAGATTTGACAAACAATAATGTGTCCAACTGCAATGAATAATCACTTGATGTTATGATATACGAGTGTCTCACTGCTCTGAAAGAGGCTAACAACAAGCCTCTGGCTGTGTTTTCAGCAGATAGCTGTTGTGGTATGACCAAACACAGGAGGCTGGAGGTTTTGGAGGCTCCTCAAACACAGACACAGCTTCAGACCGATGCATCAGTCACATGAATTCTAAAGTCAAGGCAGCAATCATGAGCACAAATCCAAATTGGAGGAACCTCTACTGAAAACGCTTTAAATGAGAATCCCTGGTTTCTGCACATGCAAATAAGTTCATTAATACTACTATATTCACACAACAATACTGCAAGCACTATGAGGTCGTATTGTGTGCTTTAATGATAATTGTATGTTGAAAATATGAGAAAATACTTTATAAAGTTTATTTTACATTTGACCATTGTATTCAATCAGGTTTTTTCCTATACAATAAAAAATAAAGTCTTTATTTTCTTAAGTTTTGTTAACTAACAAATACAGAAAATAGAGTAATTAACTTTTGTGATTTAGTATTTTTATTTTATTTATTTATTGTGTTTGGCCATTGATATTTTGTGAATGCATCATATTTGTTGCGTTTGTAAACTTTTCCAATGAGCAGTTTCCAAGGGAAAACTGTATTTTGGATCCTGTAAAATAAATTTAAATTGATTTAAAGATGATCTAGAACTCAGCAGCTCGTCATATCTTCAAGGAACCAAAGCAAGCTCATGTTAATCCCCTCTTCATCACTTTTCATTTGCTTCCCATTGCGGCTCGTGTTAAGTTTAAATCACTGATGCTGGCGTACGAAACTATCTCCGAATCAGCCCGCACAAGTTCATACTCTCCTACATGCCCTCCAGAAGTGCTCACAGAACTAACAGTGACTCGTGGTTCCGTCCCACAAAGGCAGACAATCTCATAGCAGAACCTTCTCTCTCACTGTCCCAGGCTGGTGGAACAAACTCCCTGATCCAGTCAGGAAAGCAGCAACACTAACAGCTTTCAAAAAGCAACTGAAAACTCTTCTCTTCAGGGGACAACAACTATAAAAAAAATTCCTCTTCTCCTTTTTTCCTGCTATGATTGATTGGTCGATCAGTTGATTCAACTTCTATTAAGAGCAAACTGAGATAGACGTTGACTGTGTAGCGAATTGGATATTTTCTCTCCCCTCCTGTAAGTCGCTTTGGACAAAGGCGTCTGCCAAATGCATAAATGTAAATGTAATTCCACATTAAATATAGCATCCTCTGCTGCTCATCTTTGGGTAGATGATGAAGACTTCAGTGCTGAGATGTACATGCTGAAACAGGGCAAAGGTTCTTTGGGGACATTGCTTCTAATCCTTTGTTCAACTCATAGGGGCAGATAATGGCAGACCTCACAAATCAACACCCTTGAACAAGAAACTGACGAACGATGAGCTAATGTGCATCTGTCAACGACTATTCAGGGGTAGGGAATAATTAAATCAGTTGAAAATAGCTCATGATTTGCATTTAGCTTTTTAAAAGTTTAGCAAAAAAGACTTCATGAAATCACACCTCTAATATAGTTATTAATGTCCTAACACCTTATAAATTAATATTAGTTTCAATAATGTAGGTCCTTTAACTTACTACACCAGTAAACAAAGACATTTAAAGCACTATTCAGTGATCAGCACTGCTGAAAACTTATAGACCCTTTCTAAATGTTTCTTTACTACAACTTGTATTCCAACAAGCTCTCGTTTCCTTCTCCCAAAAATGCACATCAAGTTACAGGTGTAAAGTGAATGGTGAATGTGTCCCTGCAAAGCAATGGGGTTAATAGGATTTGAATTGAATCATCTTTTGTACATATAGCATAGGATCATCATCAGTTTTCTGTTTAACTAAGGTCAGCATTTCATGTTTTCCTCAGTTTGATATAAAAGATTAAATCAGCTCTCAAAGCTTCGCAGAAAACCTGGAGCTAAGATCTATTGATTTCTGTCAGCTGAAATGTTGCCTTCTATTATGGGATATTGTCTTTTGAGGGATGAAAGATTTCCAAGAAAGCCACCCCGGAAAGAGGAAAGATCCTGATGGCATAGCTTCCATAGCAACTGAGTCTGACTAGAGCCTATGTGGAGATTATTATGGGATGAGTCACGGCAGAATGACTCGGCAGCTTGTTTGAATGGCTTGAACGAATGAATGAATGATTAGATCAGAGGCTGCGTGTTCTTATTTGCTCTCCAACAATCATCCCCATGCATTATGGAATAGGGGATTAAAAATGCAGCAGGGCTTCTCCAGTGCAAAAGAGATGATCTCCACTGTCCTGAGTGTCAGGAGGACTAAATCATTTACACAGGGCTTTAGCGGCTGTCCATTTCTCTTCATAGGGTCACTAACCTTTTCACTGCTTTTGACCGTATCGTAGATTGTATCTTCGGAAATGTTTCTGGTTAAAGCCAGAAGTACATGTTGTGTGGCTTTCCTTTTTGAAAAGGTGATTGTCTGCCAGGTCTTAGATTTTTAAAGCAAAATTTAGCAGTAAACTGTAGACTAGAAATGTCACTCTCCTCAAGAAAATGCATCGACAATGGAAAATTTACGCAATTGTAATAGCTAAGTTTTAAGCATCCGCTATTCAGCTGCTCGGCTCATGCTGTGACAGTCTGGTCCAGTAATCTCTATTATGCAACACTGACTAAATAAACTTCAGTAGTGGATATAACAGATTTATGTTTTAGTCTTTGGCACATCACAGTAGACTAAAGCTCTGTGGTAAAACCTCTTAATTTATTATAGCTTTTAAAAGGCATTGATCTCTTCTGCACATGTGAGAATGTTGATCTTACTGGAGCAACTACAATATTCTAGGATTCACTATTGAGTTATAGCTCACACCAATTCAGTGTCAGAGCTTTGCACATTAGCAGTGAATTTGCTTGTGGCAGAAAGTACGGGCTGTTCTGATCTCAAGGTCAAGCCTATTTTATGAACAAACATTGAATTTCTGTCTGTCTGCTGTTTCTGAGATGAAAAGAACTGAAGAGGTGTTATTGTTTTTGGTTAAATTATTTAGAAAAAACTGGTTTTATATGTTGTTAGTTTTTTATTTTCTCTTAGTATCGTCATTTCACAATCTTAACCTTAAATTTCTCAGTGTTTAGAGGTTCCGTTCTACATGTGATTTGTTTAAAAGAGTTCAAAGCAAAAAGTTGTCCTCAATGCTTATGCTGGTATAATTTGTGTCAATATATTTTTGATTAGGACATATGTATTGTTACTAAGTTCGCATATATGCAAATGTGAAAAAGAAAGTTCAGTAAAGTCAGTGTACAGTTTACATAAAATATTATGAGAAAAAAAATTAAATGAAAACTTTTGCAATTTTGAACTTTTTGCATGAAAAAATACCCAGGTTTGTGTACATAACCTTAATAGGCAGTGGAACAGACTGCAGATTTACTCTTAATAGAGAAGAATATATTTTTTGTTTGTTTTTAAGGTATATGCATCGTGCATGCAAACATGGAAAGGTCAAATTCAAGCAGCATAATTATGCTGTTGTACATGTAATAGGTCAGACTGCTCTCAAAATAATAATATCACTTATTGCTGTAATTTTCTAAGGCAATTAATTTCGAAATTTACATTATTAGGAGGAATTTGTTTGTAAAGTCAATTGGTAGGCACAATATGGAGTCTGTGTGTCTTATTTGCTGAGGAAGTTTACATGAACTTCTTCAGATGCAAGCCTGCGAGTAGAAAATTTCTAGTGTCCTATCGCTAAAATTATTTGCTTTTTCAAATTATTTTTCTGAACATGGTTTGAGACTGGTTACGTATTGTTTGTTTCATGTTACCAACCTGCTTTAGTTTAGAATTGAGAGTTGTGGATCACATCAACAAAGTAGAAAATCAACCAAAGTAGATTATCAGCACTTATAATCAATATCGTGCTTTTATATTGTATAATCATAATCAAAACCTTTTCACTTACTTCTTGTAATATACTTTGTATTTACATTTCTACTGGATTTTGCTGCATAGTAATCGTAATGCAAGTACATAATTTAGAACTCTACTTGTGTTATTCAAATAAATGAATGGGAACGTAATCCTTTGTTTCTTTCTATCCCTCCAGGCCTGGATGAGGGCGAGGCTGCAGTGACCGAATAGATCCTCTATTAGTGAAGCCATGCCTCCTCCAGCAGATATTGTGAAGGTTGCCATTGAATGGCCTGGGGCCTTCCCTAAACTAATGGAGATTGACCAGGTCAGTGTGTATAGATGACTTTATTATCTGGGTACTGTACTTGTTTGAGTATTATTATAGTAATGTAAATAAATATTTTCCCTAGGCTTATCTTCACTGACTGGTCATATGGTCAAATAGTTCCTTAGAGACTTTCAAACTTTCAGGTTGAATAGCTATTTAAGTCTCTATCGCTCCATACTATATGGGGAAAGTACTGACAGAATATTACTGGGACTTTTCTTTAAGTTGCTGTTTCTGTAAATTAAAAACAATACTACATTTTCTATGATTTACAGAACATTTCTTAATTTCATGAACATTTATGTAATGTATATTGTCAAAACAAAAATATGAATTGAGAATAAAAACATTCTCTCAACTTTCAATTCAGTGTATCTCCTTCTCCACTAACCCATTGAAAAAGAAGATAACAGTAGCTGGCCAGTGTTCAGGGTGTAATGGCACTTGTTCAGTCAGCAGACTATCCCAGAATGCAATACGAGTTTAAAAATATAGATAAAACTTTATGAATCATGAAAATTAATAGGACATTTCTTCTGTATTTTTACAGATGTTTTTTTTTTTTTTTTTTACATTTGAGTACTTTTTTCTCATTTTGTTTTGTTACAGAAAAAGCCTCTCTCAGCCATCATTAAAGAAGTGTGTGAGGGGTAAGTAAGGAATTTCAAAAATGTATGTCTTCAAACCTAACACCATTTTCATTTCTGATATACATTTTTTAATACATTTAACACAATTCTCTGTTAACCAATACACATTCAAATTTATTTAAATTTTTTCCACCTCTACTTTCAATAACAATTAACCACATGAAAAAATGTACAATTATGGGATTTCGTAAGGTCACTAATGTTCTATTGTCTAGTTAATCCTGATATAGCTGTTCGATGTTCATTTACAAGTGCTCTCTTCAAACTTGAGGCACCTGATCACAGTTTCTTGTCAAGTTACACATTTTTATACTAAAATGTCCTCACACAACTGCAATTAAAATAAGCAAAAAATAGTTTTAGGTGTACACTTTTGCTGGATTCTTCTTGTTGCATTTTCTAAAAGTCACTTTTATTCTTTCCCTAGATGGAATGTGTCAAGTCCTGAAACCTATGCTCTGCAGAATGCTGACTCAACCAACTTCTACATCACTGAAAAGGTTCAAAAGTTTGATTATTAGCTTTTTTTGCTTTAAATAAAGTGTTTTAAATGTCAATGCTTAACTCATTTTCATTGGAATTCATCAGAATCGGAATAACATCAAGAATGGCTCTATTCTGAGGCTTACTACATCTGCGGTGAGTACCCCTTTTCCATTTGAGAGTTTTATCAGCAGGACGCACCTGCCTTTATCTTCAGATGCTTTCCCTATATAGCTGTGCCCTTTATTGCATGTTCCATTTAAGGAAACACAAAAACTCCCTGATTGGTAGCAGCATCTGCTGTATGTTCTGCAGTCAACTTGCCCAATGCCACATGCCCAAAAAGCTGAAATGATCTCATCCTTTGTGGGGTATTCCTATTTTAAAACCAATTAAAAATCAAAATTTTACTTCATAACACATTAACATATATGACTTATCTCAAATTCAAACAATAGAGAGAACATATCTTGAATTATTGCAACCAGTCCCTACTAGAAAAGAATATACACTTGTAACATTTTTATTCTTGTAAAAATTATAAACGGGTCAATTTGACCTGAAGGCCACACAAGGGTTAACATGCAAGCTATTAAATGCACCTGTTATGAAACGTCAACTGTGGATGTCTGTTTAGATATCGATGTGTATTTGAAGGTTGTGAACACACTCTTGTTAGAATTCATTAGTTTCTGTATAATTAGTAAAAACGAAAAACTGACCTGGCCAAGTTATTTGAAGTCGCATTGCTAAATGGTTTTGAATAAATAGTTTAATTGCATTATTTAAAAAAATACAAAAATACTTACTTTACTGTAGCTATTTTTATGTTACATTTTTCTTTGCAATTTGGAAGCACTATACAATTGTACAAGCATGCAACATTCCCTGTAATCGGTCATGGGTTTAATTTCCATATTGATCTTGATCATTGTGTAAATCTACTCAGCTGTTGATATTTTCCAGTTGAAGAAAATGCTTGCACTTGCTCTTGGCTATAAAAATATACAGTTGTTTTTAAAATGTGTTACCTTAGAATGGATGTTCCAAGGGTTGCTTTTTGTATGCCCCATCTAAATTTATGGCTTGAGAGTGATGATATTCAAAGCTGATGTCTGTGACATTTGAAACCATCCCCTCCAGCAGACTGACAGCAGTTTGTCTTTGTGTGATGTTCTGCCGCAACCACCACTGATATTTAACAGTCAGAAACACTGAAAAAGAAAATATTGAAAAATCATATTGTTATGCTTTTATAATGAAGCTATTTAGCAAATTTGCTATACAAATTATCTTGTTTTTTTTGGGGGGACCATTCATATGCAGTTGGTCAAACAAAGACTGTGCAAAGCTATTGAGTCGTCTTGTTTCCAAAGAGAAACATTTTAAAGTAAAACCGGGGGTTGGCAATGTATTACTCCCAGAGAATGTAAAAGAACCATAGGGTGGGTTTTGTCTAAAACATTCATATTCTTTTGGCTGATGTTTAGTGTGTGTAGACAGATAAATGCAAGAAACTAGGGTTAGGGTTAGGGTTAGGGGTTAATAATTTTATATTAATATAAAAACTTAAAAAAAAACAAAAACAATGAATGAATAGCCGCCGTTTACTACATCCCTATTTAATAATTATTATAGCTAATATGAACATTAAATAGCAATATTGTATTAACTTTGAATTTACCTATTGAACTAAAAAGTGCAATTTAAGCGATAACTTTCTGCAAGCTTCAAAAGTTTTTTGACTCAAATCTTGTTAAAATCTTAGTCCCTTGATCCCTAACCCTAACCCTAAAATCTACTCAAAACCTAATCAATATCTAATTAGCCAACAAATAAAAAAATTATGGGAAACACTTAAATTTAACTAAAACATGACGCAAAACAAAACTCAAAAAGGAAACAAATTAAAATTCAAAAGTGCATGTATTTGTTTTAAAATTAGAATGTTGATTTGGTTAATTATGATCAATGAATAAACTGTCTAGACACTGTGAGAACAATTAATTTAAATTTCGTCTTACTGCGTTGCGTGACTGTTTAACTATGTCATCAGAATTGTTGATTGGTGAGATAATGTTGTATTCCGCAATAATATAACCAACTCGTAACAAACTTGTGAATCAAGATGTTACAGAAACCACAGCTGGCTTTGTTTGGGTTAACATGGCTATCTAAAGGGATCTCCTCTATCTGAGTTGAGTTTGGGTTCGGTGTGAATGAGGAATTCCAGTGGTCCACTACCATTCCATATTCCTTTTCTCCTTCATATTTGATGAAATTACTAATAAGCCCAATTAGTAAAAATAACAGATTTGTAAACCCTCATATACTCTGAAATCAGCTCCAGCTGGTGGTTCCAAAGATAATACTTAATTCCAGAGGGGCAGGGTTTCTTCTAGTCTAAAAACCAATTTTTATTCTTTGTATTTTATTGAGCTGTGTATTTTATTCTTTATTTATTTAATTGTGTTTTATTTGTTTTAATCTGATTTATTCTTTTCATTAATTTAGTATTTTAAATAGTTTTTTTTTTTGTTAAAATTAACATCTCTTTTAACTCTTTAGGAACATTCTGCTTATACAATATGCAACATTAATAAAGTGATAAATACAAAATGTTGTAGAAGCTATATATGACCGCTTGTGGCCACTCAAAAATTATTAGTTCTTTATTTATACAAAGTATCTAAATAACTGACAAAGGTGCTGTTCGAACAAAATTCCACTCAATAAAAAAAAATAATATGGAGAAAAAGAGAGGAACGATATCTGTAATTTCTAAAAACCATCCAACGTAATTTTTTTAAGACCCTGTAAGGCTTGATGCAAAAAAAAATGCAACACTTAAGTGACACACTTTACACTCTAATGAGAAAGTCATGATCAATTATTATAATCAGCAATTAGGGAAGTTAGTCTCGCCGCCTTCTTTGACTGAAAGGCCTGACCTCCTACATGACTGTCTGCCACCCTCATTAATATGCCTCTTCTGTGACCATGGTAACAGGCCCAGATGGCCCAGCAGCTGCATGAGCGCATCCAGTCCTCCAGCATGGACATGAAGCTGGATGCTCTGAAAGATCTGGCCAACTCATCTCGAGACATCACCTTCGCTCAGGAGTTCATCAACCTCGACGGGATCTCGTTGCTTACACAGATGGTAGAGAGTGGTACAGAGTAAGTCGCAGTTTGTTTTTCTGGCTTTATGTTGCATTAATTTCTATGCTATGGATGCTCGCTCCTGTCAGCAGGGCTTAAGAAATGTATGATTAGATGTAGTAGCAGCCAATGATTGCACTATGCTCTTTAAAATGTAACTTAGTTTTGAGATTCAATTATGAAAAATATTTAAAATTCCACAACTTGCATAAAAATCCACAAAAACACCAGTTTTTTTGGTAACTATATTTACCTTATGTCTTAAGTTATTGAGTTTTGTAGTGGTGTGCTGTAGCCATTGTTTTTGTATAATACAGTGCTATTTGTAATTAAAAACCAATATCTGTATTTAAATATACAAAATCATGAAAACAATCATTCAAAGAGTTAAATGTGTATATTCTATTCATTCATTACACATGTACGTCAAATCTTTATTTCTTTTCATGTTGATGATTATAACTGACAACTAATAAAAATCCCCAAATTATTACTATTTAAGATTAAATTGTTTTTGTTTTGTCGCAGTGTACCATATAAAAACTCTTGCAATCAGTGAGGCAGCATCCAAACTAACTGCAGGAGCTTTGAAGCAGGTGTTTTAATAATAAATGACTTGTATAGATTTCACTCCAATCTCTGTGATATAAAGTAACCGCATGTCCTGACCATCTCAGCTGAAGGTTAAAGAGGAGGCAATTTTTTGCTGAGCCGGCGCATTTTCAATTCATACAAGAAAGATCCCATGAGGAGGACAAGTATGGCAACTGACACAAACTTCCTTGAATGGACAGGGATGTTACAACACAGGGATATAAAAAGAAATTAATTGAAAATATTAAAGGGAGTCGATGAATGTTAAAGCATTTACACATCACACAGAGAACCTAAGATATACTTTTGAGAATGCTAGAGGGTTAAAAAAAAACTCCTCTTAAAAAGAGATTAAGTCCGCTGTTAAGCTAGCGGTTTTCTCTTAAAGGTTCAGTGACATTGTGTTATTTTCAATAATGTGTTGTTCCCATTGGTCTAATAGTATGGGAGACTTACTTATAAAGTCTCTATTTTTAATTAAAATCACATTCAATCTCCTAATTTTCTAGGCCGGGCTTATTTTGAAAATGAGCTGAGATTTACATTCAGCAAACTTTACTACCACTCCCCAGTTAATCACCTATTGGTTAGTGATTTGCACATCCATGACGTGTATGCTAAGTTACTGTCTGATGTACAATGTAGATTCAATAGATACTGGAGGGATTAATTACGAGCAAATTCACTAACCCTAACCATAACCCGAAAACACGAACATCGAGCTAGCAACATTGATAAACACTATAATGGCTTTTGGAGGAAACACTATTATACAACCATACCTTTATGAGCCAGAGTCATATAGATGTTTGGTTTCTGTACTTCCTGGAACTGAGAATCTCCTTTTAATCCTTGTCGCTATCTTTAATAACACAAGTCCAAGTTGTGTGCTGCTCACTCCGTCTTTCACTCTGTTTGATGTGCTTGCATTGGTTTCCGGCTATAATGAGAATAGGCGTTGCTTTGTGGATAGTGCATCATTTCCGGGAGAGGGAAATCAGCCCTTTCATATCTTGCCTTGACGTTACAATAGTTCTCGTATGACGTTGTCAATGGAGCGAATATAACCAGTTTTTAAAAGAAACGTCCATGGGAATGTCCATTGTTCGATTTTTGATTCAATCTACAAAGCCTGTGGCATGAGCAAATCATTCATTCAGTCCCCTTTTCTAGTCGTCCTCATCACAGATGCACATCCAGCATATGTGTGCTGTCCTGGATCATCCAAATCATTATAGTCATGCTAAGTTAATGTAAAGTTTGCAATTCACAGCACCAGTTTGTACTGTAGGTTTCGTTGTGTGGAGTGCAATGCTGCATCGATGTCCTTTGAAACATTTTCTCTGTTTTGATATTGAACAAATGTGAATAAAACTGAGCATATTCAGTCTTAGAAATTAACTGAAATGAACAATACAATTGGTTATATTTACGCACTTCAGACCATGTGACTGTTTTGTCTTGACATTTTGTTGTGATGACACTAAGATATGCTTCACAACACGACCACCAATCAGAGCCCTTGCATTCAGTGATGGTTGTGGCAATTTAGAAGCGTTTCAAGCCTCATTCATGGGTCATATATATATATATATGTATGTATATATGTATGTATGTATATGTATGTATACATATACATTGGCAGCAAGAATGGAACAAACAAACTCAAAACAAATTACATGAAATCTATCCAGAGCTAGGAGTAAATCTAACTATTTTAGGAACCAGAAGAGATCAAGTATTATCAACCAGATGTCGAATTGGGCACTCAAGATTAACTCTGTTTTCTTCTTAAAGGCAATGCCTTTATGTAGAAATTGCAAATGGATTTTATCTATTAAACACATCTTGATAGAATGTGCAATTTATAATTCTATTAGTAGAAGGTACCTGACTGGACAAGATCTGAAAGAAATCCGTAATAACCCAAAAGGGCTGAAAAAAAAAAGATTATACTAAGGGCAGACTTGTGCTGGGAAAGACAGAACCACACTAGGAAATAATACCTTTCTTTATACAATTATTATTAGGGTTTAGCTGTAAGAATTATTGCTCTAAACGTTTTCCATACAATAACTCTTTATGACACCACACTTGTTGAAAATGATGGTCAACATTGCCCTGCAAACAAACGTTCTTGCACAAGCAACATTTATATCTCTTTAGTGCTTTGCTGGCTAAAAAATAAGCTTCATGCTTTGGAGATGTTTGTTTTATTTCTTATTGTTTTATTTATGTCTTATTTTTTAACTGAACTAATAGCTACATTACCTCAACAGCTGAGTGTGTTTCAACAAACTCTGAAGAGCTGACAATGGAAATGATTTCCATTGCTATGTTTTATATAAAGCAGTTCTGTGTCAACAACTCCAGACCTCAGAGTCTGTTTGTGGGTTTCTGTGCAGTCCTTTCATACCAAGTAGACACACACACTTGCACACCAGCACACACTGCTTGCATTCTTGCTGCAGATTCCAGGGAGCCGCTGACCAGGCAGCGATTATTCTAAAGACTCTATGATGGCATGAAGGCACTGTTGAGGGTAGTAGCGAGTACTCTTACATCATGGGTATAAACATTACCTTCTTGAGAAGGCATTAGAGGTGAAGTGGCACCCTCTAGTGGTCATGTGCTTAGTTGAAAGTAAACGACAAAAAAATTACTTAAACATAATTGTGAGCTGCAAAAGTACTCCCATCGATATCTACAGCTGAGATTTAATTTCAATAGATTTAATTTGGACACTCTCTTCAGAGAAATAAAAAAGTATGTTATATTTAATACCCATCTAGTTAAGTTTCTTTTTTTCAGTTACAGGAACAAAAAAAGTAATTCATGTTTTAATAGATTGTATTAATAAGGACTTAGATTTACAGGTTGGAAAAACTTAAACTGTGTTTAGGCCTGAACTGAGCTGACAAACTTAACAAAAAAATTTTGCATTAAGGAAGCCCTTAATTTTATGAATTGTGTTTTCGTTCTACTTTGTGGTCCACTTACTTTAAATGGAGTCGCTAATTGAATTAATTTACTAGAAATAGCCTTGTAGAGAAATTTGTATCCTCGTCAATATGCAAGTCAGATCTTCTTTTGTATGTTGTATTAAAGGAACCCTTTGTCACATTTGTCAAATTTACAAAAGCAGCATCTACCATTGAGCCTACTTTTTTGCACGTAATCCCATTCAAATAAATCCATTTCTCAAGCAAGTCCATGTTCATCAAGAGATGCTTATCTTATAAACCCAAAAACTGGAAGCATAAAGTTATACCGTTAATTACATAATCTAAACCTCTAAATGTAGAATCAAATCTTCCAATACAGCTCGCACATTAAAGGGCATTTAAAGCTAAGATGGTAAACAGTTAAAATATCAGGAATGAACGTTAATTGAATAAGGTTTATTTCTTTATTACAACAAAAGGAAGAACTAAATAACTCTTGGTATATTTGTATATTGTATATATTTGTATTTGTTGACTTTTTTTAGGTCTTTCTACCATGTTTAAGTTTTGCCCTGTTCGTATTATGTAATCCAGTTGCATATGAGGAAACATGAAACATTACCTTCGGCCTCTCTAATACGCATCCCAAATTCATATCGCTATGCACCATGAACACTAATTGTTTCAGAAAATCTTTGATCCTAGAACTGTTACTTGAATAATTTCGTTTTTGAAAAAACAAACAAACAAACAAACAAAAAACTAAGTGGTGCTATGACTGATTCTGTTGTTATTATGAATGTTTTCAGACTCTCATTTGGTGAGATTTGGTGCCTAATGAACATTGTATGGCTGAGCTATAATAATTTCCTCTTCCAATCCAAATGTAGACATTCACTGTCTGCCATGGCCACAAATTTGCTTGAGGAAACGCGGAAAATGATCTAGTGGTAAAAACAAGTATTGGGTCAGACAATAGATGGCGTAGCACTTAGATCGGAAACAAGCGGAACAAGCTGTGTGCTTCACAAACAGTGAATAAAAGCCTTTAGGTTTTACCACCATAACAGGCAAAGCTAAGACTGTCGAAAGCACATAATTAAGTAAAAAAAAAACTCTTTAGGCATTTATTGTTGCTTTATTTTTTTATATGTCTAAAGTTCAGTCAAATTTGAACGCCTTTCTCAAATCTCTTTTAATGACTGAACCACAATGAGTCGGAACTGTGGATTCTAACCCTGCTGACAGGACCAATGAGAGCAGTATTATGTTTATTTCATGTATGACTCAGTGATGATGATGATCTATGAATATGCTCGTGTTTGGCCATCCTTCACACTCGTTAACAGTGAACAGGAGTCGAGTTTTTGTTTCTAAATGTTTGCAAAAGTGTTTGTCTTCTGCCTTGCTATGCTTTTTTGTTTTCTCTCAACTTTTACCTATTGGATGTTTTTAATCACTAATGGTTATCCTCAGATGTTCCCACTGTATTTGTGAATGGGTTCATGGAGGAATGTTTGAATTGTTTCTCTCTCCCTGACGTCAAAGTTTTTAAATCTTTTCAGACGGTATCAGAAACTTCAGAAGATAATGAAGCCCTGGTAAGCCCCCTCCCTTGAGCTGGATAACCCCCTTGTCACCCCTCTAATCTCCGGGCTGAGGCTCTGCATGATCGAGCTCTGGCCTTAGTGCTCAAAACCAATCAAAGCTTCGGGATCACGCAACAACTGCAGCTCTCACTGACTTTTTCTGACCATTTTTCATGATTTCTTTAGATGATTCTTTCCATGTAACCAAACCGGCTCTCTTTCTTTCTCTTGCATGTGGTGTTGGGCAACGGCGGTGGACTAGGAGTTGCTCACTTAACAAAACCATTAAATCAGTGTCTAACCAAACACTCTCAATTAATAATTCTTGATATATAAGTTTCTCCCCTTTTTTCAGAACAAATGATCTAATAGTTTTAATACGAACATTTTTTTAGCATTGCAAAAAATATATATGTTTTTCTAGTTTTAGCTGGTAATTAAAGTGTGAAGCAGGTCACTTCTAATGAATCAATTATGAAAGTGCTTTACAAATAAGCTGACTTAACTTCATCACAAGAGATCTTACCAAAGTTCTTCACAGTAAAATTAAAACTTGGTAAGCTTAAATTTTATGTGCTAGATATGTTTTATAAGAGCAGTAAATCAAATAACAACAAGAAATGCTGACATACAATATAGAACTAAAAACATTAATCTGAGACAATGGTGCAAGATAGTCAAGCTGAGTCGAATGCCTGATCAAAGAGATTTGTTTTTAGCTTTGAGTTAAAACCAGAAAGAGATGAAGCCATCGACATTTAAGAGTCAAACATTAAAATAAAAATGTAGTAAAAATGTTATGAGAGAAACTTTTAAATGATAGTAAATTCATAGCTATGAAAAAACTACTATACTTTGAAATTGAATCATTCTTTATCCATGCTTTTCACACCTCATATTTGTATGTAAATAAAGCTACATACAAACCTTATTGAGTTAATAGTTTTTTCTGGTTAAAAGAGATGCATTCTTTTACATGTACAAATTATTTTAATGTTTTTAAAACAGAATTTTAACATTTCAGTTCATTTTCAGAAACACTCAATTTTACCGGGATAATCAAAAGTAATTCAGCATGATCTGACTTCAATATTCTTTTAAATTCTTTGACACTGTCAAAATAATTATAGATTGAAGAGACATTACAATTTTAAAGAGGCCGTTGCTTGATCTGCTGAAGTCTGCAGAAATGTTTTTATAGTGGACACCATAAAGATCTATTTGAGTCAACCTTTTTCACTACTTAAACAAAATGTGTTTGGCCAGCTATGATTTGCAAAACTAGTCGCTTAATTTTTCGATTCACATGAGATCTGCTGTTGCCAATCTCTAGCACATATTGGGTTAAAGGCTGTCTATTCGTTAGTTTCTTGATGCGTCTTTTTTGTTTCTTTGATAACATCAACATTAGTATTCGAGTGGTCCAGAGACTCATGCCATTTCAAATGCACTGCCTTGTTTCAACCCAAAGAGAGTATTGTTTTTCTTCCCATTATTAGAGAACGTGAGGTATTGCCCAACTCCAGCTGCAAATGTTTCTCATTTTATGAATCACTGTTTATACTAATGATCTATTTCATGCTATTTAACTTGATGCTTTTAAGCTCAACAAAGTTTTAGAGATTTATTACAGTTTCAGAATTTCAGTTTATGTCTTAAAAGTGTGAAGAAATTAATCATGTTCTTCTAAATTTCTGTCTCTTTTTTTTACTATCAAATGACATTAGAGGGCGGTGTTGCATAAATATCAGTCCATCTTTGTTTTTATTCCTCTCCCATATCAATTTCTTACTTGGAAAAGGCTATTCCTCAATAGGCATTTTAGAATAAGGAAACCAGTTACTGCTCTCTAAAAGTGTTTCTTTTTTACCTTAAACTATGCTACTTTTAGCTTCTGTAACAAATAATATTTAAGGGATACTCAGCAATGTTGGGTGTACAATCTTCTGTTGAAATTTTAATAGACAAAAATAATCATTACAAAAACTTCAATATCCGTAATTGCTTAACTCTTTTTTTTTTTTGTCATGATTTTGTTATTTTCATTATTTAATGCATATGGACATGCAAATATTTTATTGTAATTTAAAACAAATAAAATGAAAAATAGGTTTCGTTGCATATTAATAACTTTCATTATACTTTTTGAGCTTTTTGTTGAATAAATGTTTTAAAAACTTGACCAAGCCATTAAATATTGGGAAAAAAAATGGGAAAAACATAATTATAATAAAAAATTAATATTTTTCCATTTTAGTTATGCGTACAACCTTAAATAAAGGTATCAGTCATTATACAGTATATGACCAGTATGATATTTCCAATATTTCACAAACAAAAACTCCAAATTAGACCACTAAGCAGTTTTACCAGCGTAAGAGCACATATTTTGTGAAGGACAGACATCATCGCAGTCCTCCTGGTCTTTATCTGCAGCTTCTTCATCCCTCTTCCTCTCTGTTCTCTGTCCAGCTGAGGTTCAGCTCTCTTCACTGCAGGCCAGTGGCAGAGATGTGGCTAGTGCCTTTTGTCCTTTTGTTTTTTATAGCTTTGGGGACCTGCTCTCCTTCACACTGACTGCCTTTGTGGAGCTCATGGACCATGGTATTGTCTCCTGGGACACTTTCTCTGTGGCCTTCATCAAAAAGGTGCATGCATAGTCTTGCCCTGCAGGTCTGTTTGAAAACTAAACACAGAAAGCTGTTTTTAAGGGTTTTTTGGGGCATCAATAGAAGATGGATGTTACATTATAGTCCTGAAACAACAAATTAATTTAGTCTAATTGAAATAGGTTAGTAGTCACATGATCTTATTACTTTAATTATTATGCAGGTGCATTTTAAGTCTTAAAATAACGAAGTGAAATGACAGATTTGGGGTGAAAATATTTTAAAGTTTGATTTTTAAATAAAAATTATAAATGAATATGACCGTGTTGGTTCTGTTAATATCTAGTGACTGTGCCACATTTGACCTTTATATTACAAACTGTGTTTGTTTTATTATTAAAAATAAGTGTTTCATTCAATTACTTAACTTGATGTTTTCCCCTATTTTTTTTGTATGTATATTATGGTTTGATTTCAATGTTTGCCAAATTTTAAACAAAGTACACTTTGAGATTCCACTATTAGAGAGTTCGTACTCCAATAGTTATGTTAAAAATATTTGTGATGTCTTTTGTTCAGCTAGCTGATTCACGTCTCTCCCACCTTAGATTTCCAGTTATGTGTGTAAATCTGCCATGGACACCGCTGTGCTTCAAAGATCTCTTGCCATCTTGGAATCAATGGTGCTAAACAGCCAAGATCTGTACCAGAAAGTAGCTCAAGAAATTACCATCGGTCAGCTCATCCCACATCTGCAAGGGTAAATACTCTCTCTTTTTCTTCTTTCTTTTCATTAAAAGAAAATTTCAGAAGCTGTTTTGTATTGTTTAAACTGTGATTGCAAATTGTATCTTAAAAAATACAAGAAAAACTGATAAATATGAGTTTTCTAAAATCTTCAAACTTTCATCTACAACTTGATGAAAAGAACATTTAATATCAACCTTTTGTACGTAAGGTGAATTTAAAAATACACTTGATGATCAAGATTATAAAGTTTGGACTGCAGCCAGAAATGCATGTCATGAGTCATTTCGGCATTTCTTGATAATATATAAAGTTCTGTTTTTCCATTAACATTTTAGTGATGATAATTTTCTACCAGTAATTATGAATTGAGACTGAAACCAGTAAAGATATTCAGGTACCTTAAGTAACGTATGCATTTTAGATCTGCATCCAGACATCTTAGATTCTGAATCTGCTCATGCAGTATGCAGTGCAATATTGATTATTGAATCAAAATTGATTTTGTTAATCCTCTCTGTGCATTTGTAAATATAGACAGTCTACTCGGATAATACATTGCTTTCTAGAATCTCTGTTAAAGGTTTAGTTTATTAAGCAAAAACTTTAACTGAGGTCTAATTTTTGCTTTTTTTTTTTTTTTTTTTTGCACCAGGACAGATCAGGACATCCAGACTTACACCATTGCTGTCATAAATGCTTTATTTCTTAAAGCCCCCGAGGAGAAGAGACAGGTACTACAAACACAAACCTTAATATACTTAAGAAAATAATGCAGTAACAAGAAAATCAAGTCTTTAGAACAAGTCTTATTGTATAGTTTTGACCTGACGAAACAGATGTCTAGATTAACAATGTGCTTTATAGTCAGAGAAAACCAAACAAACATTAAATAAACATTGGTGTTTTAAACATGTTAATATTCGCTCAAATAACAAACAGCTACCAGCACTTAACTACTAAACAACTTGACTACTAAAAAGCTGCTCAGCAACATGTGTTTAAATAATGCCAAATTTAAAATAGTCATCACTTTTTTGTTATAACCAAGGACGTACTGAGGCCTAATTTAGGTTAACCATCTTTTGAATCTTGATTTGTTGAGATTGAAAGCTTTGCATATCTATTGGTGGGACTCCCTGAACCCTACCAAATCAAGTCTTTTTTTTTTCTTTTTGACTCTGATGATAGATCTTTTCTGATGATCGGAAATGGCTGACCATTCAATTAAAACCTCTTTAGTCACACTCATTACACCCATAGTATATACAGTCAGTAGAAAGAACTGAACACTGCGAGTGATGAGGGGAATCTATTACTTGTATTCAATTTTCTTAACTTGGACTAATTAAGTTCAGAAACAAAATAAAATGGCAATTTTAGTACAAGTGAATCCACTGAACATCAAAACAAAATTGACTGTAACAACACTATGTACCCTTAAAATTCCTTTCATTTCATATTTTATTCTATATTTCATGCTTTGTTTTGGAGTGCTTAACTACGAATGCAACTGCCTCTTCTATGCTTCGTGGGTTTTTTTTTTTGTATTACAATGACCTGTATTATCGGTCACCTTACTTCAAAAATCTTTCCTTGAAAGATCTGTCAAATCTCGAGGGTTAAATGTAGCACTTAAACTGCTGTTTATAGCCAGTGTCTGTGTTGTTTCATGCATTCAGCAGTGCAGTAATTACTCTAATTAAAGGCACATTTACTGCCTGAATTAAAAAGCACCTATTCTCAGAATCCATTTTGCTGACCTCTCATGTCTGTGCTACTAAAATGTCTCTGCTCTCTCTCATTTCTCTTTTTCTGCTTCATTCTCTTGTTATGTCTTCCCCTTGCTGTGCTCTTAATGGTAGTTTGATGAGGACAATGTCAACATCCTTGATTGTCCTCTTACAGTAAGTGCTCTCTAGTTAAGTGAAGCCTCTAATACTGTAGGTGACTTTACAGAACTAGTTCAAATGTCGAGCATTTTTAAGAGATTATTGAGGTGTGTTATTTACAGTTAATGTTAAGTCTGGTTACTCAGAGTGTTCTTTATTTGCAGGAGATGGCTCATATTCTTGCTCAAAAGCAGCTACGCTCTATCATACTCAGTGTAAGTACAAACATAAATTTCCTTTTCTTGCTGTTGATTGTTTCCTGCAACAACCATACTGCTTTTTGTGTTTAAATGTAATGGAATTTTAAAGTTGTGTTCTTCCCGGCCCTAATGGAAATTATGAAAACAATATTGTTACTATTATTAATACTAGAACAGGTGCTATTATTCTTCTCTGCTGTTGGTTTCAGTTTTGATATGGAGATTTACTGAACATGTCAGTTGTTACCATAAAAAAAGTTTTTATTTTTTTTAAATGGGAAATTACGCTTAAAATTTCACTTGCACATGCCGCGGGTGATGGACTCGCGCGGGGCCATTTCAGCAGCCAGTTTTGTGGTGCTTAGTCATATAGCTTGGGTGGTTTCTTGGGTCAAGCAAGGCTGCTTTGCGGCTCATCCTCACGGTGGCAATCTTGATATTTGCTTCGATCTGCTCTACTCAGCTCACCACTGGCTGTCCTCTTTCATTCGGTCTAAAGCCAAAGCATTGCTCGACTGGTGAATGTACTCCTTTTTTACCAACTACAATCCTTGATGCCATTATAATGACACAGATCACTGCCAAAGTCCCGCAGACAAAAGTGATTGACAGGTGGTAGTTTCTGTGTAACTTATGTTTATTTATGTTATGTTTCTGTTATTGGTAAAACAAAGGCTATAGCGACAGGCTTCAAATAATTAATTACTTATGAATTAGTTATACAAAACAACAATCCCTGTAGCCCGTACATCTACAATGTTTCTCATTAGACATCGCCAATACCAAATTGGTCGACATCGCCCAACCCTACTTCACAGCTTAAAATATCCTCCCTCTATCTTTTGCCTGTTTTTCAGAATGTGATCAGGAGTAACAAGCCAATTAATGATGAGATGGCCCATCAGCTTTATGTGCTGCAAGTCTTGACCTTTAACCTATTTGAGGACCGCATGATGACAAAAATGGATCCTCAAGATCAGGTCGGGCTGTTTTCCACTGCTTGATTTTAACTTAGAAAATTAGTTGATTCCTTGAGATCTTGATTATATCAATTGCTTATAAGAAGTGTTTAGCTGCTGTGCTTGATGGTGGATTGTTTGATTGACCAATCACTGGTGTTTTAAGATGTTTAGAATAATTGATTTTGTTTTCTGTTTAGGCTCAGAGGGATATTATATTTGAGCTGCGCAGGATCGCATTTGATGTCGACTGTGAGTCCAACAACAGCGGCAGTATAGAGAAGCGCAAGTCCATGTACACCCGAGACTATAAAAAGCTGGGCTTCATCGTAAGTTCATCTTTTTTTGCCTTTTTTAACTCTGAACATTTTCCTTTTTCACAACACCATCAATACAGTTTGTTGAACTCATGGTCAAAATCAGGCCAGTCTCACTGCAAGGAAAAACTGTAAAACTGCAAACCTTGGGAAAGAAAACCCAAGATAAGTGTCTTGTTTTGTTCAGATAAGCCAGTTTGTCCCAGACTATATTGATGCTTTGCTGAGTGTGGAAGATGTGCGTTGAAAATTTTGTAAATGGCATTATTTTCATAATTTATTATTGAAATCACCCTTACAAGAAGTTTTGTATAAAACATATTTATTTCTCTTTATTTCTTACTTTTCTCTCCATCTCTAAAAATTGTGAAGTGATGCAAGTTACAGAGTTGTTTATTGTGGATAAAAATTATATTTCTTTCTCTTAGTCTTGTCTTTCTCTTACTATTTTATTTCACACTCTCTCTCTCTCTCTCTCTCTCTCTCTCTCTCTCTCTCTCTGTCTGTAAACATTTGGAAGTGACACAAGTTACAGAGTTATCTATTACAGATAAAGAAAAGTTTCCTTACAGTGTTGGTGCAAAATTAATGCGGTACATATATTTATTTTGTAACTATTTACTCCTAACAGTGGAGAAGAGTACTAGCAATATTCCTTGAATAGTTGATGTTTTGTCCTTTTGTTCTGTTTTTAAGACAACTTTATAAGAGCCCTGTTCTCCCCATTAAAAAAAATCCATGTTACACATACACTTGCTTTCACTGAGAATTAGTGTTAACTGACAGGTTTTTTTTAAAGGGAGTATTTTTTATCGTGTAAGTGCAGGGTTTGTTTGGGGGAGTTGGGCAGAATGTGTTAGACAGCAGTGCTGCTAATGAGAACAGTGTTCTAAATCTCTCAGGGCACTGTCATACTGACGACTGGGAAATTGGTCCCCAGTGCCTTCCTCACAGAAGGTTTAAATATTTCACTGCCTCTGGACTCTAAGATTGGAATATCACTGTTATAAGGTGAAAGGATAACTTTTACCACTTGTAAGCCTCAGAATTCTTTTTGGGCCATCACAATAAAAGAAATAAATAAAAAAACTACATTTTCTGCATAACTGATGACCCTAAATATCCAGTCTAACAGCCTTACTCCTTGTAGATAATCAAATGTCACTTTTACGAAGACCACAGATTACTCTGAAGTAATGGCGGTATTGTTTCCTCTGTCATACTCGTATGTTTCTGTGTAGAATCACGTGAACCCAGCTGTAGACTTCACTCAGATTCCTCCTGGGATGCTGGCTCTGGATAACATGCTCTACTTTGCCAGGCACCATCAGGACGCTTACATCAGGGTAAGACTTACTTGTAATATCAACTGTAGGTGCAAAAGTAAAAAAAACGTTCCACTTATTTATAGACACTCTGGTGCTATTTGAACATACCACATGGTAACTCAGTCAGGCTTTTAGTGTGGGCTTTTTTTCAGATATGTAGAAAAATTATATATCCCATATAATTATTTTTTTTTTACTTGTTTGCGTCTTTTGCAAAACTTAATTACAGCTTTTTGTGTAGTTGTTGTTTTAACTCTTTATCCGTCCCAACACGACACAGGCTGTGATGTATTAGTTGTTTTTTTTTTCCCCTCATAGTGTCAGGGCGGGCAAAGAGTTTAAACCACTTCGGAATAGTTTTGTTGCAGCATGTAAAGGAGAGGCTTAGTACAAATGACTCAGTAGACAAATCATACGGGAGTCACGGAACAATCCAGTGAGATTAAACAAATATTGAATGACTACAAAAAGCTTGGGTGTTTGCCATGACTACGTGATTTAATCCCAAATGTTTCTAAAGTTTGACTTATTTTTCATACAATTTCAACGTTACAGATTGTGCTGGAGAACAGCAGTCGTGAAGATAAGCACGAGTGTCCTTTCGGACGAAGCAGCATTGAACTGACGAAGATGCTGTGTGAGATTCTCAAAGTGGGGGAACTTCGTAAGTGAAATCTTTAAATTGCTTTTGTAGTTTCTTCATATTTCCCTTTAATTTCATTCTTTATTAGAGAGACAAGGGTTTCTAGCAGTCTATAACAATAGTGTGGTTGTAAAGAGCTTACAATCTGTGAAATCAGTTCAGGTTGTTCAACCTGGCATATAAGGAAAGCTAAATAATGGTATATTGTAGAGAGGTGTGATTTATAGAATAACTATGATTTACTTTTATTGATTTATTGATATCGTTTTGCACCTTTTTCTATTGTAAATGAACTGTGTGTCCTTTAATGGACAATCTGTTTTATAATGTTGTGACTCAACTTGGCTTGCTGTGAAGGTTTTTCCACAACTTTGTACCCAGGACCAGTACTTATTTTTTAACCATTTAGATTCAAGTCAAACTGATAGTTTTTTTCTTTCTTTTTCAGACACTTTTTTTCGCTATGTATCTGGTGATTTGCTGTTTTCGTCCCCCGTCTTTCAAAACTAGGCTTTTTGTTTTAGCATTAAAAGCCACCACATACACAGCATGAACAATGCCATTCAACAGACTTCCTAATTCCCAGATGTGTGAGCTTTTTACGTTTCTTGCGCATTCGAAATTTACCAAGCAGAACTATGGAACTATTACAGATTTAGTGGCGTGAACTATTTTTAGAATATCAGAATTGATATTGGAGGTCAGTGGAAAGACTAGTGAACCATGACGAGTCGAGCAAATTAAGTTGTTACAAAAAATAGCTGAAAAGCAGCAGTTAATGGGGTTGAGTTGTACCTCCATTGCATGTTTCACAGAGACCATTGTCATTTTAGTGGCTAATCCTTATGTGAAAAGTCCAACTCTGTGTTTTTTTTTTTTGTTTTTTTTTACGTTCTCGTACTGGGTCCACCTAGATTGTGTGTCTACTATTCCAGTAGGTGATATAAATACAGGAGAAATTCCTGTAATAGTTCGTTTTCATTTTACATGGAAATAACAGAAAGAGGTCCTGGTAAATTTTGTCTAGTAATATGAACGCTACAAGAGTGATTCTCATTTTCTTTTTTTACACCAGTTGTTTTATATGCAGATTGTTATTTCTCTTCAAAACGTACTACAGCAAGGTTAAAATTCAGCTTTTAAAACATGTCGGTACACCTGACTAGTGATTGGCTTTTCTTCAGAGGCATTCAACTATGTTTTATCTATCCATTATACGAGAGTTTCTGTTCAAGCAGCACTTCAATAATGAATTATTCACCAGGAATCAAGGTGTCCCCGCTTTACCTCAACTCAGAGATGCACTGAAACTTTTATAGCGTCCATGTTTTTCCTGCGAAAGCTTTAATGGAATCTATGGTGGTCAGATAGCTTTTTTTCTGCTTTTAAAAATCTATTATTTATGAGCAGAATCAAAATGGTTATATAGTAGTGAAGAAATGTTCTTGCACTGATAGTGTGAGCACCTTCATGAGGAAACAAGTGCTGCTTTTCAACCCTGGTGTATGAGTAGAAATAAGTTTAAATCATGTTGTGAATAGGCTAAATGCTTCTTTGATTTAAGTTTTTTTTTCCTTCTGGAATTCGCCATATTTCCCATGTGCTTACATAGTCAAGCTTTTTACGACGTAAAGGTTTCTTTTTTTTCGAGGTCAGGTGTAAGATTTTATTTGGAGGGTTGCCAGAATCAAGTCTTGTCTTCAAGTGTCTGTATTGTCTCACACCTCTCGAATTATGTTTTTGACGTGCATGCTGCTCCCTCATCAGCTCCCCACTGAGAAATGACACACTTTGATGATGGACACATGGTACCATGCCTGGGCAAGCCTTTGTAGTGTTTGGAAGATGAGGTCTACTGTGCCTCAAAACAGAATAAATATATCTAGTGTAAGAGAGACAAGCAAAACAGCTATTAATCTATTATTATTATTATTATTCAAAATCTACTTTTCGATATTTTGTTATTCGTCATGTATATTCACATTTATTCAATCTCTGTTGTGTAATCAAATTTTTTTAAATTCTCCAACTCTCATAGTTAGCCCACTACCTTTGAGAACTTGCACACTAAACATTTAGCATCAGCCACTCATTTACGTGTAGGGTTCATTAGACACTTAAATCCCCTGAATGCACTAACTTACCCACAAGATGCAATGAAGAAATGATATTGAAGTGTTATGCAATACTAGTCCCCATTTAATGATTCAATTATTAATAATGATCAACACATAGTAATTTTATTCATTTGTCTGGAGCTGCTAAAGTAACAGAAAAGCACAGTGGTTTGAGGTGCTGAAACTGTGGTACACTCAAAACACAAAACAGTTCACTGTTTTTGGCCTGCAATACCCTGGAATTTTGTACCTATTTTGAGACTTTTTTCAGTTTTGCATCTATTTTGGTGATTACACAATGCAAAATAATCTAAACCTCCCGTCAAACTTAAACCTGCCTGAAGTTAAGGTCATCCCTTATGAGAGTAAGACACTGTTAAACAATGCCACAGACAGATTTAACTCTCTCACTGCACAAACACAAAAGGAGGAAAACTGAATGACTGTGTCATAGCAGCGCAGCAGTTTATTTGGAGATGTGAAGGTGTTATACTAAAATTCAGTTTAGTTACACTTTTCGTTGTGGAATTGACTGAACACTCTGGCCAGTCAATGCCTTGCCCCCAGAAAAATCTGTCTACACACAGCTTTCATTTGTTTAAAACTGTCAAGGTCGTCTTGCTCATCCTCGAGCTCTGCTTAAACTGCTATTATGTTGATTGTTGAAGTGCTCATCTCAGTGTTTACTGTACCTGATGTACTGATCTGAAGCAGCATTTCATGTAGCGATGACTTTTGAAAAATGAACTCAATGAAATAATGAGCTTTTTACTACAGTCAAGTTAGAGATTCTCCTGATTAACAGCAAGTAAAGGAGAGGCAGAGCACTGTGACATACAAAAAGCTTGGCCTCCACCTACTTCAAATGGCCAATTTCCAACATCCGAAATCAATTTTATGTTGTTTGAACTCAAAATTGTTTTATGTTTAACAATTTTACGCCTGGGGAATGCATTAGTTTTGGGGTACAGAATTGAATGATTATGCTACTTAACTGTTAGAAAATTGTGTAATATTGTCTTTTCATTACTAGAAAAACACTTAAAGCTAAACACTAAAAGACTTTCAGAACAGTTCCCCCCATTTATAAGTAGAAACAGGGTGTTCTTTGTCAAATTAACCTTCATTATTTCAATCTACTCCTTGAGGAGCATTCTGACTACAGTCGAAGCTCAGGGTGACATCCATCAATATCTGTTTGTCACTTCATCACAGTTCTTGCCTTGAAGAGGACCATGCAGTGTCTTTACGTCTGAGGGTGTTCTGTGTGATGTCTGCGTCTCATCCTTGGGGCCTTGTCACTTTCACCTCTCTTGTTTCAAGCACTCTTTTTTTTTCACTTTCGTTTAATGTGCCTTGTCTGTTATAATTAAAAGTGACAGAATATAAGGCAGTAGCATGTCATTTTTTTTTTAGTGTCGAGGGTGGCCAGTGCTAAAGTATATATATATATATATATATATATATATATATATATATATATCAATCATACCATTAAACTGTAATATTGGGTAACATTTTACACATTTGACCTATGATACAACTGTGTGGGATCTGAGTGTGCTATTTTAATTTACTTGTACAAATAGTTAATATTTTAATTAGGACGAACTTCAGATTGTAGAGTGCAGAGTTGATTCTGCCTCATAGGGTATTTATGAAACACGTGTCTCTCCCACAATAATGCTGCAAAGAGAGTACATAACAGATGATTCAATTCTGCAATTGTGCCCCATCATTTACCTTCAGGGATCAACATATGGCCATATGCAACGTTGCGTCATTATAAATAAAAAACACAGATTAGGTTGAATCATGCTGTTGAGTTTTCAATGTTGCAGCCTTTGTTAAAACCATATTATGCTGGTTAACTGCTTTTTATGTGTAATTGGTATACTTAGGATATTTTGTGTGTGTATAATTGAACATTTCTTTCTCCTGTATTTGTTAACACCTATTGAATATGATTGATCATAAGTAAATGCACGAGAATACAACAGTGGTGGAACAGGTTTATACACTGAACGCTGCTGCGGTTCTTATTTGACAGACACATGAAGGCAGTACAGAGGGTCAGATTTGACTGCTGACGGATTAAGGTCATGAACTGTCTGATCTCGTCTATCGCATAGAAATTGCAGCAGATTTTTCTGGCAGCTTCTGCTCTTATCCAGTGAAGCCCTTGATATGTTGAATTGTAAGCTATTTATTGTGAAGCGCAGGGCTGTTCTGTGCTTAATAGCCGCAAGCCACTGAGCCCGTTTAATTTCTTGCACCTTGCACCACATATGTCTGTTTCATCTGTAATCTGTCAGTTATTTGAGTCTCGATAGTGTGATGTAAAATTGTTGCAATACATTTTAGAGCTTTATAATGTGAATATAAATAAGAAAATTCTATAAATAACAACATAAGGGTCTAAACAAGAACAGGATATTAAAGGATTATATAGCTTTATAATGTTATAAAATATACCTTTACTTTATAACAATTGTAGGAAATGCACATTCACCACCACATATCTTTCTTCAGGGTTTTTTGTTATTGCACTCGCACACAAACAAATATTTAAAAAAAAAAAAACACTCATATTTGGTTAGCCCTTGTCAGGAAATTAGAACATCAGGTCGAATACTATAACTTATTATCAACTTTAACTACAATATTCTTATCCCAAAAAAAGCATGAAGTTAATATCTATCGATAAAGTTATTTAATTAAGCCACTTATTTATTTCACAGAAAGCTTCAATACTGATTGGAACTTTAGAGAGTCCCTTTCAGATGCTCATCTACTACAGTACTTTTTTGAGGCTTAGACGTGTGCCTGCAACCTACTTTAGATCACATAAATATAAAAAGCAGGCCTTACGTCTGAGGAGACAAAGGACAAGTAAGAACAAAGAGTGAAATAAAAAAATCTGTTGTGGTCTACTCTCGACCATAGAGGGAGTTTAGCACAGATTAAGCAGCCAGGGCTGTTGCTGAGGGGGAGATAATTTATACTAACCATTCCATATTTCTACATGTTACATATTCTGCTACAACACTTATTTTAACAATGCAGCCAATATTGCTCAAATCCAGCTTTCTACTAACAGAATTTTGTGCAAATAATCGCATAAATGTTTTAACAATCAGATTCCGAAAATAAGACATCTACTTGACATGAGCCTAATGTGTAAAATAATAATCTGGCTGCTTAAGTTAAATAAATTATCAAGTTATCAAGAATTTTGTAACTAACCATTGAAACTAAACAATAATTAGTTTAATAGTTAAAATAGGTTATCTTTTCTAATCTGACGGTATGATGGGCAAAAAGCAAAACACCTCTCCTGACTCAGACAATTGGAAAAGTAATGGATCACAGCCTGGGAAATCCTAAAGTTACCATTAGAAAGGAAGGAGAGAATCACATAAATATCCCTAATAAAACGTCTCAAAATCTATGAAGTATTAACCTTCCTATTTTTTAAATATTGTCTGAATAATGCTTATACTGATTTGTAGTAGCATTCAACTGCTCACTCAAGTTCTTTACTGTAGTGAGATGGAAATAGAAACTCCACATATTATCACTGGGAGAACTTTTGTTGCATATCTATATTATACATAGACAAAGAAATGGATCAAGAAATGCATTCCAACATAAATGTTCATAGCAGAGCCTCGAATTCTTATAATACCTTTGCTTCGGATAGCTTCTCCTCATTGAATGTCCTTTTTCAGTAAGTTATAAAGGCAAAATCCTCACCTGGCACCTGGCAATAAAACAATTGCTAAAATATTTAAACCAGTGCTTTTGCAGGTAACTTTATTGTGTTGTATTATGTATATTCTATATATGACAGAGAAACATCTCGTATTTATAAGATCTGAAACCTTTTGTCATCTGTTTTGATCATTTGGAGAACACCAGCATTCCTTTCTATAACTGTTTAAAAGCAAATTTAACTGGACGCTGGATTTGTTTTTATGTAAATAAACCTTCACCTTCCTGGTGAACAACAACAAAAAATTGGCCCATGTTAATTTATCATGCAAACATAGGCTGATTCATTTAATCCTAAATTATTTAGCTACAAATTTCTGATCAATTTCTGAATTTTTTTTTAACAGTCTCCTAATTGCATTATTTCTGAGTGGACTTATACAATACAGTACAACAAGACACAATACTATGTTTTCTCACATTTCTACATATTCTGTACAACAGCTCAAAAACAAAAAAAAAGAGGGGGAAATGAGTGAATGGAGAATAAGTTAGACTGCTGCTTTCTTTTAAAAATAATTCATTAAAATAACTTATTACTTTCTTAATATTATAATATTTTTTAAATTAATTTATTAAGGCAAATCCGATATTCTCTAGTTGTAAATAGTACATTAGTAGATTGATTTTTAATTAACGCTGTGCTTTGCTTCCAGTTGAAAAAGATGCATCTACATGCCAAACTGAATCCTAGTTTCGCAAATATTCAACAAATCGACAAAGTGAGTTTTTAAAAGTTTTAAACCAGCCAGGTCAGAAAGAACTTTCTGAAGAATCCTTCAATTTCATGCAGCATTAGGTAATGTCCTGGTTGAATTAAATTTCCTGCATTCACCTTGACTCCGGGGCGTACTTTGTAGTTGCATCAGACTGAAAATGTCCAAACCTGTGTGCTCAGGGCTACGGTGAGAGCCAGAGTGACTCTGACATTTCATTTCTCAGCAGGCGGGAGTGAATAGCGCTGTCCTCCTCTTGAGAACACCCTTGAACTACTCTGACTTCTAAATCAGCTAGAGCTCTCCCAAAGGACCATAGACTGTGGATTATAGAGTTTGCAGGGCTGATTCTCAGAGGATCGGTTGAATGACGTCACTTTCAATGAAAGCTCCATTGCCCTCACAGACATCACTCATTATTCTGAAGTTTCAATTTCAGCCAAGCCAATGCAATTACGGCCTCTGTTGGGGTTTGGCATTACTCTGAAACCTCAATTTGTCTAAATGAGAAGCTCAAACAGCAGCCCTCATTCTCCATTCCCCTCGATTAGTGTTTGTATTGAAGTGGCATAGCTGACACACTCGTTGATATGTGCCGCCTTAGGGTGAAGCCCTCCGTTTCATTTTCACCTTGACTGCCACTGTTTATGAACACCGTAATGACAGCCTCAGCTTTTATAGCACTCACCTAGACTTTAATTCCCATACACCCATTCTGATTTGATTTAAGCTGCGGTGTATAAAGAACTAATCTCGCACAATAAATCAGCACAGAGTTCTCATTTGATAATCCTGTTTGGCAAAAACCCAAGGGAAAATCTCTGAGGATCATTTATGAAATGGCTTCATAGAGCGGGTTTCTGGTGAGGGTAATCAGCCAAGTAGTCATTCATCTATCAGACATTTCTGAGTAGATGTAGTGCAACATTTTACTTAAAAAAAAAACTTCCTTGCTGAATAGAGCCAAAACCAGTTCCATTAAGAAGCAGATATCTGTTAGCAACGTTTGGGGCTTAAACCAAATTTAGACCTTTTGACTTCAAAGGTGTAACATAAACAGAATGAGATATTTAATTCACTTAGTATAAATGGAGTCTAAATCTACAAAAAATACATTTGAAAAAAAAAATACCTCCCACCCTTCACCCACATTTCCCTTTTATTTAATAAGATATGGCTTTTAGTATTTTGCCATTCAGAGATATTAGTTTTTCTCAATCGCTT
Source organism: Danionella dracula (assembly GCA_900490495.1). Lineage (NCBI taxonomy): Eukaryota > Metazoa > Chordata > Actinopteri > Cypriniformes > Danionidae > Danionella > Danionella dracula. Next base: position 13,150,549 of record UELW01000111.1, read on the forward strand.
TTGTGCTTTTCTCACATCGATATTTACATTTGAACAGTTAGTTTAACATCAATAGCATTTAGTCATTTGTGCACATAACAGAACCAGTTTCTCATTTCTTACAACAAATTATAAATGCCTTTGGACAAGCTTCAATTTATTTTCTACACATCTCCTTTTTAATACAATTATCGTTTGCTTATGTCACATCAGTCAAAATTAACTTCACTTGTGAATGCTGAATTGTTGTTCCATATAAAACTATTAGTCCTGATTTCATTGCTGGTCATTACATACAAAATGCTTGAAGTAGTTGTCATAATCTGAAGCAAATTGTATTCATATTTTGAAAAATGTTATTTTCTGAATGGTACTCCTGTATGGCAGTACTGAACTGTTTTACTTAAAGCTTGAAATACGACTTTTCAGAAAAGAACTTGTCACTTTTTAGTGCATTATAATGTACAGTAGTGTGATTGAAAAGTAGTCATGTAGTGTAGAAAAGTACTGCAGCAGAGTACAGAGTAAAATATCAGACCTACACAAACATACACAGAGTAAGCTGTCATAATTGAAACATCAACATAAACGATGGATTCAGGAGTTTTCATCTTGATGGCATGTACACTTTCATTGACATTTCATTGACTTGTTTTTTGAGGAACTGACTCTATTTTGAGCAAATGACATGCTTTTTCTGGTTATCCACTAGATTTGTACTGATTGTTTTGATAATTTATTTAACTGTTGTGTACTGTTATTACTGATCTGAAAAATGTATCAAAGCTATTGAGAAAATGTGTAATTGTAACATACTATGTGCATAACACAAAGCAGACATTTTTAAATAAGTTTTCCTAAAGGACAGGCATTTAAAAAAACAAATGCTTTCATTAGTTGCAATAAAACCTATTAAATATAAATGTTGTATTGCTAAAAAGAAGTATCATGTATTAAAAACCTTCCGTATGAATATTGTTTCATCTAACGGTCAAATACAAAACTAGCTCTGTACCTCATCATTTTTTTTCTATAGCATACTACAGATTAAATAAAAAACTATTAGGAGGTGATATCCTATATTTGTTTGCAATTTAAAAGTTTCCAATTTAAATGTGTAAAAATATGTTTTTTTTTTTCAGATTTAGCTTTTGAGAAAAGAAATAGAATCTTTGTGCCTTCTTTTTTCACAGCCAGCGAGAACTGCCATGACTTCCATCCCATGTTTTTCACCCACGACCGCTCATTCGAGGAATTCTTCTGTATCTGCATTCAGCTGCTCAACAAAACCTGGAAAGAGATGAGGGCTACCTCGGAAGACTTCAATAAGGTGAGAGCGCTTTTGATATATAGTCTGATGGTAAATCAATACAGGTTTATTGGTTGGGCTATTTGTGTTTTCTGTTTAGAGTGCAGTTTTGCAGGCTAACAAAGTTTTTCTCTCACTAGGTAGATTGAATACATTTTTGAAAAAATATTTTATTATTATTATCAATGCATGAAGTACAGTTTTTCTTTGGTTCTGTAACTAGATTTTCTTAATCTAGCTTTTAATGATAACCACATTGAAAGTGTTTTAAAATATCAAAGCTTTAGTTCTATTAAAGCCTCTTTTCTACAGTATTTGAAAACTGTGATTATCTTCATCGTTTTTTTTTTTGGTTCAGTTGAAGAAAGAAACATCTGATCAAACATTCTGCTCTTCCCCCTCATTTCTATCCCATGTACAACTATTAATAGAAAAGCTGAATCCAGAGATGAAACTACTGTTTAATCTGATGATCAGAACTCTCAGTTCTGACAGTGACTGGCTACATCCAAAAATAGTTTTCTGAAACTTTACTGAAGGGATGAAAGCATCTGTTTATGGCTTGAATAAAGAGCTGTGAATCTTAAAATAAAATCAAAGTTAACTTTCAGTTTAGACAGTCATGAGAAACGAAGGAAATTAATCCCATTATCATAGCAGCTCCAGAAAGATTTTAAGCTGTTTCTTATTCAAAATGTGGAACTGATTATGACGTTTACCCCAACAACAAATCTCATGATGAGTTGAAATATATCATATCTCCCTAATGAACAAATGGCAAAATGAAAAGAATCATGATAAATGGGATAATTTTCTAGAACTGACCTCAGCTATTGATTGGATCTTAGATCAAAATTTAAGACAATCATTTATGCTCCTCAATTTGCACAAAATCTTCTCTCCATTGGAAATCTGCTGGATTATATTACTTTACCTAATAGTCTCTCTTCATTACAATTCAAATAAATTAATTCATTCATATCCCATATCACTGAGAATGTTGTCGTTATAAAATGTTAGTTTAGCACCTCAAGTATGCAGGTGCTGGTGCTATATAGTTTAATTATTTCAGTAATTCCATTCAAAATGTGAAACTTGTATATTATAATGTATTCATTAATTTCACACAAACTGATGTGTTTAAAAAGTTTATTTACATTAATTTTGGTTATATTACATGTCAACTAATGCAAATTTCAAAATCAGTATCTAGTCCTTTTTGTCTTTAGCCCAGGTTAGCCAGGCTTCTAACAATGTACCTTTTGTCAAATCATTCGTGAACAAGAAATACAGCAGCTGAAACCAAAGCCTTGCGTAATTTTGGGCATGGTGGATCGTGAAGCACTGGCGCCAGCTGCAGTTCACTTTTTGTGATTCTCCCACACAATTCTGCATGTTTTGTTTTTAGTAAGCTACTCAGTAGCTATTATTATTTCAGTAAGTTAGCGCTTTTTTTGGAGACGGAGCTCTGTGAACAGCCTTCACAGTATTAGAAAATAAGTTCGTCATATCTTATTTTTAAAAAAATAATTAACCATAGTAATAATAATATAATGTATTCTAATTGCTTGTGAAAGTTTTAAAACAGAAGAGATGTCTCTTTTTCTTAATTTTTCACATTTCTTTTACTAACAGTCTTCTCACCAGTCTTCCTAAAAAGACCATTAAACAGCTACAGCTCAAATGCAGCGGCTCAAATTCTAACCAGAACTAGAAATCAGAACCGATTTCTCCAGTTCTTAAGTCTCTATACTGGCTGCCGGTCTCCTTCAGAATAGATTTTAAAGTTCTGCTGCTCGTATATAAGTCCAAACATAACTTAGCACCCAAATACCTAACAGACATTATCAGTGAATACACACCAAACAGAGAGCTTAGATCTTTCAGATCAAATAAATTAGATCTACCCCAGATTAATTCCCCACAGGGTAAATACTCCTTTAGTTATCATGTGGCCCACAGATGGAACCAACTTCCAGAGGAGATCAAGGGTGCTAACACTTAAGTCACGTTTAAAACCAGGCTAAAGGCTCACCTGTGTAGTTGCACTTTTGTCGACTGAGCACCAAGGTCCGAACAACTATTTTACCTCTGCACTTCACTATCTTAATCTATGTTTTAATCAATGTTTTTAAATTTTCAGTTTTTAATCACTTAGTTATCACTCAGTTTTATTTAATGTACTTTCTTTTTATTCTTTGTTTCCAATGTAAAGCACTTTAAATTACCCTTTGTACGAAATGTGCTATACAAATAAACTTGCTTTGCACATGAACAAACATTCTGACTCAATAGCACTCCACGCTCAATACTTAACACTGTTTGTCTTCTTTGTCTTAAACAGAAACCTTATATATCTTTTTGTTTTATGTTTTAATCTTTATATGCTTTTTTCAAGGAAGATTTTTAAAAGTAATGAACTAAGACCTCCACTGATTTCACTTGACAGTTCTTCAGTCGAGTGCACACACACGCACACACACCTTATATTTATACACATACTTTGTTTCCTTCCCCCTCTCTCACTCTGTGATTGGCCTGTCACATCCAGTAAATATTGTCTGTCCATCTGTGTGTGTCTGTGTGAGGAGATGAGAATTGGAAGGCAAGTCTGCTCTCCCTGATGCTCTTGGGG